>CATOUR010000058.1:1815433-2420577 GCA_951848785.1 Callosobruchus maculatus
CTTTGAATCGTTCTATATTATGTAACGAAGAAACTGTTCAATTGATTTTAATGAAATTTTGACACAGTATTACTACCCTGTCGAGGATGGAAAATGCGTATGGTTTTTATCAATCGTGCCAGTAGCGGCGCGGAAATAATAAAAAAAACTAAAAATATAAAAACAGCTCAAATTTCGTTTTTAAGTGTTTTAGAAGTTCCTGATCATTTTCTGAGTTTTTTTGGGTGGGGGTGAAATTGGGGTGGTTGGGGGGTGGGGGGTTGAAAAGCTGAAAAATTTGCTGTATTCATAATAGGCTGCCCACTGACCTGCGAAGGAAGATCTAGCGACATAAATCAACTTTTTAGATCCATCTGAACATTGCCTTGCCTATTACAGAAACCAAAGGACTTAGAATTTTTTTCTGGTGTAAACATACGGGTATTGCTTTAGACCGTTCTATATTATGTAACGAAGAAACTGTTGAATTGATTTTAATGAAATTTTGACACAGTATTACTACCGTGGCGAGGATGGAAAATGCGTATGGTTTTTGTAAATCGTGCCAGTGGCGGCGCAGAAACAATAAAAAAACTAAAAATATAAAAACAGTCAAACTTCGTTTTTAAGTGTTTTAGAGGTTCCTGATCATTTACTGAGTTTTTTTGGGAGGGGGTGAAATTCGGGTGGTTGGGGGGTGGGGGGTTGAAAAACTGAAAAATTTGCTGTATTAATAATAGGTTGTTAGGTCCATCTGAACATTGCCTTGCCTATTACCGAAACCAAGGGACTTGGAATTTTCTGTATACATACGAGTATTATTTATTGCTTTAGATCGTTTTGTATTTTGTAACGTGGAAACTACTAAAGTGATTCTAATGAAATTTTGACACATTATTATTACTGTGGTGAGGATGGAAAACGCGTATGCTTGTTAGAAATCGTGTCAGTGACAGCGTAGCAACAATCAAAAAACTAAAAATATGAAAACAGCTCAAACTTCGTTTTTAGATGTTTTAGGGGTTCCTGACCGTTTTGTACCTTTTTTGTGTAGGAGTGAAATTGTGGTGGTTGGGGGGGGGCGGTTTGTAAAACTGAAAAGTTTGTATTATTGATAATAGGCTGTTCATTGACCTGTGACGGAAAGACCTAGCGGCATATGACAATTTGGGGGGGGGGGGGTACGGCGATGATTTTGTTGCAAGCGGATCTCAGACTAAAGCTTCATGCTATGGGAAAATAATAAACTGGTATCACTGTAATGTGTGGGAAGTACTGAGTCATTCAACTTGACTTCATTTTTCACAGCGCAACCAAAAACTAGATTTTTGTGTCTAATGATAACTTTTATATTGTGACCAAGTTGGAAGAAAATCGGAAAACTTTGGTTTTCTGATGTCCTTCTGTGTGTGTCTGTACGTCCGCGATTTCGTTCTCCAACGATTACTCAAAGACGCCTCAAGCGATTGCTCCCAAATTTGGCCAACTTGAATTAATGAAGGTCTTTCCGAGGTGAAAAGGCTCTGGTGCCGATCGGATAATGGGGAGAGGGGGAAAAGGGTGGGGGGAGGTTGGTGCACAAAAAAATTAATACAACATATAAATTTATTTGATAGCACCAGTTGAAAGAGAATGTATCTTTATGTCCAAAATGATATAGTACAATGTTAATTGAATAAAAAAATTAAATAAATTGAAATACCTACTCAAATATATGCACAACAACCACTTGACTCGAGGAAGTTCCTAGACTTGCTCAACGTCCACATTTTTTCAAATGTTTTGGAATTTGGAGGGGTCATATTCTAGTCCATGCTCATCAATAGGAATGGTCTCCAGAAATTTAATTTTTCTCAAAACATTTTCCTAGCCCAGCTGGATGAACTAGCGGTATGATGGGAAGTCAATTGATTTTTTTATGTGATACAGAGTTACTATAACAGTATGTGAAATTTTGCTGTGCTTCATTCCCCCATAATTCGATTGGAAAGTAGTGGCAACGTCTCATTCCAGTGGAAATCCCTCCATCATTTTCCGACCGTTCTGTTCCCCGTTTACCTTGATGTTCGGTAGTCAATCGAGCATTCAGTTTTTCCGGTTGTAGCCGGAAGTCACCCCCGAATCTTAAGATGACGCACATCACAACAAAGTGCGGAACGAAAAATTGATACACAATCGGGTTTTTTGTGATTCCTGGTGAGTGGCCAATCTGAGTACTACAATGCATCAAGACCAAGAAGTACCTAATATTTCAAGCTTTGGTGCTAGTGCTACAGATCTAGGAAGGCTGGTAAGTGTTCAAAGAATACGTTATGAGATAGTGAAGGATAGAACATTTTTGACTTAATTTTAAAACTATCTTTGTTAGTCAAGTTACTTCAAATGGTTAATTTCCAAAACTATAAACATAAATGTACTCTATTGTTTGAGTCAAAGTGAAATACAAAATATCAGAAATAATAATAACCGAAATAATAAGCGAACTTTGACTTCAGTTGATTGTGATACTTTTTTAAGAGTGCAGTGTAGATTGATACACAGTGAAAGAACCTACTTATAAAAGACGATGAATGGTGCGTGGTTTTACGTCTCAATTATTCAAGATACTTCCTATAAAATTTCAAAAACATAAACTAAAATAGTAGGTGAAGGTATGAGCTTTTGTTAAAAGCGCTATTTTTTAAATTCAATTAATTTTCTTTATCAGAACCTTCTAAATTTAGTTTTATTTTATTGCCAAATGTTAACACCCGTTCCCTTCGCTGGGTAACAATCTTAGATGATGAACATTTTAAAATTCACACATTATCTAACATAGTGGACGTGATATAAGAGGTACGTTAAATTATGTTTCACTATGTGATGAAACCTACTTTAACAAGTGTTTGTTCCTATATATAGCAAATGGATCTCTTATAATGTATTGCCTTCTGTTAAAATACTAAACGTCCCTGAAATCTTAACATGAAGCACATTACAACAAAGCATGTTAGAAAGTTAATTTTGTAGTGCACTTCCGTTACAAGTTTGGCAAGTATTGGTATGTCCAGTAATTCTTAATCCTAGATCATTATTTGTATTTTGCTATTACAAAAATGTGAGCGGAACAACGCCGTTATAAGAAGGCTGTATAGAAAATTGCGAAGGTATCAACTCAAATTTCTGAAAGGTCATATAATATGTAAAATTGTAATATTTAGTATGAGGGAGTGAAATAGTCATTTTTTAATTCTATGACGCAACGGTTTGACATATATCTTCAATTTACACTCAAAAAGCTCTAAGCAGACCTTCATTTTTAAATACTTAAATACAGTTTATAACAAGACTGGTACTATGACTTCTTTCATGTAAAATTTTTATAACACCCATGGAGACACACTCAAGTAAGCTTTGATTTTACTTCTGAACTTTGTAAAAATGTTTAACTGAAACTTTTAAAATGACTAAAAGGCATATCCAGATCATAGTTTATCACAATGTAGAGTATTTGAGTGGCATAAAAAATTGAAAGACGATTGTGAATCAGTTGAATATTAACCTCGTTCCTGTCGATCACAAATTGCTGCGCAAACTGACACAAAAATTGTGGAAATTAACGACCTGGTACAAAATGATTTCCGCACTGGTATAGAAATGATTTCTGACAATGTTAATCTGTTTTTCGGTCCCATTCAAAAATTTATGAATGGAGATTTGGACTAGGAACCGGAACGCCGCGGTAAGACGACTTCGAAAGTGATTACCAATGAACAAAAAGAATCGGAAAAGAGAACTGCAACATAACTCACAGTTTTTAAATAATGTGGTTACAGTTGAAGTGTCTGATTTTTTTCAATAGATGCGATTTACGATTTAATTGTACCTAGAGGACATAGTTACAATAACTAGGGAGTACCGTTCTGATGTACTTCGAGGGCCCTTAAAGGCAAATTTAAAGCAAAACCGGCCGCTTTATCAAAGCTCCGGTTGGACGCTACGGTTCACCCTCCTTTTCTCCCGACCTTGCTCTAGGTTAAAAAGAATGAGAGGTAGAAGATTTGAGTGATTTGAGGAGTGAGGGACTATCAAAAAATGATTTCACAAGTGGATAACGCGATGGGATAGTTGTATTGAACAGAATAGATAATTATTGTCGAAGATTTTTAAATACTATATTAAGACCCTCATAATTCGAATTAAGAGCTGCGGAAAAACCACGGAATGAAAAATGTTATTTCAAACAATTCTTTACAGATATTTTAAAGACTGGTAAACTACCTCCAGAATTCAAAAAATCAAAGATAATTGGCATACTGAAGCCAGGAAAAGACTGTGAACTTTTGTAGAACTATCGCCCCATCGCGCTACTCAGCATCTGTCTCAAACTCCTCGAGCGATTAGTCTTG
Source organism: Callosobruchus maculatus (assembly GCA_951848785.1). NCBI lineage: Eukaryota > Metazoa > Arthropoda > Insecta > Coleoptera > Chrysomelidae > Callosobruchus > Callosobruchus maculatus. Next base: position 1,819,801 of record CATOUR010000058.1, read on the forward strand.
ACGAGAATAGGTCTCAAGATAGAACAACATATACCAGTCGAGCAGGCGGAAATTCGTATATGAAGATGACCTGGATCTAGCATACAGAAATACCAACTGTGACATTCTAGAGTCCACACTAACTGCCGATCTTATAATCCTAGGATCATACGTCAGCAGGTGGAAGCAAAAGCCAAGAATGAGCAAAACAATGAGATTGTGTTTTCACTTTAACAGTATATAATAGGGATTTGTTTTACGGCCTTAGCCGTCACTCCGTTCCCAGTTTCTAATTTTTTCGATCGAAGCATTTGTCTTCTTCCAAATCCCTCAGTTCCATGGCTTCATTTATCTCGTCCCTCCAGCTTCTTCTCGGTCGTCCTCTTTTTCTGCTTTCTCGTGGCACCCATTCTAGTATTCGTCGAGGCCATCTATGTTCTCCCATTCGTTTTGTGTATCCAAACCACGTCAGTTGCTTTTGATGGATCCTATCTATCAGATTTGAGTCTGTTTTAGACATTTCCCGGATTGTTCCATTTCTAACCCTGTCTAATCTAGACTTTCTGCAACTCCGTCTTAGGAAGTCCATTTCAGCTGACAAGAGTTTATTGCGATTATTACTACTGATATCCCATGTTTCGGCCCCATACGTGATAACAGTTTCAAATATAGTCTTATGTAGTATTTTCTTCGTTTCTATGGTGATATTCTTGTCCCATAGTATAGAATTGAGAGACCGTGTGACTTGTTTTTCTTATCCTTTCTTTAATTTCATCCTGGCTATTTCCTTGCTTGTTGAATATTACTCCCAAATATTTACAGGTTTTAACGACTTTTATGCAATCTTGTTCCAGGTGTAAATTATCTCTCTCGTCGGTTCCGATAACTAAGTATTCGGATTTGTTCGTATTGATGGTCGGTCCTGCTTCAGGTAACTTTCTTACAGCTTTCTTATCATATAGCTCGTCATCGCGATCCTCAGCTATAACTACTTGGTCGTCGGCGAAATAGAGACTAAATAAATTATGTTCGTCAATTTGCAGCCCCATATACTTCTTGATTTTCTTTCTCCAGCTTTGTAAGGCTTTGTTTAAGTATATTGTAAAAAGAGTAGGTGATAGACAACAACCCTGCCGTAGACCTTTCGAGGTGAAATAGCTGATGAGAAGTGTTGTGTGTTCTTCTCAAGATCTTCCAGGCTGTTTCACAGCTTTGCCACTGGAACGCTATCATAGTCCTTCTCCAAGTCGATCAAAGCAATATGAACTTCTTTATTTCCCTGCATTCTTTTCTCGAGAGCTATTTTGAGAGAGAATATGTTGTCTATTGTAGACCGTCCTGCTCTAAACCCTGCTTGTTCCTCTGGTTGTTTATGTTCTATTTCTTCTTCCACTTTCCACTAAGTCTCGTAGTACTGGGAAATACAGTCTACCTACGGTGCAAATAACAGCTATACCCCTATAGTCAGAGGCGTATATAGAAATCGATTTCGGGGGGGGGGGGGCCATCGGAAAAATTTTCATACGTTATAATGTTGGCGTATTATAATCCTAACCTAAATATAAAATAACGAAAATAATTATACCGGGTTATTCACGTTATTTGACACGGAGCATTATGGCTAAAGTATTTGATAAAAAAGAAAATAGTAATTGCGGATCGATAGGGTCCCATTAAGGTATCAAAGCTGTATTCTTTTAAATGGAACGCCCCGTATGTTATTGCATATTCAGATTCCTTGGTGAATTCTAGTGTGACTTTATGTATCACACATGGGACTTTTATATATATAATTATTTTTTATAGTCTACTGGCTACCGCAATTCACTAGAGGTTAAAAATTTCCAAAACAATTAAAAACCCTGAAATGAAACAAAAACAACCAGCGATTGTTGTTCCAGCACGCAATTATCAATCACATGTAATGGTTAATGGTGTAAAAAAATAGTAGTTTGCGTCAAAGGAACGGTACCTCTGTTTTCAATATCTATTAGCAATATTGCAAAAAAGGAATACTGACAAATCAGATTCAAATTTTCTGCCATTTGAATTGTTTTAAAATTTGAACAAATTTTACTTCATTCTTCATTTTCTGCGATCTTGCTAATAGGTACTGAAGAATTTCCAGAACTCCTGTCAGAGGTACTTTTGACTTGACTGAATTGCATACTTTTTTTAACATTAAATGTGAAATTTTATTATGAAAATAATAAACTGCTTACAACATTCTCTATAGTAGTTCTCATTTCATTTAAAAAAAAAATATTTTGGAAATTGCCAATCTATAGTACATTGCAGTAGCTAGAAGACCGTGAAAAAATTCCATTTCTGTCGTACTCCAGCTTCTCTTTGACTAAAGATATGTTACCGCCGTTGTTTCTGGTTAGAGTTTGTTTGTTGTGAGTAATTTTTAAAACCGTGTCCCTTTAGTATAGTTCGTGTGTATTTTTCTGTTGAGTTCTGTTTTCTTCTACCTGAACAGGTGTCTGTTTATATCGTCTCCTAGGAGTGCTAGGTTGCTTATAGGTTGGAAAATCGAAAAACACCGATTTGATTGAAAATTTGAAATTAAATAAAAACTCCCAGGGATTGATATTCACAACCTTATATCATGAAGGTTATCAAATTCTACATTTAACCGTATACCAAAATTAGCCATTCCCATAATTTGAAGAAATTAAGTTATCTCTGATCGAAGTTTTCTTAATTAGTCAACCGACTTCTCCAAGCGTAAACGTAATTCAAATTTGACCGACTAACTTAGGCTGACGCATTTCATGTTCAGTAATACGGCAAAGCCACAGCCTTCTAAGTTTTATAATCTCTGTGATATTCAATTTTCCTCTGACATCTACTTATACCGGAAATGGTATTTTACACCTAAATGGTTCGCTTTAGATCCCATGTGTGATACATAAAGTCACACTAGAATTTACTAAGGAATCAGAATATGCAATAATATACGGGGTGTTCCATTTAAAAAACACAGGTTTGATACGTTTCGTGTTTTGGGGACACCCTGTATAACATGAAAATATTTTTTAATGTAACCTTAATGGGTTCCTATCCATCCGAAATTATTATTTTCTTTTTCATTAGATCTTTTAGCCATAATCCTCCGTGTCGAATAACGTGAATAACCCTGTATATAGCACATATGCATATTAGAAATGCAAATTTCTATTTTTATAGATAATAATTATAAATTGAAGCAAAGAAACCAAGGTGTACTTTCTAATCAGACATCTATGATCGTTAAAGTTGCCCTATTTGCTTTATTATTAGATTACGTTTTGCTGCTAATTTTATTCAGTGCTATATTTTTTGACATTACTCAGCCTCTTCCCAGACGTCAAAACTGAATGCGTGGCTGGGTTCGGGGGGGGGGGCGAGGCCCCCCTTATATACGCCACTGCCTATAGTTTTGTAGGTTGTTTTTCAGACCTTTTTTTGTGTATTGGCGTTATATAAGATGTTAGCCATTCTTCTGGAAGGGGTTCACCGTTAATACATCTTTCAAATAGCTTTCTGATCTTTGTTTGTTGTATCGCCCTTTCAACCTTCGAGATATCGATGTATATTCTGTCTTGTATTTGTTCTTACTCCATTGGTTGCGTTGGTAAAAACCGATCTCTATTTTCCTGAAGCAGTTTCTAGAAGTGTGTCTCGAAGTCGCTATTAGATACGCATGTCAATACATTTTTATTAGTGTTTGACGCTTTTAGATTTCCGATTATTAGCCACGGTTCTGAGCTCTTTGTTCCACCTATGTGTTGTTCTATATATTGGCATTTATGGATCCATGTTGAGTTTTTCTTATTTGTAACTTCTCTCTTTACTTCTCTATTCAATTTTTTGTATTCTTCTTGTATTGCTACGTTACTTCTGTCTTGTATTCTTTTCATATGTAGTTCTTTCTTTTTGCATATTTTGTCTTATATATATATCTCGGTCCCACCAATATGGTTTATTATTGGCTTCTTTGTCTTTGTATCCAATAGCTTCTCGTGCAGCTTCTTTGATGCATCTCCCTAAAGTTTTATATTCTTCTTCAGTAGATTTTTGTTCTGTTGATGATACATATTGTAGTTTTCTCCTTTTATACTGTGTAAGGCTTTCGCGGCCATCGTCCAATGAATTTGTGGTTCTTGGGTTTTTAGGCCGGCGTCGTTTAGCGTTAAAGCTTGACGTTTCGCCACCACGAGTGGATGGCATCTTCAGAAGCTATTTCAATTCGGCGACTTCCAAAATACTGATGTACTGAGTATTTTGGAAGTCGCCGAAGTGAAATAGCTTCTGAAGATGCCATCCACTCGTGGTGGCGAAACGTCAAGCTTTAACGCTAAACGACGTCGGCCTAAAAACCCAAGAACCACAAATTCATTTTCTCCTTTTTTTTGTTATAAATATCGGGTACTGTCATTTTCTAGACTTTTCAAATTGTAATTTTCTATTCTGTTGTCATATTCTTTTGTCTTTTTGATGCAACATATAGAATATATATTTTTGCATGTACATGGTCAGAGCCACAGTCCGCCCCTATCATAGCTCTAACATCTAATGTTTTGATGTTGGATTGTTGTTTGGTGATGAAGTAATCAATAATTGATTTTTGCCCCTTTGTATGTTTTCTTTGTCTTTGTCTTTAACAATAAAATGGCAAAAAGGGAGCTAAAGTTGCTACCCTAAAATCCCACATCCAAATACCCAGGTGTCATACTGGATAGGACACTATCGTTTGAAAACATATTCAGTCCATCGCAGCCAAAGTAAGCAGCAGAAATCATTCTGCAAAAATTATGTGGAACCTCTTAGGGCGCCTCCGCTTCTATGCTCCGTACTTCGACCTTGAGCCTCTGTTTCTCTGCGGCTGAATTTTGCTCGCCAGTGTGGCTACACAACTCACATACTAAACTGGTAGGTGTCCAGTTAAACACTATGAGAAATACTACGGGATGCATTAAATCGACCCCAACTTACTGGCTACCAACACTCAGCCAAATAGCTCCACCACCCATCCGTCGAGAAAATGCCCTTCTGAAATAATAGAACAAAATCAAAACAATTCCCTCACTTCCAATCTACCAAGATATATCCGATCTCTCCTTGCACAGATTACGATCCAGAAAACCACCAATGACAACAGCTCTTCAACTTGAGTCTGTTGGTTTTAACCCAACAGCCTGCAGTTAAATAGGCAGAAATTTGGGCGACCCAAACACCAGAAGAACTGAACAGTAATATAACTGTTGGTCGAGAATCCCCTGGTTTTGAGCTCCACCGAAAGGAATGGTCAACCCTAAACAGAATTCGCAAGTCGCATGGAGTGTGCGGCGTGTGCGCTGATTCGTTTTTTAAATGGAACAAGCGCGAATCCCCACATGCGAGTGTGGAGCGGATCGCCAAACTGTCAGGCATATAGTGCGAGAATGTAGCCTTAGAGCATATTCAGGCAACAACAACAAGGACTTCCTCCAAGCCAAACCATCAGGATTTCCAGACTCGATATTAACCTATAGCCTAGTTACTATTTAGATTGAAAAAAAAAACAAAAAAGAAAGTGTACTACAACCATACACCAAACAAAACAAAGGTTTCAACCTGACATTTTCCCTATACCAAACCGTAAGTGCACGTAAGTGCTATAAATTTGACATCAAACTAGATTTGACTCAGGTATTTTTTATATGGTGCTGTGGGGCTGTTTTTGCCAACAGAACAATAAGTTTTGTCTACTGATCTTCAACATTCCTCAATAAAATACACCATCAAAACCTTCTTAGGGTAATTCAATACGTTGAGGCAGTTTTCAACAATTACGTCGAAAAGTCAAAAATATCATCTACAGGTTCAACTGATTGACTTCAATCAATTTTTTCTTGTGAATGAAAGCAAACGAATTTGTTTTAATGGATTTTTAAGGGAAAACCGTTTTATAAAAATTAGTGCAGGAAAACTAAAAAGCTGTGTAAGACAACAATATTTTGCCTTAAAAATGTATTTCCTATAGATTAACTTATAGCTAGTGTATAATGTTTTTCATTGTATTAAAAAAAGTACATCCAAAAAAGGTGTTTTAAGCATCTGTATAATAGACTTGATATAACGCACTCCAAAATTTACTGCTTTTATTCAAAGCATTCAAATTAATGATAGTAATTATAAACCTCTTCCACGTTTCATCTTGGGGAGTAGTAAACCATCCTTGCAGGCTGCTGCAAAGAATGCCAAATATTTCAAATTATTTTTTCAAGCAGTTTGTAATTGGTGAAGACCACCGAAGCAGTGGGGACATCAGTAGAAAGTTTATCTTTCAATATAAGATGGCCAGTAAAGTAAGATAGAGCATTAAAAATTCTTCTCAACCAACCCTGTAAGTTATTTGGGCAAGTTGCTCGATTAACTTATCATCTAAACACGTTGAAGTATATTTTATTCATTTTCTATGACCTTCGGAACTGGTTCGAATAAAAAGCGCATCCGCTGTATGATTAAGGGCGCTCGCGGTATCTATCATCTATCACATCTAATATGTACTGAAGAATTTGCAGGGATCTTGTCAGAGGTATCGTTACTCTTGATTTCACTGAAATTACTATCTTTTCATATCATTAAATATAAAATTGTATTCTGAAGATATTATACTGCTAGCAACTATCGCTCTTAGGTTTCATTTCATTTCAAAATTTATAATCGTTTTGGAAATTTTTTATTATCAATAGCTAGTAGGCTGTCAAAAATAACCATTTATGCCATATTCCAGCTTAACATTGACCACAGATATGCTACCTCTATTGTTTATGGTTAGAGCAGATAATTTTTATAATCTTGAGTCACTACCCTAGTTTGTTTGCGTCTTTCGGCTAATTAGTTTACTTTGAACTGAACAGGTTTTTGTTTATTATTCGTGGCCAGCTAGGAGTAAAAACTATATTTTATCATATATGTTTCTAAAAATCCTCCAGTAGGGTTGATTAAAAAAAGTGTTCGGAGTTATATTTAATTCCAAGTTAAAAAAATATTTTTCTAAGATTCACTGTGTAGAGGATCCCAAGTAAAATTGACCTTCACTGATCTGATTACCGAATGAAGATTATATTTTATTAATTACATATAATGTGTTTTCAAACACTCACCAAAAGTTTGCCTAAAAAAATGTTCATAGCTTATTTTTAGTTCATATCTAATTTGAATTATAAAACAAAAATTTAAAAAAAAATCCACTGTAGAGGATTCCAAGTAAGGTTGCCAACATTTTTTTGTCTAAATATTGTATTTTTTATGCTATAAAAAATATAGTAGGTACCCTCCAAAAAATATAGTATTTTAGTGGGGAAGAATAAAAATTGACTTTTTTTCATTTATTTTAAAAAATAGTTATATTTTTTTGCACTTAGTGTAATCAACATTTTTTTATCTTCGATAAAAGATATGCTTTATTACACTCAATATTGAAATTAATATAAATTAACAGCTCATTTTTTATCAAAGATAAAGATGCTGTGTATCTTGCTTCGCCACCACTTGGCATTCACAACAGAAAATATCTTCTTCCTGTGTATGCCGAAGTGGCGAAATAGACAGCAGAAGTAAAATTATTTTGAATTTTGTTGCAAAATATAAAAATTCATCTATTGTACGGAAATATAGTATTTTCCCGTACTACATATTTCTTCAACGAATAAATATTATATTTTGCCGAATTTAAATTATATATTGATAAAATATAATTTTCATTCATTCATTCATTTTGATAAAATATAATTTTCATTCGGTAAGCAGATAAGTTAAGGTCGATTATACTAGGGATCCTCTGCAAAGGGTTTTTTAGAATATTTTTTTATTATTCAAATTAAGTGTAGCATTGACCATTTTATTTTAGGCAACCGTGTCGGTAGGAGTTTGGAAACATATTTTAATTGATAAAACATAATTTTTATCCTGTAGACAGGTGGGTGAAGGTCGACCTTATATGGGATCCTCTACTATCAATAATTTGTTTCTGATGTCTACTTATACAAAAAATGACTTGCACTTAAACGGTTCGTTTTAATTCCCATGTGGAATTGTGGGATACTAAAAGTCACACTAGAATTGACCAAGGAATTCATGTATGCAATAATATACAGGACCTTCCAATTAAAAAATGTAACTTTGTTATGTCACGCTTCCATTATTAGTTTAAAACATTGAATTACATAAAAGCATGTGGGAGTTACTGAGTTTCATCTCTGTGCTATAAAGAGACATATATCTACATTGATATGACTGAACGGCCTAATAATCTCCAATTCAGCCATTTGATTAAAACCGGTGTGTCGACTTCCAAGAACCAACAACCCATCAATTTAGTCCGTGCCAGGTGATCGGCAATTGTTTGACTAAACCTCGTCCTTTCAGCGCCACCCCAGATCCTATACACGGCTTTTAGCCCTTGCTGTCAGATCAAAGTGACACAACACACAAAGGTGACTGTCGCCAGTCCCATTGTTTACTCAACATGTTTGTTTTCTTCTTCGTACGCGGGTCATCACGACCCTAATAGCTAATTTCATTACTGCAGGATCGATTATTCCGTTTCGAACCACATAAAAAATCAACCTACATAAAAAATAATACCGGACAATGCACTCAATAATCGCTAGGTGTTCATTTATTTTTCCATTAGCAGAAATACATGGCTCACCACATGTTTGTCAAAAACATGACAAAATAAATAAATATGTAGAGATAACTATAGTTAAAAAATGTATAGCTCAATGATGCAATAAAAATATCTAAGTTTATCTACTCCCATTACGTTACCAAACTACTTCTGAACAGGTTCTACTACCTATAAACAAATAGCGTGGGTTATATTCCATACCTCACGGTTCAGCCGTGGGTTATGAACACCGCCTACTGGATACTAGTACTGATCTCTTGGAAATGCATAGGATTAAATAGACGCTGTAACAACTGCAAATGTCGCTATGACATGTCAAACAGTACATCGAACGGTGACAGTATTTAATTAATTTTAATTAATTAATATTGATTAATTGATGAATTAATTGACAGAGAAGTGGGGTTAAGTTGTCAATATTGTGTAATTATTGTGCATTTAAATCGTACCATTTATATATTCGGTCGTAGATAAAGTATAGTATTCAACTAGCGGTAATGGTAATAACTCGCATCCGGCTCGTGCTGCAAACTTCAACGCGTGAGTTATTACCGTCATTACCGAAGACATATTTGCAACTGACTTCGAATTCTTCCGTCGATTCCGATCAGATATGTGCGATACCCTAATAAAACATCCGTAGAGTACCGGTCGTTCCATCCGTCCCATCCGTACGATACCGATTTATGTGCGCGTACCCTTATTTTGTTTGAGATTCGGAACAAAAACAGAAGCAAAGTGTAGGCGATTGGCACCTACCGGGTTACAACGCGGAGTGCTTCCTGTACTCGGCGAATGCCGCTCGTGAGCTACGAGGGTGGTCTGATAATTCCCCAATTTTTTAAATTTTTTGTACAATAGCTTCAATGACAACACCGCTCCTTTTAACTACCATCTGTCGGTAGACTATTATTTATAGAAATCTGCATCGAAAGCAGCTAATGTTTTTAATCTCCACATAAATGCACGAATGTGCTCATTAAACAATTCTTTTTCCGCTGAAAATCGTTACTGAAACCAACAAGAGGCTTAAATATTCTGGACACACGGCTAAAAGGTAGGTTCCGCTATGGTCGCATTACAATGTCGCTCAACGTTTAGATCATATAAAAGACGTCGCTACACCAGCAACAAATGTGGATTTTTACTTCCCACAACGATAGGTGAGGGGAGTATTGTGATCGCAAAAATTTTCGATTTTGAGATAATACGCTTTTTGGACGTTTTATGATGTCTATATGTCACTCATTTCCGTCGGTCTGTCTGTCTGTCGGTCTGTCTCTCTGTCTGCCTGTCGGTCTGTCTGTCTGTTGGTCTGTCTGTACGTGTTTTTCTAGCCACGTAATCTCAGCAACCGCTGCATGGATTGTGATGAAATTTGGGCAGCGATATGCTGTGGGGTCGTAGTAGGTAATGTTCCTATAATATTAAAAATCGGTGCATGGGCGGCAGAGTAATTAGCAAAAAACAGAAAAAGTTAAATATTGCTCAAACTTCGTTTTGAAGCGTTTTAGAGGTTGCTGATGATTTTCTGCGTTTTTTTGGGAGGGGGTAAAATTGGGGTGGTTGGGGGGTGGGGGGTTGTAAAACTGAAAAGTCTGTAGTATTGACAATGGGCTGCCCAGTGACCTCTGAAGGAAAGACATAAGGCATAAGACAATTTTAGGGGGAGGGCTGCCGATGATTTGGTTGCAAGGGGATCTCATACTAAAGCTTCATGCTATGGGAAAATAATAAGCTGATATCATCGTAATGTGTGGGAAGTACTGAGTCAATCAACTTGACTTCAGTTTTTATCTGCACATGTTTTGTTTAAATAAGTATATTACTATATTCGATAATCCATTACGTCATAAATTTATTTATTATTTATATTTCATGTAAATACTAGGTACTACGTACGTGAAGTTATTTATTATTTTATTATTATCGGCTTACTTTACTTCACTTTAGTACTGGGCACACTATTTTTCCAAAAACTATCAAAGTAGCTCAACCTATTCAAGGTGTTGACGATGACATCATAGTTTTAATATATCGCATTACTAGTTTTAGAAATACTTATTAGGATATAGGAACATTTTAACTATCACGCAGTTACTCCTCTAACTAATGAAAATGTCGGTAATGTAATATTAAAATGTATTAGTTTTCCGTTTGCCTTTAGATGATTGTTCGCCCTATGTTGACACAGATAATTAAATGTTCTGCAGTCGTTGCCAATTAAGGGGGTGCCGGGGAGCATTCTATTGTTTACGCCTAGACCCTTTTCATACTGCGATGCCACATACACAGCAAAATAGCCAGGCTATACCCACTTTTGTTATTTTTTTTTTCATAAGAAGTATCACTATTTAAGGCAAGGCGCAAACTTATGACGCATGCCATGTTACGTAGCACAGCACCTTCTCGTAACTACTGGATTGAAATGGATCAGCGCAAATAGACAACAAGACTCGCGTGTGGCACGACTCTCACGGAGCTGGTGTTCAGACACCATTTCACGTGTCACGTATAGTAGTTGCAACAAGTGTTTTTCGTTTATTTCGATAAAAATATCTTCTGATATTCTCTTCTCTTCTGAGAAGTTGAGCGACAAGGACACACAAAGAGCTACACAATACGCAAGATGCTAACTATATGAAGACAAAACTGAAAAATCGGATTTGAATTTCTGTTTTAACAAGGCATAAAACAACATGTCCTCGTCATCATCATCTGATTCTGATTCGTAACTTAAGTTAACAATAAGTCTTTCATCCGTGACCTTCCCCGATGTGGTGGTAAGCGTGTCACTTGAAAACTTCGTCCCAATATGCGGATAGCCACGCGACGCCTATGGCACGTACGTGTCATGTTTGTCGTGTCACGTCACGTCACATGCGCTATACATGTCTCAATTTGCGCCTTGCCTTAACTTGCTCGTGAATTCTGGAACCTTAATTTTTTACCCGAGAACACTGATTAACCATGCAAACCGTTACCAGTTACCATCCATACCGAGAGTACCCCACAGAGTTAACATCTCTAGAGGGAATGTAAACAACAAAATGCACAGGGCGCTGACCAGCCAACATGTAACGGAAATTTTGACAGCTTGAGGGCATTACCAGTGGCGTACGACTTTATATTAAAATTGGATGTCCATTAATAGATTCAATTAATACTAATTAATTAATACTGTGATACTGATACAATAAGCTGTATTAGTATTTAGCTATACTTAGAGTTACTCTTATTATAATTTGACTGTAACAGTTGATAATTTATTATTACCATGAAGTGTTTTTCAAAACATATCTAACGGTGTTTTGAAAGGTAGCCTTTTGGAATGGCTGCATCGTGTTTTTACTTCAGCAATAAAATATAATAATTGCATTAGGTAATATCCAGTTTTATAAAATCCGCATAGGTAGCTGTAAGTAAATGTGGCATACATTTTTGCATTTCACGTCCTCGAATAGTTTAAAAAATGGAATTTGGAAAATTTATGTTGATTGTAATGCGTGTACTTACTACCTGGTAAAGAAACTGTAATAAGGGCGATAGGTAAAAACATAAATAGTATAGAATACAGATATGTATGTATTTATTCACATGCAGTAATAAGAACGGACAACAATATTGATAAATAAACTAGTTCAGCGGTAACAGGTACAATAATATTTAAGCAACATGGAAGTCATTGAAAACTAAACAGTTTACTTTTATTATATTTTTTTGATACTACAACGACATAGCCGCAGTATCAGAGGCATAGTTATGAAAAAGAGTGGAAGATTCAAATTAAAACATCTAACAAACAAGGTAGTATAGTGAAGCGATATCGTTAACATGAAGATATTACTTATACGCTAGGTCTTTATTTCACAGGTGAATGGCCAGCCTTTAGGAATACAACAAATTTTTGAGTTTCACAACCCCCCAACCACCCCAATTTCACCTTTCAGCTGTAATTCATCAAGCCACTTGTTTCTCATCACTATATTCGGAGGAAACCTACACAAATGCACATAATATACATTAAACAACCATTATTATTCCTGAAACAGGAGTGAAGTTACTTTTGTTTCCAGTTATCCCCATATTTTACGCTACTGAAAACCAAAACAAAACCTATACTAACCTATGATAAGTGGTGTTCACCGATTCGTCGCTATTGCAGCAAACTATGCACTTTTTATGCCGTCCCATCATGCAATTATGACAATATTGTTCATAAATAATTTAATTCACACCACAAATAGTCACAAAGCCACTCAAATATACACTAAAACAACAAACATCTCAACATACGCAATAACCACAACTGCAATGACAGCCACATGACAGCTTCAGGGACGCCGATTGTAGGTTGTCAGTTTTACGACATATTAGAAGCTATTGCGACATTCCGCTATGAAATTTACCATTTTTTAGATTTCGTTAAATCAATACAAATTATCTTCACGTAAATCAGTTACATTGCAAGTATATTGAAATGTATAGTTAAATACCCAGTTAAATACTTTGAGGAACATGTGTTCAAACTGCGGAAACTGCCAGATTTTGAAGAAACTGGAAGGCTTAAGCAGACGAAGAAGAGTGGCAATAGCGCTATAGATGTTGGCTGGCCAATATTCAAATTAGGCTCCCTCGAGAGATGTTACGAACGGGCCCGACATGATCCCCTCCAATGTTGTGAGGAAGTGCAAATCGGAGCTTGCTCCCATATTTACCCGCTTCTTTCGGATGTCTTACGATTCCGGCATTTTCCCGAAAGACTGGAAAACAGCTTGCATCCAGCCGATGCCAAAAAAGGGATCCAAAACTGATCCGACCAACCTCAGACCTATAGCTCTGCTCTCTGTAATCAGTAAAGTGATGGATAAATGCGTCAACCAAGAGCTCATGAAATACCTAGAGCTCCATCACTTAATCAACGACAGACAATATGGATTCCGACACCAAAGATCAACTGGAGATCTCCTGGCTTACGTCACACATGTGCTGAAAAACTGATTAGTCATTTGGCGAGGCTCACGTCGTTGCTCTCGATATTTCAAAGGCATTCGATCAACTGCATGCAGCTCTCCTAATCAAGCTCCCTTCTTACGGGCTCCCTGTTAAGCTCTGCGATTGGCTCGCAGGCTTCCTCCAGGTCGGAAAATATCTGTCGTGGTAGACGGCTTTTCCTTTTCTTTCCATACCATCAACACTGGGGTTCCCCAGGTGTCGGTATTGGCTCCGACATTGTTTCTGCTTCACATAAACGATCTACTTGCTAGCACTACGAATCCGATCCACAGTTTTGCGGATGACAGTACGCTGCATGCAGGCATCATGAGCAATAGACCGATCTCTGTGGTCGAGCTGGAATGCAGAAGACTTGCAGTGGCAGCTTCACTTTCAAAGGATCTCGAAACCATCGAAGCGGGCTTGCGGATCAAGAATATCGTAAAATTTAATGCTTCCAAGACCCAGTATTGCAAGCTATCAAACAATAAGTACCCAAGCCAACACCAGGTTTTAATGAACAACCTGCTCTGCCAAGGAGTCACTCATTCAAGCTGTAGAGTTAACATTACAGAAAATCTGATCTGGCACAAACACGTTGCGTCAATTGCAACAGCTGCTGGTAAAAAGCTTAGGTACCTATTTTGAGCCACGAGGTACTTCTCACCATGTAACCTCCACACGCTATATAAAGCCCAGATAAGACCTTGTCTGGAGTATTGCTCTCATGTCTGGGAGCTGCTGCCCCTACTACCCGGTCCATACTAGATGCCGTCCAGAGAAGAACAATTCGATTCATTGGCCTTAACGCGCTACCTCCAGCGACATTCTCACCGGCGTGTTGTTGGTGACCTCTCGCTTTTCTACCGATATTCAAACGGAATCTGCTCGTCTGAGCTATCCTCTATCGTTCCGCCGCTCACCGGTCCTATCAGATGCACCCGCGCGATCGCTGCATCTCATCCTAAGGCGGTCGTTCTTCATACATCAGGACCCGAGCAGTACAACCGCACATTTATTCCCAGGGTATCCAAGACTTGGAATGGCGACGATGATTTGCAGCACCGTACAGTAACAAAGTTAATGTACGGTGTTTGCAGCGAGTGGAAACACTAGATGTGAACGATATGATCCTAAACTCATGTCATTCAATCTGTGGTACACCGTGCGGATTCGAATGGGCCTCGCTATGGCTGCATACCAAGCGTCAGAAACAGTTCGAGTAAATCGCCAATCGCATTCTGTTTCGAAGGGCCAGTAATCGTAGATGACGATCTTGCCGGTCTGTAGTTCTTCTACGTGCTCCAGAACTTCTAGCTCGCTGTACTCGCCCACGGTTACAGCTAATGCTCTGAAAGAAGCACCACATTCTCGTTGACCTAAAATCCGACCCCGTTCAAAGGAGCTTAACTGCGTAAACTGGGGCTGCCGTCTTCTAGGGGACATCTTTACATCACCAATTAGTCTCTCGCCACATCTGCAGCAGATGTCATTGTTTTTGAATCGACAAAAAGCCATGCTTTGTTTTTTACACGTCTAGAGATTTTTACAGGTGCCATGTAGATAAATAGCGTCTGATTGAACAAAAAGTGTTACATGTGTAGTAGAGATACTACTGCCAAACTGTATACAAATTTTCAATGCAATTATCCCTTTTTATAGGTGTTCGGAGTAGTATACGATGTTACCGAGAAACCTACCGAAAACTACCTATTACCGATGTAATCATTTATTTGCAGGGCTGCCTGTTCGGCTCATCTTTTGGCCCTTCCTGCTACCAGCAGCAGCAGCCACCAGCGCAGCAGGGATCCTACAAGACCGTAGGACCTCCCGCCGGTAAGTCACGTCCGGAAGAAATTAGGAAATCTCTCGCTTTTATCTTTATTAGCAGGATGGGATGACAGGGAGGACATATATTTAAAAGTGAAACCTAATTTTAGTTATTCCAAAATCTGATCTATCAGACGAGATATTTTAGAGGGACTGGAAGGTAGTGCCAGTGTTTGCATTTAATTCGGACAGAAAAATTGAAAAGTTTGGATTAGATTAGTGATTATTTTCATTATTAACATTCTTAGATATCGAGATCGAACTCTGGCATTATGAGGGAGACCTTGGTTTTGATCCTGAGATTAATATTCAAGGTGATTTGAATAAGAACTTTTGTATTTCAAATGAAATGTCATAGTTCCAACTCCTAAAAATCTTAAGTTCAGTAATGGCCTTGATTTAAAATTCCAGTTCGCATTCATTTGATAATTAATCATATCATATCATCTCATAATAGCTATGTTTAGTTTTGTGGGATTAGTGGGTACCAAGTATAAGACATTCAGGATGGGATGATAGGATAGAGGACATGTATATTTAAAAGTAAAACCTAATTTTAGTTATGCCAAAATTTGATCTATCAGACGTGGTAATATTAGAGGGACTGGGAAGTCACATTACATTACATTAAATTCGAACAGAAAAATTGACAAGATTGAATTAGATTAGTAATTACCTTCATTATTAACATTTCTAGGAAGACCTGGGTTTTGACCCTGAGGTTAATGTTCAAGGTGATTTGAATAAGAGCTCTTAAATTTCAAATGAAACTTCATAATTCTAACTCCTAAAAATCTTAAGTTCAGTAATGGTCTTGATTACGCGCTTTCTTTACATTTGCAATTCCAGATTACAGAAACGTTACTATCACTCATTTTATAATTAATCATATCACATCATATCATCTGATAATAGCTACAGGGAGGACATATTCATTCAAAAGTAAAACCTAATTTTAGTTATTCCAAAATTTGATCTATCAGACGTGGTAATATTAGATGCACTGGGACCTTGGTTTTGACCCTGAGGTTAATGTTCAAGGGGCTTTGAATAAGAACTCTTAGGTTTCAAATGAAATGACATAGTTCTAACACCTAAAAATCTTAAATTCAGTAATGGTCTTGATTATGCCCTTTCTTTACATTTACAGTTCCAGATTACAGAAACGCTATCACTCATAATAATTAATCATATAACATCATATCATTTGATAACAGCTATGTTTGGCTTATGCATAGTGGGTACCTAGTATAGGACACTCAGTAAAGGATTTAGCTATAAAATAGCTTTCAGTATAAAAAACTGCTAGTATCAAGCGAAAAAATAGAGTATGTACTTAGATATGCTATGGTCACTGCTAATTTCTCATCTATTTGACACTTCGAAATAAGCTGCTTCGCTTCCTACAACTACGCTAAAATTGTCCAATTATAGTCGTCATCCAATATTGAGATGATCTTCTATTCCACGCGGTCAAGAACTCTATATAACACTAAATAGGATGCCTATGCTCCTCTCTGCTTGAAAATGTACCAACAAATGCTACAGGTGTAGACGGGGCTTAGGTCTGACCACTCTCCCATGATTTGTCCCTATTCGAAATTTGAATTCAGTCAAGATAATCTTACAAAAAAAGGTGAACCGCGATATGTAAGAATTTTCAGCGCAGATTAAAAATAAGCGAGTTTTAATTGGGATATACCTAGCATGTTAAATATATGAAAATACTTTACTGTCAAAATGTTTATCATTTATTCCAGGCACAACGTTCCCAACGGATTGGAGAGAGGCCTGGCATCAAGAAGGTAAGTATTAGGGTTCTATTGCTTGTCAATATTTAATTGCAAAGCAACTTACCCTCACTGAAAATTAAGGAAGGAGAAATATCGTTACAAACATGGAAGCCAAAGCTTCTTCATATCGTCTATAGTATGAACAGGATTTTACGGTTTTAGGACTGTTAAAGTTCATTCGTCTGGTAGTAGTGTACAACTCAAAATTTATGAATCAATTACCCATTAATATAAAATTTTTATAAAGTGGGATTTAAACTTTAGGTTTAAATTTCTCGTTGAAACCCCCAACGTTCTCATGTAGTACTTCTCCACTGTGGTTGGTGAAATATATCCGCAAATCGACGTACTTAATTTGCTGGTCGCTTTTCCGTTTCCATTTCTTTTTTTTTGTTTAAAAATAAAAATGACAAACCTTTCTACTGCAAAAACATTGGATTATCGGGTATCGTCGTTCATTCTCCCGTTGCACTGAGGTGGTACCACCTTGCAGCTGTTGGTGAAGTGAAATGTCCGCATGTCTCCTCAACTAAGTTGCGGAGTCAGGTTTCCTTTACCCCTTCCTTTGTACCTATTTTTTTAAATTTAATAGCGACAACGATGATGAGCCCTTCGAGTGCAAAAATTATGTCTAGACGTAAAGCTCTTTCTCATCCGAAACGTCTGGGAGGAGGGTGTCATCGGCGCAACTTTGTCGCGTGATTAAGAGCAATATCAATGCTATCCACCACTATTTGCAGTTCAAAAACCCGGTAAGCCATTTCTGTTGGAAACACTTTTGAATCGGCACCAACAAATCACCTGAAAGTGTATTGGACATACGCTTACCACACACCACAATCTCCTCCACTAGTAGGGATCCATTAGTCTGCTCCACCTGCAATATACCGCTGGCAGTCAACATATTATCATCATTGACTGCCTCGTTTAGCACGCAGTAAGAAGATCGAATAACCTCCATAGCACTGTTCAAGAAATCTTCTCAAGAAATGTTGATAGTCTCTTACAGTTCTTAAAAGACACCATCTCTATTTCTGTATTTAGTACCCCCTTATGAAATATGTAAAGCCTTTGCATGTATGTGTGTATAATTATGTATACCTGTTATAATACCGTCCCACCGCTAATAACGCTGCGTGCGTGGCTGATGCGGTTAAATGTTAATAAAAAATCTCCTCAAATGTCCGCACTACGAATGTCACTCCTGCCTGTTCTGCTCAAGAGTTTCCGGTAAAAAGAACGACTTATCCCTTATAGTTCCACCATCACCATAATGTTCTAGCTCACCGTGCCAAAGGTTGCACCGAATGCACAACAGGACTGAAACTTCCCGCGCACTCACGCTTCAGTTCAGACCATGCGCCCTGCCACTTTGTGAAAACTTTGTGATGTGAAAACGAAGCTAAAAGGAAGGCGGTTTTCTAGTGATAAGGAGCTTCTGCGGGCTTGGGACATGTATTGTAAAGCCTTCCTTGTACCCTAGATTTTATACTGACAGTTTTTTGCCCTTTTTCCCTTGTGTCGGTCTATCTGTCTATTGGCGTCTTTCTAGCCGCGTGAGCTCAATAATCGCAGCTTGGATAGTAATGAAATTTCGGTAGCGATATGCTGTGGAGTCGCAGTAGGTAATGCTGCTATAATTTTGAAAATCGGGACATAGGTGGCAGAGAAATTGCTAAAAAATAAAAAGAAACAGAACTTCAATTTTAGGCGTTTCAGGACTTCCTGCTCCTTTACCATTTGTTTTTGAGAGAGGCTGACATTGGGATGGTGGGAGGTTTAAAAACTCAAATATTTGTTGTATTCATGAAATACTCTATACTGCGCCGAAAAAATTGACTTTGGTGATATTGTGTGCATGTCAGACCTATATTGCCATTGCACTATTGCCAATATTGCCATTGAATTTTATGTCTGTGGAATAATTTGAAAGGTACATATTATAATCCTATAACGTGTAACGTTGTTGGAAACTATGAACTTGATTGCGATGAAATTGCGACACCGTATTACTATCGTGGATCAAATAGTAATGGTGTATCATTGTTGGAACTCTTGCTAGTGGCGGAGGAGAAATCAACAAAGAACAAAACATTTCAAAATCCCTCAAACTTCGTTTTTAGATGTTTCAAAGGTCCCTGATCATAGTCTACTTTTCTGATGAGCATGGCGTATGGATAGAGGAACTTCAAATATTTTGTTAGCACCGATAGTGTGTGTGAAGTACTGACGAGACACTTGACGCCATTTTTAGTTGTAATAATCGTAACTTTTGGCACATCACGCGCATTTCGTTGAAAATAAAACAACCTAATAATAGAAAACATAAGACAAGCAAATAAGAAAGTCTACGAAAAGAAGTAAATGATCTTTGAAAAAGTTTGCTAGAGATTTTTGATTTTTTTTTAATTCTAAGGGAGAATTCTCACAACCATAGCTTTGACTTGGTTTTTTCAAATTTTATTTTTCTCAAATCCTTCTAGTTGCTAACGCTAATTTACATTTGACTGATTTTCAAGAAAAAAAAATTGTGTAACTTTATTCCAAATGCTCGTCCAAAATCGCGAAATTTCACCAACTTACATTTCATTAGCAACCCTCATAATAATTTAACGGTAACGCCAACGCGGGGCTACTTTTTGTGATCAAGCGTACATTAGCTTTTGATCCTTTTCCCAGAGGGAGCGACTCGACCCACCATTTAACCCCATGCATCTTTGATGAACCACAACAGGTGCTTTTGCTTTGTTACAGTCTTTCGGGCTGGTAAAAGGGGAACGGCAAAACCCCTATCTGATTACATCGAGTATGTAATGAAGTAGTAGACATTAGTTTATCTGCATACCACAACTAGATGTGATGACGATATGTTCGAGGTAGGCAGAACATGATATGATTGACAGATGATGTTGAAATTATTAAAATTTCAAGTCAGATGGATAAGCACTGGCGTGCCGCAGACCGCAGTTGAGGTTAAGGGTTGCGACTCTTAGTAGGAGCGGTAAGCTGAGTGACGCTTTATGTAGCCTCTATAGAATCATTAAAAAGCATGTTTAAGCCATGCTTAGACACCGGCTGTAGGCAGTGTTGCCAACTGGATTTTACAGTTTTCAGTAGATGACGCTAACGAGAATCAGTAGAAATCAGTAGAATTCTCATGATTAAGAAATCAACGCTTGTTCAGAGCGCTTCAGCGCCAGCCAACATGACTGGCGACTTTCGCTTTTGTGCTAACTAGTTAGTCATTGGTGTTTTTAGCGAAGAAGCGTTTTTCAAGCGCCACTCAAACCCCTTTGGACACCACATACCTATTTTGCCTGGTTCTATACTATTTTAGGACCTCTTTTGGGTGAAGTTGCTCTAGGAATTTTTTGTTTATGAAAATAATACAATGAAACAGAAATAAATCTTTATTTTTTAGAAATTAATATCACTCAACCACCCTGTTTTAAAATTTTGAGAAAGAAGATAAAATATATTCTTGCTGAATGACGATAGATTCGTTTCATTTTCAGAATCGCTATCATCATAATTATTTCTCTTTTCACTTAAATCGTGATTCGTGAACGGAACACTTGAACACTTTTAAAGTAAAGATAACAAAAACAACCAGCAACCCCTGTTTACAAACGTAAGATGTTAAAACACGAAACACCTGATAGCGTTACCGTATCTGTGTGTGGCTGGCCTCAGCTGCTCCAAGAAAACCGAACCCTGTTCCCTGTATTCTGTACACTACCAATTCAAGTGACACATTGGCTGGCTACTTAATGGCTCTGCCTGCCAAATAGTAGAGGTGGAGGTGTCAGAACAATTATATACAGATTTCAGTAGATTCATAAATGAAACCAGTGGAAAAATCAGTAGTGACGCGGTTATTCAGTGAATTTGAAAATGGTATTCCATATATCAGTAGACTTCCAACACAAATCAGTAGATCAGTAGACTAAGGGTGAATTCAGTAGATCTACTGATTTTTCAGTAGGGTTGGCATCACTGGCTGTAGACGTTGCTGCGCGTGCCTTGTGCTTGTAACTACTATCATGCTCTGGTAGTGGTTGAAGTTATACCAATCGATTCTACTAGTGGAGGAGAAGCGTGTGATTTACAGAAAGGCTACTGAGATGGTGACAATGAGATGTACCATATACTGTGTAAGGCTTTCGCGGCCATCCTGAAGATACCATCCACTCGTGGTGGCGAAACGTCAAGCTTTAACGCTAAACGACGCCGGCCTAAAAACCCAAGAACCACCAATTCAATTTTCCGTTTAATAGTTATGGTTTTTCTCAATTTTACTTCCCACACCGACAGGTGAGAAGAATATTATGATTGTTCTGTATTGTGTAACGTGGAAATTATTCAATTGATTTTAATAAAATTTTGACACAGTATTACTACCGTAGCGAGCATGTATGGTGTCGTGTCAGTGGCGGCGCAGCAATAATCACATAACAAAAATAAAGAAACAGTTCAAACTTCGTTTTTAGGTGACTTGGTGGTAAAATTGGTGTACATATGTGTGGGGGGACTGTGTAACCGAATAATTGTTATTGTACTTACTCGTAGTGAGCTCTTTATTGCCTTGTAAAAGAACGACATAATACTTTTCAGCTTTATCCGACTGCTGCCCTACTTTAGATAAATAATAATTTTTGAAATTATATTGTTATAATTTTGTAATGTACAGCAATATCTATAGTATAGCTCATTACTAAACCGATTTGAAAATTGTGTTACAGGCGGTGAAACTAAATTAAAAAAGAAAGTATCATAATAAAACCGTTCAAACTCTGTTTTGGGTACTCTAGGGATCTCTGGTCGTTTTCTATTTTTATTTAGAGCGGCTAAAATGAGCCGCGGTAGGAGAGGGTCTTCATTGCCCTTTAAAAATTGATACTGATAATATAATCCATTTTTAAATATCGAAAAATCGGCATACCATGTGACTAAGATATGAGTTGAAGATTGCAGAATAAAAACTGTATCGTCATATGAGATGCAAGATCAGATGCAAGAAACTATTTACGAGATTTTCTGTGTTGGATGTTTTTTTGATTGCAAGGGATGTAGTGAGCAAGTGGTCACTGTTCAAAATCGATTACCAAATTTTGAAATAGCCAACGTGATCAAGATGTCTAGTGGTAAAATTTAGAACCCAATGTTGTGTGTGTGGCCGTGATAACCAGATTCTTTTAGCATGCATGTGTACCAACTCAGAGAGAATGAAATCAAAACAAATGTTATGATATTGTTTTATTACTTGATTTTAAACATTGGTTTTTGTATTTTGTATTTATTAATCATGAGTGTTTTGTATTTCGTATATTTTACTGGTAAAGAATTTATATTTATATGTTGAAATATACCATTCAAAAACGTCTGGATAATAGTGGTCAACTGGCTATCTTATTGTTGATATTTGTATAATAAATTAATGGTTATAAACATTCACATTCCAAATAATAAATAATAATAATACATGGTGTGCTATGCCTCTGTTGAACGTCATGGAGAGAAATATGGATAAGATATAGAAAATGTAAAATATAGGCATATAGACATAAATAAATATAACCACCACAAAAAGGAGTAAATAAAGGATGTAATTGGAATAAGATATAGAAAATGTAAGCATAGTATAGCATGTAAGCATATAAATAAATCAATGAATAAATATAAACAACAAACAACATATAAAAGGGTGATTGAAGTAAACCGTATAGCGCGTAACCAGTCTTAACCCCATTTAGGCGTCCTAAATGTTTGAGCTTCCCGTAACACTTGCCACGGTTTCCACAACCATAAAATAAATATCGTATATAAATAAAGAGAATCATTAAGGGTTGAAATAGATACACCTAAACACCACCAAAGGTTTCTCTGCTCACCACCAGCCTGCAATATCCCAGGACCTAATACCTAGAGTAGACGGAAACCAGAGACCCAACGCCAAGTAATATCATCTTAACAGCCAGATTTATCGCACAGATTATGAAACATACATTAAATATTGTAGCCAGACCACATTAGTTTATAATACAAAGTCAAAAGACATACCTGCAAATACTCATGAAAAACATTCAAAATATCCTTTGTTGAAATTTTGGTTACTGGCTTGTTACGTTTTTCAAAAACAATTTCCTCTCGCAATCCATAAACAAACCCAGGACAACGATTATCTAAGTGACAATAACAAAGGCCCATCACAGAACAACCCCTTGAGTTTATATTCATGGAATGAAAAAAAGATGAACTATTTAGAAATTTTTTACTCTATGAAAAGTCACTCATGATCTTACAAATAACAAAATATCTGAGCAATATATGATGTAGCAATAATCAAATACATTACTTATCTGAACTTCATGGAATGATTACACTCCTACACTCAGTCTAAAGTGTGGGAGGTACTGAGCTAATCAACTTGACTCAATTTTTGCATTAGCAGCGCAAGCGCTCATCCATGGCATAACATGCTAAGATACATGACGTTAGCAACAAAGACAAATGTATTGTGGGATCTATGGGCAAACAACAGATACTGTCGTTGTGACTTGTAACACAGCGCTACCACCATGATGAAATATAACATTCCTGCCGAGGTGGGATAAATATGAGATGGCGAACGGGGTAAAAACGCAATTCTATTGACTAACCTACCTAATAATGTCTATAAAAGCTTTCCCCGTCATTATAAGAAGTTTGCTTGCATGAGGCCAAAAGGAGTGCTGATGTAACTTTCGTCTTTTATTTTGGTTTCTTAAATGCTCATTTATTTGACATATACATATATAGTAACAAACAAGTAAAAAGACCCTATGATAAAATATTTGCTTTTTTTGTAGGAAACAGCTGCGGTACAGATGAAAGCGAACAATATCCTCAAGATCATGATTTTCACAGTCAAACGAATAATGGTAAGTTTACCCAATCACACACATTACAAATGTTCAAAGACCGATTGATCGGTTCGGTTGATTATAAAACGATGATATTTCCAATTAAGTTTTTGGTGATACTTGAGTTTAACAGAAAGCACATTACAAATAAAAATAATTTTCTCCACTTGAACCTTATGCAAACAATAAAAAATGGTTAGAATTTCTAAAAACATGTATAAAATTGTGTAAAACTATTGCTCTGATCAAAAACAACAATTCGTAAATAATTGCAGTATTTATCAAATATTTAAAATATGTGATTTGAGTAAGTTGCGTACTTTAAGTACCTAATTCTCATTCTCCACGCATTTGGCACTTGAACTTCAGAATTTTCAGCTTAAAAGAAAATGAAAAAGGAAAATATGCCTGTCACTGGAATTTTTGAAAAATTGTTCCACATCTACTGTTAAAACATCAAGATTGTGATACTAGGCATGATCAATCAAAATCATTGTGACTCTTTGTTTAATTTTACAACTTATAACTCTGGATGCATTTTTTGCTAATTTTTCCTAGATAACGCCTTGGAGGTAGAACTCGAAGACGACTTTAATAAATATATTAGCCTGCCTGTTAGTTCTAGCAACTCCATAATTCTGTATATACAGGGTTCAGGGTAGCTAATGATTGATTTGCCGAATATTTTTGAAAAGATACCTATGTCTTAACTTTTGGCTAAATTTTCTAAATTAGGTAAAAAGTTATTGTACCAATTTCGACTTCTTTAGGCGGTAGAAATCTGAACCCTATTTATCATGGTTTCAACGACGTTTTGGTACCGACCTAACGTCTTTTCTACTTTAGCTACTCTATAATGTCCAGTTTGTCGACATAAAACCGACGTCTTTAGAAATTCCAAATGAAAGACAACACATGCCATGAAGTCGTGTGAATTTGAGTGACACTCTCCCCATCATCATAACTTTGTCCCCTTCATGAAAAGCCTGGAAATTGATAATAAATTCTTAAAACAGCCGAAATGGATTTGGGGCAGGTCTGAAAATTTTCGTGTTTTCCGCCAGTCAGCTGGTTTTAGAAATATATGTATAGCATTATTCTAACTTAACGCACGTCTCACCCCAAATTTGATCAAAATCCACGCAACGGTTACTGAGATTTCTGCATCTAAAAGGAAGCAACAGGCAGATAGACATGCACCTTAAGTGAGGAACATAATTGCCGTCATTTTGTTTCGTTTTAAAGTACTTCATAGACAAATTGGTCCGTTATTTAATAATGGTGCTATTATAGAAGATACCAAGTAAAATGGCGTTCTAAAATCAGTTGATACGAGCACCCTAATATTCTTCCATCCTCATCATGTGAAACAGCTCTAGGGCAGATTTTTTAATTATCGTGCCCCCCATTGATTCGTCGCGTCGCCTCAGTATTTTAAGGAAGTCATCGCGCGTCTTGTTTGCTTATCAGATTTAAAAATTATCAGCTTTCCATCTCCTGTTTCTACCCCTCAGTTTCCTTTCTACTATAAACTTACTCTGATGCGTAACGATTTTATCGTATAACGAGAACTGGGGTGCTATTTTCGAATCAACCGAACGTATTCGTGGCACAAAACTGATATATTTTCTTTTTTAACCCTTTGAGAAACCATTTATTTATGATAACAAACTGGCTGTGCAGGAGATAAAAGAACAAATGATCGTTCTGGGCGATTTAATAAAGTAGTAAGTCGATCGATGAACAAATGAGTAAAGTTAATTAAGCATGAACACAATGAAATATTTAAACAATAACTTACTAGAACTACCTAATTTAACCTCAATAAAAGCTTGGGCATCTATCTGGAGATGATACATCTGAAATTTAAATAAAAAGATTTGAGTCATCAATGCATTGAAGAAGAATAAATTTGAAAAAAATAAGTTATCGTATGTTTAATTAAAGAGCATGACGTTATTTTACACTAGTCTGATTGACATAACACGCGGTTTAATAATTGCGGTTTTGAATAAAAAATTTTTTTGTCATAAAGGGAAAGATCATATAAAGTTTTATAACAAAACTGTTTTTGTTTTCTTTCTTTTCACAACAATTCAAAAGTTAAATTAAAATAAAAATGGGTTTTTGCATGGAGTACCGAAAACACGCCGACGGCTCCCGAACCCGTGTGACGTCACCATGGCGGTAAAGATACTCCTTTGACCAACGACGTCCTACTCCGATACTAGATTCTAGATTCCCAACCAATCGCGAAAATACTTGCTGGTAACTAGTGTATATTTTTTTGCAACATAGACGATGAATGAAGTTTGCAGCTCGAGACTAAGTCTACGATCTAGATGGATATATTTTTGAATGTTGTTGTCAGATTACAGATTCCAGTAAGTAAGTACCTAATCAAATATGTTTCGTTGAAAGGATCTCCTCAATTAAAGGATGGCCCAGTGGTTAGGGAGTCCGGTAGTGGATCTCAGGGTCTTTGGATCGAAACCCTTCCAACTTTTTTTTATGTTTTTAATCAAAAAATTTATTGATGTATTGTGCTTTTTGCACTTGTTACGCACACTTTTTCTACGATCAACACAAATCTATGTGTTTGAATCAAATTTTGTTAGACATATTACTTGCACTGCACAGTGCTTGTTAAATTTTTATGAAAAATTAATTGTTAAGCTTCATTGCTCAAAATTAAATAAATAATAATACCAAGTGATAAACAGAATGTGATTACGAGTTTGAGTTACTTTTTTTACATTAGAAAACTTAAAAATGAATGAATTGAATGGAAGAACGGATTTTGTTTTACTCACCAACTATTACATTTAAAAAAAAATTAATGGCGATTGATATTGACGGACAAACCTCATTTCCACTGATTTTTTGAATTATCCAACGCCTCCTGTACTTAGTTTTTGCACTGTGCAGTGCAAGTAATATGTCTAACAAAATTTGAATCAACCACATATTTATGTTGATCGTAGAAAAAATGTGCGTAACAAAGCACATCAATAAATTTTTTGATAAAAAAAATAAAAAGTCGGAAGGCCTGGGTTTCGATCCAAAGACCCTGAGATCCACTATCGGACTCTCTAACCACTGGGCCATCCTTCGATTGAGGAGATCTTTTCAACGAAACATATTTGATTAGGTACTTACTTACTGGAATCTGTAATCTGACTTCAACTTCAAACATTCAAAAACATATTTATTTCGATCTTAGACTTCGTCTCGAGCTGCAAGCTTCATTTATCGGCTGTATTGCAACAAATATCCACTAGTTACCAGTTTACCAGTACGTACTTTCGCGATTGGCTGGGAATCTAGAATCTAGCATCGGAGTAGGACGTCGTTGGTCAAAGGAGCATCTTGACCGCCATGGTGACGTCACACGGGTTCGGGAGCCGTCGGCGTGTTTTCGGTAGGTACTCGATTCAAAGACCCATTTTTATTTTGATATAACTTTTAAATTATTGCGAAAAAAAGAAGACAAAAACAGTTTTGTTATAAAACTTATATATGATCTTTCCATTTATCACCAAAAAAGATATTTTTTTTCTTAATTCAAAACCTCAATTGTCATAATTGAACAAATAGAACAAACATTTATAGATTGTACACCAAATAACTCTTTAAACACCAAATAGACTTTTAAATGCCAAACAAATCTTTAAACACCAAACAGAAAATTATATTATATAGTCATACGAATCATCCAGAACATACGAAGGGTCAACTCGCGCGTACTTCGAGAGTATGTTATCCCTTTTCATATCGCAAACATTCAAGAATTGTATTATCAAACCGCATTTTGGGGTGTCTGTTCTCATACCTACTTGAATAGATTGTTAGTCTTATGGAAGCGAGCAGTTAGATGCAGCGCCAAGAGTAGATCTAGAACTTCATGCAATCCACTATTTTTAGAATAGAAAATCATGACCGTAATTGCCCTATTTATTTTGGAAGCGACATCACTGATATTAAAAAATAAAACAAAATTTGAGGCCATAAATACAGGGTGTTTTCAAAGTTGACTTACCTTCTCACTAGCAACAGCCTTTGAAATGACAAAGCTAATGTGCGGTGAATCGGCAGCAGAAGAGTAAACAAAATGTGTACCAAAATACTTCGCTGCGATGTTTCAAGTGCGGTCCTGTCACATGAGTTTTATAGTTATAGTTCGAAATTCGCGCCCCAAAATTGGACCATTTTGGACCATTCAAAGCTGTCTAGGTCTTCCAGCCTTTCAACGATGATGTGATACAAACATCCTGTGTCTGTACCTCTTGGCACCAGTTAGCAGGGTGCAGGGTAAATACGGTGAGGGAAAGGATCGGCATCGGCATACACTCGCGAAGTCTGAGAAGCATTTCCACCACATTCACCGTGCACTAAAATCATTCCAGTTCATTATTATTAGTAATATTAGTTATACCAGGTGCATCATTTTTGTAGTTGTTATAGTAGTTTCTTTGCGTCTATTTTGATGTAGTCGCACAGTTACCGAATTAGACATGAGTATTTCATTATCGGTCAATATCTTGATATTCCTAAACATTTCGGTTCTATGTTACTGGGAAAAATGGAGTCAAGTTGATTGACTCAGTACTTCCCACACATTACGGTGATACCACTTTTATTTTTTCATTGCACGAAGCTATAGTCTGAGAATCCCCTTGCAACCAAATCATCGCCCGTACGCTCGCAAAAAAACATCCATCACAAAAACTCTCGTAAATAGTTTCTTGCATCTCTCTCCGTAGAACTGGTGTCCTATTCACATGGCATGCCGATTTTCGGATATTTAAAAACCGATTATATTATCATGTCTTTAAAGGGCAATGAAAAGTGTTCCGGGGTTCCCTAACCACCCTATCCGAGACCCCATCCTACTTCGGCTTAATTCAACTAAAAAAAGCAGTAAATTATCTGAGACCCCCAGAGTACCTAACAACAGGCTTATATTGTACCACTACGAATATAACAAAATTTTCAGTTTCACAACCCCCTACCCCAAACTACCCTAATTTAACCTCTTCTAAAAAATGTAGAGAACGATCAGGAACCCCCAAAACGCATAAAAACAAAGTTTGAGTGGTTTTGATATTTTGGTTTCTATAATAGGCAAGGCAACGTTCGGATGGACTTGTAAACGTGTATCATGACGTTAGATCTTTCTTTCACAGGTCAATGGACTGCTAATTATGAGTACAACATAAATATTTCAGTTAGACAACCCCGCAACCACCCCAATTTTACCCTCGGCCTCCAAAAAAAGTACAAAATGATCAAAAACACCCAAAACGCCTTACAACGAAGTTTGAGACATATTTCATATTTTTTGGTTTTTGCTAATTGCTCCGCCGCCCATGTATCGATGTTCAAAATTGTAGTAGCATTACCTACTACGACCCCACAGCATGTAGGTGGCCAAATTTCATCATAATCCATGCAGCGGTTACCGAGATTACGAGGCTAGAAAAACGTGAACAGACAGACAGACCGACATACAGACAGACCGTCGGAAATGAGTGACGTGGATTTATGTTATGTAGACATCATAAAACGTCCGTCCAAAATCGAAAATTTTCGCGATCACAATACGCCCCTCATCTATCGGTGTGGGAAGTAAAATCAAACCTTTTGGCGAGTACTATGTGCCTTTGAAGAAAAATCTTAACTTAGGAAACACCCTGTATAAAACATAAGACAACAGAATGATTTTAAATTAATTACCCCCAAATCATCACTCGTTAAAGATTCAATTACATTTAGTGGAGTAAAGATTTATAACAAACTTGCTCACCTGTCTGAAATCCAAAATGATTTAAAAGTTTTCTGTAAAAAACTTAGTTTTTCTGTTACAAGAACCTTATTATACCCTAGATGAGTTCTATGACTTCTATGACGAATGAATATTCATCTACAAATTAATTTTGTACTCTGTGAGATAAATTCACGTAGGCCTGACAACTGTTCTTTACTGTACGTGATACAAGTTGGAACTACGCATTGTGATATTTGGACAAAAAAGGTCCTGGACCAGACGCTATTTCGAGCAGGTATAAAACAGACATTATATGCAATTTCGGACCTTATTTTCAATGTGACGACTAGCCTAAATTATTTTGAAGCTTTTCACGCTGTTTAGAAAATGAGATCGGTCGGATGTTGAGCTATTTATCTTAAACACGGTTGGAATTCCGCCTTCCTTCAACTATTTGTCTTTATGGTATCGCTTTTACATTGCATGCATAACCACTAATATAATATCATTTTCTAACTATAAAATTTTCTCACTCTGACAGTTGCGAATACAAATTTTATGATTTCTCACATTTAGGTACAGTAGAGGTTTCAGTTTGAATTAGCTTAACTACTAGCAAATTCGATAATGTTTTTTGTAGTCTATAGTTTCCTCATATTTTGGTCTTTGAAAATTGATTTATCCAAAGGCAATGCCTTGCTGGAGTAAACATAGACGTCTGTCAAGTGCCCTTGGTTGATGGTAAGACATGATTTCATAAGCTCTTAAGGTTCTGAAAGTATGATTTCTCTTGATCTTCTTTTATCCTATTTTCTGAAATGTTGGTGATGAAGTGGTGACGTCTCAGCAGATTCCCAACCAGTTTGGTGTTTTTTTCATCTCTGACGTAATTAACTTATCAGATGCTTACAAGACCCTTTTATTCCTTTTTATTTCTACCCAGCTTGCCTCTATCATTATTAGCCACATCTGCCTCACTTCCACTCTTTTTTTCATAGCCCTTCATTGTCTCAGAGTTTCTCAGACATATGCAAATATGACACCTATAATATGTAAACGCCGATGTTCCTTCAATCCAATCTACAGCTTTGCAGACAGTACACTAATATCATGCACGGAAACAGGCAAGCGACTTTCATCCCAGGAGACGGTACGTCGGCGACAGCAACATGCCTCATAGATTAACGGAGATATCAAAACAATTGTCGAGTGGGGATTAGTGAATAAAGTACGGTTTGATGTATAGAAAACTCAGGCAACAACAATGACAAAGAAGCCTCACGTTGGCTTACCAGCTGTGGACATGGAGGGTCACCCAATAGTCGAGTCACCTTGCGTCAAGCTTTTGGGGTGTCAACATCAACAACAACATGTGCTGGCACGACCACGTCGCCAGTATTGCTAAAACGGCATCTCAGAAGCTTGGAGTTTGTATACACCACACCTGTATACACCAGAGCAACTACTGCTACTCTACAAGGCACACATCCGACCATCGTTGAAGTATTGCTGCCATGTGTGGGAATGCGCTCCTCTCTAAAGCTTCTGGATACTATCCAGAAGAGAGCAATTAGACTAATCTATACGCCTAACCTCACAAAGGACCTCCACAACCTGCAACACCGAATCTGTTTTACAGATTCTACCACGGAAAGTGTTCGGGTGAGCTCTCCCAGATAATAATACTCCCCAAACTGACTGTCCGAACGAGAAACACTAGAAAGGCTCTGCGAGCTCATGCTTACCAGGTCGGGGTTCCTACTCCCCGACCCAGTCTCCTCCAGTATTCATTATTTTGTAGAACTTGGACGCTGTGGAATGTGCTGCCGAGGAATTTGTTTCCCGACGGCTACAACCTGCAGTGCCTCAAATCTAACGTGCACCAACACTTATTCCTCTCGCAGTGCTTCTACAGCGCCATAAGCTTCCAGCCTTTGCGGGAAAAATTATAATTTTCTCTAGCTCTATACCTAGGAGCAGTGCAATTCGTCTTTCGGTTTCTATGGTTCATGTATTGCCTTAAGTGATCAGATTTCCAAAATATTAGAATTATTTTCCTCTATTAATTTTTTCAACCTTAATTCTGACGTTTACACCTATTTATTACAGTGTTCTTATTCAAAGCGAATAAAATAAAAAACAGACATTCATTAGATTAGGGGTTATTTCTTTCCATTTCCATTCTGGTATCTTTTTTAATTTGCCAAAACTTGTTCGAGTTTTAATAGGGTTGCAAAATTTTAATTTATTCGGTGTTCAAAAATGTGGTCATACAGCGACCTATGCCAAACCGCCTATGCTCCTCATCACTTGTTCTCAGGTAAGCCGATGACACAAGAGTGCCCGAGGCAACAGCCTAGAAGCAAAGCTAAATATCAGAGTACCGTAGAGTACCAGAGTACCGTAGCTGCTATGAAAAGGTTATGTTAGGGGAGGTTTGTTAACGCGGAACTTGAATAGGCCAACACCCGCAGCCTCAATAAGTATATCTTCTGTACTCATGGCAGTCCATTACAAGCCCTGGAGATCCTGGAGACAAAAGTGTCGCACTCCTCGGTTCTTGATGTATGAAGAACGACAGTCTTAGGATGAGATGCAACATTCTCGCAGCCTTAAAGATTGTATAGATAGATTCTGTGGGCCGCAGAATTATAGAGGATGCTCACGAAATATCGGTAGAAGAGAGAAAGGTGACCAACCGCACGTAGAGGGGAAAGCTGCTAGAGATGGCGCGTTAAGGTCAAGTCACCGATCAGTCGAATTGCCCTTCTCTGGACTGATTCAAGTGTAGACAGCTTTTTTGCAGCAGTTGTTGCAGTTGATAAAACGTATTCGTGTCAGATCATATGTTCAGTAATGTTAACTAAGAGCTTTAATGAGCAACTTCTTGGCAGAGCCTGTTGATTGTTGCATCCATGATGCATGCGTGCAAAGGACTATCATCCGCAGATCTGTGATTTGGGTTTGCAGTGCTACAGATCAGATCATTGATATGAAGCAGAAACAATATCGGATCCAATGCTGATCCCTGCGGAACCCCAGCATTGATGTTATGGAAAGAAGAGAAGTCTACCAAGACAGAGACATTCAGTAACAAGAGAGGAATCAAATAACGTGCAATACATATCTGATCCTTCCCTAGCAAAGGAAGGCAAAAGTTAAAATTACGCTTCACAGAAGTGACTTTAAGCATGTATGCAGTGCCTCGTTGCCCAAGAACTTACGATGCTCAAATGGAACTACGAGAAAGTAAATCAATGCATTCTCTTGAAGTTTATTTTCATGTTTTTAATATGCGAACGACTTTTAAGTGCTCCCATATGTAGATATTATAAAAAGCATTCGGCAATGTTGTCAGTGACATCTCACATCAACTCGACTGCGGCTGCAGTAGCAGGTTTTCTCCAGCAGCGTTCACCCGCTGTGCCCTCAGATCAACCTGTCAGGGGGAGTTTGAACTTATTTTGAAACCCGACGGGTGACGTAACGGTAGCGATGCGACATACTGCGGGGAGCAGGTCAAATCTGTTTCTTTGCATTTCGCATTCGAAATTAATACAAAATGTTAAATACACAATATATGTGCAAAATATTATATTCGAATCAAATCAAAGAACAAAAAGAAACATAACTACAAACGTCAAAATGTGAACACATGTTCGGGAGTCAGGACAGTATGAAAGTTTCTGTAATACACTGCTACTGAAGACATATAATAATTAGGATGTTTTTGCCAAACGCTCCATTGAAACTTTATACTCTCGGACGTTCATTATGATTTTAGAGCTTAAATGCATTCCCTTTGCCCGTGTTTATGAGATTCATAACAAGTCTATGTATGCTACCAATGGATAATCAGAAAGATGGGCATGTTTTGCCCCAAATTGCACGGTTAGTTATTTGGTGACTTTTTAAGATAAGTTCATTTTTTACAACGTTTCTTCATCATTTTCATTACCTTCTGGAGTGTGTGATACATGAACACTTTGATTCAGTAGATAATAAAGTCATAGCATATATACTAAGCAAAAAATACCAAACTGCGACAATGAAATTTTGTTTTATTAGGGTTAGGCATTTGGAGGTCTGCATTTTCATGAAAATCTCTAAACTTCGGTTTATGTCTGAAACTATTAGGAATCGGACATTGAAAAGGTTAAATGGCAATATAAAATTGAAACATAATTGCATTCATAATTTGTCAGCCGTCAGTATGGTCTATGCGTGCGCAAAGAGTGATTCATACGTTCTTCCAGGCCTTTATGGTTCGTTTTGAAATCCTGAATGACTGTTTTTTTGTCTCTTCTTAGGGATTACAGGTCTTATTATTCACTCATAAGATAAACAACATCATTAGTTCGCATTTTTTAGTTATCCAAAATTCAGATGAATTACTCTGTGTTTTTTATTATCTCGTAATCTCCGACTCTTACTTAGGAAGTTAGTTCTCAAAAAACAGAAGCTGCTACCTGGAGCAGTCGTTAATCAATAAAATATAGATAAACATTTTGTACTTGTTAACTGAAACAGTAATTCTAAGTATATTTTTTATTTTCCAATAGTCTATGTAGGGGTAAAAATACATTTAAGGAAGTTTAAAATTTCTAAACTTGTTATAGTTAGGGCAAGTGTCGAGAAAGAAACCAGATAACGCTTGGTATATGGGTTCCAGAGTCACTATGGAAACTTTTTTGTCATTGCACCATAACCCCAAAATGGGAGGGATCGGATATACTAATGTTTCAAAAAATCTGGGCGCGGTTTGCGCGTACCGATTTTTTTAAAATGAAAAAAAAAGAATCACGACGAAATCGGCCGAAACTTGATGGAGAATCTTTGTTTGGCCTCATATAACTAACTTACCTATTGTTGTGTGATATTAAGCGTAAAAGCGAAGTGAGAGGCGGTTCTGAAAAGACACGGAAGGTGTTCAATAATGTCACCCCCTATAGGGGATTAAAAATAATAAAAACACATGAAATTGATACATCTCACAGTTGACCCTCCCAAGAACACGTATGGAAAACGTCATCCGTTTTAAACAATACTAGCAATTTTTTAACGATTTTTAACGAAAGTGACGTGAAAAATCAAACTTTAAGCTCAAATTTCTCATACACTGTCCAGCAGAAATGGATGACAGTATTTTTTGTGTTATCTACAAAACAAACAAAGAATTTTCAAGTTTCAACCGGTTTCGTCGCGATTCTTTTTTTTCACTTTAAAAAAATCGATACGCGCAAATCGCCCGTAAATTTCGGATAACGAATCCCTCCCATTTTGGGGTTATGGTGCAATGACAAAAAAGTTTTCAAACTGCCTCTAGAAGTGAAATACCATGCGTCATCCGGTTTCCTTTTCGACAGTAAAATTATTATTAATATAATTGTTCTGAATATTACACTTCATTTTGTGTGTATGTATCCCAAATTCTAGCTATCAGCGACACTCGAAAAAATTGAATTTACAAAATGCTCTATACCTTGTTATCCCAATCGATGACAGCAAACTAATGCAAGCTAAGCCAGAGCAATGTTGTTACTTGCCCTTCGAACAAATCTACTACAGGATCGCCAATTTTATATTACGATCATTGTATGCATAAGCTGCGAATGAGCGACCAAACCACTTGAGATATCAGTATGCCCTTGTTGCCATCAACTGTGGTTCCAAGGTATATACCAGGGACTGTTTGTATTCTTGTAACTATGCAAATTACTACTATATCTATGAAATTTAGAAAATAATCTGCTTGTTTTTTTTGCACTGGCAACTACCAAAGTTTACGGAATACATATTCCGTAAACTTTGCAACTAATAAGCAGAACGTATTAGTTTTTTATATTTCTTAGTTATTTTCACTGTCGGACCTGTTATGGATTTCATTACAACTATAGCGAATGATATATGATGTCGAAGACAACTTATCATGCTGATGCTTATGTATCAGTAAAAGTAAAATAAAAAAATTCATAAAGTAGGTAAACGATTCGGTTCAACGAATTCGAATTCGTTGATTCGGTTACTGACTGACTGGTACCAGAAGGCTACAAATTTTGAAATTTTTACGGTTCAGATACACAGATTGGGAGTTTGGACGCTCGAAATGCTTTGCCTTTAATGAACAGGAAATGAAAGTAGACTTCCTATCTACTTTACTAGGATTTATTTTTGTAGACTTAAAACCACCACAGGCATCTGTAAGTAGCCCATCCAAGCAAGCATATCCTCCTTGCTATACACCTGGAACAGTTCTACCAGAATACTCCAACAGCCGTCATCCACATCATGCCCCTGGATACTTCTATCCTCCATATAGTAGGACACCTCCACCAGTTACAGCACAACAACCTAATGAAAGTTGCAGGAGTACAGCTATCAAACAAGAACCAACTGACAAGGATGCTGATAATGGTATGTATTTAACCCATCTATACATTTATTTCTGATCTAGTTCGCTTTATACGTATCTATACGTAGCTCACACTTTACTTACTCATATACTCTGCAAAAAATTCCTCATACAGATAACCATAGCTTTTTTAGTCGTTATAAGTCAAAAAAGTGGCGAAAAGCACCTTAACGCAGTACTGCTCTACCATTATATGTGCTAACAAAAAATTCTATCTCTATCTCTACACCATCCTCATCAAAAAAGTAGACAATGATTGAGGACCTTTGAAATATCTAAAAACGAAGGTTGAGCGATTTTTAAATTTTTAGTTTTATGTTGGTTTCACTTCCGCCACTATCTAGAGTTTCAGAAGCGATACGGTGTTACCATTTCGTCCACGGAGTAATATGGTGTCAACACTTGATCACAATTAAGTGAGTAGTTTCCTGGTTACACGTTAGGATTACAATATGTACGTATGATATTATGCCACAGATATAAGATTCAAAGGCAACAGTCGGATAGGTCTAAAAAGCACAAGATTTTCAAAATTATATCATCATTACCTACTATAACCACACAGCATCTCGCAATCATCATCATAATCCAAGCAGCTGTTACTGAAATTACGCAGCTAGAAAAACGACAGACCGACAGACAGGCAGATAGACCAACTGAAATGAGGGACGTGGATTTTTGTAATGTAGATATTCGGGTATATATCATAAAACGTCCAAAAAGGGTATTATCTCAAAATCGATAATTTTAGCGATCTCAATAATCCCCTAGCTGTTAAAATATACAGGATGGGCCAATAGTGCGTGGACGGAAGATTGTGGGCTTACTAAAACATATTTTAGAAATCTATCACTTGATCATGGTAGGGAACCTTGAGGGCTACAACATCAAAATAATTTCACTTAAATTTTGACGTTTATACAGGGTGATTCATATCAAACTTACATTTTTTGGAATGGAACCCCCTATATATTATTGCATATTTGGATTCCTTGGTCAATTCTATTGTGACTTTATGCATCATACATGGAACTTTAAACGAGCCGTTTAGGCGCAAATCACCAATTTTGGTATAATTGAATATCGCAAAGATTATAAAACCTAGAAAGCCGTGACTTTGCGGTACGATCAAGCATGAAACGTGTCACCTTAGGTTAGATAAATAAACTTGAATTCTTTTTATAGTTGGAGAAATAAGTAGATTAATTAAGGAAACTTCAATCGCAGATAACTTGATTTTTTCAAATGGGAATGCCTATTTTGGTTTATAGAATCAGATGTAAAATTTGATTACCTTTCTAATGATATAGGATTCTCAATATCAATCTTTTTTGGTTTTCATCTTATTTCAAATTTTCAGTCAAATCGGTGTTTTTCAATATTCCTGCGTGCAAGCAACCTAGCAGGCTATGAAAAAAAAACAAAAGCCCGTTAATATGGAAGAAACAAACTAACTTAGTAGAAAGATGCAAACAAACTGGAGCAGCCAGGCAATATCATGAAAATTCCTTACAACACATCACCTCTAACCGGATACAACAGCGGCAAGATATCTAACGTTAATGAGAAGCTGCTGATAGCTCTTTCTTTCATAGGTTAATGGACATCCTATTATGAATACAACAAATTTTTCAGTTTTGCAATATTTCACCTCCCACCCGTACCCAAAAAAATAGAAAATGATCAGAAACCCCTAAAATGCCTAAAAACGAGGTTTAAGCAATATTTGAAATTGTTAGTTTTTTGCTAATTACTCCATCGCTCATGCGCAATTTCATCACAATCCATGTAGCAGTTACTGAGATTAAGAGGCTGGAAAAACGCCAACAGACAGTCAGACAGACCGATGTGGATTTTCGTTATAATAATAATAATAAATAATATTACATTTTTGTATTATTTTTTGGTTTATTGTTTACTTTCACTATTATTCTTTGAAGGACGGCTAATCAAAAACAACATAATCATAGATGATTGTCCAGACTTTGAACATATTCAATGGCTGCAGTAGCTGCTTACAGGAGACATCCCCTTGTGGTTGGTTCTACATTTGCATTGGAGAGATGGAATTTTTCTCATTTAAAGAACGAGTCCGTGTACTTTTCACGTTGAGTGATGTTGATGGTAGCCCATGTTTTTCATGAAAGTCGGTTTTTCTAGTATACAGGGCATTGAGATATATTTGTCTATGGCTTTTTCCAAGACTGTCGTTTACAAGTTAAAGTTATTCAGATGTAGACGAGGCTGTAGCTAGGGGCGTTGACCATGGAGGAGGTTCATGGTGACCTTGTAGGGGGGGTTCATGTATAATAGAATATGTAATGTCTTAATTTGCTTAAAATCTGTATATATTGTAT
The DNA here is from genome assembly GCA_951848785.1 of Callosobruchus maculatus. NCBI lineage: Eukaryota > Metazoa > Arthropoda > Insecta > Coleoptera > Chrysomelidae > Callosobruchus > Callosobruchus maculatus. The sequence continues at coordinate 1,858,501 of CATOUR010000058.1, forward strand.
CGCTGCTAATGTGTCATGAGCGCCGATGGATTGGTTAGTAGTAGAATAAATCACTAAGCTTGGAGAAAGCATCCTTGATTATTTCTATTTTGTATTATTTTAGTAGTTATTTCATTCATGGGAATACTCATGGAGGGGGGTTTGAACCCCCCAACCCCCCCTTATATACGGCCCTGGATATAGTTGCTTGTGCATTTCTAAGACACGAGTGTCTGGAGTGAGGGGAGTGGGGTTGTAAAGCTAGTTTGATAGGATTTATCATTTACATTATTGAAAAACTTGTCAGTTGTAAATGTTTCACCTGAAATAAAATCGAGTTTTCTCATTTCGTACGACCATCCAACATAAGTCATCAAACCACATTTCGCATTTGAAGTCAGTCTCCTATTCTGTTCCTGTTTCGTATTTCTTACTTCCCTTAGATAAAGCTCACATTCATATTTTTCTTCTAACAGCAGTTTGATCTAGAGGACACTGCAACTACTATACAAGCCACTATTAAAAGTATTTCGTATGACGAAATCACTCGCAGTATAGCTTTTCTCTTAGTTTTCAACAGAGATATATGAGCATCTCATATACCAGTAGCACAATGAATAATTGCCGCATTGGTTATTTGAACCACTTAGATACCATTAGAGGGTCAAAGGTCAAAGTAAGACATGCATCAGCCTTGCTCCCGTAACTACGCTTTGTCCTGTTTAACCACACATTCCAGGGTCCTTTGTCCTTTCCAGATCCCGAACTGCGCTTTTCAAATCAATATTATTATTTCTGGCCCTCAGCTTGGGCATTTTCTGCCTGCTAAAAAGTATTACTGATTCTACCCTTCAGGAAGCAAAGATGGATCCATGCTTCTGCAAACGTATCTGCATTATGTTGTACATGCTCTTTTTTTAAAAACAGTGAACTAACAGAGACAACTTTTCCGAGGGCAAATACCCCTACCAGCATTGAATTAGACTATTGGCTCTAGTGCTTCTTTTGGAGAACTATGAAAAAAATGATTTCCATCTTACCCAAAGTAAGCTCAAGGATATCACAATTCCTGTTAGAAACATGTCCTCAATCGCATCAGGCACGATGTCCCTCGACAACCAGACCTGATAAGATCCGCAAGATCGGAATAGCGCTGTCGTAAACTAAGGATGCGATCCAGGGCATGTTCCAAACAAGGATTGTGATATCCTTGATCTCACTTTGGGTAAGGTAGAAATCATTATCTTCAGCTCTATTTATTTTAATTTGCAATCAAATATAACTTATTTACGATAAGGAATTGAAACGCAATTTATAATATAAAAATAGGTTTTGGTGATATAATGTAAACATACAGAAAATCGCAGAAATAGTAGGAAAAGTAGCTTAAACGTAACTTCACGCACTATTTTGGTAATAATAATGCCATACCACCATACCCTTAGTAATTTTATTTTATTTTATTTATTACAATACAAACACTACAAATAACACTTACAGGGTAAGGTCAAAATGCCAAACAAAAATAAAAATACGTATTATGCCTAAGAGCAATTCTGTGGCTTGGATGAACAAGGGCCTATCTCCAAAAAACAAGTTTTGAGAAAATTGAAGATTTGTGAAAAAAATTCGAAGATGTTTTTTATTGACGTTTCTTAACCTAGCGACATCATATTTTGATAAACGTTGTAATGAAGCGCCAGATATTCATTAAATATGAAACTATTAGGTTTATTCAGTTCCGTGGTGTACGCCGAGTGGATAGCACCTGTTCGCTTGGTCGCCGTCGCGTCGAGAGCATTTCGTTCATTTATTTGTGAATTTAGCAACATACATATATTTATTAATTATATCGAGCTGTGAAATTCCCTACTAGCCGCTTGCGTGAAGTAGGCGACTTCCGCAATGCCGCCGTCGCCGCCGCCGACCGAGGCTGGCGGCAACGCCGAAAAAACTGTAAACAGTGTAACAAGTAATAACATTGGTGTATATGACCTCACTTTCGACGAAGAGCCGGGTGATGTCCATCAGGCTGAAAATTCAACTCGCATGGATCAGGATTTTACCAAGGACGTTACTGACTCTACCCCAGCTCCCGTTCGACAGGATAATACTTCTCCTCAGATGTTCAACATTCACTGCAATAAGTATCAACAAAATAACATATATGTTTATACTGAAAAAATTAATAATGAAAATTTTGGTAGATTGCATCCCCTATATGTTGGCCATGTACTCCACAAAAAATTAAACCTAAGTAACGTGATCACAACCATTAGTCGGGTTGGGATTAATAGGGTAAAGGTCGGTGTTAAAACAACCCTTGATGCAAATAATTTGGTTTCTAATCCAAATCTAAAAAAAGAGAATCTGAAGGCATTCATACCTAATAATCTTTTACAGCGAAAGGGCCTCATTAAGGGTGTTGACACCTATTTCAATGATGATTATTTAAAAGAAAATTTACTGTCAAACTATAAGGTCCTAGACATAAAACGCCTCAACAGGAGAATAAGCGAAAACGGTACACATAAGTTAGTCCCTAGACAGATGGTTGTCATTACTTTTGAGGGTAATCTTTTACCTTCGGAAGTCAACATAAATAGCGTTATTTTTCCGGTGGATCCATTCGTACAAAGGGTGATACAGTGTTTCAAGTGTCTACGGTACGGTCATGTTTCGAATCAGTGCCGTAGCAGTCAGTCCCGCTGTATCATATGCGGACAAAATTATGTTGATGGGCACAACTGTGATGAATCAAAGGTATTCTGCATCTATTGCCAAAACAGTAGCCATAAATCTACGTCTACTAATTGCCCCCAATTTCAAAAACAACAAAAAGTAAAAAAACTAATGGCTAATACAAATATGTCTTTCGTAGAGGCAAAAAATAGTGTCGAAAACTCTTATGCTGGTGTGTCAACTAGCAATAGATTTAGTGCGTTAGAGAGTACTCAAATTGCAAACTTTCCCCCATTACCTCGTCGTGCTCAAAACATAAGTAGTTTTTCTCAGCCCACCAATAGGCCAAGGCAATCCGCTCCTCCCTCAACTCCTGACTCTAATAAAAAAAGAAAAGCGCAATCTCCTCCTATTACCTCCCCTGCTCCTATGTTCTCTTTTAACCCAGGTCCGTCTACGTCAATTCTAGCTAACCAACGCTACCAATCCAACATTGTCAGCAAAGAGGATATGAGGATATGGCCGAGAGCCTATCTTCTATATTACCTTCATTACTGAAACAACTATTTAGCAGTGTACAAAATCTGGAAGAATTAAGGCATTTAAATAGTGATACCATTAAAAGTCAAATATCTCTTTACTTAAATACAGACTCTAGTAATGGACAGCCAAAGTAACCTAACTAGAGACAGTCTACGAATCATGCAGTGGAACGCTCGTTCCGCTGTGTGTAACAAGCACAGTCTCGTTAATTATCTTGTACATAATAATATAGATTAGTGAAACCTGGTTTAAACCGGGCCATATGGTTAAATTCTCTGGTTATAATATCATTAGAAAGGATCGTGAAGACGGCAGAGCAGGCGTGGCGATCCTTATTAAACAAGGGATCCTCTATCAAGAAATCGAACTCCATGCTGACAATACAGGAATTCTTGTATGTGGTCTAAACATCGATAATTATAACCTCAAGCTGTCAATTTTCTCTTTATATAAGCCTCCGAATATTAATTCCATTATCACTGATTGGGAGAATATTCTCTCATATGCTCACCCATCTTTTATTCTCTGTGGCGATTTCAACGCTCATTCACAAGTCTGGGGCTCCGCATACGAAAATAGTACTGGTAGGCAAATCTTAGATCTATGCGATGATTCAAACCTGGTTATCATTAACGATGGTACTCCCACTAGAGTTACCGCACCGCATATTCAAACATCTGCTCCAGATCTCACAATATGTAGCCCAGATATTGCACAGGTTATATCATGGGAGGTTGGTCATGATAGTCTAGGTTCGGATCATTTCCCCATTCAAATGAGTCTTTCAATGTTGAGTAATATACGAGATACATTTTATCCAAAGTATAAATGGAATTTAAAAAAAGCCAATTGGGCTTTGTATCAGTCTCTACTAGATGATGCTTTCTGTAACGTTCCTAGCATCCCGTCGGTGGAGGATAAATATACATTTTTTATAGATAATGTCAACAGGGTGAGCGAACTGTGCATACCAATACACAAACCCTTCAAGGTTGGACATCGTCCTCCTCCAGCGTGGTGGGATAATGACTGCTATGAAGCAATCAGAAATAGAAAACAAGCTCTAACCAGGTACAAAATGAATAGCTCGCTTGAAAACTATATAGAGTGTAAAAGAATATTTGCTTCTACCAAAAGATTGTTCAAAACCAAATCAAAAAATAGTTGGATTCAGTGGTGCTCCAACCTGAATAAAAACACCCCGTCTTGCGAATTATGGAAACAAGCCAGTATTGCCAAGCGTATTCCATTACCCCAGGTTAAATGTAAAAATTATGATTGGCTGAATGACTTCGCCGCTAAATGCTCTCCTCCTACGGCTAGTCCCAACTTCGGACACTGTCCTCCATCTACCGATGATGGTTTTTTCAATCAGCCTATAACGCTTGCAGAAATGGAAATTGCCCTTAAGAGATCACTAAATACAGCTCCTGGATATGACGAAATTAGGTATCCGATGCTCCTCCATCTGCCAAGTAATGCAAAAAATTTCCTGGTTGACATATTTAATGATGTTTGGCTAGAAGGTAATAGCATTGAGGAATGGAAGAAGGTCATTGTTATTCCAGTTCTTAAGCCAAATAAGGATCCAAACTGTGCTGACTCGTATCGTCCAATTTCCCTGATGTCATGTGTCCTCAAGACCTTCGAGCGGATAATCAAGAAACGCATTGAATGGTGGCTAGCTAGACATGAACTCCCTATTGGCCAGTATGCATTCAGGCAGGGTACAGGCTCACTTGATGCAGCGACCAAGATAGTGACTGACATACAGTGCTGTTTCTCCAGAAACAACTACTTAGCCGCAATTTTTTTGGACATAACAGGAGCCTACGATAACATCGACCTATATAGACTAAGGCATAAATTAGAAAGTTATGGAATCCCTCCTCGAAGTAGTTATGTCATAGCTAACTTGTATTATAAAAGATCGGTATATGTGAGAAGCCATAATAATCAGAAAGTTGGTCCTCGATTGTCTTTTGTAGGGTTACCGCAGGGTGCAGTACTTAGTCCTATTATCTTTAACATGTATACAGCTGACTTTCACTCCATACACACTAATATCCAACTAATACAATATGCAGATGATTTCTGCCTTTACACCGAAAAGAAAACCATTGCCCAATGCACAGACACCCTAAATACAGTAATGACTGAATACTCAAGATGGTTTAGTGATAATGGTTTTGTAATCTCAAATTCTAAATCGTCAGTTTGTATCTTTTCACGACATCGATTTGTCACGGATGATGATATGGACTTGGGAGGAATATGTTTCAAAGTAGTTTCCGAAGTCAAATATCTTGGCATTATTCTCGATAAAAATCTCTGCTGGAAACAATTCATTTCGTATATCATTACACGTTGTACTGCTGGTTTTAACTTCTTCCGCATGATCGCCAAGACGTGGTGGGGTGCTGATCAAAAAATTGCTCTGTTATTCTACCGATCTTATATCCGGTCCATTCTTGATTACGGCTCTATTTTATATGGTTCTGCAAGTAATACGCTTCTTCGCAAATTAGACGTAATTCAGAATAAGTTTCTGAGAGTATGTTTGGGTGCTATGTGTTCCTCTCCAGTAGATGCACTTAGAGTTGAAGCTTTAGAGCCTCCTCTCCACTTACGTAGGGTGATGCTAGCAGGGAAGATGTTAGTAAAACATATTTCTCAGAACACTCCCCTGCTATCTGTTATATCAGATTTGAATATATTTGACCTCACAAACCCATTCTGGAGAAAAAAAAATCTCCACCTTTATGCGTAGCTCTCCAGCAATCAAATATAAATTTTACAGCCCTACAAGGCCTCTATAAAAAAGATCATAGCAATTTCTTCCAGTCTACCTCTAATAACGATATATTCTTTCCCAGCTATAGTAATGATTCACGCATCAATAAAAATATTTTCCTCACTCTGCATGGTAATCTCTCTGGATATGTACACATCTATACAGATGCCTCAAAATCAGTTTGTGGCACAGGATGTGCCTTCTATGTTGCCAATGATGTCACCTCGTCTATGTTTAAGCTACCAGATCTGCTCTCTATTTTCTCCGCTGAAGCTATGGCTATATACCAGGCCCTTCAATACATCAGTTGTCAGGGAATACGCAAAGCCGTTATTTATTCAGATTCCCAGTCAGTCTTAAAAGCCCTAAATATGATCAATTTCTGTAAGTCGTCTCCTAACATCTATGTTTTACGAATCAAGCACCTCCTAGATAAATTAACTATGGAAAATGTAGATATTAAGATTTTTTGGATCAAGGGACACAGCGGCCTGGCGCCTAATGAAAAGGCTGACGAACTTGCTAGATTAAGCATTACTGCCGGTACTGAGCTTCAAGCAACACCATCGATCGAAGACTATAAATGTGCTATCAAAAACAACTTACTTAAGGCCTGGTCACAGGAATGGAAACAGCATTGTCTTAGTAATCCTTCGAGATACACATCACTTCAGCCAGAGTTACCCAGATCACAGTGGCATAATAATTTCCAAATTCCAAGAAAACATATTACATGTATTGTTCGAATGAAACTAGGTCATGGATCTTTTCCTTCGCATCTTGCTAGACTGAGTTTGATTTCTTCCAATCTGTGTGATCACTGTAATGTTGAGGGTGACCTTGATCATGTTTTTTTTGGATGCTTCAAACATAGGGACCACTGCAATACACTATATACAAATCTAATCAGGCGTGGACTCACTGCTCCATTCAATATAGTCTCTCTACTTGCACTACAACGCTCTGACGTTACCTCTTGTTTTATAAACTTTTTGAAATATTCAGGTGTTAGAATCTAGATTTAGAATTAGGGTTGATTGGTAGGTGTAGATTTTCCTTTGTTCTGACCCTTATATGTTCTTCTATCCTCCTTACCGTGGCCCTCTTGTGTGTGAAAAAAAATGCCTTGAAAGGCCCCTAGGCGAGAAGACTCTGTAACCCTGTTCAGATCCCAATTATCCTTCCATCCTTCCTTATTTTAGGTTAGATTGTAATCGGTCTTCTAATAGTGTTTTTCTAGACACTTGGTGGTTGAGTTATTAGATAGTTAGTTAGATTAGATATTTTGTTTCTGGCTGATGGGAAATTTCCTAGTGCCAAAAAAAAAAAAAAATATTAGGTTTATTGATGTCGTTAAAAGATTTTTGTTAGTTAGGCCCCAGCAGATTGATCTCAAGTTTATATAGGCCTTGTCTTTAATACAATAATTGACACACTTAGGACCAGAAAATTGTTACTTAGGACCGGTCGTCGTGTAAAACATTAGTTAGGCCCTTTTTACCTCGTGGAAATTTTCCTCATTATGTTTAATTACAGTAGTAGGAGTGACAAATTTAAGATTTTCTGTAGTAAAAACTATTTTATCAAAAAAATACATCGTTTGCAAACTGTGTAATGTATACTAATACAGAACAAAGAAGGTATTCATTATTCTAACAAGAAAAATCATTAGCAGATACACAAATGTATGCGAGATTGTGTCTCAGAAGTATGGGCTACTCATCATAGTCTAACACAATAGGACAAACGTCTTCGTCGTCACTGATACTGTCAGCTTTTAAATTCAAATAAAATAGTTGACTGTTCGGATGTATGTAACACAACAAGGTTCTAATGTCTTGAAGTTTCTTTTTAGGCAGTAGAAGTAGGTATGCATCATGTAGTTTTTCTAAACTAGGATGTTCTGTGCTTAACTGTCCTTTTTTAAGTTATTGTTTACGAAATCTCAAGGGCCTATAACATACATCAGAATTAAAGTATTATATATTTTTCAAAATAATAAGGACCTATAAGTAGTAGATAGGACCTACATTTAAAACCAATTATATATCTATGTTACACTTAGGCCCTTTGAGCCTTTTTATCTGCAAACTAAAAACGTCCGAAGATAACATAGGTCTCATATTTCTTGTATCATTTATGCCGACTTTTAGTTAGGCCTCAAAGTGGAGCAATAAGCGAAAAAGGCATAAAGGCTCAAGTTCATATAGGCCCCATTTAGTGGGTCTATATTACAAGATAGGTCCATTTACGACATGCAAAATGTTTAATTAGTGTAGATAAGACCGTGATAAAAAGACCTAAGGTATACATAGGCCTTTATATACACTAAAGTGTCCATACTTAGGCCTTTTCACATACTACGCAATCCCCTACGAAAATGCCTTTTGACTTAGGACCTATTCCATCGGAAAGAGCTCATTCTATTTATGAAGTTGAGTCCAAAACCCAATTTTAAGAAAATTTGCACATAGGCCCTTGTTCATCCAAGCCACAGAATTATTTACAAAAACAGGCTTATTTCAGAAGGTTTTTTTTTATACTAGATATTTTACAATGAAATACTATTGGCTACTGATGCGGTTATGGTTTCTGCACATTGTCAACACGATATTAACTATATAGTAGCAATGTCATACCATCATACCTATAGAGTATTAGAAAGTGCTTTTAAACTTACACTAAAAAAATGAAGTTAAGTTGATTGATTACTTCCCACAGATTACGGTGGTATTATTTTATTTTTCCCACAGCATGAAGCTATGTATAGTCTGAAATCCTCTTACAACCAAATATCTTTCCGTAGGAAATAGGATGACAGTTTTTATTCTGCAATATTCAACTGATATCCTAATCACATGGTATGCCGATTATCTGATGGAAACGAGTGACGTGGATTTTGGTTATGTCCCAGATATCACAAAACGCCCAAAAAGCATATTATCTCATAATCTAAAATTATCACGGTTACAATACTCCCCTATTCTCTATCGGTATAGGACGTGAAATGTGAAAAACGAAGTTTGAGCTGTTTTTGTATTTTTAGTTTTATTTTATTATTGCTGCGACTACTAACACGATTTGTATAAACCATACGTGCTTTCTATCCCCGTGACGGGAATAATACTAGGCAAAAATTTGATTAAAACCAATTCCAAAATTTCCAGGTTACTCAATACTCGATTGTACACATCACAAACGTCCCTTGATTTCTGTAATAGGCAAGGCAATGTTTGGTTGGACCTAAAAAATTGTATTAGCCGCTAGGCTTTTTTCTCAGAGGTCAATGGAGGGAGGAGGAGATCCAAAGGAGGTCAAATCGCCTAAAAGGGAAGTTTGAGGAATACTTCAATTTTTTATGATTTGCTAATTACTCCTCCGCCCATGCACCGATTTCCAAATTTATAGCAGCATGACCTACTACGACCCCACAGCATATCGTTATTCAAATTTCATCACAATTACTGAAATTACGAGGCTAGAAAAACGCCTAGATACGAACCGACAGACAGGCAGCTTAGGGAAATGAATGACGTGGATTTTGTTTATGTAGATATCATAAAACGTACAAAAAGCGTATTTTGCGTGATCACAATACTCTATCTATTGGTGTGGGAAGAAAAATGACTTAAACATTAAAAAACCTTAAACCAAAATTTATTCTCGATTACAATAATTCTACCTCCACTTATTTGTGTAGGAAGCTATAATGGAAAACACCGAAACAATTTTCTACGAAGTAAAACTTAATCTGAACATCATTTATGAGAAGATTTCGAGCTTATTCAGCAATACAAAAAAAAAATGAAACTCCATTGTAACTAGGGTTGGCTTATAGGTATCGGATTATAGCAATATGCATACTAGATGAAGCGTAATGGATGGAGGATTCCAGGGAGCACGTCCGTAATAGCCTGTTAATATTGATCAGTTTCAATTAAAATCTTGACGGGCTGTGTGTTAGCAAGCTACATAGGCGGATATATTGGGAATAGGGCTGCCACTTGAGGAAAGAAGACGAGTGAAACCACAACTATGTCTCAACTATTTACTAACGTTTTGGCCACCTATCTAGCCTCATCAAAGTATACAATATACGAGGGTTGCTCTATACCTCCGTCAATCCACCAGTACGCAGACAGCTGTTTCACGCTTATTAGCGATCATCAGTCTGCCATAGGTCGATTGACGGAAATAGAGAGCATCAATTCTTTCATGTCTACCAGACATGTGAAGCATGTTGTAGCAGGCGACAGAATTGATGCTCTCTTGCTGATGCTCTCTATTTGCGTCAATCGACCTATGGTGCACTGATGATCGCTAATAAGCGTGAAACAGCTGTCTGCGTACGGGTGGATTGACGGAGGTATAGAGCAACCCTCGTATATCGGCTTTCATACGCAGCAGCATATAGCTAGTGGCCAAGTGGACGCGCCTTGGCGTACCACCAAGAAATCTATACTGCTGTTCAGCAGCGACTTCCTTGGTTTGCCGTTATCTTCGGGTACCAGATAGCGCACCAGCAGAACCTTTTTGTCGCCTGCTACAAAGTATACAATGTTTGATATAATTAATTTGCAATAAGTGGTATTTATTGTTTAATAGCTAACTAAAAGGGTTTTGGTTTTTTTTGAGGAATAACTTCGTACGTTGGTGATTATGAAATGAGGGTACAGACTTGTTCATAAATCCAAAATGAGAAAGTAATGCATCGGTGTCCCAGAGCCACGAGTCTTTTGTGTTATGGCCTAATAATGCGACACTCTGTCATTTAAGCTCTGTCACTCGGTTATGGAGTTAATTTGAAAAAAAAACAAAAGGAAAATGTTATAGCTTAAAACCCAAAGTCCTTAGGTGAAACCTGAAGAGGTGTTGACCCTAAATGAAGATGACAGAAGGCAGACTGAAATATCAGTTCAGCTCAAACAAAAAATTAAGTTGATTGACTAAAGTACTTCCCATACATTCAGTTTTTCTGATAGATAAATACGAAAAGTTGCTTCCTTTTCCGATACAGTCGATAAAAGATTCTGTTTTTCCATCAGATCGATACCATGCTCTCAGATACAGGGAAGGGAATATTATGTTTATTGCTATAAAATCCTACACTAGCTTACAAAATGAAACCGTAGTTTATTAATATAATAAGTGCTGAAGAAAATGCAAAACCTTGGTATAATAGTATGGTTTATTTTCAAAAATAAAAATTTACCATGCATTAGGTACCTACCTATCTTATGTTTAAATAAATGATAAAAATTTCAACCTGATTGTTTATACTCACGAATACGTCTTGCCATGAATTCGGTCAAACTATCGATTTATTCTTAAGTTAACTCATTTTACCTGTAGCTCACGTCAAAGAGCCATTAAAGTTTGCGGCTGGGGCACTAAATTATTGAGTCTCCTTCCTATCATGTCCCAGACATGAGGAGACTCATCACTTAATCATCATATGTGGAGCAACCTCATCCATCCGTTTGGCGAGGCTCTCACCGTTGCTCTCGATATTTCAAAGGCATTCGATCAGCTGTGGCATGTAACTGTCCTAAACAAGCTTCCATCTTACGATCTCTCTGTTAAACTTTGCAATTGGCTATCAGAATTCGTCTCTGGTAGCAAAATCTCGGTATTGCTTCCAACATTATTTCTGCTTCACATCAATGATCGGCTCTCTAACACTACAAATCAAATCTTCAGATTGGCATCATAAGCAACACACCAATTTCTGTGGTCGAGCTGAAACCCAAAAGGCTGCCAGCGACTGCTTCGCTGTCAAAAGATCTAGAGACTATATCGGTTAAGGAATCTAGAGTATGGTGAAATTCAATGCCCCAAGACTTAGTATTGTACGCTATCAAATAAGTGGCCAAGCGAGCACTCGATTATAACGAACAGTCAGGCTCTGCCAATAAGGGCCGGTTTCTTAATGTCCAGTTAAATATTTATCTGGACAAAGATAAATCGTTTAAACAAATGAAGGATAAACTTACGAATTCACGTAAATCTTATCTGACAGTTGTATACATAGAAACGCATTGAAAAACCGGCCCTAAGTCACTCATTTAAGCTTTTAGGGGTCAATATTACAGAAAACAAATTGCTAGGAAAAATATTGGATACCTATTCAGAGCCAAAAAATAGTGAGAAGTACGACCGCACCTTTATTCTCAGGGTGTCCAGAGCTTGGAATGGACCGCCAAGAGATGTATTTGTTGGACCTGCGGGTGTTGGCCTATTCAAGTCCTGCGTTAACAAAATGCCCCTCACATAACCTTTTCATAGCAGCCGCGGTACTCTGGTATTTAGGTTTTGCCTACGCGGTCTACTCGTTTAGTAAAAAAATACAAAGTACTTTCAAAATAACAAGTGGGGAACGGGACATCCCGTCCTTTAAAATGCAGGACCACCTTAGAATGATCCGCCCTTGATTTGCTGGAGGCCAATACCGTGGAGGGTGGCGCCAACCAGCGGAGCATCAAGTTTGTTTAATAGCGTTGATCCGATTTAATAACCAGCAGCACCAGACAACAGCACCCCTTTATTAATAAATTAGCCAAACGAACATATATATGTACGTCATCGCTTGCCTCGGTTTGTTTTCCCAACGGTCGGTGGTTGCTCCCTTAGTTTGTTCATGAATGCCAGTTTTTAAAGCATCTACCAGACGATACGCTGTTAATGCCCTTACAAAGTCAACTTTTATTTTTTTATTTCTAGCCAAAGAATATAAAAATTGACAACTTTATAGAAGCATACCTCTATTCTATCCTAAAACTCCTATTTAAAAAATGAAGTCAAGTTGATTGACTCAATTCTTTCCACACATTATGATATACCAGTTTATTATTTTCAACCCCCCACCCCTGTTTACACCAGAAATAATTTCCTTTGGTCCTCAATGGTTTGGTTTCTGGAATGACAAATGTTCGGGTGTACCTAAAGAAGTTATTTATGTCGCTAGGTCTTCCGTCACAGGTCAGTGGATATATAGATAGATTAAAAATGCAACAAATTTTCCAATTTTACAACCCCCCACCCCCCAACCACCTCAAATTTCATCCAACTCAAAAAAAAGTAGAAAATGGTCAGGAATACCTAAAACGCCTAAAAACGAAATTTGAGGAGTATTTGAAATTTTTTGTTTTTTGCTAATTACTCCGCCGCCCATGCACCGATTTTCAAAATTATAGCAGCATTACCTACTACGACCACACATCATATTGATGCACAAATTTCATCACAATACATGCAGCGGTTACTGAGATTACGAGGACAGAAAAATGCGTAAAACAGACCGACAGACAGACAGACAGACCGACAGACAGACAGACCGACGGAAATGAGTGACGTGGATTTTCGTTATGTAGACATCACAAAACGCCCAAAAAGCCTATTATCTCAAAATCATAAAAAAACATAGCTTTAATACATTTCATGTTTTTGGAACACCCTGTATAACATGAAAATATATTTAAAATGTAGCCTTAGTGGATACCTATTCATCCGAAATTATAATTTTCTTTTTCATCGGATACTTTAGCCATAATGCTCCGTGTCGAATAACGTGAATAATCCGGTATTTTATGAGTCTGAGGGTGCTCGGTTTTATATGCATTTGGACTAATACAACATTAAAGCTACTGTATTTTTAAATGCATCGCTGCTATCTACGGTCGATAATTCTCTCTTATTTATTATTTTTAATCAAATATGTTACAAGAAAATATCGTTTTCTAATTGATTCCTCATCACCGCCCAAGAGCTAAGGTTCATCGGTGCGTTTTTATGTGGTACCACCAAGTGTTTATTTTATTTTCACTTCGCTGTTGATATTGAAAAGCTGAACTGCTTTTGTTGTCATGATCTTCCCAAGTGGGAATCTGAGAATCAACAAACGCGGCGTTGTTGTTTGATGCTCACCGTGAAGCGTTTGATCGGAGGATCATCTTCATTGTCGTCGTCTAAAGCAATCAGCTGAGGAATGTTTTTGCAATACGTCCTAGTACACTGCAGATACAGAACCGAATGCTTTAATCCGACTTTACGTCAACCACAAGCAAGTCCACAACCTTTCTGGCATCCGCACGAGATGCTACCGCTGGATGTGGTTCTTTAGTCATCGTGTAAGACTGTGGGCGTTTTTTGCTACCCATGCTCTTCTGAAGGTTACTGAATACCCCACCAACTTTGCACTTGTCAACAAGTACGCAGTGCATGATGATGGCATGCAATCCCTACCTTTGGAAGATTGTGGAATGGTCGCACATGAAAAATTGTGCAGAATTTTGTTCTCTCCATAAGTCGTTTGAACCTTTTTTCGATAGCACTCGCCAAAAACAACGCTATTTTGCGAGAATCGTCGCAAAGCAGAGTTTTCACCCCCTCACCCCTCGAGCGGCAACCACCCCCGGACAACATTGGATGTGTTCAACGGGACCTAGCGCAGAAGCGCTAGCGTGGAAGCGCTTGCAGGCACTAGGAGTGACCGTTGGACGACTTTCCTTTTGACGTGATAAAACTGTCATCCATTTCCATATTTTAATATTTATTATTTGTATTGTCAAAAACCTACGCTATAAAATCACAAAACCTGATATTAAGCTGACACTTAACAAAGGTAACTGCTTCTCTCAGAACTACAAATAACTTTTTTCCAGTTATGTGCCGCTTTGCTAACCAAACAGCGCTTTTTTAAAGCGCTTACCAGCTGACTGGCGCTTTTTTGACAGCTTGTCGTCCATCGGTTAGTTAGCGCAAAGCGCCCACAAGCGCCGACGTCCGCTAAGTCCCGTTGAACACTACCATTGAAACAGGCACTGTAGTCATTTTGAAAAAAACCTTTTCATGACAAATTGATTACGTGACTTCAAAAGTGTGGTTCGCTTCAAGGTAGAAGAAATTAGTGGGCTCTTAGGCTATTACATCACAACCTTTTTGAATAACAGGAATAAGATTTTTGTTTTATTTCTCATTCCAACAGATGGATATTAATTTTAAATTTAAGACGATATATTCTTGGAAGTTAGATTACTTCTATCTACATTATCAAGAACCATGTCACTCATTTCCGTCAATGCATCTGTCTATGGTGTCTACGGTACGCCTCTTGGCCCCTCTGTAATTCCTAAAGCGGCCTACAGACGTTGATGCATGCTGCGATGCAGGCATCCACTCCTACGTTTCATGATGCAAGTAGCAGCGTGTGTAGTACTGAATCGCGTATTTGGCATCAGTTTGTCTGTATCTTTCTGCTAAGTTAGTTATTTTCTTCCACCTAAATAGTTTTTTGTTTGTATTTCATGGCCTGCTAAGTGGCTTATAGGTAGGAAAATTGAAAAACACCGGTTTGGTTGAAAATTTGAAATTAAATGGAAACTACCTGAGATTGATAACAAATTTTAAATTCGACCGCATAAAAATAATTAGGCATTCCCATTTGAAAAAATCAAGTTAATTCTGACTGAAGTCTCCGTAATTAGTCTACCGATTTCTCCAAGTACAAATGTAATTCAAACTTGAACGTCAAACCTAAGTTGACCAATTTCAAGTTTAGTCACACGGCAAACTTACAGCCGTCTAAGTTTTATAATCGCTGCAATATTCATTTTTTTTCTGATATCTACTTATATCAAAAATTGTGAATTGCACCTAAATGGCTCACCTCATGTCCCAGGTGTGATACATAAAGTCACACTAGAATTGACGCGGTAATCTAAATATTCAATAAAATATACAGGGTGTTCCATTTAAAAAAATCATAACTTTGATATGGCATGCTTTTATTAGAAATCCTGTATAAAAGTTATTATTTTTAAAATGTAGTCCAACTCGACCTACATACATTCGCAAATTTTCTAAAAAGTGTTATGGTTTGGTCACAAGAGTCCGAGGCGTTGAGCTTGACTCAGCCTGTATAAAAAGAAAATAGAAAATACCTATACCTACCCATTGGATACTGTCGGCACCTGTGGCCCGTGCCAACATAATGAATAAATCGAAGTTGAACCGATACAAAGGCGACGCTCAAAAAAGAAAAGTAAGATGTCCATATAGTTTGTTAGTGTTATATCTATATATATGCTACTTGGCTACAATTTACCAAGATAACTCTAAATAACTATTTTAAGGCTGCTGAGGATAAATTAAAAGCAGTGAAAAAATTGCCAAAAATAAGTTTTTTAAGCAAACCTAACGCTCCGCTTGAAAAAGATTACACTGAAAATAGTTCCGATTATAAGCAAACGCAAACATTGAGAAGCAGTGCTTATACTATAAGCGGGACTCATGACGTACTTATAAAAAAGTGCATAGTAGTTTCTTTTGTTATATCGAAAATATAGTTTCATAAATAACAGTAGGTATTTGCATTTTATTTATAAAGGGCCCCTTAAAATTATAAGCCTCGGGCCCCATGAAAGCTTAATCCGACTATGGCCGAGTCGGTAACGCTGATGCAGGTTTCAACGTGTATAGTATTGCGTCGATGCATATGAAAACATTCTTCACTCAGCCGAAGGTAGTTCTTATAGTCTCATAATTTGCATTTGAATAATGTTTCCATTCTATAAACCATCTTTTAGACCATTTCCTTATAGATTTTCTTTATGGAGTTTATGGAGTGCCCAACTACTGCTAAGAAAACTGGTGTTGGCAAACATAGCTCGTTTTATTCGTCAAGCAAATAATAACGCACTAGTTTTAAAAATAATCCCACTATACTATTCTTGTGTTGCGTGAAACGTGCTAAAATATCAAGTGGATTCAGGTATCGCAACAGGTTTCATTTGAATAGGAACTCATGCAACTGATGCAAGTTTCATGAAACCTTGAGTCGATTCAGGAATGCATGCATCAACATCTGTAGGCCGCTTAAAGTTTTGAAGCAGTGTAAAAGGCTTAGACCCTCCGTAAACAGGTCGATCGACGATATGGTTTATAGTCGCACAACGGGATGCTCGTTATGTTCGATCTAGCGCGTGTGCAGGCACGTATTTAGGGGGTCCAGGGGGTCTGCACCCCCTCCGAAGCGTTATAAAATGTCGTCTAAAAACTAGAATCCACAAATTTGCACCCCCCCTCCCCGGCAAATTTAAGGCTTTAAGGTGACAACTCTAGTCTGGACCCCCCCAAAACCAAATCCTGGATACGTGCCTGCGCGTGTGACAGTTCGAAACTACAATTGACGCTTTGTAAATGTTTTTTGATTCTTTTGAAACTAAAGTTCGAAATGGTATAGTTAATTTAGGGTTTTTCCTAGGCTAAAAGTATGGTTTTACTACGAACCCATTACGATGAAAAACCTCTTATTCACTAATATATGGGGGGCATGGAGTGACTGCGTTTTAACGAATCTTGTCTTCCACTTCAGAAAGATATGATATTCTGAGTGATCTGGATTTATCCGACATTGGAAGATCCACTAACGTATTCCCATCATGCGCTGTTAGCGTATACATTCGGCTGAAGGCAAAGCACATCGATATGTAAGACGCGATACTTGCGAGTCTGTGGCTTATTGAAAATCAAAATTCATTCTTTCCCTATTAAAATCTGCATAAGCCACCCGCCGATAAATATATTATCAGCGGAGAAGATGTAGGGGGAGCACCGCGAGGCTGCGGGGGGCCGGATTTGATTATTGCGGCTGTTTAAGATCAGCGTGCCGCGTATCGTTTATACATGCCTTTATCATCCATGTTTCGGTTGGGTCGGAATAATTTTTCGGGAAATGTGGAATATTTTAAAAAGCTCGTCCAGTTCAAAAAATTAGATTGAGATTGAAATAGGATCAACTTCCCATCATTAGCTTTATGCATATAGCACAATAACGTTTTTGGTTACCTTAGTTGTAACTGTCCCGTATAATGGACTTATATGAGTAACTAATAACTATTGGACAATACCATGCATCCCAAAAGACGCGTTTTGCGTGTGTTATTGATCTATATGAATTTACAGAAAAAAAATCGGCTCAACCCAAGTAGCATAAGTTCTCCCTGTTACCCGTATCACAGGATCCAGGAACCTCAAATGAGTGACAATTACGGATATGCCACTAAATATGAAAATTACAGAGTATATTTTTACGTACAGGGTGATAATTAGTGCCGGATCGGTAATATTCTTTTTAAGTTATGACCACTTTTATATCCAAATCGCTGTCAAATGAAAATTAATGAAACATATTTTTTTACATGGAAAGATAAAAAATGTCCTTTGACTTTAACACAGGCTGTAAAAAAGGTCGCTGGCGCATATTCATATACAGGGTGAGGTAGAATGCAAAAACTAGTTTTTTTCTTTTTTTAAATGTAACCCCCCATATTTTACTATACCAAAAATGCTTTCAATATACTTTTTCATATTTATATAGCATTTCATATAACTATATTCATTATTTTCCGAGATATTTTGATTTTTCTGCAAATTTTAAATATACTTTCTATTTGTGTACTGAAATTTATTTATTTTGAGAAGGTACTATCGAATTTTATTTTTATTTAACGAACAACTAAATTATAAGGCCATAATAGTTTTTGATAAAGTCACAGCCATGAATTATCGAGATAATATAAGTCAAAATGATGAGGAAACAGTTTTATAGATGTGGTTCATAATTAATTATCAAGCAGATTCATCAGGTAGGCTTTGAAATATTGGCAGTGTTCATAACCCGTTCAATAATTTCGTACTGTGATAAAACCGAGCTTCAAAAATGAATTTTTCCATAGGAGGACAAATAGAGGGTATTTAGGAGAATCTTTGAGAGATTGCCTACTTGCCTCTAGAATATATCAACTATCAACAGCGATGTCCAGAACGGAGGCACTCTGAAACTGATGCATTTGAAAGGTTGAAGAATCGTTTTATTCGGACTGGGTCAGTTAATATTTCATAGCCTACCTGATAGATCTGCTCGATAATTATGCATCACGCCTATAAAATTGTTTCCTCAGCATACTTGACTTGATATTATCTCGATAATTCAGGGTTTTGACTTTATCAAACATACTATTATGATCTTGTACTCTAGTTGTTCGTTACACATAAATAAAATTCGA
The DNA here is from genome assembly GCA_951848785.1 of Callosobruchus maculatus. Lineage (NCBI taxonomy): Eukaryota > Metazoa > Arthropoda > Insecta > Coleoptera > Chrysomelidae > Callosobruchus > Callosobruchus maculatus. The sequence continues at coordinate 1,877,563 of CATOUR010000058.1, forward strand.
TAGCACTTTCTCAAGATAAATAAATTTCAGTACACAAATAGAAGGTATATGCAGAAAAATCGAAATATCACAGAAACTAGTGAATTATATGAAATGCTATAAAAATATGAAAGAGATATATTGCAAGAAATTTTTTGGTACAGAAAAGATATGGAGGGTTACATTAAAAAAAAAAGAGAAAATCTAGTTTTTGCATTCTACCTCACCCTGTATATCAATCGACTTTTTTTACAGCTTGCGTTAAAACTAAAGGATATTTTTTATCTTTCCATGTAAAAAAAATAATTTTTGAATAATTAATTTTTAATATACAGTAGGGGACACCGGGGCAAAACGAGGTCTGGGGCAGAACGGGAAAAGTGCTCCTATGCATGATTGATACACTGAAATGCGCTGGCAACAGTGTTATTAGCAAAGTTTACGGAATAAATATAATTTGGATCACTCTCCGTCGGCACTTTGAAGATCTCACATCAAAGCGATGCCGCGGCCGCACGCGCTAGTCAGTTTTTGCGTTGGTTTTTGCCCAAGTACGAGGGTCTTTTAGCGGGGACTTGCTAACGCCAGGGTTTTACGTATATACGAGGGTCATTGAAAGACTATGTATTGACAGCCGATTTAGGGCCGGTTGTACAATGCAAGCTTAAGCTTCGGCTTAAGGTAAGCCGACGTTAAACCACGTCAGTGGCAAAATGTCCGTTGTACAATGCTAGCTTAACCCCCCACTCCAAGCTTAACACGAGCTTACGTAAGCCGATGCTCAACGCGAGCTTAGCTGAGGTTTAAACCTAACCTGGTATAAAAATGACATGATTTGTCAAGGATGAACCTTCAAATTGCTTGTCACTTTATTAGGTCAAATTTTTTGGAAGACTTGTGTCTGATTTAACAAAGAGAGCGAATGAAAGAACAGAGACAAAAACGGTCGTTGCCAAAATTTGACAAACACTGTCATAAGTGCCTAACCAAAAAAGGTAATTTTTCAGATCATTATGTCAGTACGTATTGCTTCACTGATGCCAACTGTAGTGAATTTCATTATCAACCAGGCTTAACTAAGCCGACGATTGTACAACGGTTGTCGACTTTAAGCCTGAGCTTAGCTAAGCTTAGGCTTAACAAAGCTCGTGCTAAACCCGCATTTGTACAACCGGCCCTAAGACATACAAATACAAATATAACGTTTATTTTGGTAATACACTAGGTAACTAAAGTAAAGTAAAACTATTACTAATGAATCTCAAATGATTTCACATATTGTAGCTGTTTCGTAGATACGTAAAAATTGGTTCAAAGGTGCTGAAGTATATTTACCTTAATGTTTTGTTTATTTGGCATATTTTTTAGACCACAGCTTATAAAATTTATAGTATAATATATAGGAACTCGTATGTACAATTTTAAAAGATAATGATGTGGAAATGCTTTACATGGATGTGAATAAGTATTATTGACAACTAAATTGTTAAAGTTATCAATAAAAATATTTCCGAGCTTTAAAATATAATTCACAATGTCTCTAGGTGGTATGGTAAGACCAGCGAATGAATATTTTGTCTCACTATACGCTTTCAGTACCTGTAGGCCTGTAGGCCTCGAATTAATCACTTTAGACGTGTGCTGGTTTGTTGGAATTGTTTTATCGGGTGGAACACAGAAAGGCACAAATGTACAGGGTGTCCCATTAATAATTTTGAATCGGACGTCACGTGACCAAAAACAAATACCTCATTGGATATATAATTCTCTACTACTGCCCAGTTTCCAATGCCCCAATGGCGGGGCATAATGGGAAAAAAAAAGTTATACTGATTTTTGCTACTTTTCGCTAAAGTCTGAATGGTTTAGTTGCTATAAAAAGTTGCATTACTTAATTTAAATCCTTATGTGCCTACCTGACTAAAGGTTAATACAATAAAACATTTAATTTTCTTTATATGATGTGTTTTTCTTTAAGTATCCCATTCTGCCCCGGTCTCCCCTACGTTTATTTGGCAGCGATTGGAATACTACCCTATATTTTAAAAACTAGAATCTAAATATGAAACCATATATAGGGTATCTCATTTAAAAAATGTATGTTTGCATCGTAGTTATGGATCACCCTGTATAAATCAATATATTTTTTGAGCAACCAGCATATCCTTGACTACAACTTTTATATACAACTTTTTTCGCTATTTTCTGGAGTAGTGGAGTTATCGCCCGATCCGGTACTAAAAACTCACCCTGTATATCGACCACTACGAAGTTTGTAAGATACACTGCTTTTGAGATAATACGCTGTTGGGTGTTTTATGATGTCGATGTCGATGTTATGATAACGAAAATCCACACAACTCATTTCCGTCGGTCTGTCTGTCGGTCTGTCTGTACGCGTTCTTCTAGCCACGTAATCTCAGTAACCGCTGCATGGATTGTGATAAAATTTGGGCAGCTATATGCTGTGGGGTCGTGGTAGGTAATGTTCCTATAATTTTGAAAATCGGTGCATGGTCGGCGGAGTAATTAGCAAAATACAAAAAATTTTAAATATTCTTCAAACTTTGTTTTTAGGCGTTTTAGAGGTTCCTGATCATTTTCTACTTCGTTGATTGAGGGTGGTATTGGGGTGGCGGGGGGTGGGGGGTTGTAAAACTGAAAAATTATTGTATTCATATTAGGCCGTCCACTAACCTGCGAAAGAAAGGCCTAGCGTCATAATACACTTTTTTAGGTGCATCCGAACATTACCTTGGCTATTACGGAAACCAAGGGGCTTAGAATTTTCTGATGTATACATGCGTTTATTGCTTCTGACAATTCTGCATTGTGTAACTAGTGTCAGTATTACTCTCGCTGCGAGGATGGAAAATCTTTATGATTTTTAGAAATCGTGTCAGCGGCGGCGTTATCATCATAGTCACAATGTCTTAACAGACATTTTGTGATTCCGTAAAATGCATTAAGTCGGAGCTAGAGTACTGCCGACACGAATATTATCAATATTTTTGAGAACGGGGAAAGGTAGTCCTGGCTGACTAGTTAATGTGCAGGCGCAACCCCAAGCTTGAAGCCTGTAGTTTTGAGAACTGAAGCTCGCCATCGTTCGCCATTTACTGTCAGTTCAGTGGCGCTCTTGATACTCATATCCAGCAACTGTTTCATCGTATCCACCCAGCGTGTAGGGGGACGGCCACGGCTCCGCCCACTCGGGGCATGACCCTGAACTACAAGTTTCTCCATATTATCGCTTCTGTGTATATGTCCAAAGAATGTAAGCATTCTCGTCGATACAATAGAGGATGTCTCTTTGGATTATCGAGCTCATCCAGTATGGAAACGGATGCGGCGGCGTAGCAATAATAAAAAAACTGAAAATATAGAAACAGCTCAAACTTCGTTCTTAGACGTTTTAGGGGTTTCGTGATCATTTTCTACTTTTTTTGGGTGGGGGTGAAATTGAGGTAGTTGGGGGGGTGGGAGGGTCATAAAACTCGATTTTTTGGAATTCATAATAGGCTATCCATTGAAATATTTGTTTGGTGTTTTTATGGTGGTGTTAGTACACCTGAGTACAACGCAATATTTATAGTTTCTCGGTCTGCTAGACATATTCTAATCATACGAGTACCAATAAACTGCAGTGTATCGTTTTGTCACCGTCGGCGTCGCCTAACCTACTGAAAACAAGGAATAACAACATGAACGAAGAGGCCGGCGGCGGCGTCGCGGTGGCTTGCGGGGCAGCATCCTCCACAGGGCGCACACAGGCTTGTGTGGTGTCGCGTGACGTCACAGCGGCTTCGCGCGGAGGATACGGCTCAAACTTTGAAGGACTATAACTTTTCTATTAATGGAGATAATTACAAAATGTTTCTCTAACTCTTTAGGACTATCTAATTAACTAAAATTTGAACAAATGGAAACTTCCTCATTCGCAGGTTTCATAGAAAGTTGTACACTCTTTTGTATTGGTATATTCCATTTCGATATTCCACAGATCTATAGAGTAACAATACCTTCGTCATTTTACCGTTAACGAGCGCTGCTGTCTGAATTTATTTTCTGCTAGATTTGTGAAGACAAGCAAAATTTTTTGAAAGAGCTTTAGACATGAACTAGTGGCGCATTTAGAGGGGGGCAAAGGGGGCGTACGCCCCCCCCCCTAGAGCTCTACGGAAGCATATTATATTTATACAGGGTGAGTCAAGCTCAACGCCTCGGACTCTTGTGACCAAACGATACCACTTTTCGAAAAATCGACTTTGTAGGTGTATGTAGGTCGAGTTGGACTACATTCTAAAAATAATGACTTTTATACAGGGTGTCTAATAAAAGCGAGACATATCAAAGTTGTGTTTTTTTAAATGGAACGCCCTGTATATTATTGCATATTTAGATTCCCGGGTGAATTTTAGTGTGGCTTTATGTATCACACATGGGGCTTTAAGTGAATCGTTTAGGTGCAAATCACAATTTTGGGTATAAGTAGATGTCAGAAAAAAATTGAATATCTCAGCTATTATAAATCTTACAGGGCTGTGACTTTTTCGTGTTACTAAGCATGAAACGTGTCAGCTTATGTTGGACGGTCGAGTTCGAATTACATTTGTACTTGGAGAAATCGGTAGATCAATTAAGGAAATTTCAATCAAAGGTAACTTGATTTTTTCAAATGGGAATGCATAATTTTTTTTATACGATCAAGTGTGCAATTTGATAGGCTTTCTAATTATATCAGGTTGTGAATTTCAATCTAAGGTAGTTTTTATTAAATTTAGAGATTTCAATGAAATCAGTGTTTCTCAATTTCCCTACCTATAAACAAACTAGCAGGCCATGAAATATAAACAAAATCGTATTCAGATGGAAGAAAACAACTAACTTAGCAAAAATATCTAGCAGAACTAGAGTAAAAGAACAAGATCATAAAAATTCCCTACAACAAATCAACTCTAACCAGAAACAACGGCGGTAACATGTCTAAGGTTAAAGAGAAGCTGGAGTACGACAAAAATGGATAATTTTTACAGCCTATTAGCGACTGCAATGTACTAGAGATTAAAAATTTTCAAAATCACTAAACACTTTGAAATGAAAGCAAAACTTTCAGCGATCGTTGCCGTCAATCAAAATAATGACTTTTATACAGGGTGTCTAATAAAAGCGAGACATATCAAAGTTGTGTTTTTTTAAATGGAACGCCCTGTATATTATTGCATATTTAGATTCCCGGGTGAATTTTAGTGTGGCTTTATGTATCACACATGGGGCTTTAAGTGAATCGTTTAGGTGCAAATCACAATTTTGGGTATAAGTAGATGTCAGAAAAAAATTGAATATCTCAGCTATTATAAATCTTACAGGGCTGTGACTTTTCCGTGTTACTAAGCATGAAACGTGTCAGCTTATGTTGGACGGTCGAGTTCGAATTACATTTGTACTTGGAGAAATCGGTAGATCAATTAAGGAAATTTCAATCAAAGGTAACTTGATTTTTTCAAATGGGAATGCATAATTTTTTTCATACGATCAAGTGTGCAATTTGATAGGCTTTCTAATTATATCAGGTTGTGAATTTCAATCTAAGGTAGTTTTTATTAAATTTAGAGATTTCAATGAAATCAGTGTTTCTCAATTTCCCTACCTATAAACAAACTAGCAGGCCATGAAATATAAACAAAATCGTATTCAGATGGAAGAAAACAACTAACTTAGCAAAAATATCTAGCAGAACTAGAGTAAAAGAACAAGATCATAAAAATTCCCTACAACAAATCAACTCTAACCAGAAACAACGGCGGTAACATGTCTAAGGTTAAAGAGAAGCTGGAGTACGACAAAAATGGATAATTTTTACAGCCTATTAGCGACTGCAATGTACTAGAGATTAAAAATTTCCAAAATCACTAAACACTTTGAAATGAAAGCAAAACTTTCAGCGATCGTTGCCGTCAGTCTAATATCTTCAGAACGCAATTTCACATTTAATGGTATAAAACAGTAGTCATTTCCGTCAAAGTCAAAAGTAATGATACCTCTTACTGTCGTCCTTTAAATTTTTCAGTATCTATTAGCAATATCGCAAAAAAGGAATACTGACAAATCATATTTTAATTTTCTGCCAGGTAAATAATTTTAATAATTTGAGCAGATTTTTAACTTACTCTTCATTTTCGGCGATCTTGCTTATAAGTATTGAAGAATTTGCAGAACTCCAGTCAGAGGTATCGGTTACTATTTTTTTAAATCATGAAAAGTGACATTTTATTCTGAAGCTATTAAACTGCCAGCAACATTACGTGGTAGATTTCCTTTAATTTCAAAATTCACAATGGTTTTGTGAATCGTCAATCTTTAGAATATTGTAGTAGCCGGTATGCTGTGAAAAATACCCATTTCTGTCGTACTCCAGCTGCTTTTTGACCTTAGATGTGTTATGTCTGCTATTTCTGGTTAGGATTGATTTGTTGTAAGTCATTTTTATAACTTTGTCTCTTTACTCTAGTTCGTCCGTAACTATCTGCTGAGTTAGTTGTTTTGTTCCATCTGAACGGTTTTTTGTTTATATTTCATGGCCTGCTAAGTTGCTTATAGGTGGGAAAATTGAAAAACACCGGTTTTACTGAAAATTAGAAATTAAATCAAAACTACCAGAGATTTATATTTATAACCGCATATCATTAGAAAGCTTATCAAATTGCACATTTGATCATATAAAAAAAATTATGCATTCCCATTTGAAAAAATCAAGTTACCTTTGATTGAAGTTTCCTTAATTGACCTACCGATTTCTCCAAGTACAAATGTAATTCGAGCTCCACCGTCTAACGTAGGCTGACGCATTTCATGCTTAAAAATACGGCAAAGTCACAGCCCTCTAAGATGTATAATAGCTGCGATATTCATTTTTCTTCTGACATCTACCTATACCCAAAATTGTGATTTGCACCTAAACGGTTCGCTTAAAGTCCCATGTGTGATACATAAAGTCACACTAAAATGCACCCGGGAATCTAAATATGCAATAATATACAGGGCATTCTATTTAAAAAACATAACTTTGATATGTCACGCTTTTATTAGACATCTTGTATAAAAGTCATTATTTTTAAAATGTAGTCCAACTCGACCTACATACACTCGCAAGGTCATTTTTTCGAAAAGTGGTATCGTTTGGCCACAAGAGTCCGAGGCGTTGAGCTTGACTCACCCTGTATAAATACCAAAAGTTTGTTTTTTTTGCTCTTCAGAGGGCGGCAGGACTGGTTCCGCCCCCTCTAGACCTGTAATGGATAATGGAAAGTGTAATGGGAACACGGAATATTTATATAAATACCAAAATTTTGTTTCAGGGCCTTTTTGGCGACAAAATTATAGCGCGTCCATGTGGGCAGCACTGCTCTGCCCCCCCTCCTCCAGAATAAATCCTAAATCCGCGCCTGACATAAACTATATAAAGAATGCTTATTGGTTACCCATATATTGTACCCTTCAAATGAAGAAGCGATAAAGTGGACACGAAAGAGTCCATTTGACATAAAACTTCAAGACCATCCTGTCATATCGTTATTATAGATACTACGTGAAGCTGTTGAAGTTTGACGGAAAACAGGTTCGTCAAACATCATGTCTACTAATTCATTATTGTTATAAGTGTGCAATCATTTGTCGGATTTTAAAACAACGTAAACAAGTAACCCATGATACTACGACACTGACAGATATGATCACTTGGCGGACAGATTTCGAACCGGTCTGCGCATGACGTCACCGTGTGACAAAAGTGTACAAGCACATGGCGCCAAAGCATTGATTTTTGAAAGTTTTATTTCGTTTCCCGTTATATCTGTCTTAGATATTTAACATTCATACAAAATGAAAATAGCTCATGCACAGTATAATATAAACGATACATATTGCTCTGTATCTGAATAAAAAATTGGTGAAATAGTTATACAGAGAATTGATATTAATCGACGCCTGACCCGTTTGCAGTAGTTCCGAGCGTTCTGAATTTCAGATACAAAAATTTGATTCTATGTACTCAAAAAAAATTTACATTGTGGAAAAAGAACAGAGCCAGAGCGGTCTGGACGTATTTTTCTGAAATCTCATATAAAAGGTTGATTGTAGTGCCTAGTGAAACCATCTTTTTGTGGGAAAATTTGTCGGGTAGGGGGTGGAATTTTTATATACTCCATTCAGGAGCCTTTGACTACCGTTCTTATTTTTTATATATACATCATGATGTTGCGTCACCAGCTCTTCAAGCCAATTTGCATATGTATTTACTGTATAATTCTCTTAGTAAAAGGTAGACAAGAAATAAATGACATGATTTTGTCATTAGAGGTTTTTAAAAATCATGAACAAGCATAATGGCATTATGTTTATTGCGAATGAACATTGACTTTTTTCTGCTAATGATTGGTGGAAAAATACATTACCAAATTTTCTTATTTTTTATTTATTCAAATATAAGTCACAACCGCGTATATGTTAAACATAAAATAAAAACATATCACAATACAACAATACAATATCTTTCTGGGCATTGTATTTAGCTAGTACAGGTGAATTCTCGTATACTGAAGATTCCTAGTAATAACAGGCTTTTCCTCAATTTTTTTCAAAATGTTTTCACACGATGTATCTGTTTAATAATAATGTTTGAATTAAAAAGTTTGATCCAGCGATGGTTTCTGATGGCCTGGGTATAGGGCACATAATTTGTTGCTCTCTTGTGTTTTAGTTAGGTATTGATTCTGTATATATGAGTCTATGGGGAAATATATTTTGGACAGACAATAAGAACTGAAAAAGGGGTGAATAAGAGCATATAGATCTAGCCTGTCTCTATATGAACTGAAAATGAAATATCAAAATACGTTCTGCAACCTGTAGATCTCCAACCATCTTTTAGCGCATTTTTATTTTATGTAGCTTTTTTTTTGTTCCAAATAGGAAATGCGCTAGGAAAGCTGGATACACCGTCGCAGGACCCTGTATACTTATTACTTTATACTATTTTACAATGTTAGTGAATTTCAGTTTTCTAATATTCGAGGTCTCTCTAATTCCCCTATCAAGAATTCGTATTCTGAAATACATTTTGCATCTAGAAAACAAGCTCATCTTTGCTTCATCAGTCACATATACATTCTCTGATAATTTTTTTAAATTCGCAAGATAGTTTTTTTTCAATTTTCAAAGCGTTTCCATTATAGTTGGAAAATATATGGCCGAGCTCATTGCATTTTGCCAAGAACTCATCTGTATGTCTTTGTAGTCCACCTTCTGTTAAATGGTTGACCCAACTGAGAGAAGTATCTGTGCAATGTGGGATATAACCCAGTTTCTCCTTATTTTTCAACTTAAATGCAATGAAACCTGCCAAATTTTCCAAACCGTCCCAAGTAGCGGTAGTGTGACATGTTTTCACTTTTTTATTATTACATCCCACAACCACACAATAAACCATTGTTCAAATATGTGTTAAACTCCAGAATCGCAAATAATTAATGTTTTATCAAACTTTACTACGGTAAACGAGTAAACTCAAGAAAATACACTGAAAATGTTCGGCTATAACCTGTAACTAAACGAGTAAACAAACTCTGTTTGTCACACGCTGACGTCACAGGCGGAAGCGAGACGGAAGACATCATGCGCGTGAGCATACCTTCTAAAGTCGTAGTATCATGCAAGTAACCTGATGTAACGTCCATTTCACGTAAGCGACATCAGAGTGACGTCACACAATTGATAACTTATCGGCGGATGACTTCGTTTATAGTCAGTGCCTTAACAATTGTTTTCTCAATTCGAATTTGAATAATACTATAATGCAAAAAATAAGTGCGTTACTTCACAACATATATGTCTTCGGCGACATTGGACGTAGGTAGATCGTAAACCACACACAATAAGAAAAAACCGCACAAGATAACTCGCACACAAACGATTACCGATCAATGCAAATCAATCTAACCCATCTAACCCTTACGTGACATGGACTTTTAAACTTTATGCAGTCCTTTACTTTTCAAAACCAGCCGACTCGTGTGCTGGTTTGCGTTCCAAGAAAGGAAATGAAATAATTTTCAATAGATATTGTCTTAGAATTTTTTGATACATACAGAGGGTGGCCAATCAGGTGACGTTATTTTTTTTAGATAGCCCGTATCGAGACCTATCCGAAACACCCCCATGTATCTGTAGCGATTATTGATAGTTATCGAGTTATGATTTTTTTTTTGGAAAACTTAGATAGTCCAGTTTTTCCAAGAGATCGTCAAAAACAAAACCAAAATTGCTTTTTGACTTTTATTTTTTCTTTAATTATACTCAGTATTGAGCCTATTTTAATATCCAATAAGGAAAACCTGTATATTCGACCAATAATTAAGTACTTTTTGGGCCCAAAGTTTGAAATCACTGTTTTTAGTCAGGAGACCAAAACCTTCAGATTAAAATTAAAAATACTTATGCCTGGTTCTAGAGCTCCAATAAACTAATCTTAAAAACCTTGCAGGACATTACACTTTCGAAATAATAATGAAAAAATAGCACTTATTGGGGCATTTTGCGCCGTGCTCCGTGGAGGTATAATGTAAGAGTGGGGGGTTGAATATGCAATTTTTTTCGTTTAACTAATGTTGAGGCACAGCTCTGAAAATTTGCAATAAAAACGGAAATATTATAATAAACATAGGGAAAAAATTGTCAGAAGTGTAGGCGAAAGGTAAAGAGCCATTAGAGGGCGCTTAAGTTGCGAAAAAGTTTGCAACAATTATGTCACTCGGTACTCTTCTGATAATTTACATACTCATTCTATCAGAAACTAATTACAAATTATCAAAAGGCGAGGTGGACGAGTATCGGAGATATTATCGATAGTAAGAACATCGATGCCACTCAATTTATCATTATACTCGTATCTAAAATTTTATATTTTATTTCATCAAGTTGACTTTTGAAGACTGTTTAACATAATTTACAATATATCAGTATACTATTGGCCAACTGTCAGAAGTCAGAGAGGCATTTGTTTTTTGTTGGATAACATGAAGATAATTTTTATTTATACATGTAATACAAAATACATATATCAGTAACTTTAATTGAATACTTATAATAATGTATCGCGAATATTAATACTAATTTAATATTACTCGAATATAAAATTACTTTGCCGCATAACCATCATTTTCCATGTCGCTTGTTGTTACTATCAATACCTACTCACCGGAAGTGAACTTGACTAAATCAAATATAAAATTCAAGATATAATGACAAATTGAGTGGAACACCGATCTTCTTGTTGTTGATTTTATTTCGACTCGAAGAATCAGTATGTAAATTGTCAGAAGTGTACCGAGTGACATAATTGTTGCAAATTTTTCTGCAACTTAAGCACCCTCTGACGGCTTTTTACCTCTCGCTTACACTTCTGACAATTGTTTCCCTGTTTTCTTATAATATTTCCGTTTGTATTGCAAATTTTCAGAGCAGCATGTTCAACCCCCATCCTTACTTTATACATCCACGGCTCGTTCTGACTCCTACCTATTCCTATGTTGATACCTACCACCGACGATGAGGTGATGCCTACCGAACCTGTAAGTCACAAAATTTTTACTTACGAGGGACCTTTTTCTACCTAGCGAGCCCTCCGTCTATATCAATAACAGATGAGAATTCAGATTCATTAGAGATAATAATAATAATTTATTGGTGCTAATATACATTTAAAAATGTTTGCACATGTCAAAATAAAAGATAAGTAAACGAGAACAACAAGTATAAAATCTGTACATGCGCATTCTGACTCAAATACACCATATAAAAAAATATCTTACACTTTTACATAAAATCCTTAAAACTGTGGGTACAGAACTCATTAATGTCATAAAATAAAATGCTTTACTTGTCAGGTATTGTTTTATAGTTTTTTTGAACATTATAAGGCTCATCAATCTACAGTGTTCAGGTAATAAATTAAAGAACTTTATGCAATGATAGTTTGTCCCGCATCTTGTCCTTAGCAGTCGGGTAAAATGGGGGACTAATTGATCTCGATTTCTTGTTTGGTAGCAATAAGCATTTCCTTGTCTGTTATACTGGTCAGCGTGTTTTTTATATATAACAGACACTCCAATATGTAGATTCTTGGAATAGTCATTATTCTGTGTTGAATAAAAGCTTGTTACAGCAGTCACTATATTTAAGACCAGCAATAACTCTCACACAACGTCGTTGAACTGCGAAAACTTTAGAAATGTGTGAAGAGTGGCCCCAGTTTAAAATGCAGTATTGTGCATTTGAGTGAAAATATGCATAATATATCTTTTTAGAGACTGTGTTACTTAAGTTACGAATCATGAAGGTGATTAGAATTTTTTTGAAAGGCTTATAATGTGTGTCTGCCAAGTCATATTTGAGTCAATATGAATCCCCAAAAAATTTCACTGATTCTATAAGATTACTGCCGTGAGTTCGCGTAGTAATTATAAGTTCCTGAGATTTAGATGTATTCATTGATAATTTATTTGAAACTAACCAATTCTGCATAAGAGCTATATTTTCTAGCGACATCTCTGTTAAATTATTTAGGTTTTTATCAACGTTTATTGTGGTTGCAAAAGCAGCAGCAAAAAGAATTACCTTACCATTAATCCCACAATTTGGCAAAAGTTAACAAAAGAAAACATATTTTATGTTTATTGATTCGTGATTAGCACTGCAGTCTCCTTTTTGGCTAAATTAAAATTACAGTTTTAATAATAAGAGTATAAATCGCACATTCCTTGCTTTGCACGAATTTTAGTCAATGCTTCTGTATGATACGCATCTATCTGCTCATAGGAGTGTCCTTCGATAAATCAAAAGCCATCCAGCACAAATCATCCTGGAAACCCCAACCCAACAACCTAGGCTTGGATTTATCAGAGCGGCAAGAGCATCAAAAGCAGCGAGAAATAAGTGAAACGAAAAGTAGTAATTTCCAAAGTTCGGGAAGAAGAGGTTCTCTACAGCTTTGGCAGTTTCTAGTTGCTCTCCTGGATACCCCAGATGCCAGCGCGGGATGTATTGCTTGGACGGGAAGAGGAATGGAATTCAAACTGATTGAACCAGAAGAGGTAGGACTTAAAAGAGAAAAATTAATAAACAATGTTTGCTATTGCATTACTCCTATATGTGGACTGATTTCAGCAGACATGGAAAAAAATAGATTATTTGATAGACCTGCGAAGGTCAATTGAAATTCCCAACTAGGTTCCACTTTATAATATCTTTTAGCCGACTATTGTCACTTTGTGTCACCCAGTTATTAAGTTAAATGGAAAATTTGATTTTGCAGCCTCCGCAACATTTGTCATTCTTCATGAAACATCTCGCCAAAGTTGAATAGTTTACAATTAACAAAACTTATTTATTTGCTGGCCTTTACTAAAGCCTTTATAAAAAATTATACTAAAATTGTTGGAAAAAGTTTGACATTGTGAATTATGTAACATTTAAATGAAGGAGTTGTCACATTTCTGTTTTTAAGGACGTATTGTGGAAGTATTTTACAACTACATTAAAAAATAACCTCATCACCTTCATGTCAGCTTTATTTTATATAAATGTTGGTGTGTTAAGCTACTGGTACTTCTTTATTTGGACCCATCTAAAACAAAAACTGCGTTTTCACCACTTTCAAAAGTATTAAAGAATTCAGATGTCACCAACCGTGTTGTAATTTTCAGTGTCAGCACAGACACAAACTGAAACTGAACTGAAAAATACATCATTAATTTTTCATGTTCAAAGTAAACCATTAAAATTATGTCTACGATCGTGCAAAATGTGACCATTTTTTGTAGTATCTACTATGCCGCAAGTTACATTTCTTTGCACTAGTGCAAAAAGTGATTAGCTTACTTAAAAAAGTCGTCAAGCTCAGGGATCGAACACAAAGTACTTTGGTAAAAAAAGATGTCATGTCCAGAGACCGTACCCCAACACTTTAGGCGAGCGGCTAGCGCTTAAACGTTGAGCTACCGATGAAGTTATTTTGTTAACAAAATATATTTAGTTGCTTTATTACTGGAACTTGTGACCTAATTTCAAATAGTCAAAAACATATTTATTCCGATCGTAGAAAAAATGTATGCATATCACAAGCACATTTTTGTTGCACTCTGCATATATGGACTTTTTGTCTAGTCACACAGAAAACTATTTTAATTCGTGATGCAAAAACGTATATGTGTCTCTGTATGATTTTGATTTAGTTTCTTATGTGCTTATGAGATTATTTGATCCAGGGTGTTCTAAGTCAGTTTTCGTTTGTCGGGGTTTTTAATCAATCGTGCTTTCCTCACAACTGATAAGAACGTTTTTTAGGTAGCTCGTCGTTGGGGTGCCCAAAAGAACCGACCAGCAATGAACTATGACAAACTTAGTAGATCTTTAAGGTACTACTACGAAAAGGGCATCATGCAGAAAGTCGCAGGTAAGAAAGATTTTTTTGTATGTTTTCTTGGGTTAGTGTAATGAAAAGCACATAAAAATGTATGCAAAGCAAAGATATGAGATAAGATTTTGTCCTCGGTTGGGTGAAACAAGAACTGGAACTTCTGAAAAGATTAAGTAGTTTAATGATGGTAGTGAATTAGTTGAAGACGAATCTCGACCCGGTCGACCACAGCAGCGTGAACAAAAATTGTAATGACCTTGTACACAATGATTAGTGGAATTTTTGACAATGTGAATTTGTCTTACGATTTCACTCTAAAAAATATTCACGAAGATTCAGTGTACCGGAAAAGTGATGACCAATAAACAATCGAGTAAAAATCATCCACAACTTTTAAATATTGTAGTTATAAGTGACGAAAGTTGGTTTCAGCATTACAATCCTAAAATGAAGTCTCAATACTCTCAAAGTATACAATGTAAGCATAATTGCAGTCCAAAATCGCAGAAGGCCAAAACTATTAATAGCGCTGGCAAGGTCATGAACTTGATTTCTTTTTTTTTTTTTTGGAGATGTGAGGTTATTTACCATCATATGTACAGTAACTATTCTAACGTATTTTGAGGACTCTTAAAGGTAAAGTAAAAGCAAAAATTGCCTCGTCTTATCAAGTCTTCAGTTCTATGCTGTATCACAATCCTCCGGCTGACAGATCAGCCATTTGGCGACGAACAATGTAAAAATTAGAGGTAGAAATTACGGTTCACCCCTCAACACTCCCCAAACTACTCTACTTGAATTTTATTTGTTTTCTGAATTCAGAAAATAATTGTGATGTCGAAGATGTGGGTCGGATTTAAAGCTTAACAACGCTGTGACGGATAGGTATACTAAACAGAAACAAAAATTGTTTCTCAAATGTTTACGTCAAGTGGACAAAGCGTTGGGACAAACGTATTGAACTAAACCAAGAGTGCTTTGAAGGATAGTGGTTGAAGATGTACAAATAAATATTTCATTTGCTTTACCTTTTCCATTTTAGGCGAAAGATATGTATACAAATTTGTCTGCGATCCGGAGGCCTTGTTCAATATGGCTTACGGCGCTGCGGTTCATCATCAGACGAGCCATCTCGGTAGCGATGCTCATCCCCACCACCATCATCACATCAAAACTCAAAAACCTGAAAACTTGAGCACGAAGATGGAAACGGCTGCCACTCACCATTTGGCGTACACGACTGACATGTTCAGTTTCTATGGCAACTGTCACAGTATTACGCACCAAGCTCACTCTTACCACCATCTTCAGCCATACTTGCAAGAGGCCAAACAAAGAAGATATACGTAATGGGAGAAATACATTACTTTTATTTTTATTATTGTTGAATTTATTGCATTTTACTACATTCATATGTTAAACCCTCAACCAGTGCCGAAGTTGT
Source organism: Callosobruchus maculatus (assembly GCA_951848785.1). Lineage (NCBI taxonomy): Eukaryota > Metazoa > Arthropoda > Insecta > Coleoptera > Chrysomelidae > Callosobruchus > Callosobruchus maculatus. Next base: position 1,893,459 of record CATOUR010000058.1, read on the forward strand.
TGATTCCTTGGAACCTTCTATTTTATGCTTTTCGGTACAATTTTTTGGCAGGAAGAAATATGTACACAGTTTCCAGCAGTAGTTTCCAAAGGACCAAATTACAGTTGCAGTTTCAAATAGTCAGATTAGTTTTTAAAAGCTTAAAAGTTATTTTCAAACAGTCAATTTAAAATCCCAATTCGCCAATTGCAGTTTCAAATGAGATGGCACTAACCTCGTCAAACAGTAGGTACTTTTTCGCTCTGGAAAAAAGTTTACTCTTTGTTGAAGATCGGTCCAATGACAGATCGTAGAAAAAAACCTTCATCACTTTTGGTGAATCACGACCATTCATTGAATTTAATGTTCTCCAAAAGAGGTAAAGTGGTAAAAACTATTTCATGGTCACAATGCCTGAGAACTATAATTATGGTTTCAAATTTCCATACATTATGTAATATACAGATGCATTATCTAAAAAAAGACTACAACACGGTCTCATTGCGGTATTCAGATGTGTATCCGCTTTTATGGTGACACTTTGGTGCAATCTAAGTTTTTAGCTATTATTAGTAATAGTAACAAGATTTTTATTATTTGTAATAATACGTTACTTATTGTACATGTTTTTGTTAAAATTTTGTGTACATACAATAAGTTTTATGAACCGAAAGTATAACTAACACATTAGAAAAAAGTTCTTTTCTTTTACCCACATTCATATGACTGAGTCTGTATCCAACTAACCTAGTTTACACATATACCTACAGCAAAATAAAGTATTTACTGATATTTCGGCCATCTCTGTGGTTTCTGTAACAGTTATTCTTTATAAAATCCCCAGCTTTCTAGGTTTATGGTTATTGTATTAGTGTTGTGGGTATCCAAATTTGTTCTAAAAGGTCTGTGCCAACGAGCATTCGACCTTATTATATGAAACAGCAGCAGCAGATAAAATTAGTTCTCTGATATAAAAGTATTTTTTGATATTTTTCAAGTCTTTGCTCTAAAAAAAGTTATTTTTGATGTCGTCGTCGCATAGACATCGCTCTACCACAGCATACTAAACAACCAGCAGAATATCTCTGAGGATTTCCTATATAAAAAAATTAAGTCAAGTTGATTGACTCAGTACTTCCCACACATTACGGTGATACCAGTTTATTATTTTCCCATAGCATAAAGATTTAGTCTGAGACCCCTTGCAACAAAATCATCGCCAGTACCCCCCCCCCCCCCCCAAATTGTCATATGCCGCTAGGTCTTTCCTGCACAGGTCAATGAACAGCCTATTATCAATAATACAAACTCTTCAGTTTTACAACCCGCCCCCCCCCCCAACCACCCCAATTTCACCCCCACCCAAAAAAGGTACAAAACGATCAGGAACCCCTGAAACATCTAAAAACGAAGTTTGAGCTGTTTTCATATTTTTAGTTTTTTGACGATTGCTACGCTGCCACTGACACGATTTCTAACAAGCATACGCGTTTTCCATCCTCACCACAGTAATAATAATGTGTCAAAATTTTATCAATCAATCAGAATCAATTTAATAGTTTCCACGTTACAAAATACAAAACGATCTAAAGCAATAAATACTCGTATGTATACAGAAAAGTCGAAGTCCCTTAGATTCGGTAATAGGCAAGGCAATGTTCAGATGGACCTAAAAAGGTGATTTATGTCGCTAGGTCTTCTTTCACAAGTCAGCGGACAGCAAATTTTTCAGTTTTTCAACCCCCCACACCCCAACCACCCCAATTTCACCCACACCCAAAAAAACTCAGAAAATGATCAGGAACTTCTAAAACACTTAAAAACGAAGTTTGAGCTGTTTTTATATTTTTAGTTTTTTTATTATTTCTGCGGCGCTACTGGCACGATTTATAAAAACCATACGCATTTTCCATCCTCGACACGGTAGTAATACTGTGTCAAAATTTCATTAAAATCAATTGAACAGTTTCTTCGTTACATAATATAGAACGATCTAAAGCAATACTCATATTATGTATATGTTACGGCTAAAGTGTTTACTTGGATAGTTTATATACTAGCTGGATAGTATACAAACTATCCAAATGTCTCGCTATTTTGATGGAAAATCATATTTCTACTAAAATAGCTATGAATATTGGTTGGTTTGTATACTAGCCAGCTAGTTTATAAACTATACAAGATACGTCGCTAAAGTATATACCACAAAGATATCACACATATTAACCAGTGTTTCTGGTTAGTTTACAAACTATCCACATCATTTGGATAAAGTATGCACCTAATATCTCTAGTAATACATAATAACCAACTCGCTGGTTAGTATCTAAACTAACCAGTCCTTTTTGGTTAGTATGTAAACTAACCAATCCTCTTTGGTTACTTTAGTTTAGAAAAACAATTTTTAATTAAAGGTAAAGTTTATTCATAGATGCAACATACAATTGCTATCACTACCTAAAAGTAAGTAAGACAAACAAGACAGTAAACAATACCAACACGTCACACTTGCACTTGTCATAAACATAACCTCACTTTTCTGTTAAACTGACCAAAGAAAATTAGTTAGTTTACATACTAACCAAAGAGGATTGGTTAGTTTACATACTAACCAAAAAGGACTGGTTAGTTTACATACTAACCAGCGAGTTGGTTATTATGTATTACTAGAGATATTAGGTGCATACTTTATCCAAATGATGTGGCTAGTTTGTAAACTAACCAGAAACACTGGTTAATATGTGTGATATCTTTGTGGTATTATACTTTAGCGGCATATCTTGTATAGTTTATAAACTAGCTGGCTAGTATACAAACCAACCAATATTCATAGCTATTTTAGTTGAAATATGATTTTCCATTAAAATAACCAGACATTTGGATGGTTTATATACTAGCTGGATAGTATATAAACTATCCAAGTAAACACTTTAACCGTAACATATACATCGGAAAAAAGTCCTTTAGTTTCTGTAATAGGCATAAGACAATGTCCGGATAGACCTAAAAAAGTTATTTATGTCGCTAGGTCTTCCTTCACAGGTCAGTGGGTAGTCTATTATGAATACAACAAATTTTTCAATTTTACAACCAACCACCTCAGTTTCCAACCCTACCCAAAAAAAGTAGAAAATGATCAGGAACACCTAAAACGCCTAAAAACGAAGTTTGGGGAATATTTGAAATTTTTCGTTTTTTGCTAATTACTCCGCCGCCAATGCACCGATTTTCAAAATTATAGCAGCATTACCTACTACGACCCCACAGCATATCGCTGCCCAAATTTCATCACAATCCATGCAGCGGTTACTGAGATCACGAGGACAGAAAAACGCGTACAGACAGACCGACAGACAGACAGACAGACCGACAGACAGACAGACAGACCGACGGAAATGAGTGACGTGGATTTTCGTTGCCTAGACATCATAAAACGCCCAAAAAGTGCATTATCTCAAAATCGAAAATTTTCGCGATTACAATACTCCCCTCACCTATCGGCGTGGGAAGTAAAAACGGAGTCAAGTTGATTGTCACAGTAGTTCCCACACATAACGGTGATATTTTATTATATTCCCATTGCATGGACCTATAGTCTGAGATTCCCTTGCAACCAAATCATCGCCCGCCCGCCCTCAAAAAACATCCACCACAAAAACTCTAGTGAATAGTTTTTTGCATCTCTCTCCGCAGAAACTAGAACGACACGGTTTTTGTTCTAAGATCTTCAACTGGATGAAACGAAATGATCAGGAACCCCCAAATTGCCTAAAACCGAAGTTTGAGCTATTTTTATATGTTTAGTTCTTTTTTGTTGCTGCGCCGCCACTGACACGATTTCTAAAACCATACGCATTTTCCATCCTGGTCATGGGAATGATATAATGTCGAAATTTCATCAAAATCAATTTCAGGTTACACAATACAGAAAGATGTAAAGGAACTAGTACGTAACATACATCAGAAAAAGATCGCTTGATTTCTGTAATAGGCAATGTTCCGATGGACATGAAAAACTGTATTATATGTCGCTCCGTTCTTTCGCAGGTCAGTAGAGAACCTATCATGCATACAAAATTTTTTTCAGTTTTGCAAAACCACCCCAATTTCACTCCCACCAAAAAAAAGAAATAAAACGTCTAAAAACCAAGTTTCAGATGTTTTTATATTTTTATTTTTTCTATTGTTGATGTGCCGTCACTAACACGGTTTCTAAAAACCATACGCAAGATTACTTTAAAATCAATTTCATAATTCCCACGTTACCCAATACAGAACGATCGAAAGCAATATTCCCTTGGCCTCTGTAATAGGCAAGGTAATGTTCCGATGGACCTAAAAAAACTGTATTACACTAGGTCTTTCTTTCACAGGTCGATGGACAGCCTATTATGAATACAACAAATTTTTCAGTTGTACAACCCACCACCCCAACTTCACCCCTGCCAAATAAAGTAAAAAAATGATCAGGAACTCCTAAAATGCCTAAAAACGGAGTTTGAAGAATATTTGAATTTTTTGTTTTTTGCTGATTACTCCGCCGCCAATGCACCGATTTTCAAAACTATAGTAGCATTACCCACTAGGGTCCCATAGCATACCTTTACCCAACTTTCGTCAAAATCCATGCAGCGGTTACTGAGATTACAAGACTAGAAAAACGCGCACAGATAGACAGACCGACAGACAGACAGACAGACAGACAGACCGACAGACAGACAGACAGACAGACAGACAGACAGACAGACAGACAGACAGACAGACAGACAGACAGACAGACAGACAGACCGACAGACAGACCGACGGAAATGGGTGTGGATTTTCGTTATGTAGACACCATTACACGGCGCCATTATGGGTGAGAAGTCTGGGTAGGGATACCGGTACCCATTCGATATTTTTTGGTCAAGTATAGAGCTGTACACGCCAATGAGGACGCGTTTGGTTCGTACAGAGAATTTTGTGCAATTGACTACACTCCTCAATAATTAATTATTTTTGATACCGACACCCCTACAAAAGTATCGATTCCAGCTTGGAATCGCTCAAAAAGTATCGAGACAAAAATACTTGATACAGTAATATAAATGTTAAAGAAATATTTTGTTTGTTATATTTTATATTGTTATTCAAATTATATACCGGGTTATATCGCAAAGATTATAAAATTTGGAAGGCTGGGACTTTTCCGTGCATAAAATGCGTCAGTTTTGATGAGACTGTAAAATTTAAATTACGTTTATGCTTAGAGAAATCGGTCGATTAATTAAGGAAACTTCGATCAGAGATAGCTTGATTTTTTCAAAGCCTAATTTTTTGTATACGGTTAAATGTATAATTTGATAACCTTTCTAATCATATATGGTTGTGAATCAATCTCTGGTAGTTTTTATTTAATCCTAAATTTTCAAACAAATCGACGTTTTTCAGTTTTCCTACCTATAAGCAACCTAGTATGCCATAAAATATAAACAAAAACATGTTCAGATGGAAGAAAACAAGTAACTTAGACAAAAAATACAGACAAATTACAATAAAGAGACAAGATTATAAAAATTCCTTACAAAAAATCAACTCTCTCAGAAACAACGGCGATAAAATCTCTAAGAGAAGCTGCAGTATGACAGTAATAGATATTTTTTACAGTCTACTGGCTACCACAATTTACTAGAAGTTAAAAATTTACAAGACAATTAAAAACCCTGAAATGAAACAAAAACAACCAGCGATTGTTGCTCCAGCACGCAATTATCAATCACATGTACCTAATGGTGTAAAAAAGTAGTAATTTGCGTCAAAGGAACGATACCTCTGACTGGAGCCCTTCTATTTTTTCAATATCTATTAGCAATATTGCAAAAAAGGAATACTGACAAATCAGATTTAAATTTTCTGCCATTTAAGTTATGTTTTATAATTTGAACAAATTTTAATTCATTCTTTGTTTTCTGCGATCTTGCTAATAGGTACTGAATAATTTTTAGAACTCCAGTCAGAGGTACTTTTGACTTGAGAGAACTACTTACTTTTTTATATCATTAAATTTGAAATTTTATTATGAAAATAATAAACTGTCTACAACATTCTCTAGTAGTTTTCATTTCATTTCAAAATTTTTAATGGTTTTGGAAATTGCCAATCTCTAGTACATTGCAGTAGCTAGTAGGCCGTGAAAAAAATCCATTTCTGTCGTACTCTAGCTTCTCTTTGACTAAAGATATGTTACCGCCTTTGTTTCTGGTTAGAGTTTGTTTGTTGTGAGTAACTTTTAAAATCTTGTCCCTTTAGTCTAGTTCGTGTGTATTTTTCTGCTAAGTTAGTTGTTTTCTTCTACCTGAGTTGAGTGAGTTTTTGTTTAGATTTTATCCTCTGCTAGGTTGCTTATGTGTTGGAAAATCGAAAAACACCGATTTGTTTGAAAATTTGAAGTTAAATGAAAAACTACTAGAGATTGATATTCATAATCTTATATCATTAGGAAGGTTATCAAATTCTACATTTAACCGTATAAAAAAATATGTATTCCCATTTGAAGAAATCAAGTTATCTCTGATCGAAGTTTCCTTAATTAATCGATCGATTTCTCCAAGCATAAACGCAGTTCAAATTTGACCGTCTAACCTAGGCTGACGCATTTTATGTTTAGTAATACGGCAAAGTCACATCCTTCTAAGTTTTATAATCTCTGTGATATTCAATATTATTCTGATATCTACTTATACCGAAAATGGTGATTTACACCTAAACGGTTCGCTTTAGATCCCATATGTGATACATAAAGTCCCACTAGAATTTACTAAGAAATCTGAACATGCAATAATATACGGGGTGGTGTCCTATTTAAAAAACATAACTTTGATACGTTTCGTATTTTAGGGACACCCTGTATAACATAAAAATATTTTTGGAATGTAACCTTAATGGCTTCCTATCCATCCGAAATTATTATTTTCTTTTTCATTAGATACTTTAGCCATAAATGCTCCGTCTCGAATTACGTGAATAACACGGTAGAGTAGAAAATATAATTATATACTTGATATTCTACAAAAAGAATGAAGAACTTCCTTTAATTGTGATTAAGAAGCTATAGTCATAAAAATATGGGGATGAATATCAGTAGGTAGTAGGTACGTTTTGGTACATGCTCAGCTCTATTCTTTTGTGAAATGTACTGAAATTAATTCAAAAGATGTACTGAATTCCAGAAAAACGTTCTAAAAAGCAGTTTAAAATGGCATGAAATATCATCAATAGGCATCATTTGATTCACAGAAAAGTCGGAAAAATGAAGGGTACCGGCTGGACCGGCGCCGACGACAAGATATCGACTCCGCCGATACCCACCACTCCCCCGTATCTCTCTGCGAACCATGTATTTCAGTCATCCAAAGAGATCTAGTCGACTGTTGGGTTAGTGTGAATCTCCCACCGCTATTTGCACGACAGCTCCCTTTCTTACTGAAGTACGACTCCTCAGACGGCCAGGATTTCATGGAATGAAAGGTGCTTGCTTACTCCGCAAGAGGGAGATAATTCCAATCATTTGGTTCACAGAATCCAGCCGGTACCCTTCATCTTTCCGACATTTCTGTGAACCAAATTATTGGAATTATCTCCCTCCTTCCTTTCATTCCATCATCAATATACTTGTATATAAATAGCTCAAAAGCGTGCTGGCTGATCAGCTATTATATATCACGCCGTCTCAATCGATCCGTAAAAATAGTGTCCCTACATTTTTGAGTACATATTTTAATTGTAGGTTATATAGATATGTACTTGCCTTACGGGAGCATTCGAAAATCTAGAAAAAAAATTCTGCAATTATAGTACTTATTAATTTCTGCAATGTTTAGCAACAAACACATCTCATTTTTTAAATTTTGGGTGTCAATCTCTTAGGCGGAAAGTCCCTGTAGGACTACAGGGACATATAGATATATCGCACACCTATGTACCCCTTCTATAGATATTCATGAAGTTTGCAAGTTTGTTGATGATACAAATTTCCGTTCAGCTTGTGTTTTTTTGAGTTTCGCAGGTATCAATCTCTTTGGTGGTGATATTCATCTTGTATAGGACCAGAATTTTTTCAAATCTAGTCACAGCTTTATTAAAACCCTCTTATATAGTGATAAAACGCCTTTGAGTATATGCTAGATTTTCTGAAAACAACTGGCGTAAATACATCTCTTTGTGAAGTCGGCAAGTTGTGTAGCTATCCCAGCGACAAGTGCTTCAGCTGAACGAAGTTTCTCACTACTAAAACGTATAAAAATTGTTACGAGAAATTCAAAAAACGAAGAAAGAGTTTCAAATTTAGCCTTTTTGTCAATAGAGAAACAGTGCGTAGAACAATTATCGGAAAATCCAAAATTTTATGATAATATTATACTTAGACAAATTTGCAATGGTTGATCGACGATTAGACCTCAAATAGAGATAGGTGCGTATCGCGTATCGTGTATTATATACAGGGTGAGTGAAGCTCAACGCCTCGGGGTCTTGTGACCAAACCACGCCACTTTTTAGGAAATTAACTTTGCGAGTGTATGTAGGTCGGCTTCGACTACATTTCGAAAATAATGACTTTTATACAGGGTGTTTAATAAAAGCATGCCATATAAAAGTTGTTTTTTTTTAAAGGAACACCCTATATATATAGGCCCGATTTTATCAACATGCGCAATTTAACAAAGAGTTTGACCAATCAGAGCAGCCCTTTCAAGAACACGCATCTGTCAAAGTACTCTGAAAATTATTGATTTCTCTTGAAGTTGACCTCAAAAAGCTCAAAAATGACATACTTTATATACAATCGAGCATTGTAAATCATCTAGCATCTTTTCCAGTCTGATTTCCCACCCTAAATGGGTGAAAAATTGCATTTTCTTGTTTCATCAAAAGTTTAGCAATTCCTAATCTCAACCAATCAGATTCCAGATTCCATTTCCATTTGATCGCTGGTTTCATGTTGTATTAAATATGATATGATGACAAGAAATTCACTCATTGCATTATTTGGATCAAACAATTTACTATCGATAATAATTATAAATACATGCAATATATCTTTGTTTTATAGTAAAAGGGGGTAAACATAGCACTTTGTTACATTTCAAAAGTTAAACAAACGATTTAACTGTTAGGCAAGCTATTTTCCAAGCGTACACATGCATTACTGGTTGCCTGTCCTGAACGGCATTATTTAGCTCCGTACACGGACGATAAAAAAACATAGACCATGCGATTCATTCATAATTCTCACAGATTTTATTGCCGACATCAGGACCCATAGTTCGTGGGCTAGGAGAGTGGAGGGACGCGAGGGGTATGGAAAAATGGCCGCCACCCGTAACAACAGGTTCGCCATTCTAGCGATACAAAAATCACTACAGGAACCATAAGCGTATCAAACCAAATTTATTGTAAGGTTCAAAATGATGTTTGGACCATTTTTTTCAATTTCTTTCATTTGAGCATGGAGTTGTGATACTAGGCTAACGAATTTTCATTTAGGTAATTTAGATTTAGGTATAGATTTAAATATGAACAAAATGTGCCAGTAGTTGCGGTTATACAAGTAATATAATTTAACTTTTTTTATTTAAAGTTAATTTTTATGATCATATTATGAATTAAAATTTTATTAGGTTGAATTTTAAATAAGAATGTTTTTGAAGATGAAGCGTAGAAATGTATTTTTAATTAGGTGATGGACTTTGTTATTTGCAATGCGAGCTAATTTTGAGCTTGTTTGAAGGTACATTTCATGATTATTGAGTCCAGTAAACATTTTAAGGTTAACACAAATAACAAAACAGCAGTTGTACAACATTCCATTCTCTTTTTATCGTCGGTGGTTCAAGCACAGTTCAACGTTGAACTCAGTTCAAATATGGATGTCCAGTTGTACAAGGTCAGTTCAACTCTAAGCTCGGTTCACTAATTTATATTTTTAAGGTTCAGCTGAGCGCTCGAATTTGGGCGCTTAAACCGAGTTCTAAGGACCTAAGGGCCGGTTGTACAATCACAGTTTAACTCGAGTTCAACTTTGAACCGAGTTCATTTCTAATTTGCGGTTGTACCAACAAACTTCAAGCGTTGACTTCAGTTTAACCTCGGTTCACGTTGAACGGCCACCGAGGAGCATTTAACGGCGGTTCAAGGTTTAAAATGGCGATGTTTACGACCAGCTGATCAGTTTCTAACCTGAATATCCGACGTGAGTGACATAGTCAAATGCGATATTTTCACTTGAGTTACATGATGGAGTACTCTGACGAACCTTTGACTGAGGATGACATTGTTAGAAAAAACGAATTGAAAAATGCCCAATGAAATTTGTACCTAATGTATCGTGAACAAATTCTCCATTAATTTTAGGCACATCAGCAATAAAAGTTTCCGCATCATCGTCGAATATAGATGTGAATCCTGTTATTTGGGGTCCGATTATTTCTTTTTATTGATATGTCCAAGTCCTGTATTTTGAAACCCAGCGAAGGCCCACCGCCGGTACTATGGATGTACTGTTTCTCATCGGCAAATTTTTGTTTTGTCCTTTTTTTAAATTTTCGTATTTGCTTTTCAGTACCTACCTTTGCTTCACGAAATATCTCTCCACGCAAACACAAGTTCATTCTTATATTTTTTCACCAATTCTATTAATACGGCCTCCTCTTTCGCCGTAAAATTAGTCGCCCTTTTTTGGACTCCATTATAAAATTGTAAAATACTTCTTGACCTGTTCTTGACTGACAACAAAGTTTGATGAATGTCAAAATCTGACATTCATAGACGTGACATTAACATAACCTGCATAACTTTAAACGTTAAAAACGAAAAGTAACTAGTTTCGCCACCAAATACCCTATATCCATTGCTACCAATCCTCTTTTGATCCAGTTCAGCTGATCCTTGCCAGAACCGAGTTTGTACAACGCGTCAACCGTTGAACCGCGTTCATCGCTGAACTTGAGGTTACGCGATCGGGAGTTCACTGAGCGTTTGTACAACCGGCCCTAAGGGCCGGTTGTACAAACGCTTAGGGCCGGTTGTACAAACGCTCAGTGAACTCCCGATCACGTAACCTTAAGTTCAGCGATGAACACGGTTCAACGGTTGACGCGTTGTACAAACTCCGTTCTGGGAAGGATCAGTTGAACTGGATCAAAAGAGGATTGGTAGCAATGGATATAGGGTATTTAGTGGCGAAACTAGTTACTTTTCGTTTTTAATGTTTAATGTTATGCAGGTTATGTTCATGTCACGTCTATGAATGTCAAATTCTGACATTCATCAAATTTTGTTGTCGGTCAAGAAGTATTTTGCAATTTTATAATGAAATCCAAAAAAACGGACGACTAATTTTACGGCGAAAGAAGAGGCCGTATTAATAGAATTTGTGAAAAAACATGAGACTGTTTTGGAATGCCAGAAAACGGATACAAATATTCATAGAATCAAAACGGAAAGGTTGAACTTGTCCAACAGTTTGCGTGGAGAGACATTTCGTGAAGCAAAGGTACTGAAAAGCAATTACGAAAATTTAGAAAAAAAGGACAAAACAAAAATTTGCCGATGAGAGACAGTACATCCATAATACCGGCGGTGGGCCTTCGCAGGATTTCAAAATACAGGACTTGGACATATCAATAAAAGAAAAATCGGACCCCAAATAACAGGATTCACATCTACATTCGACGATGATGCGGAAACTTTTATTGCTGATGTGCCTACAATTAATTGAGAATTTGTTCACGATACATTAGGTACAAATATCATTTGGCATTTTTCAGGTCGTTTTTCCTAATAATGTCATCCTCAGTCAAAGATTCGTTAAAGTACTCCATCATGTAACTCAAGTGAAAATCTCGCATTTGACTATGTCACTCACGTCAGATATTAGGGTTAGAAACTGATCAGCTGGTCGTAAACATCGCCATTTTAAACCTTGAACAGCCGTTAAACGCTCCCCAGTGGCCGTTCAACTTGATCCGAGGTTGAACTGAAGTCAACGCTTGAACTTTGTTGGTACAACAGCAAATTAGAGATGAACTCGGTTCAAAGTTGAACTCGAGTTAAACTGTGTTTGTACAACCGGCCCTAAGTGTCGTAACCAGACTGTCCGTTAACTGTATTTGTTTATTTTGCTGTATGTTGTGTCAACTATTCTCGATTGGGGTTCAAATTTCGGACATTTTACCGATTTTTGTAATTTTTTGCCTGCCCATTAGCTGTATTTGTTCACTTTGCTGTAAGTTGTGCCAACTATTTCCGATTACGGCTCAAATTCCGGACATGTCCTGGATTTTCCGGACGGATGGTCACCCTAGTCGTAACCTTAATTTAATAATTTGATTTAGATAAAATTTTGCAGTCATTTGTTGTAAATTAAAGTACGTAATGGCTCAGCAGCTCAGAAAATCTCCTGGAACTAACAAATGATGGAGACTTCGATGAAGCAGTAGAAATATTAAGAAACGCAAGAAGGCGTCAAAAGAAATACAGAGACAGAGTTGATCATTTTTTGGTGTGGAATGACGATGAATTCATTCAAAAGTTTCGACTTTCTAAACAAGGTGTTCGATTTGTTATAAACCAGGTTAAAGCACAAATAAAGTCTCCATCAGAATGGAGAGTACTTTTTTGTTTATGTAATGAATCAGAAGTATTTTGTAATCCTATTGTTTTGCAGGAACTGTGCTGTAACTGCTAAACAAATGGTTCTTGTCATATTGAGGTATTATGCGACTGAAAACTTTCGTTGAATCGTTTTATACGTATCTTTACCTGAAAAATTATTCTTTATTACAATTACCATCAACCATGGCCGACTCTACACTAGGCCGGAGCCTTAGATGTGGCAACGTGGCTTAGCTGTCAAATAGTGGGCCTATAGTTTCAGAATAATTATTACATTTTATATGTATTAGAGTTCATCTGGGTTAATAAATTAAGAAAAAAATGCTTTTTAGAACTACTACTACTAATACCACTTACATCTGATGTCTGGTTCATCATAGTCAGACACTACAAAATAAAAATAAAGCAACCTGTTTCCTGCTGTCACTTCACTTCCGCTTGAATGAACACTCAATTTACTTTGTAAATTGTCACTTGAGCTAGAAAAATTCGCTATTAGTTCACTGTGAAGCCATTCTTGCTGATCTTGATTCCTTTCACTATCAAATCTTTTCATAGGTATGCCCAGATGCATGCCCTCGTTCGCTTGCCCAGATGAGTTCTATTAACTGTATTTTTCTGTGATATTTGGGAGGTCCAGAAAACATTGTAGGTACCACATTGTGCAAAATACCTTTTAGAACTACTACTAGTAATACCACTTACATCTGATGTCTGGTTCATCGTAGTCAGACACTACAAAATAAAAATAAACGGAACCTGTTTCCTGCTGCCACTTCCACTTAAATGAACACTCAATTTACTTTGTAAATTGTCACTTGAGCTAGAAAAATTCACTGTTAGGTCACTGTGAAGCCATTCTTGCTGGTCTTGATTCCCTTTCAATATCAAGGTATGCCCCAGCAGATGCATGCCCAGATGAGTCCTATTAACTGTCCTTTTCTGTGATATTTGGGAGGTCCAGAAAACATTGTAGGTACCACATTGTGGTTTAAAATAGGTCTTATCCTTTGAAATGTTTGTAATTATTGTCTTTATTCTTATAAATATAACCAGCCCTTATGAGGAATACCTTTCACCCACTTCTGTTTATGTCCTCCTTTGGAAGCCCCAATTGCTATTGCAACCTGGTACTACACACTTTGCAGACATCTTGTTATCTTTATAGTTTCGTTTGTGCAGGTAAATGATTAGAAACATTAAAATTCACCTTCTAATCTTATTTTTCACTCTGGAAGATTACACTAATGCCATGACTAATGACTTAACAACAAACAAAATGACGGCCCGTAGATTCAGTGTTGCCATATTTCATGCTCCGGCCTTGAATAGAGACGGCCATGCATCAACCCATAACCAACAGAACAGCATTCAAACAACTAATTTTTGACAGAACAGACCAACTACGAATGCGTTAATGTTACCAACCTAACTACTTCTTTCTTGAACCTGGTTTTGTGGAGCTGGGATTATAAATAGGCCGTACAACGGAAATGAATTTTTGAACCAAGTTCATCATTGAGCATAGTTTAATAGAACTGTGGCTTGAACTGAGACTGTACAACCGGGCCTTAATGTTAAGGGCGCGTTCTGCGGATCGAATAACTGGTTTCAAGGACAGTGTGAAAACGACAAAACCAATTGTTGTGAAATTTTAGTATGATAAATAAGACACTACCTTCTATTTGATGATCATATAAAAAACATTTTTTTTAAAAAAGTTATTTTTTGCAAAATTTTATAAATGCTTTTGTACACATTTATATCTATTTCAAACAATGTACGATATTACACAGATGATATATGAATTTGATTTTTGCTGGTAATTTTGGGATTTTTTGAGTTCTCCTTGAAATACCTGTTATCTATCTCTTTTTATTTTCCATCTATGATATGTATTAACTTAACTTTGGCAACATTGTATTATTATTCTGATTCGGCTTTGTGTGATGGCGTCATACAAATGTAACTTGAGTCAATAAATTGTGTTAAAGCAGTGTTAAAGAGTCACTAATACTCCGAAAACGCCCATAAGAGGAGCCCAGACTACAAATCAGAAGTGGGATTTACCAGGAGCAAGTGTTGGAGCCCAAGAGAAGAGAGGACACATGCGGAGCCCTACGGTGACATAACCTTACTTTCTGCAAAAAGGAGGTAAAATAGCGAGGACCACAGAATAGGGTCGAAGAGAAGTGACCAGTGACAATTGACATTTGAGTGACAGTGACATTTGAAGTTCTGTGCCACAGAGTAAAGAGTAAACCTTAGACAAGGAAAGAGAGAGGACGGAACGCGCGACTGACATTTTTGTTACCAAATGGCACCAAAAATGTACCAAAACGTCATTAAATTTACCTGTGGTATGTGATTCCTGGCTCCTTCCTGCTGCTGTGGCTTCTACAACCGTAAGCTGCACACCCTACCATTATGCACACCACAATATTTTGCAATGATTGGTCTTAAAAACGCTAAATATCATAAAAAATGTTTTGACAGCTGTCAAATAGCTATTCATTTTCGGTCACAGCTAATTCATATAGCATCAAACGGGCGTGCGGTATCCCCTCTCTTTCCTTTATCTAAGGAGTAAACTGTAAAGAAGTTGTGTGACAGAGTAAAGACAATTGGCAATTTTGACAGTGTAAAAATATAAACAAACAAACATGCAAGAAGCTGACGAATTTGAACAGTTTCAGAGAAATCTGAATGATAACGAGGTACAAGAGACACCTAGAAACCTTGATATGACCCGAATCTTGAACACGATGATACAGGAAAATAGAAGAAAAGATGAGCTGGTAGAAAGACTGATTGATAGGTTATCGTCTACAACAGTAAGTACGCCAACTATGATACCTACCATGCTATACCCAGACTTTGCAAAGAATATTCCGATTTTTACGGGAGAAGACTGTGTGAATCAAGCCAGGGATTGGATGGAAAACGTGATAACTATGGTGCAATTGCATGGTATACCAGAAGGCCACATGTTGGAGATATGCAAAACAAAGTTACAAGGAGCCGCAAAAAGTTGGTACCTGAGCAGACAGCGAGAAATAGTAGATTGGAGAACCTTTGAGGTGCAGTATCGAAAAACATTTATGTCTATGGAAAGCTTACCAGAAAAATGGGCCAAAATGACAAAGCAGATTCAGCGAAAAGATGAATCGATCCAATCTTATTTTCATGAGAAGGTCAAACTGCCAAGATGTTGGTTGCAATTTTCGAGATACAAAGGAACAGATTTTGACAGGTTTGTGGAATACTACATTGTGTAATGTTGTTTCAGCAGCAAACCATGTAGATACAGATGAGTTGTTACATGATATAATCTACCATGACAGAATAATAATGCACAGGATGCACAGAGATGGCTCAAGGTTTAATAGAACAAACACACCGAAGTTAGAATATAGAACGGGACCCTCACACAGTGTTGCAAAAGAGAATTGGAGAAGTGGAGGAAATACAGAGAGAAAAGAAGATAGATACTTACCTGCACAAGATGCTAATGGTAGACCATTATGTTTTATATGCAAGAGATATGGACATGTTTCAAGGCATTGCAGAACCAGGGATACTCCAAGGGATGGTAGACAGCAAATACCTGCACAAGATGCTAATGGTAGACCATTATGTTTTATATGCAAGAGATATGGACATGTTTCAAGGCATTGCAGAACCAGGGATACTCCAAGGGATGGTAGACAGCAAATACAGAGGGAGACAAGAGAAAATCATACCACAAGACAAGGAAAGGTGAGAGGATGAAACATGTTGACGCTTTAAGCAGAGCACCACCAGAAATACAGACAGAAGCAGCAGAGATTCAAGAAGAAGTTGAAGAGCATCTGAACATTTATATGTGCATAACAACAGAAGACTATGTGGAAATGATGCAAGGTACTGATGACAAATTGAAACACATTATGACTTTACTGAAAAGGGATGACGACTTAACAAAAGAAGAAAAATGCATTACAAGCATGTATGAAGTAGAAGATGGAAGATTGCTGAGAAAGGTAAAGGTTGGAGAAAATGAACGGAAACTATATGTCATTCCACGAAGTATGAGAAAAAGCATAGTAGTTAAATTTCATGACCAAATGGGACATTACTCAACTGATATTACTGTAGCGAGGATATTAGAACATTATTGGTTTCCAGGGATGCGAAGATATGTGAGAAGACATATCGCAGCTTGCATTGAATGTTTGTATGTGAAGATGCCTGCAGGAAAGAAACCAGGATATTTACACCCTATACCAGTGCCAAATAGACCTTTTTCGAGAATTCACATGGATCATACAGGACCATATGTTACGAGTAGAGATGGAAATACTTACCTACTAGCCATTATAGATGCACTTTCAAAATATGTGAGACTTTATCCTGTAAATACAGTCAGTGCAGAAGAAACACTACAAAAGGTAGAAGAGTATGTGTTAGAGTATGGACTGCCAGATGTTATAATAACTGATAGGGGTACATGCTTCACATCAACTATTTTCAAAGAGTTTATCCAGAAACATGGAATAAGACATAACCTGATTTCGACGAGGCACCCTCAAGCCAATGGACAGATAGAAAGAATTCATAGAAATATTGTACCGATGATAATCATTAGCTTAGACAATGAGGAAGATTGGGATCTGAGGATTAAGGAAATTGAGAGAGACCTAAATACAGCTCAAAATAAGACAACAGGGAAGACACCATTTGAAGTATTATTTGGATTCAAACCTAGATTTTATGATGGGATTCTCAGAAGAATAGTAAGGAGTAGTGAAGAAGAATGGACACCACCCAGAAGATTGCAAGATGAGATAAGAAAGAATATTGAACAGAAGCAAATGAAAATGAAGGAAAGATATGACAAGAGAAGATACAAGGGAATTGAATACAAGATTGGAGATATTGTTGTAGTAAGGAAAGTTCCAATGGCAACAGGTGAATCAACAAAATTACAAGTAAATTACAAGGGGCCTTTAGTAATATCTAAAGTTTTACCAGCAGATACTTATGAAGTTACAACTTTAAATCCAGAGAGGGGTGGACATATATTCAAAACTAATGTACATGTGTCGCAGCTAAAATTATACAGGAATTGTGAGGAATCAGAGGAAAGTGAAGAGGAGCAGGAAGATCAAGAAGGGTGACCAGACTGCCAGAGAGGTTGAGGCACTATGAGGTGGATCTATGAGGTCGTTGGGGTCAACGAAAACATCAGGACGGCCGAGCTGTTATCTATCTCTTTTTATTTTCCATCTATGATATGTATTAACTTAACTTTGGCAACATTGTATTATTATTCTGATTCGGCTTTGTGTAATGGCGTCATACAAATGTAACTTGAGTCAATAAATTGTGTTAAAGCAGTGTTAAAGAGTCACTAATACTCCGAAAACGCCCATAAGAGGAGCCCAGACTACATACCCAAAAAAACAACGACTGTGATTTTATGCAACCAATACTACAATGTCACTAGGCCATGTGTTCAGCATTTTTCCGGTAGGGGCGGGCCTGTTTCTGGTAATTTAGTGTTTCGATATTGGTTATTCTGCCTGATTGACAGTTTGTAATCTGTCACTGTGTTGACAACTAACCTAATATTTGTCGTGGTTGTTCATTGTTTATTTGTACACAAAATTTCAGAAAATAATGGCATAGACAAAACTCGTCGACTTTCTCGTATAATAAATAATGGTCTTATAAAAATTACACTTTAGGTGCATCGCATGTAGTGTCACATAGTATGTTGTGTGAATATTTAATGGATTTACAAAAGCTAATAATTATGTGTTCTAATTATTATTTAAATTGCTATAACCAAAAAACTATCTGGATGGGATGTATAGGTAAAAGAAACTTATCGCAATAAAATTTTAAATCTAGGTTGAGCTTTTTATTATTTCACTGTGCTAAACATGTTCTATTCAACCGAGATAGTACGAAATTGCGTTGGTGCATCGCATGTAGTGTCACATAGTATGTTGTGTGAAAATTTAATGGATTTACAAAAGCTAATAATTATGTGTTCTAATTATTATTTAAATTGCTATAACCAAAAAACTATCTGGATGGGATGTATAGGTAAAAGAAACTTATCGCAATAAAATTTTAAATCTAGGTTGAGCTTTTTAGGAACATTTTTAAATATGTTTTCGTCTAACAATTGTTGTGTGTACGTTTCATACACCTAAAGTCAGTTGTATCTATTTTGTGTCAAATATTTGAATGTTGTTTTAAGTTTGTCAGGAGAAAAGTAATTTTCTATAATAATCTTGACAGAAAATAAATAAACACTATAAAAATTATGAGGATTAGTAACATCCTTAAAATTTCTTTGTGAAACTCAAAATAATGACAATCTTCAAATTAGGAAACATCAGTATTTTTTATTATTAAATCATAAAACAATCTGTGGAATAAGATTTCTTGCAGAGGATAAGTAACAAGAAAGACTCTATTTGTACTAATTCAGTTTATTACATAATATACATGCTATAGTATCCAATATCATAGAATTTTCCATCATCGTCTCCTCCTCTCGCTTTTAGCCCACTCTGAAATCAACAATAATATTTCTAAGTGCTTCCTTATCAACAATAAATGGTCTCAGTAGCTTACTTATTATAAACATTTCAAAATACATGTTATTACCTATGCTCGTTAGAAACATATATTGATCTATTATTTGCTCGTCTTGTTGTTTGGCCTCCTGGCTAGTCTGTGTTTGACTGTTTATTAAACCATTTCCTACTACTAACTCCTACAAGTAATGCAGCTAACTAGTCCCAAATTGAGCCTATTTTCTTCTTTAATTTTTAATTTTCCTACAGTGCATGTCTTGGAATGCTGCACTTGTAAATCTATGGCCCATTGCAGCACATATTTTAGGTCAACTATACGGTTGCCTTGTAAAACATCCAAATCCTCATCTTCAACCTTCTCATACTCAAGAGGATAATTGTTAATGCTGAAAAATGTAGTCCAATTTCAGTTGATTTACTAACAGACTAAATAATAATATGCTTGCAGAGTGATAGTGTATGTTCAGAAATCATAATATTAATTTCCAGGATGATGTTCAGAACTTTTCTATGTAATAACACACTTTTCTTTTTATTTTTCTTGTTCAAATTAATGCAGATCAAGTGCTTGTTCATGTCATTATCATGAAATTATTACATGCTAGTCCGGACTTTCTAGTTTTAACCTTACATCTGTGAAAGAACATCCAAAAATAAGTCACGGAATCTGAATTACCCCTTAAATAGTACTACTTCAATCAGTAAATACCACCTGATTTGGCGCTGTAGCAAAAATGATGAACGTGTATAAGGGCATTGTAAGAATAGCTTGGGAAACGCTACCTACCTCTCATATTCATTCTGGTCCATAAAAGATATAGAATCAAATGTTTCTTTTCCGACACTTTCATCAGTTACTGAAGTAGTAGTAGCAGTAGTGGTAGTTGAAGTAGCCGTCGTAGTAGTTTCAGTTGTTTCTAACCTAAAAAGACTTAAAATATAGTATCGTTAAGAAAAAAATTGACCTTAGGCTGAAAAATCTGTCTATCCTATAGTGGGGCATTGAAACTAGGTTTCTATTGTATACTCGTGGGACCAAGTATGGAAAATGGAAATGAAAAAATAGAAAATGAGGAGGAAGGAGCAAATAAGACGATGGTCAATTGGGAAGAAATAGAAGACCCTTTTAAGCGCAGGAGCTCTTTGACCAGAAGTCCACCAGAGTCAAGGAGAGGATCGTGTAGCTCTCTTAACTCTGTTAATTCGACTGCGAGTCTGCCCGCTCAATTGACACCAAGAGACCATGTTGAGAGAAGGGGTTCTGTTGGAAATAGAACAGGAGAAAACTACTCTAAGAGAAAACGGGAGATAGGGCTGACGGCTACATCCGTGGAAGCTGGGGGTGAGATGGAAGACCTTATAGAAGCTTTGTTGGCAAAAGCTCGCAAGCTGGAATGCCACACAAACCAAACGACTAACACCAAAAAAGAAATTAAGGATGCTGGATCAGACATTCTGAGAATGCTGCTCAGACTGAAGCGCATAAATAGAGACCATAGAGCGACATCTAGCGCTAGCTCACGGACAGACAGTGGGGCCCAAACTTGGCTCTCTACTGCCGAAGTAGGGACACAATCGGACGAGACTCCTAGCAACAACGCGAAAGCCCTCAGAGCTAACGCATCCACACAGACGACCGATGAGGATAAAGAGACAATAGCAGTAACCATGGAAATAAAGACTGCTATAGAACAAGGAAGCAGCCTCGATGACCTGAGGGAATTTGTCGATAAAGACTGGCCACCCGGTGTGTATACCAGGGTACATTTAGAGACAGGAGACGTTATGAATGCTCCTAAAGATCTGGACCTTGGCATTATTACCACTGGTGACCTACAAATGAACAAGGGTGTAGCCAGGAGATTTCAGGAGAGATTTGGTGGTCTGGAAGAGTTACGGGGCCAAGCCCAGAAACTAGGTGGTGTGGCGTACCTAGTCAACACCATTACTATCCCCAGTACCACTGACAAGGGAATAGACAAGAGTGAGAGGTACGTCTGGTACATGCTAGGAGAGAAGGAGCCACTGGAGCTTGCTGATATGACAACAATATATAGCTCTGCCTGCAAGCTCAGAGATATGATGATGCTACATGGCAGAAACAAGATTGCCTTACCACTAGTGCCAACATACTGCGAAAGCGATTTGATGAAAGTTATCGAGTTCGTTTTCAACAAATCCCAAATAGATGTACATATATATAAGAGACCTGAAAGAAAGAGCCAAAAAAATACGAAGGGAAAGCATAATCTCCAAGATACCGATCAGAGGTCCAATAAGAAAACAAAGGGCGGACGCGAAGGGGTGATTGTGAAGAACAACGGACAGACATACGCAGAACTAGTAAAAGAATTAAAAAGTGGGGTAAACCTCAAAGGCGTAGACGTGGAAATTTCCAGCGTGCGAAAAACCCAAAACGGCGATGTATTGTTAGAATTGGGTAAAGGGAAAGTAGAAGACCTGTTTTCGGCCATAAGTAGTCAAATGCAGAGTGTCCAAGTAAAGAAAAAGTTAAAACAGTCAGTGTTTCACATCAGGGGTCTGGGCCAGGAGACAACTGCGGAAGACATCAAGGAAGCAATTGAAGAATATGCCGGCATTGCGGCCTCTGACTGCAGGGTGACTTCACTCCGACCAGGAGAAAGACGCACTCAAAATGCTACCCTAATTGTGGATCAACAGACAGGAGATAAGCTGCGTCATATGCGCAAAATTATAATAAACCTTGTGCATTGCCAGATCAATGAAAGGAGGGAGGCTGAGAGATGTCGAAAGTGTTGGGCTTACGGCCACCAGCAGACAAAGTGCAATGGACCCGACCGGTCAACCCTCTGCCTTAAATGCGGAAAGCCTGGACATCAAGCTCGTGACTGCAAAAACGCGGCCTTCTGCCCAATTTGCAATAAAGAGGGTCACCAAGCCGGACGCAGAGGTTGCGGCGGAGGAACGCAGGCCCAATAGATCATGCCCTTCTCACAAATAAAAATATTGCAGATCAATATCGACAGGGGTAGGGAAGCACTAGACATCCTGCTTGCCACTGCTGCCGAAACGGACGCCGATATTATTATAATTGCAGAACCAAATAAGACCTTGGTAAACCGACCAGACTGGTATATTGACAACCGAAAAGATGCAGCTATTAGGCTACGGAACCCCCATCTCTCCGTTCGGAAGAGTGGCAGTGGAAACGGATTCGTGTGGATCGACATCGGAGAAGCAGTAATTTACAGTTGTTACTTTTCTCCAAATGCCTGTTTGTCTGACTTTCAAACTGATCTTTTTCACCTTAGAGATTCCGTCTTATGTTCAGGTCAAGAAGTCATAATAAGTGGGGATTTTAACGCCAAAGCTCCTGATTGGGGGGAAATCCACACTAATAAAAGAGGCGATATCCTTACAGCATGGACAGCAGAGCTCGACCTAGTGGTAATAAACCAAGGAAATGATCCTACATTTACCAGAGGAGTGTCGAAGTCTATCATTGACTTAACCCTATCCACAGTAAAGACTGCAAGCAGGGTAACGGAATGGAAGGTGCTTCCACATGAGAGTCTGAGCTGTCATAATTTTATCTATTTCACCATCGACAAAAGGCAAACTATCAAAACACCCGTTGAACATCCTAGACATGGTTGGAATCTGAAGAAGCTGGATCTCCAGAGTTTCACAGAGAAGCTGAATCTCAGCGTGGAAAACACCATCGTTGGAACAGCTGAACAACTAACTGAAATCCTAATAGCGGCCTGTGATTCATCAATGCCTAGGAAGCGTAACTCCAGTAGGCGTAAGCCAATGTACTGGTGGACAACAGAGATAGCTACCCTCCGAACAGCTTGTCTAAAGGCGAAACGATCATCGGCCAAAAGAAATTGAACAGACGAGGCTAGACTGCAAAGAAAACAGGAGTACAAAGACCTAAGGAAAACGTTACGCCAGAAGATCAAAATCTCCAAGAAAAACTGCTGGAAAAAGCTGATCGACGATGTAGACTCAGATATTTGGGGGAAAGGATACCAGCTGGTGGTGAAGAGGCTTAAAGTGGGCCCACCTACTCCAATTATGACAGCCAAAGAAAAGATCGGAATACTGATGGAGCTGTTCCCAAGCCACTCGCCTCTAATTCATGAGGTAACACCATTGGGTGAAGTAAGCTTTTTCACAATGGACGAATTGATCAGTGCCTCAGACAAGCTGAAAGATCATAAGTCGCCAGGTCCGGATGGTATCCCAGCTGAAGTCATCAAGCTTGCTGTAAAAGAGCAACCGCGCGGGTTTCTTTGCGTAGCAAATTATGCCTTAGAGACTGGATGCTTCCCGAAAATTTGGAAGGTTGCTAATACTGTGTTGCTCAAAAAAAAGCAACCTGGTGCATACAGAAATATCGCGCTACTGGACGCAGCAGGCAAGCTATTGGAGCATATGCTGCTGCATCGTCTCCTAAAAGAACTAGACGCTAAAGGAGGCCTCTCTGACAGACAATATGGATTCCGAAAAGGCAGATCTACAATAGATGCCATTCAGAGAATTGTTGGCATTGCCAGAGACGCGTCAATCAAAATAAAGGGAAAAAGCCAATTGTGCGCCTTAATAACCTTAGACATAAGGAATGCTTTCAACTCAGCCCCAAGAGACGAGATTGTGCGTAAATTAGAAAACACCATGGTGGACAAACATGTATTGAGACTACTGGTTGATTACCTGCGCGATCGGAAAGTTAAGGTCGAGTATGGGGAGAAGGCAATTGACATGAACAGTGGAGTCCCGCAGGGCTCGATTCTGGGTCCTATGCTATGGAATCTCCTGTACGACGGTGTTCTGGATATCGAGATGCCACGAGGAGTCACCACTGTTGCGTATGCCGACGATCTGGCCATTGCGGTGGTTGCACGGGACGAGGAGAGTCTGCAGAAAAAGGCAAACTGGGCTATTGAAGAAGTGTCACACTGGCTGAAAAACAAGAAGCTTGCCTTGGCACCCGAGAAAACTGAGGCGATCCTTTTGACAAAACGAAGGAAAATAACACCGGTATCTTTCTTAGTGGAGGGTCAAGTCATCCAGCCTCAAAGAGCAGTAAAATATCTGGGCGTATGGCTTGATAGCCGGTTATCATTCGGTGAACACATAGGTAAAATAGCAGAAAGGACCTCGAAGCTAGTCGCCGCTCTCACAAGGATAATGCCAAACGTGGGAGGGCCCAGATCGAGCAGAAGAGCTTTATTAAGTTCCGTGGCCTTCTCGACCATGCTTTACGCCGCGCCAGTATGGAAATCAGCAATGGAGGTCAAGATACACCGCGACAAATGGCAATCTATCAATAGGAAGATCGCCATTAGAATTTGTAGTGCCTATAACACCATCTCGGCAGTTGCGGCTGAGATGATTTCGGGAGTTCCCCCCATAGAGCTCATGGTCAAAATGAGGGCAGACCAGTATGATCAGCCAGAACACTGGAATCCGGAGGTAGGCCGAGCAGAGCTACTGGAAAAATGGCAGCTACGGATCACTCAAAGTGACAAAGGGGCGTGGACAAAAAGGCTCATACCAGACATAAGAACATGGACCACCAGAGACTTCGGCGAAGTAGACTTCTACCTGACCCAGCTGCTGTCTGGGCACGGGTGTTTCCGCCACTATTTGTGGCGTTTTGCGATATGCGATGATCCATCTTGTTGGTACTGCGGCAGGGTAGACGACGCGGAGCACACGTTTTTCCATTGCAGTAGATGGGAACAACTTAGAATGGAGTGCAATAACACTTTGAAGGTCACTTTAACGCCAGACAATCTTGTCAAACACATGTTGTCCTCCTTGGAGAACTGGTTGACCATCGCCCATTGTACAAGAGCCATTCTGGAGACGAAACGTATCGAAATGCGCCAGCACGAATCGACATTCCCAGACAAGTACAGAACAGACTAAAGCTAGAATAGGACAATCTACACTCTGTAGTAATGCTCACGCGGTTCCAGAGATGTGGGTGGAGAGAGGGGGAAGGGTTTAGTCCGTAGGCACCCCAATGGTGAATCGGGCACACGCTGTGGCATTTGAAGTCTTAGAGCCAGCCCAGAGTGTCTTTCGAAGATTCCTAATCCCCTCTATAAAAAAAAAAAAAAACCTCTCATATTCATTCTGGTCCATAAAAGATATAGAATCAAATGTTTCTTTTCCGACACTTTCATCAGTTACTGAAGTAGTAGTAGCAAGTTGAAGTAGCCGTCGTAGTAGTTTCAGTTGTTTCTAACCTAAAAAGACTTAAAATATAGTATCGTTAAGAAAAAAATTGACCTTAGGCTGAAAAATCTGTCTATCCTATAGTGGGGCATTGAAACTAGGTTTCTATTGTATTCTTCAAGCTGTCTCTAGATAAAACCAGATAAAACCAAAACATTCAGTTTCTCATTCATAAATGATCAATTGACTGCTGTACTTGACAAACTCCAAGAACGAAAACTAAGATATCAAAATTCTTTAGGTTCTTGCAGTTTTCCTCTAAGATATAAATATATATATATATATATATATATATATATATATATATATATATATATATATATATATATATATATATATAGACAAAACAAAAACAAAAAAGGTGCAGCCCGGGCTCCGACACACCGGGCTGCTGTTCCATTCCCCAGCGACTACTCCTCACACCGTGAGGTGAGCAATCACTGGGTCCGCGTATCGTGCGTCCTAAGCAGACGAAGGGACCCATGGATGACTGCCTTCTGCATTCTGGCGGCTAAGATGTGCGCCGCCGCACGGCACACCGGCATTTTGCGCAGTGCAGAGAGCAGCGTATCCCTCATACCACCTAGGGATCCAATGACCATTACTAGCAGACTCACAGTGTAGTCCGGCCAGAGCCTGCGAAGTTGTCCGAGGAGCTCCTGATACTTGGTCCGCTTTTCCTCCTCCTTAGAGACGATGTTCCCCTCGGCAGGTGCCGAGAACTCGATAACGAACATCGTCTTTTGTTGGTAGTCGAGGAGGACTATGTCGGGCTTATTTGCATGTATAAGCTCGAGCGTGGAGAATGAGTAGTTCCAGTAAATTCGGCACCTCTCGTTCTCCACAACGGACTCAATGTCCCCTGGAGCGTATGGCAGCACCGGTGTCTCATCTATACCGTATGAGTGCCTTAAATGGTAGTATAGCACTCGTAGAGCCGCATTGTGCCGATAGATGTAGGCTGTGCCAGCGTACACCTTACACGCCGACAAGAGGTGCGTAAGGGTCTCTGGCGCCTGCAGGCAGGCTCTACAGCGGATATCGGGCACATCCATACCCATAATCCGGCTACGGTATACTAAGGTGTTGAAGACACCGTCTTGGCAAGCCATTATAGAGCTCTCAGTCTCCGACTTCAACCCATTAGACCTTAGGAAGGAGAAGGTCAACTGCTCAGATAAACCATGCTCTTCTAGATGTTTGTAGAAGATTCCGTGCATTGGTTTATCTTTGTGAAGTCTTAAAAGCAATTGGACTTCAGCAGTTTTAATCCGGGCTTTTAATTGTGCGGGAGCAAGTTCCGTAACGGACTGCTGACACCTCCGCGTGAAGTCGAGCGTGAGACTAAGTTCTTCGGCTGCCCGTGTTGCTGCTCTAAAAAGGAAGGCTCCTTTACCCGCAATCTCGTGCTCTCGCACAAAGCGGATCAGGGGATCGGTGCTCGTCGTAACATAGCAGGCAGTGGCCAGTACTACTCTGTTGTGCAGATGCTCCAAACTCAATAGTCCACGCCCTCCCAGGTGTCGCGGGAGGTATATTCGCGGGACAGAGGATCTAGGATGTAGACTTCCCTCCATATTCATCCTTTTGCGAGTCTTTATGTCGATTTGTCGCAGCTCTTCCACGTTCCAGTGGATAGCACCAAAGCTGTATAGCAACAATGGGACCGCAAGCATGTTTGTGGCAGCGACTTTGTTTTTGCCGGACAGTTCTGACGACCAGATCTGCCGGAGTCGGTGCAAATACTTGCGGCGGAGACACTCTTTGACCAATTCTGCCTCTTGGATGTGACGCTGCGCCACTCCAAGGTAGGTATAAGTATCTCCGGCATGCAGTTGTCGCAAGATGCTCCCATCAACGAGCTGCTCCTCATCTTCACTATCTCCGCAACGTCCTCTTTTGAGATGAACCATGGCACATTTGTCTATCCCGAACTCCATACCAATAGCTTGACTGTAATCCTGCACTACCCTCAGCGACTGCTCTAAATCGCGTTGTCCGGAGGCATAGAGTTTCAGGTCATCCATGTAAAATAAGTGGGTGACCTTGTGCCTCCGGTAATTGGGCTTGCCACAGCTGTATCCCTTAGTATTTTTCAGCGCTATGGACAAAGGCAGTAGCGAGATGCAAAAGAGCAAGGGACTCAAGGAGTCTCCTTGGAAGACCCCTCTTTTAAATGATACCAACTCTGTTCGAACCCTGGTTTCACCCGATGTTATGGTGAACCGAGTCTTCCAGAGCGGCATCAGTTGTTTGATGCATCCCACTATTTGATCATCTACCGAAAGACATTCCAACAGCCGCACAATCAGTTCATGAGACGTAGTGTCGAATGCCTTCCGATAGTCGATCCAGGCCATAGAAAGGTTTCGCAGGTAATGCACGGAGTCCTGTGTGACACAGCGGTCAATCAACAGGTTATCCCTGCAGCCAGCTACTCCTTTCTTAGACCCTCTTTGTTCATATACGCTGAGAAATACGGGATTTACAGCTTGAAGGATACGCATGTACAAGATTCTGGTGAAGAGCTTGTAACATGCGTTCAGACATGTTATTGGCCTGTAGTTTTTAGGATCAGACAAATCTCCGGTCTTCGGGAGAAGCACGGTTCGACCCTCGACAAACCAAGCCGGAATTGGCTGCTCCTGATTTAGCCACGAGTTAAAAACTCTAGCTAAATGCCGGTGGCAACTGGGAAACTTTTTCAACCAGTAGGTGTTTATGCCATCCGGGCCAGGAGCTGCGAAATTCTTTGCGCCTCGTAAGGCACCAAGAATTTCTTCCGTGTTTATCGGGTGACGCAGTACATTCAGGTTTGGAGTCCTCCTACAAACGGACTCGAACTGCGCCAAGGCCGGAGTGTCTGCTTGGAGAGGTTTGGGGTGTTCGTAAATGCCCCTCCAGAAAGTCTCCACGCGATCAGCAGTTGGCGGCTGCTCTATGACTGGTGGTCGCTGTTGGAAGAGACGAGCAGGCTTTTCGGAAAACAATCTGTTTTCCTCCAAACCTCTCGCCCGCGTCACCAGTGATCGTTTAGCAGCGATTAGCGTCCGTATCCTGTCAAGACAATGCTGCTTGACAACAACCAGTACCGCTTGACTGAGCGTGTGATGGTCGCGCCTTAGCTCCCGGGCTATCTGGCGCACGCGGCGCGTAAAAGGCCTACCGGCCGCTCTATATTCCATCACACACTGGATACGGGATGCTTCTTGGCGAGCCAACTGGATTTTCGCTTCCATTTGGCGCACCCGCCTCTGTGCTCTCTCGACAGGAGAGTCTCTCACTCTCCCCTGTCCAGCCAGCCTCAGAGCCGCAGCGTAAATTTCGCAATTGATGCTCCAAATGTCAGAGACCTCCGATAGACGTTCACTCAGCGCCTCATCCTCTCTCTTTAAATCTGCCAGCTTGAAGGACCTCCTGTTGTTATGCAAGGCCCTTCGGTCACTGAAATCTCCAGGTGAGACGGCTTCGTCGATTTCCCTCTCAGCGGGCCTCATCGGCGACCTTTCAGCCTGGTTAACAGGCCTTTCAGTCGCCGGAGGGGCAGGCTGAGCTGGAGCACGAACGTATCCCTGCCCCCGAAGGTAAAATACCTGGTTCCGCAAGCTCTGGGAGGTAATTGTGCTATGCTCTGGATGCATTTCACACCACCTCCCATGCATGCGGGCCATGTATCCCCTACGGCGCGGGCTACTGCTCTCGTAGCAGCTCAGCAGGTCATCCTTCAGTTCCGTCGTCCACCTAAAACAGTCCATGTCGTTGCGTGTGTCGTCGTCAGGGCGATCCGAGGCACCGCCACCTTGCCCAGAGCCGGCTTCCGATACCGGCCTGGTGTGGGTGCTCTTCTTCTGGGGCGGTCGAACCAGAAGGTAGGGCCCGTCCGGTGGTTAGCCTTAGGGCCCCCAGCCGACATTTCAGAGGCAGCCGACCACATTGCCTCCTAGGGATGACCTGTACAGGTTGCCGGCCGGCTTTCATCCCTGGCTTGGGTTATCCCCGCAGTGTCGCCACGCACCGAATAGCCGTTTGATGTTGGTCGGCTTCCTGGGGGCGCATTTTATACCTACTGCCAGGTTTGCTATCAGCCGCCCCTAACCTGGGGTCAGACGCTGTCGGGAAGCCGTCCTTAACATAGGTGCAGCCGCTTCCTCACTATGGTGGTTCATACGCCTGCTTTCACAGCCGGTGACCACCATAGGCCCTTTTAAGGCAAGGACTACCAATCTTTTAGTCGCCTCTTACGACAGGCAGATTAAACCCTGGGAACATTCTAAACCCGGACCCAGACGGGTTTATATATATATATATATATATATATATATATATAGGTATATATATAAAACGAAATAAAAACAAAAAAGGTGCAACCTGGGCTCCGACAGACCGGGCTACTGTTCCATTTCCCAGCGACTACTCCTCACACCGTGAGGTGAGGAGGAGGATATATATATATATATCTTTTTTGAAAACTAAAACAAAAGAAAATGTCATGGAATGTGGTCCCCCTGTATAAATACTTGTGCTTATTGCAAATTTTTTATATACTTACATGATATCATCCATAATAGGTATGCTCTCAGAAATTTCATTTTCTTGAGTGGACTCATTAATTCCTGATGCAATATTAGTTGTTTCTAATCTGAAAGGAGTAAATAATATATATAGTTGCTTTACAATAAAGAAAACATATTGACATAACTAAACTGAGGGCTAGTTTCACCAGTCCTTGATAAGTGTCAGATAGCCTATCTGTCAGATAACGCCATATAAATAATATCAGCCTATCTGCCTATGAGCCTATCTGGTAGGTAGATAGGCTATCTGACACTTACCAGGGACCGGTCAAACTGGTCCTTACTAATGTAATGGTGGTTTTATAAAGTCAACTAAAAATTCAGAAAGATAAATCACAAAATGTCATCATCAACCATTTATATAATTTTACCTGTCAATTAAACTAACCATTAAGAAGGTGATCTTTATCTTTTCAACTAAGCTATATCCTGTTTTGTTTGTGTCTTGAAATAAAATCAAATTGGTATTTATCTTAATCTTTAGTTGAAATATAGCACACTCGTAATTCTTAATTGCTTGAGTTTCTAAGCCCACCATAATCACTCAATCACACTAGTGGGTAAAGATTCGCGCAAATCGTAATTTTCCGACAATTTCAAATGTAAAAATAATCAACTAATACTTACCTCCTCTGTGCAAACATAGCTCTTACAGTTTTGGCGCGTTTACTCCGTTTTGGACGCCTTGATAAGTACTGTTTCAATATATTCTGACCCATACTTACCCTTTACAGTACTTTTAGTTACTTTCACCACAGCAAAAATAACAAATTGTAACGTACGAACGTACAGGAACGTACAAATACAATGAAATAAATAAATACCTGAAAAAAGGCTATAAAACCAAAGAGTTTTCGAATTTTCGTACAGTTACTTGTTAGAAAGCGTTTAACTGGCAACTTCACAATCGAAAACAGAAATAGGTTAGGAAGACAGGTTATGATTTGTAGCAAACATCGAACATAATAGAGATGCGGAATTCTTATCCCTATCGTTCTTCGATTCTATGCTTTTGATGACTGATATATTATAATGGAATATAGAGTTAAAGGTTGGTAAGGTTTCAGTATTCAGATAGCTATTTTACATAATTATTTGTACAGTGCTAAATTCTGAAGGCACAGACGGTTAGCCTGGTCTACTAAGTTATCGACCTAAGACTATCGAAATTCGACAGCAAACCAGAATTACGTCCCATCACCATTCTCTAAAATTCTTTCATCGCCAAACTAGCCACAATAAGACCAAAATAATAAAACTGAAATTACTAATTTATGCTAATGCCGGCTAATCCGACGCGGTGTCGACCGGATGCAATGTCGCCCATGCAATTTTTCGATACGAATTACGTTTGGACGTGCTGACCTATCGACATGGCTTACTGTGACGAAATTTAATACCCAAATAGACATCCCAGCGACATCTTATTTTTACTGCGAACTATTAGTTTAACTCAAGGACGTTAAAACAATAGGGGGACGCAGCTATTTACCTTTCGCGTTGAAGCCGCATAGTCACATTCTAAGCGCATTGCAAAGTTGCCAAACTAGGCATTTTTCTAAGTAAAACTAAGAAAACAAACAAGCTTATGAACAGAAAACATCAGCGAAACAAGCAAGCTTATGAACACAAAATATCATATTTAGTATAATAATATAATATATTTATGAACAGTGAATTGATGTAATGATTTTTATATATGCAAAACGTTAGGATCAGAGTCTAATTTCGCTCTTTTGCAATATTTGATAGTGTGAAGAAATTTTCATATGTCAACTCGGCAACGCCGCTTGGCTCTTATTGCTAGTTGCCATAGGATTTCTACGGTTGCCAAACTGGGCAAATTTCTAAGTAGATTTACGGTCAAATTCGCCCCAAACATCGCGTCATTAAACGAAGAGGTTATGTTGATCCACCCACTCGACAAAGGTGCGAGAAATTCTTGCTATTCCACCGGCAACCCTGTACCGTCGGAGCGCCGGACCAGGGAACGTCAACGGGTGTGAATTTCAATTATATTTGAAATTCCTCAGAACCGTTAAACCTTATTCGAATCTATTTTGTGTTCGAGGATAAACTGTTCTGTTGTGAATTCCAACATTTCAAATTCTAGATAATCGAAACACAGACCGTACATTCGTAGGTATCTGTTTTGTGTTCGAGTAGTGTTGAGTGTGTTTCAGTGCTTAAATACCTGATAGGCCCCAAAAACAGGCTGACGATCCGAAAATAGTCATGGGTAGACGCTGCTACATATGCAAAAAATGGGATTATCGGCACCCTAACTTGACCTTTTACAGGTAAGTGTATTCGTCTGCAGTAAAATTGATGGTATTGTAAAACCTCTAATTTCATTCCTATGTGCTACCTGCTGGGGTACATTTGAAAATAACAGTATACAGTACATATGGGATCTTTCAAATAAGGTGTCTATAAACAGTAAAGTTGGGCTTCATATTTTTAGAAATTATTTTAAACACCTCCAGTTTGCTCCTATTGTCATGTAGGAATGCTTTGGTATGTTTACATTTAGGGACTGGTAGACTTTAAGTATCCAAAAATTTCCTACAGATTTAAACTTTTTCGTATACAGGACGGTCTAATATGTCACTTTCGACAAAAAAATTCTTGGCATTTTCACATTTTCACCAAAAAAATTTTTTTAAAGACGCCGATTTTCACCATATATCAAAACCAAACAACAACGCAAAACAACCAAAACCACGACAGAACGGCAACGTTATGATATGAACTTGTTAGCACCTATCATCCACTTAGATTCTGCGATGTTGCCATATCTCGCTAATCTTCATGCCTGCCGAATGAATGGAGTTCAAAGTGTTATACCTCTACTCGGGAATAGCAGGGGAATAGTAACTTATAAATATGAATAAAAATGCGACAAACATCATAGCAGTCTATTAAAACTTTTCTTGCACTCATAAAATTACGTCATGGGGCTCATGGGCCTTTTCTGCTGATGCATGGCCGACTCTACACTAGAGACGGCCATGGCTGATGGCATCTTAGCGAGATGTTGCAATGTCGCAAAATCTGAGTGGACGATGGGTGCTAACACGTTCTGTGTCATATCATAACTTTGTCGCTCTGTCGTGGTTTCGGTTGTTTTGTGTTGTTGTTGGGTTTCAATATATGGTGAAAATCGGAGTTTTTAAAAAAATTTTTTTGGTGAAAATGCCAAGAATTTTTTTGTCGAAAGTGACATATTAGACCGTCCTCTATACAAAAAAGGTGAAATCGCTAGGAATTTTTTGGATACTTAAAGTCTACCAGTCCCTTACATTTATTGGGCTGGTACTGCATTATATAATTATAATGTCATATTATTTTACCTAGATAATTTGAAAGTGATATCGATATCACATATTATACACAACTGTACCTACATATAGACACACCTAGCCTGATGAGTGTTACTTTCATATTCTTAAACACCTCATCCAGTTTGCTACTGTTGCCATAGGTATAGAATATTTTTAATCTATGCATGTTTAAATTTATTGGACTGGTACTGCTTTATATATATTTATGTCATATTATTTTACCTACATATCTGTATATATACTTACATATAAATAAACCTAGCTTGAGTGTTACTTTCATATTTAACAAAATAAAATAAATTAAAGTATCATTTTTTTGAGCTTTTCTATAATTAATCATATTTTTCAGTATTACCAAAGATATTGTTCTGAGGAGGAAGTGGTTTGATGTAATGGGAGTGACTGAAACAGACCTACCACAATTAAAAGAAGTCTGCTCAGAACATTTTACTAACGATGACTTTGAAACCACACTATCCGGAAAGAAGCGTTTGAAAAAGAATGTGGTGCCAACTTTGTATACCAAGGAAGAAGATAGAAAACAGCTTAAAGTGTAAGTAGCTATATATAAATAATTAGACTTTAACATTATAGGTAGGATTTAGAATCTGATATAGTAACAAAAAATATAATTTAATCAACGTTACATTCTAAGAAGCATGTTTTTCTTACATCTTTGTTATGTTGGAAATAATCCAAGAAAATCCATTATATCTGTGAGCACAGTCTTTAGTCTGATTATTCTAAATAATGGTGTCAAAGTGGATAGGCTGCTGAACTGTAGACTTTATGGTTCTAATGCAGGAAAATTAATTGGAGTTATGAAATGCTACGATATGCCATCTAGGTGCATGTGAAACTTTTTTTAGTGTCAAGGGTATACTTTTGCTGAGACAAGTTGTAAAACTTGTAATGTAATTTTTCTTTGAGGTTTGAAGGAATAGTGAGTAAAAAATCTAGTTGGTGAATTGAATAATGAGGTGTAATTATTTTAGAGCAAAAGATAAAATAGGTACAAGTGTTTAGTAAAGAGTAATAGTAACCCTAAATTGATAAACTGTTGAAAGACCTTAACTGTTACTCTTACTAGTTATTTTAAGGTGATCTTTAGTTTTTAGCATCATATACTAAGTATAAGTTATAGGCTGTTTTATTTTCAAGGGAAATATATATATGCAATATATTTTGTGTTACATATAAATACTTCAATGTTCTCAATCCTCAACAGTTTTTGCTCAGGAAACAGCTTTCAGATAATTTTTTTCAGAGCATAAAGTGAGCAATTTATTTTTTGAATATAATAAATAAATAAAAAAATGTACAAAAATAATTACATACAATTAATAATTTTTTACTGTTTAACAGTAATATCATTTATTTTGTTCTTAATTTTCATCACAAAATTATTTTAATGTGTATAGTTTTTTAATCATTTCCCAGAACAGTATTTTGTGTTTCATCACTTGTACCTATCTCAATTTTTTGAAACTTTGTTGCTCGTAAATTATTCTGACCACTGTCTAAATGGGCAATATCACAAACAGACTGTTTTATCTATTGTTTTATAATGTTATAATTATATAGTCATAATGATAATCATAATTCCAATTCTTATATAGAGACCATCCTTTGAAGGTAGCACACAAATGTAATACTGGTGCTTCTCAAGAAGGTAGTGGTAATGAACCAGCTGCAAAGAGGTACCTTTTTTGTTTAGTAAAAATATACGAAATATACTGCTTTTTCAAGGATTCTTTGCTGTGTGCCTGTAATTGATCTGATTTTTAACTGTTATTTATATATTTAATATACATACAATATATTTTTTATTAGAGATATATATACTTGCATGTCCTTCATATATTTGCTCAGTAAACAGCTTGCAGAGATACATTTTTTCGGAGCATAAAGTATGCAATTATATTTTGAAAACAATGTGAAAAAATGTACAAAGGCAGTTACATACAATTAATAGCGCCTTACACTGTTTATTTATGATAATGTTCTAATTTTTATCACTAAATTACTTTACTGTGTAGTATTTTTTGAACATATTGTTTTTTGTTCATCACTGGTATCTTTATTTTTGGACATATTTTTACTTTCAAATTCTTCTGTCTCCATGGTCAAATGGATACTATCACAAATTGAATATTTTATCTAAAATTGCTTTTTGAACATATTGCCAAACAGTATTTTGTTGTTCACCACTAGTATCTTTATTTTTGGAAATATTTTTACTTTTAAATTCTTCTGTCTCGTCTCCATGGTCAAAATGGTTACTATCACAAATAGAATGTTTTATCTATAATTGTTTTATCAAGTTATAATTATGTAGTTAATATTATAATTTTATTATGATTTAAATTTTTAGGTGCCACTACCCCTTGAAGGAAGCTTTCTTATCTGCTATTGGTGCTTCTCAAGAAGCGATCTGTGGTGAACCAGCTCCTAAGAGGTATTTTTTTTAATTATAGTTGTATTAAACATATAAGTTGTCAGCACAATATGGCTTTTTGAGGGTTTTTTGATGTTACATTGTATACAACAGGAAAGTCCATTTTCCGTTACTTTGTCTTTTTGTGTGCTTTTATTCATTCTGATTTTTGGCTTAATAATGTGATAAAAAAATAACGAGGTTCATTATCTCTGAAGTCCATGATTATTATATGATAATAAATACTACTGAGCATAAAGAGTCTTTCAGAACATGTAATATTGGGCTGGGGTATTTTTTTGTAAAAACATAAGATCATACAAAAAAATTAATGTTGAAAGACTTTCACAACTGAAGGCATCCATGCTGAACTTGAAATTTTTCAAAAATCCTTACAGAGACGCTCAATATAATAGTCATATACAGATACAATTTGACTTTACAACCACTTATTTGCTATATATTCATTGAGTTAGATATGTTAGATAAGAAATATAAAAGTTCTACATCCACTGAGTCAGTTTTCTGTCGTGCTGTGGCAGCTGTCAAAAAACTTCTTTAACAAATATAAAGTTTATGAAATTATACGTTCATTCATTATGGGATAAATCCCAGAATATATAAAATTCGTGTTTTTTAAAAATATTAATAATCTAAAATTTTGACCTACCTGTATTATTACTATAGTGTGCCATTATTTATGTCCCGTATTTGATGTTTAATTTTTTGCTGTGCTTCTAGGAATCCAAGGGGTTGAGTGTAAAAGCTATGTGAACTAAGTAGTACCAGTACTACCAGTAGAAGCAGTTTTATTTAGTAAATCATGATATCCGGCACATTTGCAATTTTTCGCCGTTCAACAACACTTAATAGATTCGATGATTTATACTGATATTTCTAATTATTCCCATAATACTGTACCATTGTTTATAATAATCGTTGATAATGTTGGTATACTGCAAAAAGGTGACCAAGTCAGAAAAGTAGTTCCTCGTAAATGGCTGTTGAAAGTAATCATAATTTAAGTAACAAATCACTCAATGTGTTTTTTAGAAAACATAGAACTCATAAAAATGTTCACTGCGAGTTATAAAGAGAGCTTGGAGAAATTAGACTATATTTCTGACTTGGTCACACTTGATGTTGGAAAATATATTAATACTGACTTGGTCCAAATAAACTTCAATTTTCTTGAAATATGAAACTTAAACATAATCAATCACATTTAAATCTAGAATATTGAATCAGATTTATTTTGGTTCCAGGGCATTGCTTTTCTTGTTCTTATCTACAGGGAGGGATTTATTCCAGCTGTGCTAGTTCAAGATGGTTACTTTTACGTGATATGTCTCACAATGTAGGGAAGTTGATCATTTTACGTGCTACTTTATTGGACATATTAGACTTAGTCAAAACGAGCTGTTAACCAAACTGGCTAAATTTTCGAGTATTGACTTGGACAAAATCATTTATCGTCGTTTAGTACCAAAAACGTCAAATCGTCGATTTTTGACCTATCACTTTTTGCAGTACATCGACGTATGATGTATTTGATGTTGAATTTTATATTTCTTTTTTGTTTTGTTTTTAGTGATCCAAGCAGTCGAGTGTAAGAGCTGTGTAAGCTATACGCTTCCCAACATAAATCCTACTGTGACTGTGACTACTAGAAGAATATATGTTTTGTTGAATAAATAATGGTAGGATGACAAAGAATGGGGCACAAGCTCATTATGTAATTTAAATTAATATACATACGTTATATGTTGTAAAATTGAAATGAAATTTAAAATATACATGTACATTAAAAATACTTAAATAGTTGTTTTTAAATAAGAGAAACATTTTTTATTACTATTGGTTACATGACATGTGTGTAAACGAATATTAATTTGTGTACAAATATGAATAAAATAATTGTTGCCACAGTTACTATTTTTTTATGTGAAGGCTGTCAATATATCGATAATTGGGAAGACTGATTTTAATGAAAATTTTAAAGTTTATAGGAAAAACACGTAATTGTTCACTGCCTGTCTGCTACTTTAAAAATGTATACACTTAATTTGACATGATTTAATAAGGTGTAGTAACACACTTCCAATTTACCTACTGATTTTCGAGCCACTAATATTTTTCTTTGAAATAAGTTGTAATCATTTTCTTTGCCAAAAATAATGGTTAAACCACTGCAAACGGAGCACATGCAATGCTTAGGTACTTATGTATTTCTATCAATACAGTTTGTTACAATAAAAATTACTTCATGATAGTCTTTACTTTTGAGCATGACAGAGTATGGCTTTATAAAACTTTTATCTGTAAACGTGATTTAGTACTATATATTTTTTATTATTTTAAATGGAAGTACAACTCAAGCGTACCTAGCTAACATATTTCGAATGCTACTAATGGTTGTATGACTTATTAAATTATTCTTTTTCGAATTACAATGATAAATTTGATTTCTGATGTCTTTATAACCTCAAAAAATACCAAAACAGTATACTCCTGATGTCATAAGTAAATATTCGAAGGTATAAGTACAAAACTGTACTGAGTGGTACTTTTGAAGGTACTATAGGGTCTATCATACCTTGCATTCAAAAAATTTTTTTTTGTACATCAACCCCTAAAACTCACCCCCAAAATTTTTTTTCAAATAGCACCCCATAGGTTTTCCTACCTAAATGATATCACCATTTTATTTAAAATATTGTGGTACCTTTAATTTTATATGCAAACTTATTTTTTCCGTAAAATCATAAGTATAAGACAAACGAAATGATTTGTTTGACGCCTGATATTTTTGTAACAAAAACGGATAAAAAAGAAAAGTAAGTGGGTGTTTCAAGGGAAGTGAATGACCTATCATTCCTTGCTTATGAACCATTTTTTTCTTACTTAAACCCCTGGAATCCACCCCTAGCTTCTTTTTTCAAATTTCAATCCACAATTTTGCCTGGAAAAATAAATTCTTTACTTGAATTTAATTATCGTAGTGCCTTACTTTTTATGCCCCTACTGCAATTTATCGTTAATTTTGGTGCGGCCGGATGTAGCCATAAAACTTTTCCACGTTTTTGCACTTAGTTTTGTTGTCACATTTTTTTTTATTAGTTGATTCATGAAAATAAAAAAAATATTTTCCACACATGTGTTTTAATTAATTTATGTTTACGATTTCATGGATTAAGCGAAAATATCACGTGTCAAGGAAATTCTGGGACACCCGGTATACAGATACAACTCCACTTATGGTGATTTATTATTTTTTGTTGTGATACCCCAGAAAAATGCACTGCACTGCATTTTGACAACATCAACAATTTCACAGAAAACAAAAGAAAGCGCAGGCGTAAATATTTTGGCTTCACCATTAATACAGGATAGACTGTGACATGCTGCGTCCCCCTATTGTTTTAACGTCCTTGGTTTAACTAATGACAATTGGGGGACCGAATGCGACCTTAATCCCATTAGCTACGCCACTGGGACTAGTGCCCCGCTTTGGTACTCTTTGGTAACAGAGATGTCAGCCTCGCGTTCTGTCCTCTCTCTTTCCTTGTCTAAGCGTAAGACGTAAACAAAGTTTGAGGTTAGCTAATGATTTGGTTTATTAGGTTAGGTTGGGTGGAAAAGGCAAATCTATTTTTTTTTATACAGAACTAAGGAATTTCACATTCAGCACCACAATGTCATACGCTGTATGCTCTTGTTTTTCAAAACTCCGTTTACCCTTTAAGCAATCTATTCGTTTATACAGCAACATAACAAAGCTGAGTAATTCTTTTTTGTGGCGCCCTACACACGATTTTGCGTCCAGAAGATCGCTATTTCGTCTCTTTAATAAAAAGCCAAACAAGGAAGAATTGAAGATAAAAGACAATATTCCGGATCACTATAAGCTGATTTACCGTAATACCATGCATAGATACGTCTGGTTCGCTCAAATGCTAACTTCAACAACTGCAGTGATTGTAGGTCTTGCAACAATAATAAAAATGGATTTTGGAAAGTACGAAGACGCCTTCCAGACACCAGAAATCAGTGGAGAGGCGATTGTTTACATGGCAACATTTATCACTGTACTTGTGATTCTACAGATGATGATACATCGCATTCCAATAAGAATTTATTACCTGCCTCAACAGAAAAACTACATAATGATATTTTTTGGAAGTCATCCTTTCAGTTCTAGAAGAGTTGTTTGTAAAGCAGGAGATGTTGTTCAACTACCAGTAGCTACCTTTGTACCCTGGAAGGAATGCAACTTTGAAATCAAGAATAAACAGAAAGTGATTTTATTCGATGATTATTTTAGACGGCCTGGAGACTTGCATGTATTATTAGGCATACAAGAAGATCCAGATGTAGATAATCCAGATGATAAAGATATTTAATATTAAAGTTGTTAAGATTTTTTTATGTAATATAATTCATTACAACTCTCAATTTAATGAATCTGTAGTAGGTCAGCTGTATGTTCACTTGATTTTTTACCTTATACAGCTTGTCACAGGAGTGTTGAGGTCATATGTTTAATATGGGCTCTGTACAATGAGTACTTGAAAATCCATATAACTTATTTCTGGTATTATTATGAATATCAATTTTTTAGATTTAGTTATCTGATTATTACCCTAAACTTGATACATATAGTAGTGCATCTGGTAGTCCTATAACTTGTAACTTGGAAACTACACCTAGTATAATGTAATGATGGTGGTTGGTCACAAGTGCACACTGTTTGATTTTTACCTGTTTTCGAAAAGGGGACTCAATCAGCACCAGTCACTTGCGCTGTGGAAGAAAATTAAGCTCTCGTGTTCCTAATGACAATGTACCTTTTCTTCTTAATAATTAGGACCACAACCTAGTTGAATTTTTATGTGAAACAAATTCAAATTTTTTTGGTGCTCCTGTAACAAGGTATACGAGGAAGACACTTGATTACTGTACAAAAATGGTTTGTCAATTATTTATAATCCACACCTTTAAAAATGGTTATTACATATCTGTGATGCTTATGTGACGACCTAACAAATTAAGTTCTACATATTTTTTAGATTTTAAATTGTAAGTGGATTATTGTGGAGAAAAGAATTTATATTTTAACGCCTCACAAATAATTTGTGATTTTGAAATCGTCAGCCATTTAGGAATAAAGCAAGTTTGACCTAACTGAGAGAATTTGAACCACTTCCTTTTGTGAACATCCCCAAGATATTGTATCTCTAAAACATTTTTTTTTTAAGACAGATGTTTGTGGTATCATTTTCCCCTTGTTGTGTCAAGCCAAGCATATGTGGCGAGGAGGTAT
Source organism: Callosobruchus maculatus (assembly GCA_951848785.1). Classification (NCBI taxonomy): domain Eukaryota; kingdom Metazoa; phylum Arthropoda; class Insecta; order Coleoptera; family Chrysomelidae; genus Callosobruchus; species Callosobruchus maculatus. The sequence goes on from CATOUR010000058.1 coordinate 1,934,594, forward strand.
CACTGTCTGATGAAACAGGATTAAAAGTATACATACTCGTATATAGTAAAAACACTTTTGGTTTTAGGAATGGATTTATGTTCCGTAGTCAAACAATTGGCACACATTCAATTTATATATTTATGTGCCCCTGTCTCATTAAGTGAATTATTAAGGCTAAAAGGAATCCAAATCTGCATGTATATACATTTTTTATAATTGAGCAAAGCCTAAATACCGCGACTACTATAAAAAGGTTGTGTTGGGGAAGTTTATTGACATGGAAGTTAGATAGGCCAACTCTCATAAAATATATCTCCCAGCTGTCCATTCCAAGCCCTGGAAGTACAGTATAGCTTCATTTGGATATTGGTAGAAGAACAAGAGAATACCAACCGCACGCCAGTGAGAAAGCGGATGGAGGTAGCGTGTTAAGGCCTGGTCACTCATTAGTAAATTTGCTCTTCTATGGACTGCATCAAGTATTCGAGTATAGTAGTAGGGGCAGCAGATACCCAGATATGTGAGCAGTACTCCAGGCCAGGTATCCTTGTCAAAAAAATGTAACTTTGATATGAATCAGTCTGTATACACCAAACTAAAATGTAAGTGAACATATTATAGCCTTCAAGGCAACTGACAAACTTTCTGAAATATGTTTTAGTAGGCCCACAGCCCACTTATCTTCCATACACGCACTTTTCGCCCACCCCTGTTATTGCCGGCTTTAGAAAAAACAGATCCTGCTGGTATTGCTGAGTAGCAGGCTGCCATTTTTTGAGTTTGGAAATCTGATTTCTTCCTTCCAATGGACCACGATTCAGTGGCGTGCGGTGACATAATAAGCGGGGAAGCGATTCAGTGAAAAAAACCTTTTTCGAGACATTAACGATTAAAAAACACTAGAAGGCTTCCATGGACCGCACGTCACTGACACGATTAGATGTAACAGGAGTTTTGTTTAAAGCATTTGACCAAATTCGGTCAGCTACAGAAACTTTAGATGAATTTGATGGAAAATTACGTCAATCACGCCACGTTCGGGGCGGTGACTCAGTACCCTCCTCAAGAATGCAGGGTGTCAATGAGTCAACTAATACTTCATCTAACAATCAAAATAACGGAGCGACATTATCAGAAAATTCAATACAACAGTACTTAAAAAAACGGTTAACGTTATTAACTTCTCAAAACCTTTGCAGGTACATTTCATACTAATTGTATCGATGGAATATTTTCCCGATATCGTGCACTCCATGCTTTTTTCAAAATATATTCAACTTTCAAGTTCAGTCGAAAATATGTGAGAAGAGATGACACTTCCAGTCTCCGCTATAAATCAGTTATACGTATAAATAAATAAATGAACAACACATTTAAACTTTATTATGTCTAAAATTACAATGATATGACTATAACATGATATGCAATCTGTTATTTTAAAAAATGCAAGTACGATTAATACTTCAATAATTCGGACTACAGCCTCTAGTCCTATATTGCGACTGGTACAGAACGTACACGATGATAGTACAATGTAAAAATTTGAACAATATGAAATTGCAAACATTCGATGTACTCAATATCTAAGTATATCTAAATATGGGGCCAGTTTACAAGGTAGACTCCATATTAATTTTGAGCAGTCATACACATTTTTAATTGTAAAATTTCCCCGATACGCTTACAAACCGACAAAAAACGGGAATTCACTCTTTTTTTTTTAACTAGTGTAGAAAACTCATTTTTAAAGTGTTTCTTAGCCATATGCATTCTTGGTATCAAGTAACTGTACGGATAAATGCAAGCATTATTAGGAAAATGACTTAGTTACCTACAGGATTTTCTCCTTGTAGTTAGTGGTTTCAAATTTGACCTTAACAATCAAGGCCAATTTCGTACTTCAAACAGAACTCAAAATGTAAACATCGTATACAAAAATAACGGAAAATGCTCTTTGGTCTTGTGGGTCAAACAACAATTTTGTTGGGTAGAATAAAAAAAATGGAATTCAGTTAACCGACTCAGTAGTTCCCACACATTCAAGGTCAACGAATTCGAATAGGTTTGGAAAAGCAACGCCTATGTCTAATAGGCATGTGAGTGTGCCCAAGATCCCGTTGTTATTATTTACTGTGTTCACAAACACGAGATGTTAGTTTTTACAGAAATCTGCGGGATTTAAATTTTATGGAATTGCTTAAAATAGTCACACTTATGCACTGTTAAAACCCAAAATTGATTCAAAACTATAACAATTAACCCGAAACGATCAACCAGAACAAAGTAGCCATTTATATTATGCCTCTACATGAGTGCTGTTATTTTTAGGATTCATTACCTGGTATCTGTACAAAGGGTATGTCAGTTTATCAGCGATTCAACGGTCAGTGTGCCAGCTGCCGCGTTGGTATTGCGGGCATAAACAAAAACCTTGTTTACTTCTTCTAACCTATTCGAATTCATTGTTCAACGTTTCAATAGCTCCGTGATACAGTTTTTTATTTGCTAACGCACCATTTTCTAGTATGACGTAGTTACATCTACTGCCTTTTCTTATTTGAAGGCAAAGGGTTCAAGGTTTTGCATTTGTTATTGATCGACATACATCTCTGTAAGTAAAGTATTATAACTTTTTATTACTGAACCTGGCACTACAAAATAAAGTCACATGGCATATTGAACGTGAAAGTGGTTTGTCGTAATTAGTACGTGTAACCACTAATCCACCACATAGCACAAGTGACGCTACGGTTACTGGCACAGAGTCAGAGGGCCATCACTAAAAACCTCAGCCTCTTGAATAACTTCTTATTGTCTGGTAAGACCTCTTGGTAATGTCCGTACTCCGTACGTCCGGTCAGTTTACCGCATACCCCTAGGGTCCCGATCACAAGGATCACTGCTCCTGACGTTAGGAAAGTGATTTAGGATCAGTCTGAAATAGGGTCACTTCACTCTAGCGATACGGTTATTCAGATCAGTGGCTGTTTTTCTTAACCATTTGTTTTGTATCCTTAAACCAACTTTTTCGTTGTTCGATATTCGTATAATCCATGGAGTCATAAATTCCACTATTGACATAATACTGATCGATCCGGATCCAGATCATTGCTTTTGTAAAGGCCTAATGTTTCTTCTTTCAACTCCGTCGTGCCAAACATCTGAAATTGGAGCACCTGCTCACGGGAGTCGATCTGGTCAATGCGTTTATAGTCGTACACGATGCTCATTTTGCTAGATCCAAGAGATTGGCCAGTGTGCTTTCCGCACACGGGTCTATATCGGTGATGTGGTCGATGCGTTTATGGTCGCATCCGGGTGGATTTGTAATTCATAAATTTCAGTCTACTCTAGACCTTTATCTTATTTAATGATTTCCTGTGGAACTCCTGCATCCCAGAAGCTTGTAGTGTTCTCATATAATAATTATAAAATCAAGACTAATTTGACATTATAGCCTCAAATATCTACAGCCATCAGAAGCACCAGACAAAATAAAAACTCAAACTTCACTTCCATTCTGATCGCATGTGATTTAAAACGAAGGGATTTAAAACATACGTCTCGATACGATCATCAAACGACCCGTTGGTGAGGCTCCAATGCTTTGCATGAGAAGCCAAGAAGAAATGCGTCGACCACATAACCAATCGACCCGTGTGCGTGCGGAGGCTCGTTTCGTCTTCTTCCAAGCATCTGGAGCTGATGGGGTCTTTTGCCACTTTCATGAGTGATAAATGTCTGCTCAACTGGCAATGGGCTGCGAGCATCCCCAAGGGGTTGAACGACTCTGTGCCTTTATTCAAAAGTCATACTAGGACAAAGCTAGCACTAAAAACCCTCATGGCCTCCTGAATATAACAACTCTTTGTCTTGCAAGACCTCCTGGGAAGGTCAGTACGTCCGATCAGTTTAATGAATGTATTTCCTCTTGAAACTCAGTCGATCTGAACTCTAGTGAATCCCGGATCTTTGGTCTTAGGAGCTATTGACTTTTTGTAAGCAATGGCCAACATGATATAACCACGTGAGTCTACTGTCTATCACCAAACGTATTTGACATCTTGATATAAGGTCAGTGAAACACCGTGGAGAGTGGGCTATTTGAAATCATCATTTCTGTGAGTGAATAGGACCAAACAGTTCTCAAAGGATTGACTGAGAGTCCTGATGAGTCTCACCACGGGTCCAAACGCTATTTTCATTCTGTTACAGACGACACCTATAAATGTGCCAGAGATTAACAGTACGCTGGTATCAGCTTAGGCATACGTATACAATGTGTTCCACCATCATGTCGACAAACTTTGAGGTATGAAAATACAATTAAAGTTATCGAGAAAAAATGCGAAAAAAAAGGGGTCAACCTTTTAATTAGTTTTTCATTACATTTTCAATTTCTGTATCACGACTCCATGGGTTCGCGCAGTTGTAGCGCCATAGCTTGATTATTTATCGACCGATTCACGACATTTTGGACTCATTTTATAGGAGAATGACTGGGCATATCAACTAAAGCAAAAAAATATAATATCTGACAATTTCCAAGGCTAGAAAAATTCACCAAACTGAAAAAAAATTTTTTTTTTGAAATGCACTTATTTGGGTTACTTACAAATAATTTGAAAAAAAGCCGTATTAGTGCCTATTTATTAAGACATTTTAATGTTTAGCAGGATGTTTCCTGTCTTACCACATGCAATTCCTGTATGTAGCACTAAAATTTTCGACAGAATAGGCCTTTTTGTATTATGACTTCTGCATCACAGCGCCATGTGTTCACGCAGCAGTAACGCCATATCTTGATTATTTATCAAGCGATTCACAAGTTTTTGGATCCATTTAATAGGGGAATGGCTGGGCATATCAATTAAGGCAAAAAAATAATATCCAACAATTTCGCATTTTTTCTCGATAACTTTAATTGTATTTTCATACCTCAAAGTTTGTCGACATGATGGTGGAACACATTGTATAAAGCGACAGAGGAGCCAAGGTCCCACGGGCCGCTATGACCATCTTGGCTTGGCATGTCTTGACTTGACTTCCAGTTTTCATTCTGCTCAGGGGTAACATAGTTGTAATGTGACCTTATACAGCATCCCAAGATCAAAGCGTATGTTGTTCAAGATCAAAATGAAGGTAAACATTTTCTGTTAATTTCGTTTCCGATGTTAAAGGCATCGGTTTATATTTTTTTTTTATTAAAAAACCAGCTTCTAATGCAAGGGATAATGAGACTATAAAATCAAAAATGCTACATTTTTCTGTCATGCCTACTTTGCAAACTATTCAGCCGTCCCGTTACTTAACACCCTGATTTAACATTTCGTGTTTTATATATTTAAATATTTTGATAGTATTATTCTACTTCCATTCGAGTACAGTACGTCCCAACGATATGACATTTGTTTACCGAGTGCGAAGTTGCGCATAAAAAGGACCACACAACAACGAAAAAACTATAATAAGTGTTTATTTTAATTATTTGTTATACAAATTGTGAATTCTTGTAGACATTATTTTGAACTTTTCACTCCGTAAACAAATGTTATATAGATGGCTTGTACTTTTCTTAAATTATTTATTATAATACGTAACAATTAAGTCTCAATTAAGGTCATTATGAAAAATATGTTTCCCCTTATATTTTATTAGATACTGAATACAAAAAATAAATATACTACTTTGAAGTAGAAAGTAAAAGAGATTCAGATGATTTTCGACCAATTATTGTAAGAAAAACTTGGGTTAACTAAAAGATAATAATATGTGTTCGTGAATAGTAGTATCGCATCTTTAATTTTATTTATATTATATTGTGGTGTCGGTTGACCTACCCGTTTTTTTCTCGTATCTGCCGTCACAGCTTGACTTCCCTATGTAGGAGATATAAAGAATTTAACATATACCCGGTTTTCCGTAATAACGTTTTCAAATTCCACGATTTGATTATAGACCTCAGAAGATTAACTTATTCTTAAAGCGGTTAGAACCCTCTAACAATTGGGACATTGACGCTTTTTATGCTTTATCTCCAGAGATAACGATAAAATTTGGTAAGTTTACGAACTAGAAAGTTGTGGTATTTTTATCTCCTCACTCTCGTTACCACTTCGCTAGAGTTTATTCCGTAATGTTGCTACCATCAGCCGATATTCGAGTTTTTAAATTGATAAAATTCTGCCAACTTACCTTGAACACTTGAAAACCCATATTCAGTGTCTCACCTCGGGGGTTCTAGCCACCATGGCGCTAAATTAATGAACGTTTCTTCATATTTTGAGATGCAAAGACGTGATTCAGTGATTTCAGAACGATATTTCTGGACGAGATCTAAATCTTCTCCCGTAGATGTTAACGTAGGAAATCACGTATGTGATTTGGAAAACGGCTTCACGACTGATTAGATTATGTAATCTTTGTGGTTACTATGCCCAAAGAATCTAGCTTTGATAAAAGTTACAATATTTCAATATAAGTGGCTTTAAGTATGAACTTGTAAAGCGCGATCAAGCAAAGAGACAATTACAAGATAAGTTTCATCTAAGATATTGTTAAAATTAAGTCCGCGCTTCCAAACCTCCATATACAATACAATGTTTATGTGTTGAGAAAGTAGGTACTGCATTATCTTGCCAAGCTGGTACGAAAAATGGTGGAGCTGTACTTAAACCATTATTCTTCTGTAATTTGGACTACTACAATCTTGATTGAATCAACTCTTGGTAGCTTGGTAACCTTTTTTGATACAGCTCAATGTTATGTGTATATATGCGTCATATTTATCTGATTGAATAAACGCCGTGGCCGTGCTCTAAAATGATACAATATGTCAGCGAAACTCTCCGAAACATTTTCCAGTTAAACCAAGTTATTCTTAACACCATAACAAGATAATAAATACACTGAAAAATTAATCATTTTCTGTACACTACACAAACAAACTTACATCTTAAGCTCTATGAAACAATTTTAAAAAATAATTTCACATTTACTTTGTATACATACTTTCACTGTAAACATGTAAACCATATAAAAAATATTCGCTTATTTGACGTCTCACTTTGCGCGAAGCCCGATATAATCTCAAAGCTAATCCTTTGTCTTTTATACGTGATGCTTCACCCTACTCCTCCAGAAAAGAAATACTGAGGTGTTATTGTCTAATTTGCGTGTAACTACGTAGTAATACTATCTTTACTACTAACGAATGTAGCTTCTACCTTGTGTGCAATTGTTTAGTCAACTAAGAGCCTGCACTCCTGCAGTTTTATTCAACGATTTTCAGAAAAATATTCAGTAATCGAACAGTGCATGTGCTATAGCCATGCGTTGATTACAAGAGAGATAGATATCTGCAGTTTTTCTCGTGATTCGATTACAAAACATTCATTACAAAAAATATGAGTTAAGTGCAAAATAATATACTTTTCTGGACTATACAGCACAATAAAGCGTTACTCATTTCAATCGATCTGTTTCTCGGCCTATTCGGTAATAATTGCCCCATTTATAAAAGTAAAACGGCACATAGTAAATGCATAGTAATCTAGGAAGCTGGACGACTAATGGTAACTAGATCACTTATATGTCACAAGGCCAATAATTTTAGAGATAGGGTTCTAAATTTTTGATCGTAATTAATAAGCAACATCCAAAGGATTTTTAAAATAATTTGTAAGGGACATTGTATATTTTTGTGAGATAGGTAACATTTATTCTTGTTAAAATATTGCTTTTGTCAAAGGACCTGTGTGGTTTAATACCGTTCAGTATTTCAAATATTTCATTATTAATTTAGCTTTACTTATGTTAGTTGCAAACCAAAATGAAAATTAACCTAACTGACATGGATTTAGATTAAGAATTCAGATTGTTAGTTTGGAAATTTATCCAAAAACGCGTATTTTTAATTACCTATTGATATACGTATCTAGGTTTTTTTTGCTAGATTCTTGCACTGATAGATCTTTGATCTTTAAAATTTAGGATTAAGAGTCATCTTAGATAACTCAAAATTCCTAGTTTCGTGCTTGCCCCTACCTAAAAAGTTTGTAACAGCGCCCTTGATAATATAATTGGATGAAATATTTAATTGTTTTTAAGTGTCTGAAACTTGTTGCGTGCACACACACATATACACATAGAGAGACCAGTGATTTTCGCTTACTCTAATAATGTATTTGAAAAATGTATTTTTAAAATACTGAAAAACTACGTTTCGTTGGCAGTAGGCTAGCACATTGGTGAGAAAGGGCCGTATCCAAAGGCGGTCTCTCAAGTGTTACTTGAGTAATACTCAAGGGTGTGCTTGTGCCTCTGTTTCATAGCAACATTTACTAGAGGGATGGAAAACATTTGGCGACGTTGTCTTATGTCAAATATAAATCAATTTGTTTTGCTTCTGTCTACGTATTTCGATGTTTTCTGTTATTTTTGTTTTGTGCCAGTGTTGTGACAGAAACTGATAATACCTTACTTCAAAATTAACCTACAAAATTGCCTTGACTGGAACGATTTGTTATTGATATTTTGTTACTTGAGTATCAAACGACTGTGAAACACAAAACATGACTTGAGATGCACTCAAGAATTAAGGATTACTTAAGCGGCAACTATGAATATGGCCCATAATGAATTCTTAGTTGATTAAAACTGTTTTGAAGAAACTATTAGTACTCATTATCTGCACACTCAGTAGACTAATTCACAATTCGACGACTTTACAGGAACTGAACAGATTGGGAACAGGCATCTGTTTTTTTACGAAGTTTTCAGCCATTTCTGTTTTTATTCAATATGCTATGATTGTTAACTAACAGACCCTTTTCTCACATCAATACGAATTAAAAGTGAAGCTAATTCGAGGTCCTCGCTGTAGGAATTTTTCAACCAAACGCTTCTGTACCCTGTTCTTAGGCAGGTAACCTGAAAAAAAAGGATATACGTTTGACAAGCCGCATTGCATCGAAGAAAACTTTTTTATAAGCTAAACAGAATGCTGAAAATTAAAATATGTAACTGATTTAGTTAAATCCAATTAAATTTTGAATTCAACGATTACATTTGATTGTAGACATACAAGAACCTGGTATAAAAAATATTAAATATGTAATATATTCTGCCTTCTATATTCGCCTTTGTTTCTTTATCATCGCCTCATTACTGAAAAACCAGTTCTTCATATTGAGTGTATTGGTATTTTACGACTCACGCCAGTTAGGGTACAAGTGGATACACACATAATAGCGCATCAAAAGGGAGTTACCGCTCGGGGTAGTTTGGAGCGGCAACTATTTATGGCGAAAATCAGTTATTAAAGATGTGCAAGTTCAAAGTTGTCATACCGATCTATTCCACACTTCCACAGACCACTTGTGGTTTGCATCAATCATTTTGACAACGGATACTGATCCTAGGACATGAATTCATCCGGAACTGCCTACTTGTCGCCAGTACAAAACGCATATTCTATTATCCACCAAACAAAATTCATATTCACTGCCTGAATACATTTAAGCCACTGAAAATGACTAATAACAAGTAATTCTATACATTGACGTCTTAAAACGTCAAACGCCTCCTTCACTCTCTCTCCACACTATATACCCAACCTCGCGTAATGCCGCTTAACTCTTACCTCGTCGCTCTGCTGTGTTTGTACCCCTAGACAGAAGAAGTGTCTATTAGTGAAAAATATCGAATTTGAGATAACGTTTTTTGGATAATCTACCTACTACACGATAAATCGGGCCACTTATTTCCGTCGGTCTGTGAAGTTGAACGAGGTACGTTGTCTAGTGAGGTACGATGAGCAGTTCGTCAGAAGAGGAACTCTTTGTATTGAGATTATTTGCCACTATATATGGAAGAAGAAGAAAAGAAAAAAAAACAAAAGAAAATGCTGGGTAATTAAATTACCTTTGTAACTGATGTCTTTGTATCACGGCCAGAGACTGCAATTTAGCACCACTTCCTACAAAATACTGCTAAACATTGAAAATATGCGAGAGGCATCAAGAAATATTTGGATCTTCTCACCGCCTGGTACTGCCCATTCAGGCGAAGCGAAGCGTCAAGAGAAACGACTCCTAGCTGGTCCGAGGTAAATTCGCGCGTCAAACGACGCGCCTCTTCGCTTCGCGCCGCCTGAGTGGGCGGGCTGCCATATAACCTAATGTAAACTTCTCTGGCGTCAAATCCACAATTTTCTTCGCGCCGCTTCCGTTCGCGACGCTTCGTCTAAGTGAGCGAGCACGTTTAGGGTGAATATTTGAAGCCTGATATCGGTAACTATTTTGTTTCAAGAGAAATATTTATTCTCATACGTACATTTTCTCAGAATTAGTAACAAAAATATAAGTAACAACCCATGTAGCAGACGCACGACGAATTGTCATCAATGGTTGCATTCAGCAGAAAGATAGGGAGCCGCTATTTTTGTAGCCGCTACATCTCGACAGTTGGCGTTCTGCTGAAAAGCATTATTTGTGCGCTCTGAGATATCACGATAAATAGTCTGTGACGCCTGTCAGTTGTCAGTGAAATGTCGAATGAGTGGTCACATTTGAGGTTATTAAAAATAAAAAGATATGTCAGATTGTATCAAAGTTTTGGACTGTGTAAAGTAGTGTGGACTTTTTCTTTTAAATACGACAACATAACCTATAACAAGTGTCATAACATGTGACACTGATAAGGTCAAAAGTAGCTCATTCCGCTCCGCTCCAAGTAGGCGTACTTTTCTATCGCTACAAAAAATGGCGACCACTGGAGCGGTAGCTGCTAGTTTACTACACCATAAATCGGGCCACTTATTTCCGTCGGTCTGTGAAGTTGAACGAGGTACGTTGTCTAGTGAGGTACGATGAGCAGTTCATCAGAAGAGAAACTCTTTGTATTGAGATTATTTGCCACTATGGAAGAAGAAGAAAAGAAAAAAAAAACAAAAGAAAATGCTGGGTAATTAAATTACCTTTGTAACTGATGTCTTTGTATCACGGCCAGAGACTGCAATTTAGCACCACTGGAGCGGTAGCTGCTAGGTAGCGCACGCGTTCAGCAGAAAATTTGGTAGCTGCTCCGCAACTGCTGAGTCTGCTGAATGCACCCAATATCTAGTGATAACTCGTCAAAAGACGTCAGCAGACCAAGAACTGACAAAAAGAGACGTCTACTAAATGACATTTAACTAACGTATCGGACATGTGATATTGACGTGTTTTTCAAGTTATTTTATCATTCTAGATATTTTGACAATTTCGTGTACTCACTCATTTTTAAAATAATTATTGATATATCCCATAATTTTAGACTCCGATATTTTTCAAAGTCTGTTTTTGTATATATGTACAGGGTGAGTCAAGCTCAACGCCTCGAACTCTTGTAGCCAAACGATACCATTTTTCCAACAACCAACTTTGCGAGTGTATGTAGGTCGAGTTGGACTACATTTTAAAAGTAATGACTTTTATACAGGGTGTTTAATAAAAGCGTGACATATCAAAGTTGTTTTTTAAATGGAACACCCTGTATATTATTGCATATTTAGATTCCCGGGTGAATTTTAGTGTGACTTTATGCGTCACATATGGGACTTTAAGCGAACCGTTTAGGTGTAAATGACAATTTTTTATAAAAGTAGATATCAGAAAAAATTCGAATATCGCAGCGATTATAAAACATAGAGGGCTGTGACTTTGTCTTGCTACTAAGCGTGGAATGCGTCAGCTTAGGTAGGGCGGTCAAGTTTGAATTACATTTGTACTTGGAGAAATGGGTAGATTAATTAAGGAAACTTCAATCAGTGCCCAGTGGTAACTTGATTTTTTCAAATGGGAATGCTTAATTTTTGCTTTGGTAGTTTTCATTTAATTTCAAGGTTTCAATCAAATGGGTGTTTTTCAATTTCCCTACCTATAAACAAACTAGCAAATATTAACAAAAAACGTGTTCAGATGGAAGATAACAACAAACTTAGCAAAAAATCCAGATGAATTAGAGTAAAAGGACAAGATTATAAAAATTCCCTACAACAAATCAACTCAACGGTAACACACCTAAGGTCAAAGAGAAGTAGGAGTACGACAGAAATGGATAATTTTTACAGCCTACCAGCTACTGCAATGTACTAGAGACTAAAAATTTCCAAAATCACTAAAAACTTTGAAATGAAAAGAAAACTTTCAGCGATTGTTTCCTTCAGTCTGAGATCTTCAGAACGCAATTTCACATTTAATGGTATAAAACAGTAGTTATTTCCGTCAAAGTCACAAGTAACAATACCTCCGACTGTCTGACTGTAGTTCTTTAAATTTGAGTATCTATTAGCAAGATCGCAAAAAAGGAATACTGACAAATCATATTTGAATTTTTTACCCGGTAAATTATGTGTAATAATTTGAGCAGATTTTTAATTCATTCTTCATTTTCGGCGATCTTGCTTATCGGTACTGAAGAATTTGTAGAATTCCAGTTATAGGTATCGGTTACTACTTTTTTAAATAATTAAATGTGAAATTCTCAAACTATTAAAGTGCCAGCAACATTCGGTGGTAGATTTCCTTTCATCAAAAGTCATAATGGTTTTGTGAATTGTCAATCTTTAGAATATTGTAGTAGCTGGAGTGCTGTGAAAAATATCCATTTCTGTCGTACTCCAGCTGCTTTTTACCTTAGACGTGTTACCTCTTTTTGGTTAATTGAATATCGCAGCTATTATAAAACATTGAGGGCTGTGACTTTGCCGTGTCACTAAGCATGAAATGCGTGAGGTTATGTTAGACGGTCGAGGTTGAACTACATTATTGTACTTTGAGAAATCGGTAGATCAACTAAGGAAACTTCAATCAAAAATAACTTGGTTTTTTCAAATGGGAATGCCTAATTTTTTATACATACAAATGTAGAATTTGACAGCCTTTCTACTGATATGCGTTTGTAAATATCAATCTCTGGTAGTTTTGATTGAATTTCAAATTTTCAATCAAACCGGTGTTTTTCAACCTTCCTACCTATAAGCAAGCAAGCAGGCCATGAAGTATAAATAAAAAACTGTTCAGATAGAAGAAAACAACTAACTTAGCAGATACATACGGAAGAACTAGAGTAAAGAGACAAAATTATAAAAATGACTTACAACAAATTAACTAACCAGAAATAACAGAGGTAACACATCTAAGGTCAAAATCTACCATCGAATGTTGTTGGCAGTTTAGTAGCTTCAGAATAAAATTTCACATTTAATGATTTAAAAAAGTAATAGGTAACCGATACCTCTGACTAGAACTCTGCAAATTCTTCAGTACCCATAAGCAAGATCTCCGAAAATAAAGAATGAATTAAAAATCTGATCAAATTATAAAACAATTTGGCTGGCATAAAATTAAAATATGATTTGTCAGTATTCCTTTTTTTGCAATCTTGCTAACAGATTTCGGAAAATTTAAAGGACTACAGTCAGAGGCATTGTTACTTTTGACTTTGACGGAAATGACTACTGTTTTATACTATTAAATTTTGAAATTGCGTTCTGAAAATATTAGACTGAAGGCAACAATCGCTGAAAATTTTGCTTTCATTTCAACGTTTTTAGTGATTTTGGAAATTTTTAATCTCTAGTACATCGCAGTAGCTAGTAGGCCGTAAAAATTATCCATTTCTGTCGTACTCCAGCTTCTCTTTGATCTTAGACATGTTACCGCTGTTGTTTCAGGTTAGAGTCGGATTTCTGTAAGGATTTTTTATAGTCTTGTCCCTTTACTCTAGTTCTTCCGTATCTTTTTGCTTAGTTAGTTTTCTTCCATCTGAACACGTTTTGAAAAACACCTATTTGATTGAAATCTCGAAATTAAATGAAAACTACCAGAGATTGATATTCACAACCTGATGTCATTAGAAAGCCTATCAAATTGCACATTCGATCGTATAAAAAAAATTAAGCATTCCCATTTGAAAAAATCAAGTTACCACTGATTGAAGTTTCCTTAATTGATCAACCGATTTCTCCAAGTACAAATGTAATTCAAACTTGATCGCCCAATCTAAGCTGACGCATTACACGCTTAGTGACAAGGCAAAGTCACAGCCCTTTAAGTTTTATAATCGCTGCTATATTCGATTTTTTTCAGATATCTACTTTTACCAAAAATTCATTTGCAGCTAAACGGTTCGCTTAAAGTCCCATGTGTAATACATAAAGTCACACTAAAATTCACCCGGAAATCTAGATATGTAATAATATACAGGGTGTTCCATTAAAAAAACATAATTTTGATATGCCACGCTTTAATTAGACACCCTGTATAAGTCTTTATTTTTAAAATGTAGTCCAACTCGACCTACATACACTCGCAAAGTTGATTTTTTAAAAACTGGTATCGTTTGGTCACAAGAGTCCGAGGCGTTGAGCTTGACTCACCCTGTATACATACTTCCAATGATATTTTAATACAGTGCAGAACTATTAAAGCACGGGCAGCCGTCAAACAATGTCACTTATTGTAAATTCATTTTTGTCAACCAATTTGTCTGAACTCTGACACAAGACTTGTATAGAGGTGGTCGAAAATTGGTACGCATGCTTGTGTGGCTGGTACCACGTTGATTTACTTTTGGCTCTATTTTTTTATCGCTTGTGGCCCATTTTTCCTTTGCCTCTCATCTTTGGAGAACGCTGGCTCAAGGTTTTGTGTAGTATTGACCAGGCACTAATGAAGCTTTTGCAAATTATAGAGATCGTCCTATCTAAAAGATAAATACACTTACAGGGTAAGTAGCTTGGCCAATGAAGTTCGGCTCTCCGAAAACGTCTTCGTCCTGTACCACGAATCTCAGCAGGGAGAAAAATGGATTGTATACTGTGAACTCACAAAACTCATCATTCCACTTTGGGTTAAAACCGTTATCTAGAATCCTTTTAGTCGTTAACTTGACACCAGAATCAAATGGAGCTCCCAGTACCTCTACTTCGACAAACGGGCTAGCTATACCCTTCTTAGATCTGGAATTATAAGAATAAATAGTGTATAGTGAACAATTTTTTTCAGAGGACAAAACCGATTACTTATACAACGATGACGTCAAATTTTTCCTTGATCATGTCCATTATAGAGGTTAAATCGAAAATTTAAAAGAAAACCCACTGGCGGTTTCCGAAACAGCGTATAAAAATGAAAAAATTGAATGAACTGAGAATGAGAAGTCATGTCTGCAAATCGAACACTTAATTTGTTTAAAGGATCACTCACTAATTTCCAGTGCAATGTGTCTTTCCGAGGAAGACTTACCGACATAAATGTCTTCCAGCGATGATTTTAATAGATATCACATAGGGTTCAACGCCGACTAGACAGCTTTTGTCACAAGGGTCGAAGTCTTCACGAAACATGAAGTCTGGTTTCAAGAGATACCCACAAGCTCCGTTGTCCCTGAACTTCGCCTGATTCAGCTGCATCGGTTTATCACCAGTTTGGAAATTCAAGGCCAGCATTTGAGATCCCACGTTCCATAGATTCATAGGATTGTAGTTAGATGAATCTATCCTCTGACCTGAACATGAAAAATAATACTATTATTTAATAAGAAAAAAAAGGGGTGAACTTATTATTCTCCACAACGTAGGTGATGTGAGTCTTGTAATCGCGAATTATTTTTACTTTGATATATTATGTCTCTTGAACTTTTTATGAGGTCAATGAACATCCTTGTCAATCATTTCAGTCGGTTGGTCCATCATAGTATTCATGTTAATAGTTCATAGGCGGCGGAGTATTCAGCTAAAAACAAAAATCCTCATAGCCGCTCCAAACTTAGTTTTTAAGCGTCTTAGGAAGGGAGTCAAACTACAAAATTTCTGGTATTCGTAATTCACTGTCCATTGTATTAAAAACTACCTTAGTGACATTATGTATATAGTTTATATATTGACAGGCTTTTTTATACACATTACACTTCATAATCATAATATAATATGTAACTTTGAAATTAAAAGCTTATGTGGAATGGGATTTCAACGCTATTATCACTACTAAGGAGATCGTAAAATTTTAGAGATTTTTTGGAAATAAAAATGGGGTAGAGCAGGACAGGGCAAACGGCAAAATTATTTACTACAATAACGGAAAAGCTTATTGTTTCTGTAAATCATGATAATAAATGCGGATAGTCCCTATAATCGTCTCCTAGCTATTTTAAAAATATTTCCAGGAAAATTTCATTATGCTGCCTTCAGAGAACACCGCAAAATAGTGGCTATGTTATAGCTTACAGAAAAAACATGTTATGTTTAAATTTCGCGTTTTCGACACAACTAGGTAAGTGAAAAATGTGCTTCATCGTCACTACGATTTTTTATATCACCGTGTTCATTATGTATGGAAGCGGCTTACGCTGGAATCAAATGAGTACGAAATTTCTAGGAAATATATTCAATAATTTATATATTGTTTTTTTGAAACTAGATATTTATCAGGTCTCTATTTTAAAAGATCTAAATTATTATTTTGACTCCATTGTAATTATTCAATCAATTTGTCAACAGCGCGTTTCTCAGCATTGACGTCTTAGACGTCATTACTTATCAGATTGATCAAAAGAAAATACAAACGAAAACAAAGCAACCTAACCTAACTACTGATGAACACTGCGCACTTACGTTACGTCACTATGGCTTATTGTGAAGAGAGAGAATGCTGTGGGTTTGTAAAACCTCGCGCTTTTGCCAATTTTTAACATTGTCTCTTAATTTCCGAAACAGTTTTATCTACGATGACTAAAATTATTAATAACTAATTCAAACGGTTGTTAAACCTATTTTTCTAATGCAATAATATATAAACTACATATTCCAAAGAATATCTTTAAATGTGATTTGATTTTTGTATATACTCTTAAAATAAGTTTATTTTACCTTTAAATGCAAAAACACTAATCTGTCATAAGGGCACATGTTAAAATTCTTATGTTTAATTGTTAATAACTTTTTGAAATGCTCGATAAGAAGTTTTTAATTTTTGGGGGTAGATACCTGTGTGATTAAACTTAAATCAAACGCGAAAAAAAAATTAATTAGATTTACCAACAACTCTCGTGAAGAACCTTGGTCCAAAAGCTAGAACACTATGGAATTTGGTATGTGAATTTAGCTTAACGTCTGTCAGTCATAAAATTTCGATTGTTTATCTGTGACATTTTTCATGATGTAGCTTATTTTTTAGATAGGACTAATCAAAATTGAGGTTGTTCGTAAATTTATCTCATTGTAATGTAATGAAATGGAACGCACTATAATATATCTTACCTTTGGGATACACCCTCGAGAATTGTACTTGATGATACCTCAAGAACAATTTACGTTCGGTTTGGTATATCAATTTTTCAGCCTTATTCTCAGAAAAGGAAGACATTTCGTAAAAAGTGAATTCCTGCTGTTTTGCCCTATCTAAATTAAAGGTGATACATCGGAAGTAAATGATAAGGTTCGACATCTCCTTCGCTATTTTGAATGTCCTCTCCATTTCTCTGTACTGCGTTTCTAGCCTGCATGCCCTTTGCGTTACGTCTTGAAGGGCAGAGTACCATTCTAAGGCCTAAAAAAAGAACAATTTTATATGTTTATAACAAAAAATGGGGTGTTAATGAACACACATATACATTTATAGGGCATAAATCTGATGCTGAGGTAATCTCAACTTTTTAAATGTTACGGATAAACCTATAATTATAACATAAGGCGGTGCAAGCAATTATTCCTTAAAGTATCCGGGACTCGTACTGGGACGGTGTCCCCGAATTTTCTTGACACGTGGGATTCTCGTAACAAAAAAAAGTTCAAACGGAAACTGAGTAAAATTTTTATAAAGGGTGTTTACGATCTTAATGCCGTTATGTAAAGTACGAATATCACACATCATTGTAATGCTTGTACCACACATTTAATACGATTATACCAAATTTGAAGTTTCAAAAAAATCGCAACATTTTCTGATAACACAGAATATGCGACAACAAGTCTAGAGATAATAGCGTTTGTTTACGTGAATATCTCCAAAAACACCTGACAGAAACTAGGGCGGATACCGGGCAATGTTGTCAGATTGTGATTTTGCAGTCATACCTTTTTAATTTTTTTCTGTTTAACTACGCGTTAACTAGTGAAATGGTACTGGGGTTTCAGGTTCGAAATATAATGATCTATCGTTCCTCCATATTAATGCACTAAGATCGTAAACAGCCTGTATACCTATTATGGGGTCTATCATACCATGCTTTCTAAAAAAATGTTTTTGTACTTCCACCCTTAAAACTTACCCCCAACTCTGTTTTTTCAAATAGTACCTCATAATTTTTCACACCGATTAAGTCCTTATTTCATTTAAAATCATGTAGTACCTTTGGTTTTACACATAAACCTATTTTTTCGTCATATGCATAAGGTAAATAAAAATATGATTTGTTTGAGGCGTAACATTTTCGTCAGAAAAAAATATAAAAAAATAAGCGGGCCCTTCAAGGGTACTGAATGACCTATAATACCATGCTTTCGAAACGTTTTTCTGTACTTCAACCACTAAAACTCACCCCCAACTTTTTTTTAAATAGCACCCCACAGTTTTTCCTACATTGATTTTATTCACAAACCTATTTTTTTAGTAGTCATAAGCATAATATAAATAACACTAGGATTTGTTTGAAGCGTGATATTTTCATAAAAAAAACATATAAAAAACTAGGGCGGCCTTAGAACAGTACTAAATGACTTATAATACCATGATTTCGAAACATTTTTTTGTACTTCAACCCCTAAAACTCACTTGCAACTTTTTTTTCAAATAGCACCCCATAGCTTTTCCTATTTAAATGAGGTCATTATTTTATTTAAAGTCTTGTAGTGCCTTTGAGTTGTGTTCATAGATAAATAAAATGAGGATTTGTTTGAAGCTAATATTTTCGTAATACAAAGTGGAGTCAACAATTTTTTCAGTTTTACAACCCTTCACCCCCCAACCACCCCAAATTCACCCCCACCCAAAAAAAGTAGAAAGTGATCACGAACTCCTAAAACGCCTAAAAACGAAGTTTGAGGAATATTTAATTTTTTTGTTTTTTGCTAATTACTCTGCCGCCAATGCACCTATTTTCAAAATTTTAGCAGCATTACCTACTAGGCCCCCGCATATCGCTGCCTAAATTTCATCACAATCCGTGCCGCGGTTACTGAGATTACAAGGGTAGAAAAATGCGACAGACCGACCGACAGACAGACAGATCGACGGTAATGAGTGACGTAGATTTTCGTTATGTAGACATCATTAAACGCCCAAAAAGCATATTATCTCAAAATCGAAAAATTTCGCGATCACAATACTCCCCTCACCTATCGGTGTGGGAAGTAAAAAGGTTAAAAAGACATTTGTAGCATAGTACCCTTAAAAAGCCACTTAGTTTTCTTAGTTTTCGTTTTTTTTGTGTCAAACAAATTCTTATTTTATTTACATTATGCTTTGATTTTACGAAAAAAAAGTTTGCGTATAACATCAAAAGTACCACAATATTTTAAATAAAATAGGGATAACATTTATGTAGGAAAGCCTATGGGGTGCTATTTAAAAACAAAAAGTTGGGGTTGAGTTTTCGAGGACGAAGTACAAAAAAAAATGTTTTGAATGCATGGTATGATAGACTCTATGGCACCTTCAGATTTACAACTCAGTTCCTGCTTGCACTGTTTTTCACGTGCCAAGGAAATTCGGGGACACCCTGTATATAAGAAAAACGCCAAAGTAACAGTACTATCGATTTTTTAGAAATCAATTGAAACGCCATCACCAGAGACTTAATATTAAAGTAATAAATGAACAATATTTGCTTCAACTTTTAAGACCCGATATCTACGATGTCAAGTCAGGTTCCATTTCGCTATGCCTAACGAACATTAGTTGGTGAGAGTGATAAATTAGGAATAGGATAAATACTTACTAAATCCTGAGTCTGTACACCACATTCGAAAGTAGTACATGTTGTTGAAGGTACTATTCTAACTATCCATTCCATGCCTTGACGATCTGTTGTGTTGTGCATGAAATCGACGACAGCTCCGTTCATGTCAATGCAGCCTTGAAGCACCGATTCACCCGTCTGCGAAACGAAATATTGGATCCTTATTAACATTATACTGTTTCCATAATTATCACAACAAATTTAAACGTTTCCTGACACACAAATTCTGCAAATAAGATTTCCCAAACACAAAAGCTTTTGTTTTTGCGCTCCAACTTCCTGAGTCGCACTAGCATTGTTTTGATGAATCAAAAATGAGAGTCAGAAATATAAGTGTCTTAACTATCATGGTGAATTGTCTTATGATATGATACACATACGGTAACCACAATACGAGCCAATATTGCAGCTGAGTGAATTTAACAACAAAGAATGAAAAAAACTGGAAATTCTATTGGCCACACTTTGGACTGATTCCTTTACTTATAACTTGTCGTTCTTGTGTAATATTGAACTTGACACTGTACTCGGGTTCCCAAACGACACTGAAGGCTATTGTTTACGTAACTTGTTCTTTGCCTATGCAATAAAGAGGCGTTGATGATTCATTAATATAATATATCGGGTTCGTAAAAAGTACCGAAAAGTGCCTACCGATATCTCTAAAACTGCCAAAGTTGAAACAATAAAATTCGATGCCTGGGGGATTTTAAACATGCAGAATTCAAAAATGTTAACAGCAATGTTGCGAGACTTCCACTTTTAGGTCACACTTCATAATTTTGTTATTTTATACGGACTAAATATGCGAGACCTTACTAAATTCGACGTGCGCAATTCATTGCAACAAAAATAAATAGAGCATTCCTTTCAATACAACAAAACTATAACGTGTAACGTAAAACATTTAGCATTTTTGAATTCCGCATGTTCAAAAACCCCCAGGTATTCAATTTTATTGTTCAAGCTTTGGCAGATTTTAGAGATATTTAAGTGTTGCGATACTATTATTTATGAACAATGGATATATGCAGTTCTGCGTCCTTTAACATTTCAGAATCACCGACTTAGGACATGTGCGCAAAACAAAATCTGCCAAACAATGCACTTATTCTAAATTAATTTTTTTCAGCAAAAAGTTTATCTTCTAGCATATGCGGGTTTATTGTTAGACCAGTAAATGCAGTGGATCAGAAACACAACCACAGGATAAGTTTCAGGAGTTACACGAATTTCAGCGATTACAATATTTCATAATTTTTGATTGAATTTTCAATAAATCTTCTGCTTACATATCATATCATATCTTCAAAACCATTATTTTCAACTGATGATATATTGAAGGTGCTTCACTTCCATAAAATACATAAAAATGGTCAATGTCTAGATATTTTATTGAATATTGTTATTATGTATTTCAGTATAGTTTTCATTAGGCGAAGCCAGGCAAGTAGGTCACTTTTGGCCTTTTTTGCCAACCCCACTGAAACAACACTGAAAACAGTAAAGCCTACGTCCTAGGAAGCTCCTTGACGAGGCTACCAGGCCTGTTAACGAAAGTCAGTATGTCCAACCATCTCACCGAATAAAGTGATTCCTCCACGAACTCCCTCGTGCCGTGAGGTACCCTGAGGTTGCGATACACAGCATAGCTGCCCAGGAAGAGGAACGCTGTCCCTTCCTCCTCCCCAGCATCTGAAGCAGATGGGGTCATCTACCACTCTCATGAGCGACACGTCTATTCAGCAGCAATGGCGAGTGAGAACCCTCACCAAAAGGTTGAGCGTATCTCTCCCTTTATTCAGAAGCCATGGCGTTCGGCCCTTATCAGGATCTGCTATAAATCTTTTTGCTTGCCTGGAGTCATCTTTCTTCAAGCATCTTTCTCCAGGGGCTGCTGGCCTCTGTCCTAGCTAGATGATCCGTTCTCTCGTTACCCAGTACACCAATGTGGCCGGGGACATACAACATTATTGAGTCCTAGTTTTTGAAGGGCGATAGAACATTCTTGAACCAGAGCTGATCTGGCCCTCAGAGCTGCCAACACTTTTAGAGCTGCCTGGCTGTCAATATCTAGAGTAACTTGCCTTGCTTGACTACTGAGGTCTTCAGATAAGCTTTTTGTCTTGGAAACGCATTGTTCTGTATTACTTTTGAAGAACTGTGCTTACTGATTAAAAAAATTAAACATATGCGGTGGTTGTCTCTTTTATTTATCGCTCTTTCGTTAATTAAAATTTCAAATTTAAGTTTCTCTAAAGTTTCGACGACCTCTATAGTCTTTATCAAATAACATATTTGTTATAAATAGTAAATCTTTTTTAATTCGAATGTGTATTTTCAACTGCAGCATTTTTAAGTAATAACTTTTTCGATGTAACATAGTAAATAACGGATATCTGATGGAAACTTTGAGCACTGTTAGGGTAGCTTCACTGCAAATAACGAATTGTAACTCATTCCATTTGCTTACCCCATCATCGCTGTTTCTGGCCTCTCCGCTTCCAACACCTAGCATAGGCTGGGGTTGTATCTCCTTGACGTAGTTCTGAGGGAAGTACAGCTGCCTGGCCCCTCCGTAATCCCCTTTCCACCAACCTGGACTGTCTGTCTGCTTGCAAACGTTCGTGATTACAGCATGTTTGCAGAACGAGAGTTCGTCTGGTCTTCCAGCCCTGTAGTCATACAGCGCCTTCACTGTAATGTTGATGTTGTTCAGGGCACCAATTGCCGATGGGTCCATGTACGAAGGGGTGGCGTAGGCTGAAGGGTCGTCTTGCTCCTAATTAATCAAAATCACCAATTGAGGAAGCTGAATTGAGAAAAAAAGATCAATGCAAAAGGAACACATACGGTCACCTTTGCTACAGTCTATGAAAATTTGGTTGTTATAACTTATTTATGTCCTTTCAGCTTTATGCCACAACTAAAAATGGCATTTGCTGAAATGTGTATGATAGACAACTGGATAAATCTAAACCTACGTTTCAAAACAAAACCATCCTCATGTCTCCTTTGTTACGCGAATTAGTGAACTACACAGTCAAACAAGTTCACAAGCACACAAGGCTCGCACTTTAAACAAAAAACTGTATCGTATTCATAAAAAAATGATGTGTACTCAATTAATTGTTAGTATTTGGATGTGTTTCCATTACTTAAAATATATTTACGAGTATTTAAAATCCATGACCTGTCTCCTTAAGATCGAACCAACTGCAGGTAAGCTAATAAATTGAAGATAAATATATATTTGTTCTAATGAAGTGTCCTATCATTCCAATACTAACATTATATAATGCAATTAAAACATTATTTTCTTTTTAATATACTAACATTATATAATGCAATTAAAACATTATTTTCTTTTTAATAAACAGGGTGTCCCTGAATTTTCTTGACAGGTGATATTCTCGTAACAAAAAAAAAAAATCAAGCAAAAACTGATTGGAATTTTTGAAAGTATTAAAGGGTCTATGATACCATGCTATCGAAACTTTTTTTTTTGTACCTCAACCCTTAAAACTCACCCCCAACTTTTATTTTTCAAATAGCACCCAATAGTTTTTCCTAAACAAATTAAGTCCTTATTTTATTTAAAATCTTGTAGTAGCTTTGATTTTATACAAAAACCTATTTTTTTCGTAGTCATAAGCATAAAATAAATAAAATAAGGATTTGTTTGAGGCGTAATATATTCGCAGCAAAAACAGAAAAAACAGAAAACTAAGTGGGCCTTTCAAGGGTACTGAATGGCCTATCATACCATGTTTTCGATAAAAAAGTCACTTCAACCCCTAAAACTCACCCCCAACTTTTCTTCCAAATAGCACCCCACATCTTTTCCTATATTAATGAGGTCATTATTTTATGTCGAATCTTGTAGATTTCGTGCACAAACCATTTTTTTTTGTAAAGTGATTAACACAAGATAAATCAAATGAGGATTTGTTTGAAGCGTAATATTTTCGTAACAAAAAAGGATAAGAAATAAATTTGTATTCGAACGCATGTATTATAGGTCATTCAGAAGCCCAGTTAAATTTCATTTGTATCCGTTTTTTGCGCCAAGCAAATTCTTATTTTATTTATGTTATGCTTATGGTATTACGAAAAAAATTTATTTGAGTATAAAATCAGAGGTACTACAAGATTTTGAATAAAATAAGGACTTCATTTATGTAAGAAAAACTATTTAGTGCTATTTGGAAATCAAAAGTTAAGGGTGAGTTTTAAGGGTTGGAATGGAAAAAAATGTTTTGAAAAATTCCACTCAGTTTTCGTAAGAACTTCTTTTTCTTACGAGAATATCACGTGTCAAGGAAATTCAGGGACACCCTGTATACCTTGGTTTTATTTGAGCAAACTGTGTACTTTATCTGACATGCAAAATTGTTCTTACAATAGTAATTCTTGATAATTAGTTCAATGAAAATTTATTTTATCTAGAACGTAAATATAACAGATACAATAACTCATGCCTTTAGCACATTCTCTATGCTGTTTGAGACATTAGTGAGCAGCATTTGCGCGAAAAGTATCTTATAATGAATTGATCATTGTCGTTGGCACAACTGCTCTGTACTGGGTCAAGCTGATTATAGGAGTGTAAAAAGAAGAAGGAGGGGAGTCACCGTTAACGTCGCCGTCGCGTCGCCGCCGCAGTCAACCATATTTGCATCAGTGTATTGCTATTTTGTGGTCTGTCCGTGACTTTGTGTGTGTCTTGTGTGTATATTTTATGCTATAATTTATATAATCCATAACATATTTTCAAATGTGGTGACAACCATTGTAATAGGGACATTACCATCTTGACATTTTCTTCATTTTTAGACAATTCTTAATGTTAATCTCAAATAACGAATTTGCAAGTTAATTTGTTTAGTCTAATGTCACAGAATCAAAATTGTTGTGTAAATTAATATTTTTTATGTAGAATATGGTATAGATAAATAGAAGTACAGATATGATGTCTCCATTTAAATCTGTGGTGACTATTTTCAAAAATATTTCTATACCCCGTAATTATATCTTCAGTATTGTGAGTTCTTTGAATCATCAAAAAATCTATAAAAAATTTCTATGTAGCCTATGAAGGATCTATCAATGTTAAAAGCTGGGTCAAGTAGTTTGACTCAGTACTTTCCACATTTTTACTTCCCACACCGATAGGTGAGGGGGAGTATTGTAATCGCGAAAATTTTCGATTTTGAGATAATACGCTTTTTGGGCGTTTATTGATGTCTACATAACAAAAATCCACGTCACTGATTTCCGTCGGTCTGTCTGTCTGTCTGTCACTTTCTTCTCGCCTCGTAATCTCAGCAACCGCCGTATGGATTGTGATGAAATTTGGGCAGTGGTATGCTGTGTGGTCGTAGTAGGTAATGTTCCTATAATTTTGAAAATCGGTGCATAGGCGGCGGAGTAATTAGCAAAAAACAAAAAAAAAGTTAAATATTGCTGAAACTTCGTTTTTAGGCGTTTTAGGGGTCCCTGGCCATTTTCTACTTTTTTTTGGTTGGGGGTGAAATTGAGGTGATTGGGGGGTGGGAGGTTGTAAAATCGAAAAATTTGTTGCTTTCATAATAGACTGTCCACTGACCTGTGAAGGAAGACTGGGCGACATAAATAACTTTTTTAGGTCCATCCGAACATTGCCTTGCCTATTACAGAAAGCAAAGGAATTTTTTCTGATGTAAACACGAGAGTATTGCTTTAGATCGTTCTAAATTGTGTAAAGAGAAAACTGTTGAATTAATTTTAATGAATTTTTGACACATATTACTACCGTGGCGAAGATGGAAAACGCGCTATGGTTTTTATAAATCGTGCCAGTGGCGGCGCAGAAATAATAAAAAAACTAAAACATATAAAAACAGTTCAAACTTCGTTTTTAAGCGTTTTAGAGGTTCCTGATCATTTTCTGCGTTTTCTTTGGGTGGGGGTGAAATTGAGGTGCTTGGGGGTTGAAAAATTAAAAAATTTCTTGTACTCATAATAAGCTGTCCACTAACCTGTGAAGGAAGATCTAGCGACACAAATCACCTTTCTAGGCCCATCCGAACATTGCCTAGCCTATTACGGAAACTAAGGGAATTTTCTGTATACATACGAGAATTTATTGGTTTAAATCGTTTTGTACTTTGTAACGTGGACACTATTAAATTGATTCTAAAATTTTGACACAGTATATTGTTACCGTGGTGAGAATTGAAAACGCGTATGTTTATTAAAAATCGTGTCAACGGCAGCGTAGCAATAATCAAAGAACGAAAAGTATGAAAACAACTCAAATTCAGTTTTTAGATGTTTTAGGGGTTCCTGGTCATTTCCTACCAGTTTTATGGGTGGGGGTGAAAGTGATGTGGTTGGGAGGTGGGGGGTTGTAAAACTGAGAAGTTTGTAGTATCTATAATAGGCTGTCCATTGACCTGTGAAGGAAAGACCTAGCGGCATAAGACAATTTTAGGGGGGGGCGGGCGCTGGCGATTATTTGGTTGCAAGGGATCTCAGATTAAAGCTTCATGCTATGGGAAAATAATAAACTGGTATCAGCGTAATGTGTGGGGAGTACTGAGTCAATCAACCTGACTTCATTTTTTTAAGTTACGTTTCTAATAAATTGAGTTTGACAACTCTACTAAACGTCTCAAAAGATTTGTATAATGATTGACACCTTCAAGGTGTTTAATGTTTTTTTATTTTGAAACTATTTGGAAAAGCTTACCACGGTTAGGACATTTGGTTAGTTAAACATTTAGGTGAGCTCTACATTGTGGATAATTCATCGCTTCTACTGCTTAGCAATGCCATTTTTAAAAATCGGTGCACTGATGGCGGAATAATTAGAGCAAAAAATCACAGAACTGCTTCAATCTACGTATTTAGGCATTTTAGGGGTTCTTGATACGATATGAAAAACGAGACTCTGTGACAAGTACTGAGTAATTCAATTTGACTCAAACTTTTCCAAAATCTTGAGCAAATTTAGATGCTACGTACTTATTGGATCACCCTATCGGTGAGACCATAGCTAACACTATTAGGTTTTGTATACGTACTTATTTTAGAAATTGGTTTATGTCGATGCGTGGGAAGAACCAAGACTATCTAAATTCAATTTTTTTCTTGTAGCTTTTCTTAATAACATATTATGGTTCTTTGGCGCACAGTCATCTTTGAAGTTCTTTTCAGTACAACACGCCGTCTTTTAGATATTCATCTAGGTAACTTTAGTCCACAGACATGTCGTGGAATGGCCTATTGTTCTGAGACCACTGAGTAATTTTTCTAACATGTCTCCATCGGAGGTCTCGAATACGCATCAGGACAGGAAAGTAATCTTCATCACCATAAAATCGTCTACAACGAAAGATAAATAGCACTTCGGATGAAAAATTGAGGCTACTATCTCACGTACGCGTTCTGTTTACGCCCGGTATAGGTTATTGGAATGCACTAAGGTGCTAACAGGTTAGTCAAGGCCAGACGAAGAAATTAATGATTCAGACGGGGCATTCTCCTCTCTTCTCTTCTTCGGTCTGGTCCCCCTGTTACACACTGATCATCTGACCAGTAACTCATTATTCTTTCAAGAATGCAGTAAGAGGATAGAAATTATCAATATATCTTGCTATGGAACACGTCTAGTTATCTGTGTGGGATGGAGATGAGCCCGTCGAGATTTTTAACTGATCTAGTCTGAATGCACATGGGTTCAGATACATGTATGTAAACAATTTTTTGGTTGGATATGTTCCAATGCCAATAAGTGAAGCAAGTATAGTAATAGCGAAACATTTCGAATTTGGGATAAAACGTTTTTAGTGAAATTATCTCAAAAACATTTCACTAATTTTATTTGGTCTCTCGTCCAACGGCAATAGAGCTACCACTAAAAATGAGTATTACTTGACCCTTCCTATATCTTGGAAAGAACTAATTTAATTTAGAGAAATATATAGTATTTTACAGACCAACTTGAAGTTTTTAAATGATAAATGCATATCACAAACTTTACTTTTGATAGAATTGTGGCACCTTATTTTTAATGCAGCAAGGACGGAGACTGTTATGATACCAGCAGTGATTGGATCAATAATTCATAAATTTCAGTTTACCCCAGACCTTTGTTTGAACAATGCCATCATAGTACTACATACAGGGTATACGGATATTCGATCAACAACGCTTGACAGGTGATAGACCTCACATTTTAACTCTTACTGAAGAGAGCTTATGTAGAGCCTCTGTCTGTCCGTCCGTCCGTCCGTCCGTATACAAAAGATAGCCAAAACTACAGGTGCTGGAGAAAAACTAAATACCGATTCGGAATCAGCATGAAAAAACTAGTCCGGAAAAAATCCGATTTTGTCAATATCACTTCCGGTTCCTCGGTGAGAGCGCCGTTTGAATCCGCTTAAGTAAATTCTTTCCTACTTTTTTATGAACATTGAGATAGGAACATGAAACTTTAAAATGCTTAACTTTCAGGATGACCTTTATTGTCAAAAACGTTGTTTTATTGAACGTTACAATTCTGTGCTCCTATCGAAACACCCTTCACAGATAGCAACATTCTATCGATACCAACGACCAATTATGGGAAATGACACTTGACTAATCTTACTGGATATTTTGATGTAGCTGTTCCAATCAAGTTCTAACATGTTTCTCATTCGCTCTGTTATGATTTTTGAGAAACGCTTCTGATGGGGCACAGAAATATTCAGAGGTGAAAACCAAACTTTATTTAATAAACTCATACATTCGGGCTTTAGCCCTGATCATTTATCATAGAGGAGGAATACATATTGCGAAGTGACTATCGCCAAAAATTCCTCCGCTCCTCTTTTTATGGTTTGCAAATTACGTTTTGTGCGCTCCACAAGTCAACAGAAATAAAGAAGCATTGCCAATTTTATGAACGCCAATTATTGGACCTAAAAAAGGGTTTATTTCAGGACAACCTACTATCAGAATTCTCTGGAAATCATAGCTTTCCGTTGAGATTTACCTCAAAAAAAGTGAAGAAAGAGATGATTTATTATCAAGCTATTATTAAATGGGTGAAAATTGCTATCCTTTGCATTTCATTAAATATAACGTCAAATCTAGAAAATGCAGTGCCTTACGTCAACGGAGTCACGTAATACTTTGACTATGTAAGCCTTCAATGCTAAAAAAGTAATGGATGCGGTTACTTATTGTGGCTAATTGGGTTACTCAGCATTTAGGACCACAAGGTCTAAGTCGTTACGGAAAATTGTGCATGGGAGTTTGCTACTGACTTCCATTGGTCTATCCTTTAGGTCCGGGATCTTTTGTGCTCAAAAATGTCCAAAACAAGACGATCCGACTAAAGTCACACAGATCTATTTGTAATTAGCAAAGTGATGGAGGTCATATCAGGTCAGCTGCGGGGTCCGTGGAGTGAACTCATCCGATTATTATTTATACATATAGGGGACACCGGGGCAAAGCGAGGTCTGGGGCAGAACGGGAAAAGTGCTCCTAAGTATGATGCGTACACTTAAATGCGCTACCAACAGTGCTATTAATGCGAGCTTTAGTTGCCTTACGTCGGTCAACCAACGAGGAACGTGGCGCTGTTCGTATTAGCTACGCTGTGAGAAAAAACTGAATTTTCTCCTCACTTTAAAAAGTTTTGTGATAAACATCGATGTGCTATTAGGTGAGTAGCCAGGTTTTAGCAATACTTTTAATTAGAAGACGTAGGCGCAGTATCGAGTTTTAGTATTAGATACCGTTTTTAGCCTTAACTGGTTTAGGTAAGAAATACTTGAATTTATCATACAGGGTGTCCCAAAAAATAGTGTCAAGCGGAAGTCCAGAGATAGAGCACGCCTAGAAGTATCTGAATCACCCCCATATATGTTATGCAATTTTTTGTAGTTTCCGAGTTATGAATTTTTTTCTGAATTTTAGAGAATTCTCTACCTCGACAACTTAAAGCTGTACCAAAAGAAAAATTAAATGACTTTTCCAAATTCTCTTTTTTGCTAATTAATCTCCAAAAGTTTACTGTTTATACATAAAATAATCGGCTTCGTAACTTTGATGAAAGTCATCAAAATTTTAGTGTAAAGTGAAAAATTTACGATCTGATAATTATAACATAAATCTTCGACTCGCAATTAAAAATCTAAAGAGGTGGTTTCATGATTTCTAAGTAGGTCTAAAATCTTCCTCATACGCTCGGCTATCAAAGTAATTGAAAAAAAGTAGTACTTAATGGGGCTGCTTTCGCTCCAATTGACCTTCAAAGACAAGAGGTGAAAATTTCTTGAAATTGGCGATATGATTTTCAATTTATCAATAACTTATGTGAATGCGCTAATAGCAGAATGGTTGTCAGCTTCGGAATAATAGACGGTAAAAGCGTTCAATAAATTAAACATTTGTTAAAAAAGATCCTTTTTCTTGCTAAAAACCGGTTTTTACATGAGCGACAACAAAAAGAGATAACGCTAATGCAGTAAACGATGTTAGAAAGAGATAACTATGATATTGTTGTGATGTCTTTTCAAAATGTGTCATTGCATAGGTTGCTTTCGTTAACTCTATTCAGTCGTCTGTCTTTGCGGCTTTAAAATGATACGCTCTTGTTTGGTGAATTATTTTGACATTTGGGCTTTTTTACGGACTATTGAGTGCACGCAGGTTCGAAATTTGGCATGACCTATGGACTCTGAGTGCTATCGGTTCGGATTGGAGTTGTTTTCGTTGTCTACTTGGCTATTCCTACGAAACTTGAGTGCACGACAACTGGCTTTAACGATGCTGTTTTCTGCAAGAGGCTATGCAAGAAATGGACAGGTCGTGCTGGACCCACTGAATGGCCGCCAGGGTCACCTGACTTAAATCCAATAGAGTTTTTTGTTTGGGGCTACTACAAAGAATTAGTTTATGCTAAAGAGTGTCGAAACATCAGCGAATTACGCGAGAAATTAACACAGGCTGAAGGAACAATAAAAAACAATCGAAGAGCTTTTGTTAATTTAAAAAACAATTTTTTCAGAAGATGTAGATTATGCATCGAACAAGAAGGTAGACATTTTGAAATTTTTTTTGTGAAATTTAATAAACTTAGTGAAGAAATCTGATAATTTCGTTTCATATTACAATTTCCCACTTACAAAAAAGAAGTCGTACATGTGAAAAAAAATTTTAGCAAAGTGACACAGGTGGTCATCTATCGATCTCCTGATCGCACTGAATGTTTTTTATTGCGGCACTGACAATCATTCTGCCATTACCGTCCTAAAATTAGTTATTGTTTCATTTAAAGTCCTATCGCTAATTTCAAGAAATCTCCACCTCTTGTCGTTGAAGGCCGATTGGAACCAAAGTAGCCCCATTAAGTATTACTTTTTTTTGATGATTATGATAGTTAAGAGTCTGAAGAAGTTTTTGGACCTACAAAGAAATCCTGAAATCACCTCTTTAGATTTTTAATTGCTAGTCGAAAATTTAAGTCATAATTAACAAAACGTAAATTTTTCACTTTACACTATAATTTTCATGACTTTTGTCAGATCTACTAAGCCGATTCCTTTAAGTATGAACAGCAAACTCTTGAAGATTAGTTAGCAAGAAAGAGAATTTGGAAAAGTCTTTTTATTTTCTTTTTTGAACAGTTTTAAGTTGTCGAGGTAGAGAATTCTCTAAAATTCAGAAAAAAATTCATAACTCGAAAACTACAAAATATTGCATAACATATATGGGGGTGATTCAGATACTTCTAGGTGTGCTCTGTCTCTGGACTTCCGCTTGACACTATTTTTTGGGACACCCTGTATAATATGTTTGTTGGGGCAAAACGAACGGGGCATGACGGGATACTATCCCATCTTGCCCCGTGTTATGTGCTATGTATTTCTTATCCGTTCCTTATTTTTTTTTCAGTCAAAATGGTCCGCAGTTTGAAACGTAAAACACATCGCGCAGAATGGAACGAGGATGACATGAGGAGAGCAGTAAACGCTGTTCATCCCAGCCTGGAGCATTTACCTCAGCTTTAGCTATTTTAATAAGCCCAACAGTAGCCAGCACTTACAATATTGACGAATCAGGTGCATCAACTTCTCAAATAAAACGTCCTATTGCTTCAACTCCATCCATCAACAGCGAATGTGGTGAAACGGAACATCTTTCTAATCCTACTCTTTCTCCTGGCACAGCCATAGTTAATCAGCAAAGACCCCCATTATTATTATTTATTGAATAATAAGGAAAGCAAATGGCATATCCCTCGTTTTTGGTTAGTCCGGTAGATATTATAGTTGTACCAAAAGAAATTAGGACTCAAGAAAGAAAGACAAGAAAACCAGGTAGGCTGACGACGAATTCTTCATCTAAGAATGAACTTAAAAAGAATTAGACATAAAAATTTAAAAAAAGGAGTCTGATGGACTGAAGATTAAGAAAAAGCAATCTGGCAATAACACTAAAGAAAGAAAGGCCAAAAAAGGAATCTTGGGAAAAAGCAAATGCTAGAAAACCTGAAAAGTGTAAAATTAAGAGGACTAAAAAGAATAACTGAGAGGGTCAGTGACTCATCACAAGAAGGTTATGGTGATTGTGCTCGCATTTACTTTGAGTACTTATATTCGCAGTCAGTCAAAGGATCGCTGATGTGTAGCATGGTTGGGCCCATAATTCCTGCGCTGGAGTTGATGACGAGGACGACCACGAACATACTTGTGAACGTTGTCAGCTGCACTGAAGTATGTTCCCATTTTACCCCGTGTCATTTCCCATTATACCCCAATGGCGGGGCATAATGGGAAAAAATAGTCTTACTGATTTTTGCTCCTTTTCACCAAAGAACGAATTGTTTAGTTGCTGTAATAACTTGTATTACTTAATTTGAATCCTTATGTTCCTATGTGACTAAAGGTTAATACAATAAAACATTTAATTCTCTTTATATGATGTGTTTTTCTTTAAGTATCCCATTCTGCCCCGGTCTCCAGTGATTGTTGCTGATGGCATGCGGTTCTTATGCCGAACAAGTGTACGGCATTCCTGATAAGCTTTAAGAGTTCTTTGCAGACCTGCTGTCTTGTTGCAAAATCTGTGATTTGAAGCATGTATTTTCTTCTTCCTACAGTATTAACGTAGATCTTCCAGAGGGTTTGATGTTGACATCAATATTGTTTCTGCAGTACATCAACGACCTCTTTTCTGACACAATGAACACAATCTACAAGTTTGTAGACTGAACGCTTCCGACACAATACTGTCCATATTTAAGCGTATCAGGTCCACATTCAAGCTTACTACCATTCACCATCCAACACCCTAACATAAAACTCATATAGCACCTAACTTGGATTATTGCTCCAGAATATCTAGGAAGTTGCCTACCATACTGTATAGTGTACATACTCATTGCAGTACAGAATAATTATGACAATTCGACTTATTGGTGACAAGGAACATCGAAGAAGGGTGGCTGACCTGTCCCTGTTCTACAGATTCTATCACGGAAGATGTTCGAGTGAGCTCTGTCAGGTAATAACAGCAAAGGCCGCCCGAACGAGGAACAATAGAGAGGCTCTGCGAGCTCACCCTTACCAGGTCGAGGTCCCTACTCCACGAATCAGTCTCCTCCAGCATTCATTTTTTTGGAGAACTCGACGCTGTGGAACGAGCTGCCAGGGAATTTGTTTCCCGCCGGCTACAACCTGCAGCGCTTTAAATCTAACGTGCACCGACACTTATCCTCTCGCAGCGCTTCTACAGCGACATAGACTTTTAGCCTTTGCGGGAGGCTGTCCATAAAAAAAAGGCCTTGACGCGCCACCTCATGGCGCCACCTATTGAACATCGACGGGCGGTCGGCGACCTAACAATTTTCTGCCGCAGCCTAGTCTTCTGAACGCTACCCCATAATGTTGCCACTTAATACATCAAAAAACACCGAAGCGACAGTTTTACAAGTACAAAGCATCCGATATCTGTCCAGCGCAGGCCAGGTTATATCATTAAACCACAAAAATAGGACTACATCTTCTCTTCAACTAAATTACAGATAACCTGTTTCCAATAAAAATGCTACTATTATCCATCACGATGACCATGCGTTTCTCCCAAATTAAACAGCATCTGATAAAAAAAATACCACAATCAGAGGCGTTATAATATCAGTTATTATTTAAATTTTACGTCAAAGGCTGACCAAGAATTTTAATAAACATCTATACAGATACAACGAATCTTAATCTTTATTTAGTTAGCATTCCAATCTTTCTGAGAAACAGATAATAAAGGGTCAAACACCCCACCCAAAAATTATCCGTCTTCTTATCTAATTAACTATCATTAACGGGTACCTAACAAAAGGGCGGTGCTTGCTTCACCTTGAATTCCAAAAGAGATTCATAGCTGATGGGTCTATTTCACACCCACAGTGTTAAAAAAGGGATAGACATTTCACTAATTACCATAATGGAGAATCTTCATCCAACCCTATGTTAATTAGATAAGGACGCCATTTGATATAACACATTAATTCATACGATGTAGGCCTTAGACAAAGATATGAGTTTTACTTCCCACGCCAATAGGCGGAGAAATTATTACAATCGCTAAAGATTTAAATTTACCAATATGTTTTACTTCCCACACCCATAGGTGAGGGGAGTACTGGGATCGCGCATATTTTAGATTTTGAGATAATACGCTTTTTGGGCGTTTTATGATGTCTACATAAGGAAAATCCACGTCATTCATTTCCGTCGGTCCGCCTGCGCCTATCTGTCTGTCTGTTGGTCTGTCTGTCTGTCTGTTGGCGTTTTCCTAGCATCACAATCTCAGTAACCGCTGCATGGATTTTGAAAATCGGTACGTGTATGGGCGGCGGAGCGATAAGCAAAAACTAAAAAATTCAAATGTTCCTCAAACTTCGTTTTTAGGCGTTTTAGGTGTTCCTGATCATTTTCTGCTGTTTTTGGGTGGCTGTAAAACTGAAAAATTTGTTGTATTCATACTAGGCTGCCTAGTGTCCACTGACTTGTGAAGCAAAGACCTAGCGATACACTTCCATCCGAACATTGCCATATTGCCATATTACAGAAACCAAGGCACATGGAATTTTCTCATGTATACAATATGTACATCATACGAGTATTGCTTTAGAGTGTTCTGTATTGAGTAACCTGGAAATTATTGGATCGATTTCAATGAAATTTGGACACGTATTATTACCGTGGCAATGATGGAAAACGCGTATGGCTTTTAGAAATCGTGTTAGTGGCGGCTAGGCAATAATCAAAAAACTAACAATATAAAAACGCCTCAAACTTCGTTTTTTAGCTATTTGGAGGTTTCTGATCGTCTTCCACATCTTACTTCCCACATCGATAGGGGGAAAGGGAGTATTGTGATTGCAAAAATTTTCGATTTTATAATATAATAGATAATACACTACACTACAGTGGCGGTGCAACAATAATAAAAAAAGAAAAATATAAAAACAGCAAACTTCGTTTTTAGCCGATGGGGAGGTTTCTGACCATTTTTCACATTTTACTTCCCACATCAGTAGGTACTGCAAGAGGTCTTTTTACTTAAAGAGCCGACGTTTCGGCGTTTATGTTACGTCTTCTTCAGGACTAAAATTCATATAAAGATGAAAAAATATACAAGTAAAAATATAAATTAAAAAACGTAGAGTATTAACTTAAGCAATTCAGTCTTACAAACCAATTTAATTTTTTTTTTGATATTTATATAACGAAAATCCACGTCACTGATTTCCGTCGTTCTATCTGCCTACTGGCGTTTACCGAGCCGAGTAATCTCAGTAACCGCTGCTTGGATTGTGAATAAAGTTGGGTAGCGATATACTGTGGGGTCGTACTAGGTAATGCGCGCTGCTATAATTCTGAAAATCGGCGCATTAATGACGGAGAAATTGGTAAAAAACAAAAAATTATCGGAACCTCTCCAAACTTCGTTTTTCAGGCGTTTCAGGGGTTCATGATCCTTTTCCAGTTGTTTTAGGGAGGGGTTGAAATTGACATCGTCGGGGGTTTGAAAACTTGAGAATTTGTTGTATTCATTGAAGACTTTACATTTCGCTGAAAAAAACTGACTTTGGTAATATCCTGTGCTTGTTATACCTAATCGAATGAGCCTTTGAATTTTATATCTGTGGAATAGTTTGATACATATATGATTCTATAACGTGTAACTTGGAAGCTACGAACTTAATTGTGCTGAAATTGTGACACCGTATTAGTATACCTTAGAGGTAGTGGTAACAGTGTATCGTTGTTGGAACTCTTGCCAGTGGCAGAGAAGAAATCAGCAAAAAAAAAACGAATAAATTCAAAATCGCTCAAACTTAGTTTTTAGATGTTTCAAAGTGCCCTGATCATTGTCTACTCTTTAGATGAGGACGGCGTAGAGATAGAGGAACTCCAGATTTTTTGTTAGCACCGATAATGTTGAGTCAAAACACTTGATATTTTTTATTTATTTGCCACAACTGGATTTATTTTAGAAAGTAGTAAGCGCCGGTGCACACTTGCGGCTATTTACCGTCCGGCGCCGCAACGGCACCGGAATTGCGGTCTGAAGTACTAAGCGATGGATTGAAAGATGCACATTTGTGTCCGGCGCCGCTGCGGTGCCGTACGATCGCGGTACGGCTGTTTCGAGCCGTCGATATCTTTGGAACCGCAGCGGCACCGCAACTGCATCTCCGGGAGTTATGGACCACGGAATGCCTACGCTACACCTACATTTTGCTGCTTATCTGTTACTGATAACCGAGCTTATAAATATGCTTTGAATTGTATCGAGTCTTTAGTCTTCACTAATTCTGTCCAGGTTCACATCTCAAACATTGTAAATTTTCGAAAATAGTTTTTTAAAAACTTAAATCGGAAGTTCGCAACTTTAATTGGCGCAGCGGCAGTAGGATAGTCGGGACGAGTTTCGCGAAGTTTCTATCGCAGATTACGGCGATAACTCGGTTCGTTTAACGGTTTGCCTGACAAGAACTACAACAGAAGATCTTCAAGGAGTTCTACGGAGTTCCGGAAGAAGAAGACGAGACCCGGCAGACTGAGTGGAGACTCACCAGGGCGGTTCCATCGAGGACACCACCTATTGGACCCTAAAGATAAGACTAGAATTAAGAAAATCTACCAGATGATAACCATTTTGTGGCTAATAGCGTAAGTCTCATTCCTTTCTTCATTTTTTCCTTATATACCTCATAATTTTTATATCGTAGACAGAAGCCAAAGGCTTGCACCTATAATTATTGTATGTCAAATAGTCCAGACGATCTTGAATATTTAATTGAAAGAATTGCTAGTTGGAATCTATCTAACATCATGCCAAACACTAGAGCATCCACAGCTTCAGCCTTAGTAGAAGTTAATGTAGCTTTACTCAGATATCAGGCCGACAATATTCCACCTTTTGATGGTAATCCAGTTACATAGATTCATTGCTTCTTGTGAAAATTTCTTAAGAGCTTTTCAAAATGCTAATAATCCTAATGATCCAATAAATATTTGTCTGTTAGACACCATACACAGCAAATTCGAGATCGCGCTGCAGATCTAATTGGTTCTAGGTCAGAATTAAATTCTTGGGCTCTAATAAAAAATGCCCTCACACTCACTTTCTCGGATCAAAGAAGTATTGACTGTCTTATTCAAGATCTGATTTCAATAAAGCCATTAAGAAACGAGACTCCTATGCAGTTTGGAATGAGAATCCAGGATGCAAGGAGCCTACTATTTTCAAAATTAAATTCTTCTATTGAAAACCATACAGAGAAGTTAACCAAAATTCAACACTATGATGATTTTGCCTTGAAAACATTCATTAGCGGTTTGCCATATCAAATGCAATTAGTCATACGTTTAAGAAATCCCGATTCATTAGAACAAGCTTTATAATTTTGTACTGAAGAAGAAAATTTCATATATTTCAACACTGGGCGTAACCAAAATCTCCAAAATCCTGTATATAAACCTCAAGCCAGAATTAACCCTCATTTTCCCGTCAGTACACCTTCGAATAATCATCGCATTGTCACGCATTCACAAGTTAGATACATTCAAACACCCATTATTCAGAATTCTCAAAATATTCCTAGACCACTTTCGAATGCTCTACCTGCAAATAATGCTGGATTTGCAAATAATAATTTTCCACCCAGACCGTATTACCCCAACCAGCCTTCAAGTCCTTACTTCCAATATCAATCACCGTTTCCAAGGTTTAATCAAACCAATACATTTCAGCAGAGGCCAACAAAATTTTCATCCGAGACCCAATGTTCCAAATAATAGACTCACTTATCCGCAAACGAATGCTAGTAGCGTTACGACCAGATAGCAAAGATATCCTATGCCCATGGATACAAGCACAATAAATTCAAAAAATTCAAAAGCAACCACACAAAATTTGTTTATGCATCAAGTCGAAAATCCCGAAATGTATTCCAATAATGGTATGACATTTCCTTTAACAGATCCTTTCGAAGAGTTATAATACTTCCTTTGAAATTACACCGGATACAGATCCGCCAACCGAACCGGACGTTTATTATCAGAACGCCTCATACAATTTTGCAAACCAAGATAATCCCTTATCATGCCCTACATGCCAAGACGAAGGAAATCCCAATACAGCTGATGACCCAAATTTTTCGAAACCTTGCCCGAACAATTCGCCGACATAATATATTTAAATAACATCCATACAGATCTCCCATATATTTTTATACCTGATATTTCCGCTTATTTTCTAATTGACACAGGCAGTTCGAGAAGTTTAATAGACCCGAAATTAGCTCACAAATTTTATTCAGATTACATATTTGGAGAATATTTTAATATTCAAACGGCACATGGTATGACATTTCACGATCAAGTAGCACACATACCTGTATTCAAAATTTTTAACACCGATGATTTTCATAAATTTTATATTTTTGGTTTTTCCGATAAGTACGACGGCATTATTGGCGCTGATCTGCTAGAACAGTTACAGGCTAACATTGATATGAAAAATAAAACCTTAATTACCCCGTCAGCTCACATTCCTATTATCTTCGAAAACAAGCTGAACTGTCAAAAGATAAAAAAATTTCAAACCTATCAAATCACGATTGCCCCTCGATCTCAACAAGTTGTTAAAATTCCAGTAACGTTGAATAATGGCGCAGGTGTTTTAGGTTACACAAATTTCGGCAGTAAGTTGGAAATGCCCGAAGCTTTAGTGAATATTTCGGATAATTTTGCAATAAGTACAATCATTAATTCGAGTGAAGAAACTATAAACTTAGAAATAAACGAACCTCTTAATGCGGAACCTATAGAAATTTTTGATGTTAATGTTCATGGTAGTAGCGATGTCGAATTACATATTGACAAAAATCATGATAAATTGTTGAAACAAAATTTGCAAAAATTACGCCTTGACCACTGTAATAAGGAAGAAGCAGACGCTATACGCAAACTTTGCTTCGAATTTAGAGACATTTTCCACTGCGAAGGTATTCCGTTGAGCTTTACTAACAAAATTAAACACAGAGTTAAATTGACGGATGACACCCCTATTTATACAAAAAGTTACCGCTATCCAGAAATTCATAAGAACGAAGTTAGAGATCAAATTTCAAAAATGCTACAGCAAAATATAATTCAACCCTCTACAAGCCCCTTTTCAGCCCCTATTTGGATTGTAAGTAAAAAAGACGACGCTTCAGGTAAAAAGAAATGGCGACTAGTTATTGATTATAGGAAACTCAATGAACGCACTGTAGATGACCGATACCCCCTTCCAGATATAATTGATATTTTAGATAAATTAGGTGGAAGTCAATATTTCACCACCCTTGATTTGGCTAGTGGATTCCATCAAATTGAAATGGAACCCGAAGATATTCCAAAAACAGCTTTCTCAACTGAAAATGGACACTGGGAATTCAAAAGAATGCCTTTTGGTATGAAAAATTCACCTAGTACATTCCAACGTGTTATGGATAACATCTTAAGAGGGCTTCAAAATGAAATATGCCTAGTATACCTTGATGATATTGTAGTTTTTAGTAGTAGCCTCCAAGAACATATAGTACGTTTAAAACAGGTATTCACTAAACTCAGAGAGTCAAACTTTAAAATTCAATTAGACAAGTCCGAGTTTCTCAGAAAAGAAGTGCAATATTTAGGTCATGTTATCACACCGGAAGGAGTAAAACCCAATCCAGACAAAATTTCAGCTGTCAAAAACTTTCCTATTCCCAAAACTCAGAAAGAAATAAAATCCTTTTTAGGCCTTGTTGGATACTACCGTCGGTTCATTAAAGATTTTGCTAAAATTACTCGACCGTTGACACTTTGTTTGAAAAAAGACGCAAAGGTCAGTCACACCCTCGAATTTATTAAATCGTTCGAACATTGTAAAAATCTTCTTATAAATGCACCCATTCTTTCATATCCTGATTTCGAAAAACCTTTTATCCTCACAACAGATGCTTCGAACCAAGCTTTAGGTGCTGTTTTGTCCCAAGGTACAATTCCTAACGATAAGCCAGTCGCATACGCTAGTCGAACCTTAAATGAAAGAGAAAGTCGGTAGAGCACTATCGAAAAAGAACTTCTTGCGATTGTGTACGCTTGTAAAAAATTTCGACCCTATCTTTTTGGACGTAAGTTTTATGTATATACAGACTACCGTCCTTTAGTATGGTTATTCAATATTAAAGAACCAAACAGTAAACTTGTTCGTTGGCGCCTCAAATTACAAGATTTTCAATACGAAATTATTTATAAAAAAGGGAAATACAACACTAACGCCGATGCACTATCTCGCATACAATTGAATGTAGTAGAATCAGCAAGTGTCATCAATACCCCCGGCGATATCGATCAAGAAATTCAAAATTATTTAGATCAGCTAATTGAAAATAGACAATCACTTCCAGAATTAGAACCAGATACTTTAGCATACTTAGGTACAGAACCCATCCCTGAACAAGCAAATCCTCCAAAAAGAATAGAAGTTTTACAGGACATCCAAATTTTGCCTCCTCAAAATGATCAGGTAGTCACAAATGATAGTGAAACACTAACAGCGCACACTTGTACTGCAGAAAATAACTACAACCAAGGAATCCCCATTTTGGATGAAATTATTAATAATAAGGCAACACAAATAATCATTTCCAGAAACCCACATGATCAAATAGATGTCAAACAAGAAAATCTAGACCATCACAAAATTATCCATGTGAAAATTCCAAATTCTACCATAGCTATAAAACAGTTCCTCAGAGATTACACCTCCAATGACAGAACCTTTTACCTATATTTTCATGATGACTCTCTCTATAATGCTTTCAATCAAGTTTTTATAGATAATTTTGACGACAAAGAATTAAAATTAGTAAAATGTACACAACTGATAAACACAGTAAGGGAATACGAAGAGCAGATCATGCTCATAAAATTTCAGCATGAAGGTAAATCGAATCATAGAGGAATCAACGAAACGTTAGAAAAATTAAAACCAAATTATTATTGGCTAAAAATGAAATCAGACGTCACAAAATATATAAACGATTGAGTAATTTGTCAAAAGGCTAAATATTCGAGAAATGCACCTTATATTCCTTTAGTACTAACAGAGAGCATAGGAAAACCTTTTCAGCTACTTCACGCCGATGTATTTACATTTAAGAACCAACATTTTCTAACTATAATTGATGCTTTTTCTAAATTAGGACACGCAATCCCTATTCAAGCTAAAACTGCAGTCGAAATTAGTAAATCATTCCTACAGTACTTTTCTTATTATGGTTTACCAGAGCGCATCACCTTAGATAATGGCACTGAGTTCAAAAACGAAACAGTCAGAGAACTTTTAAAAGCTCATAAAATTGACGTCCATTTCACTACACCTTTACACCATGAGTCCAACTCACCAATAGAAAGATTTCATTCTACATTGATCGAACACCTCAGAATACTTTTACAGAAATTTCCGAAAGAAAGTACGACTAATTTAATGAATTATGCTTTGATAGCGTATAATAGTTCATTACACTAAGCGACAAAATTTACCCCATTTGAATTAACTTTTGGTCGCACCACTTCCAGAGATCCTTCAGACCTTATCGAAACTTCATTTTTCACAGACTATGCTTCTAACCATAAAGAAAAAATGAAACATTTGTACCAACGTATTCCAAACAATCTACAAGAAAACAAAAATAGAGTACTTGAAAAACGAAATATTAAAGGTAGTTCTCAATCTCAGTTTAAAGTAGGTCAAACAGTGTATAGGGCTACAAAGAAGAGAAATAAAAAAGATAACAAATTTAAGGGACCTTATGATATATTAGAAATTTTAGAACATAATAACGCGAAAATCAAGAATAGATCCACTAATAAAGTAGAAATTGTACATTTGAAAGAATTGAAAGTACCTTCTATTTCAGGATCCTCGCCCCCGGCGGAAGATCAACAGTAGAATTAAAATATCCCAAATTCCACAACATGAATGATAATCCTGGTCTCCTTCCCTTGAAATTAGGAAATGCTCAGAATGTCGTTGACTATTGGTCATTTGTACAGATTATCGATATATCTTACATAGCTGAACAATTTTCGGAATTTCAGTCAATTTTCAGACAACTAAAAAACAGACATTAATAACACCACTTTACATTTTCCACAAATGGAAGGTTATTGCAATCTAATAATTTCTTTCGAGTCAAAGATAAAAGATCAAATTTCACAGATAAATCCAGTTTTCAAATTGAGACAAAAACGAGGTTTAATCAATGGACTGGGTTCAGTTATTAAAATCATTACAGGAAACCTAGACGAATCAGATGCAAAGCGCTATGATCAAGCAATATCTAAGTTATCTGAAAACGACAGTAAAATCAAAACTTTGATCCAAGAACAGATAACGATTTTCAATCAATCTTTAGATAGTTTTGAAACTATGTCCAAGAAAATAACACAAAACCAATTAATCTTAGAATCTCGCATCCTGCAATTTGAAAAAGCCATTACAGCTCTACAGACAAAAAATATCAACATGGAAAATGGATTCTTGGTACAAACAGTAATTTCACAGATACTGACTTCGTATCGACTTATTCATGATATATTAGAAAAATTGGAAATAGCAATTTCTTTTTCAAAACTTAATACTTTCCATAATTCCTTATTAAAGCCTCAAGAATTATTACATGAAGTAAAACTCATAACAGAACATTTGCACGATGTTAGTCTACCTTTTGAGCCTACCATAGAAAACATTTTGCAATTTGAAAAAAATTTGGAAATCAAAAGTTACAGTAAAGGAAATCAAATTATATTCATTTTAGAAATACCTTTGGTGGAAGTCGAAAAATATAACTATTATCACCTATATCCTTTTCCCACACCATCATCCAAACAGTTTAAAGCCATATTCCCTATCTCAAATTTCCTTATCCTAAATGAGCACAGCTATAGCCTATTCGATAGACACTGTCAAGAAGTTCAACCCGA
This sequence comes from Callosobruchus maculatus, assembly GCA_951848785.1. Lineage (NCBI taxonomy): Eukaryota > Metazoa > Arthropoda > Insecta > Coleoptera > Chrysomelidae > Callosobruchus > Callosobruchus maculatus. Next base: position 1,978,147 of record CATOUR010000058.1, read on the forward strand.
ACAATACATATGCCACGAGAATACCCCAGTCAAACTGAGTAAAGGAAATCCATGCGAGGTGCAAATGTTACTGTTTGAGAAAAATCTCACTAATTTTCTTCAAATTCCTATCCACGTTCAAGAAATAAAAATTAGAAAACTAGATGCAGGAAATTGGATGTTAATTATTCCCGATAGAACAGTCGCTAATTATCAGTGTGGAAAAAGCCAAGATAAAATTCCACTACAGGGAACATACCTATTAGAAATTAACCAAAATTGTGAAGTACACTTGGGTCGCTCAATCATAAAAAGTTATAGGAACCCAAAATCCAATTTCGAAAAACTTGCATTGCCAAAAGCAGTCTTTGGAGGACTTAGCCAAATACAGTCCGCCACTCTAGAGCCTATTCGACTAGAATCAGTCAACTTAGAGGGAGTGAACAATATAAGGACCGCTCTGGGAATGCAGAACAAGAAACTTCAAGAAATTTCCAATGATCCTGTTAATCTTCAATCAGTGAGCATCTGGACCATTTTCCTGTACGTCCTTGTGGTAGCTGTCTTCAGTTATTTAGTCATCAGGATTTATCTAAAGAAAAAAAAGACCAGAAGCAGAAAGAAGATAGGAAACCAGAAATTATCGTTTAGAAGAGAAGAACGAAGAAATTTGGAAACTTCACCGGTGGTTCAGTATCTACGGCGGGAGGAGTTATGGACCACGGAATGCCTACGCTATACCTACATTTTGCTGCTTATCTGTTACTGATAACCGAGCTTATAAATATGCTTTGAATTGTATCGAGTCTTTAGTCTTCACTAATTCTGTCCAGGTTCACATCTCAAACATTGTAAATCTTCGAAAATAAAGTTTTTTAAAAACTTAAATCGGAAGTTCGCAACTTTACACTCTACAGTACTGTTTTGTTAGTTGCCTGGTGCAGACGTGCGACAAATTACCGTTCACGAATTCACGATGGCCTGTGAAGACAATCTGGCTGTAGAACTGTTTATAGACAGTATTAACTATTATCCAGAAATATGGAATATTGCCTCCGAAATGTACCACGACCGTGTAAAAAAGAGGAGTGCATGGATCAAGATTTGCGAAACGTTCTCGGTGGACTTTGACGAAAGGAATCCTGGGATCGTATCTTACACGCAATTTTCACTGAAAGTCCATCAAATGAGGCAATTCTCATTCGAAAGTAATTAAAAAATATATCCGGATGTGCTTAAATCCAAAAAGGATGTAACAAATCTACCTCTAGTATGCCTTAACTCCATAAACGGATGTACCTAATATCTTCAGTTACTTTTCAAAATAAAATGTTTGTACACTAGGTAAGCAAAAATCGCACTATTTCTTCTATGTATTTCCATGTTGACGTCTCAAGCGACACGGATTCATGCGGTGCCGTTACAAAGCCGCAGATAGTGTGCAGCCAAACTCGCGGTGCCGCAACGACGCCGGACGGTAAACAGCCGCAAGTGTGCACCAGCGCTAAAGCTTTTTCGTTGTTTCAGTAGTCCTACCACGTAATATCAGATCAATCTATTCAAAGCTATAGAATATAAAACATTTTGCATCATCATCACCACAGTATAAATGCAATGCTTTGTCGCAAGAATTGATATCTCTCAAGGGATGTCATTTTTATACATATTTAAATCATAGACATTCGTTTAAATTGTAGCAGTTAAAGATTGCATTGCACATAATACTAGTTCCTAGTTCTTGCTTCTTACTGGTGTGCATTTTAATCAATAACAGGCCAAAGGTAAACATTGTTTTCATATAGGGTCTTTCGGATAGGCAAAAGAAAAATTGTTCTGCTGTATTCTGTGAGACAATGACATTTTAGCGAACCGAAAAATGTATCGCAATGTGCTATAAACAACGAGAATGCCCGAGTAATGCGCATCCAATCAGACTCTATTTTTTATGTTTTCTGAAAGATGACTACAGCAATGTATCGGATCAATCTAACTAGCTGCATTTTTACTTTCAATGCAAGCTCAAACTTAGCTATCAATATAGTGCGCCACAATTTCTGTTGAATCATTAATATTTTCTTTATAACTAAGCAGAACTTTTCCTCCAGGTACACCGAAAAGCTGTAATTACCCTTTACGTTAACAACCCCAACTACATAGATCTGACGATTTGATCTGGTGATTATAATTATAAGGATGCAAATGACCCACCATTTCCGTGAGAATTTATTACAAGAAACAGAAACCGTAGGTATATTAAAATTCAAGCTACTACTAAAATTAGGTAACAAAAAGGTTGCGTCGCTGCATAAGTAATATTTAAATGAGTGAAGCAAATCTAAAGCGGCCCACAGACGCTCCGAAAATCCTCAGAAGAAAAACTGCACAGTCCTGGCCTGAAGGCCCTTGCACTTTGGCCTGAATACATCCTCCTTCACAGACGCTCAGGAAATTTTTCAGTTCAGTTAGTTCTAGCAAGCATGGCATCAAAGGACGGCCTGCGCAGGCGATCGAATGGTTTTTCAATTCTACATCCGGCGGCCTGTACAGTCCGGCGAACCTCTACATACGTTCCGATAATCCTTGAGGCTAGGACTGTGCAGTTTTTCCTCAGAGGATTTCCCGAGCGTCTGTGGACCGCTTTATGAACATAATATGACGATTAGTCCAGATATCTTGGATAAGGCAAATAATAAAAAAATAATATCTTGTATGTATTCGTATAAAAAAATTATGTTCGTTTTTGTTGTAAGGACTATACAGTGCTTATTGCTTCATTGTGACAATGGATTTATGCTTATAAGTCATGGTAACACAGAAAAATATTTGTACATAGAGTTGATGAACTGTCCTCGTCAAATTTTAGTAAATTAATTTTACGAATCGGTGATTGTTATAATTATTTTTGATTGTAAATTAACGAAGCAGTACAAATATTGAAACACGAGCACAAAACATTAATATATTACTACCCCGTCGTCGTTCATTAACATAATGTTAATTTTCAATTGAAACACCGCTTGGCTATTATCAAACAATGTCATCTCTATTTGGGCATTTCTCTGCTAATTGGAAAATCGTTGTCCCAGGCAAATTTGACAGAATTGGTGTGATTATTACTTAATTCTCTATGTCAGACATGATTGTAAGTCAGCTAATCTTAGCACATCGTTGATCATATGATTAAATAATATTACATGACTTGTTAAAATGCATTTAAAGTATCTCAAGTCACAGTCCCCTGCCGTGTCCCAATTCCAGAGTGATAAGCCTTACAACAATTTTGTTTGTTTTCAGTATCAATTTGCCTAATTTGAAAATTTGGAAGTAATACTAAAATGCAGTAAGTATATTCATAAAAAACAGTTTTATGTAAAAAACAATTTTCTAGAAGAAACTGGCTTTCAAAAGCTGTCCTCAAAATTGTTAAACAGTCCCCTGCCACTATTTAAAAATCGCACCAAACTCGTTTTATGTAGTGGCTGTACTGGTTCTACATTGACATCGCTCACGAACAGCGTCAATTTCTCTAGGTTGTATAACTAAGCGAACGGGCGCCATTTTACTCAGTATCAATGGTGCATCTGTGTATGAACCACGTGTTTGCGTCGCTCGTTAGAACATTCCCCTGGTAAGTAGATTTTCTCTTATTTGGAATGATTAAATTATAATAATTTCATATAACGATTGCTTATCGAGTTTGCTATCTCTTCTACCTATTAAATTTAATTAGAATTTAGGTGAATTTCAACTAAAAACATTCTTTGTAAAAATAGCAGTCCCCTGGGAACAGTCCCCTGCCATTTAGTGGCACAGGGGACTGTTCTATGCTCCAGGGGACTGTTTTATCATCAAAAAAGCACTAATGGCAATCAATAATCATAGTTTCAGTAATTTGTATTATGGTTTTTTGCAGGTAAAGATCCACGATGCCACCCAAAAAGACAACTAGGACAAGAGAAGAAGTTATAGAGAGAAAACGAATTGCTGAGAGGCTAAGGTACCAGCGTCTTAAAAATGATCCCGAAAAAAGACAACAAATGAAAGAAAATGAACGCAAAAAATACCAGATGAAGAAAAGAAAGGGTACAAGGAAGTTGGTGAAAGATATGGATCGCCGCGAGCACAAAGCAGCGAAAAGAATATGGAAAGAGCATTGTACCACCTATCGTGCGAAGAAAAAGTCTCTGAAGGATATTACAAATAATTTTGTTCGTGAAAATACCCCCGACTCTCTCCCAGTCTCTCCAGCTCCTCCAGTATCTCCAAAAAATGTACTAGCGGTTGCTAGGAGACAAGCTAAATTAAAGCGCGAACGTATAATCAGAGAAAAGGATCGTAAGATCTATCATTACAAGAAGAAAATGGAAAAATATAAAAAGAGGTTACAGCGCTTGGAGAAATCTAATTCAAAAAATAATGCTGACACTCCCAACACAAAACTACAAACGATGTGCGATACACCAGAGCATCGCAAAGAAGTTGTTAAAAAGGCCCTTTTTGGTGAAGTGTTGAACGAACAATTGAAAGAAAACTATGCCAATTTAAAAACCTTGAAAGAAAAACAAATTTTTGGGAAAGTCCTGTCTGGTAGATTGGTAGACAAATATAAGTTATGGGCTAGCAAAAACAGTGCTATTTCTTACAAGAGAGCGCAGCGGGCACATCAGTCTACTTTGATACCTACTACACAGAGTCGTCAAGATAGCGCTGCATTTAAATATATCAAAGTTGTCCGAAGATTTTATGAAGATGATGACAACAGCAGAAAAACGCGAATGTGTAACCAAAAAAGGAGTGAAAAAGCAAAAGAGATACCTGCTGGATACAATCGGCAACTTATACAAGAAATTTAAAGCTGAAAGCAGTGTTACAATCAGTTACCAGACGTTTTGTCGCTTACGTCCTTTTTGGGTTTTTATACCAAAAGTAAACGCACGCGACACATATGTTTGTATAAAGCATTCCAACATTGATTTAAAGTTGTCTGCATTGCATAGTCGCAAAATTTTGCCTTACAATAGTCACATCAAACTATTAGAGAATACATGTTGCAATCGCTATGATGAGCAGTGTTTGTCCCGAATCTGCCAACGCTGTATCAACAAGAATCCCCACTACAGAGAGTTTGACGACAGCAAGCCTATACAGTTCAAAAAATGGGTAGCGGAGAAGCAAGTTTATAAGGATCCTAAGTCTAAACAGACAAGAACTGTTACGAAATACATGAAAAAAACATTTAATGTTCGTCCACGTGAACTGATAGAAAATCTCCAAGAGGAACTGAATGCATATTATCTCCACGAGAGAAATATAATTAATCAGTATAAGGCTGTCAAAGCTTTAAAACAAAATATCAGTAATAAAGAAGCTATAATACATATGGACTTTTCTGAAAATTACTGTACCAAGTACAGTCAGGAGATACAAGCCTATCATTTTGGAGGGTCTAGACTTCAGCTAAGTCTTCACACTGTAATCATTTACACCAAAGGTTCCACAAAGCCCTACTGTACTGTCTCGCAAAACACAACACACTCACCAGCGGCTATATGGGTTCACTTGCAGACAATTTTTAGATCTTTACCACCTAACATTACATCTGTTCATTTTGTCAGCGATGGACCGGTAACCCAGTACCGGAATAAAACAATGTTTTATATTTTGGCTTCTAGACTCCATTTAGAGGTTCCAAATGTAGAACAGTTTTCATGGAACTTTTCAGAGAGTGGTCACGGCAAAGGCGCTCCCGATGGGGTTGGGGCTGCATGCAAAAGAACTGCAGATGCTGTTGTTGCTGCAGGAGGTGACATTGACAGTTTGGAATCATTTGTAAATATCATGCAAGAACGTTGTCCTGGAATCACTATGTTTACGATTGACGAGAAGGCAATTGATGAAATTACTGATGATATCAAAAAAGATGTAACTAATTTGAAACGTTTCACCGGCACCCTTAAGATCCATCAGGTAAAGGGCAAAATATCAAGAAGTCGTTCAAAATTACCACAAGGAGCTACTAAGCTGGTAATGAAAAGTTTGAGTTGCTTTTGTGATGATCAATGCCATAATTTCAATTTAGGCGTAATAAGGTATGAAGAAAACTTGAAACTCATTATTGAGGACATTTATACGGACTCGGAAAATGAAGACCAAGCCAATCTGCTTGAGAGTACCATTGATATTGCCGGACCCAGTTCAATCGACCATTATAAAATTGGCGATTACGTTTTAGTTAAGTTTCCTATCAGAAATACAGAATACCGGTATGGTGCTTTAGTGATTGAGATAAGTGAAGAAGAAGGTGAAATAAATGTAACTTTTATGAAGGTTTGTAACGATATGGGTCAGACATTCAAAATTGTTGAAAATGATGTTTCCGATGTAACTTTCGAACAAATATTACGAAAGTTACCAAAACCTGATATAGTTCTGAAAGGAAAAAGAGTATTTTATTTTTTTGAGTCGCCTGTACCTGTTTTCGAGAAATAAGTGAATTTTCATCAGTTCCTAAATTTTGTAACTCATGAATGTTTGTTAATGTCAAAACAAATGAAAATAACGATTACTTTCAATAAACACCTGGGTTTCATTTCATATAAACAGTCCCCTGAACAATGAAACAGTCCCCTATCTCACATTTTCACAAAATCGTACATAATTCTCAAAATAAGAGAAAAACGTATGGGCTTTTGAAGATAAGTATTTGATTTATTCACATCTTTCGTTTTATTTACATGTTCTCTTAATATTCAAGAAAAATATGCTTGGGACAATTTTGTATCTAGGCTAGATTCCAACTAGCAGAGAAAGACCCATTTACAAGAGTAATTTTGATCCTGATTTAACAGACGCAGTCATTAATTGAGAAAATGTGTGTACAGCAGCCGTAAGCTGATATATTTCGGTTATGAAAAAATGAGTCCATATATGGTAGTCATTGTATTCAATCGTAGAATGATGGAGACGGAAATTAATGAACGACCTTTCATTGTATTAACGACTCATCGGTGAAAAATTAATGTTGACGTTTGTTGATTTGACATTTGATGTAGTTTTCTATTAATATCACGTACTTTTTTCTCTCAGTGTACTGTTCGTTGAGGTGTTTTAAGTTCCAATTCATTGATAGAGGCACTCACTGGTTATCTAATAATAAATATAGCTCGTTATCTAAAATCTAAACGCACAGGAACAACGATGCCCAGAACTAGCGGATTTCACTGTTGGTTCGGTTGACAGGTGGATGTACGAACCGACAGACAAGCAGATATAGACAGACAGGAGATAGAGACATAGAAACAGACATAAATAGACAGACAGAGATACACAGACACCCATGGATTGTTGTTATATGGACATCATAAAACGTAAAATAAAAACAAATGACCTCAAAAACGAAACTAAAAGGTATAAAAGAAGAAAAGGTAACCATGAAAAAAAAAACAAATATGGGGTTCGGGATATCATTTTATTTGTTTTTAAATGATACGATTAGATTGGATTGCTCTAGTCTATCACATTGTTGCGCACTCGTTGGAGACATACATAGACATACCATGAGTCGTTAGTAATAGTAAGAATTAATGAAAGAAGGAGAGAGGCTTTCTCGTGACAAGAGCGACTAGTGGACTCTTCCTCCTCCTCTTCCTTCTTGCCACACCGTCCACACGCTTGCCACCCTCATCACGTACAGGGTGTCCCATTTTGGGCACTTTTACGGGGTATCTCGGTTATTTTTGAAGATAGAGAGTTACGGTTTTCGCGACAGTGCTACTTTTTTGTGAAACTAAAGATGCCGTCAACAAAATTATCATGGCCCTCTTGGTTTTTGAGATACAGTGTGAAATCGAAAATTATCGATTTTGGGACCACCCTTGTATCTCGGTTGTCTTTTATCTTATTGAAAAGTTTAAAAGAGGATCTCATAGAATTTTTTCTGTAGAATCCAGTGGTGTAGTTTGATTTTTTCTGGCTCTAACCATTTTTCAGTTATCAAGCAAACATGTATTTTTTTAAATGGAAATCTAAGCTTTTCAAAAATATATATTAGTATGAATATTTCCTGAAAATTAAGCTCAAAATTTCATTTTTTACTTTATTTGTAGCAGTAGGCCATGACCAATCTATTAAAAACAATATCCAAGTAAACAATTATTCAGATACAAGATACCCAATACTTTTAAACTCAATTATTTAACTGTATTTTTTACGCTATTAACTACTATATTTGTGATAATGTTCAGTAAATATTACTTAAAACCAAACATTATATCTGAAGAATATCAACACAAAAAAAAATTTCAGTTCTGATAAAGTAGCAGAAAAAATGTGGAGATCTGCGGGGAAAATTCGTAACGACCAGTTTTGGGAGTCTGCAAACATCGCGTCTACCAGTATGAATGAAGGCAGCCTAGCAGTTGAATATGAAGAATAGTAATCAAGGGATGTATTAAACACCAAATCCAACGTGTATGTCACTTGGTTGATGGCCGTGCACAAGGTATCATACCTTCTACGGACGATAGCCTGTTATATTTTTGCTTTACATAAATATCTGTACATAGCAAAAAATAAACTAAACTAAAAAAAACATTATTAAATTTAAATTTGAATCAAAATAAAAACTACAAATATCGAGGAGCCTTTGAGATGTTGTTTCAAGTCGAAGACTATTTTCTCGAATGCAAATCTGGCACAATTCCTTATTCTTTTAATGGCATTCAAAAGAATTATTGGTCTCCTTCGTGTTATGGCGATTAAAACTTGGATCCTGTGCAAATGTTGAAGTATCTCAAACTTGTATGGATGGTAATTGTATTTTTTTAGAATTATTTCTGCAGTTGATTTTTGTCCCCTACAGCTTCTTCTTTGTGCTTACAAGATGATGAATGCGTTGCTTCTATGTAACCTTATACGTTTGTTTTCCTTTGCCCCCTATTCTCATTCAAATAAGTTTTAGGACGTCGTTGAATAAAGGATCCGTACCTAACTATATTTATTTTTAGATGAGCAAATATATCTGAAAACGGTTGCTGTCTCTCTGGGTATCTAAGCTGCCATTATTATAGAAAATTGAAAAATAATTAAAACGAAAACACAGAAATAACAAAGCTATATTTAATAAAAATATAATTAAAAGCTGACAGTCTCGCAAGTTTTTTACAGATTTGCTTTTTTATTTTTAATAAGATGAGTCATAGCCCACTATCTACTCAATATTATAGTAACACAATATTTATCATTTTTAAGAGACATTATTATTTAAAAAAATGTATTTTGATTCTGTTTTTTCGAATTTGAGTAAAAAGTCTCTTGTAGAGTAATAACTGCTTAGATGCTTATTATTTATAGTTGATTAACCATGGCCTACTGATACAAATAGAGTAAAAATTGGAAAAATCAAATTCTGAGCGTAACTTCCAAAATAACTTAATACTAATATATATTTTTGAAAAGCTTGAATTATTTCCTATTCACTTCAAAAATAATTTCAGGGGGTTCCATTTAAAAAAATATATGTTTGCTTTATACCTCAAAAATGGTTAGAGTAAGAAAAAATCAAACTACACCACTGGATTCTACAGAAAAAATTCTATAAGACCCTTTTTTAAACTTTTCAATAAGATAAACGCCAAACTATAAACCATATTACGAGCGAATGTGAACTGCGTGCGTTTCAGGGATCGCGAGAAGAGTTCTTCACAGCCACACCGTTGGCGCTGAAGTGGTTGAAAGAACTTGACATCAACCTGTAAATATCAAAGACTATGTATCTTAGTTTGTAGCTGTATATATTTTATTTTAGTATAGGTTATGATAGTTTTTCTTTTAATCTATATTTACTGTTGTCATGTTTTTGAGCCATACGATAAATAAAATAATAATAAGATAAAAGACAACCGAGATACGAGGGTGGTCCCAAAATCGATAATTTTGTTGACGGCATCTTTAGTTTCACAAAAAAGTATCACACTGTCGCTAAAACCGCAACTCTCTATCTTCTAAAATAACCGAGATACCCCGTAAAAGTGCCCAAAATGGGACACCCTATACAAGTGACGTCTGAAGGTGTTATGGCCAGATAGCAGGCTCAAAAATAACCTCAACCGACCATCAACCGACTTCTATCCAGTGAGTGGCAAAGCCGACCCACCTTGGCCAGAGGTCCTGAAATAAGTTTTCTAGCTTGTCCAGAGATTCCTCTCGATCTTACAAGATGTTGATTTTGAAACCACAACCCTGTTTTCCATCTATTGGTACCTGCTGCTAGCCCCACAGTGGAATCAGGAGCCAGGAAATTAATTCTTGACCCAGGCCTAACGAGCACGTTCGCCGTTTCATTAATGCAAACTCCAGCATGACTTGACACCCACACAAGTGACACCTGGTGTTTTGCCGAAATATCATCCAAGACCTTTCTACATTGCAGAACGAGCCTACAAGCACTCAATGCTTTCAAATCTCCCTGGCTATCAACACTTCGGTGTGTTTCTTTCAGAGTATACCCTTGTCCGCTCATGGCCCGTGTTATTTATTTCAAAAATTAAAAATAATTGTAGTTATTTCAAAGTAAAATAGTTCTTCACACTAATATCCCAGAACTAATTGTTCAGAGAAGTGATACAGTAGGGTGAGTAGGGTCAGTAAAATAATAAAAAAGTGATGTGTGTGGCAGTATATGTTAAAAGCCTATCGTCTTCGTCGTAACAGGTTTGTTGGATTAGAACAGCAACCGACTAAAGAGTGGAGGGGAGATAAAGGGAGTACTGCTCAAGTCGTACGGCTACGGTGCCGTGGACCCGTGGAACTAATGGATGCTTTATGCACTAGTATTACCAGACGTTCCTATAATGTCGTGTCCACACCAGTGATGGCGGTATCCCCATGACGATGTCAAAAAATGTTTTATTTAAAATTGGTTGTCTACCTAGATGCATATACAGGGTGGGCCAATAGTGCGTGGACGGAAGATTGTGAACTTACTAAAAAATATTTAAAAAATCTGTCACTGTATCATGGTAGGGACCCTTGAGGGCTATAACGTAAAAATATGTTCACTTAGATTTAGACGCTTATACAGGGTGATTCATATCAAACTTACATTTTTTTGAATGAAATTATTGCATATTTGGATTCCTTGATGAATTCCAGTGTGACTTTATGTATCATACATGGAGCTTCAAACAAACCGTTCAGGCGCAAATCACCATTTTTGGTATACGTAGGTATCAGAAAAAAATTGAATATCGCAGGGATTATAAAAGTTAGAAGGCCGTGACTTTGCGGTACGACTAAGCATGAAATACGTGACCTTAGGTCAGACGGCTAAATATTAATTCTTTTTGTACTTGGAGAAATCAGTAGATCAATTAAGGAAACTTCAATCACAGATAACATGACTTTTTTGAACGAGAATGCCTATTTTGGTTTGAAGAATCAAATGTAAAATTTGATTACCTTTCTAACGTTATAGCATTCTCGATATCAATCTTTTTTGGGTTTCATTTTATTTCAAATTTTCAGTCAAATCGATGTTTTTCCATTTTTCCTGCGTGCAAGCAACCTAGCAGGCCATGAAAAATAAACACATGGAAGAAACCAATTAACTTAGTAGAAAGATGCAAACTAACTAGAGTAACAAGGCAACTAGGCAAGATTATGAAAATTACTTACAACATATTAGCTCTAACCAGAAACAATAACGGTAACAAGAGCGCTCATTTTTCACAGCCTACTAGCTATTAGCCAATTACCAAAGTCCGTAAAAAATATTTAATCAAAGAAAAACTACTAGTGATTGCTGCTGGCAGTGGAATACCTGTGTCTTCTGATTAAATTTTCACATTTAATGCCATAAAAAAGTAGCCATTTCCGTAAGTCAAAAGTAATGATACCTCTGACTGGAACCCTTCAGATTCTTCAGTAGGTACTTCTACTCACTAGTAAAATCGCGGAAAATGAAACTTGAATTGTAGTCTGTTTGAATTGTAAAACATAATTTAGTTTGTAGAAAACTACATGAAATAAACACAATTACAACATAGCGTAATTAAAAAATTCTAGCAATCATTTCAATAGATGTTCAGAGTGCTCCAGTTAGAGATATCTCTAAACTAAACGGAAATAACTAATTTTTTATCCCATTAAATGTGAAATTTCATTCTAAAGATGTTAGACTGTAAGCAAAAATCGCTGGCAGTTTTCCTTTTGTTTCAAAATTTTTAATCGTTTTGGAAAGTTGTTAAGCTCTAGTAGACCTCAATAGCTAGTAGGCTGTGAAAAAGAAACACTTCTGTCATACCCTAGCTTCTCATTGGCATTAGATATCTTGCCGCTGTTGTATCCCGTTAGAACTGATGTGTTGTAACGAATTTTCATGATCTTGCCCCGCTACTCTAGTTCGTTTGCATCTTTCTACTAAGTTAGTTGGTTTCTTCCATATTAACGGGCTTTTGTTAATTTTTCATGACCTGCTAGATTGCTTGCACGCAGGAAAATTGAAAACACCGATTTGACTGAAAATTTGAAATAAAATGAAACCCAAAAAAGATTGATATTGTTAATCCTATATCGTTAGAAAGGTAATCAAATTTTACATTTGATTCTATAAACCAAAAATAGGCATTCCCTTTTGAAAAAGTCGTGTTATCTGCGATTGAAGTTTCCTTAATTAATCTACTGATTACTCCAACTATAAACAGAATTCAAGTTTATCCCTCTAATATAAGGTGACACGTTTCATGCTTGATCATACCGCAAAGTCACGGTCTTCTAGGTTTGATAATCCCTGCGATATTCAATTTTTTTCTGATACCTACTTATACTAAAAATGGTGATTTGCACCTAAACGGTTCGTGTAAAGTTTGATATGAATCACCCTGTATAAACGTCAAAATTTAAGTGAATTTATTTTTATGTTATAGTCCTCAAGGTTCCCTACCATGATCAAGTGACAGGTTTCTAAAATATAGTTTAGTAAGCCCACGACCTTTCGTCCACGCACTTTTGGCCCACCCTGTATATGTTACGGTTGAAGTCCGAAAATGGCTAATGTGGACATTGCCCGGCAAATCTCGAGTTTAACAGAAATGGTAAGTTGACGTTGTACGAAAACCAGATATATTGACTATAACTCGAGACTAGCTATCGTCCCCTGTCGATATGAAATAGAGTGATGCAGCGTTGCCAATTTCACAAAAAGGAATCATTTTTTCAAACATGACAAACCTGCATGACATGATATTCTGTTTTTCCTTCGTCAATATTAATATGTGCGTCATACACGATATTGAATATTTCCTAATTTTTTACGTAATATAAAAATGCCTTCTTACTATCTTGTTTGTAAAGCTACAATAAGCTTCAATTTGTTTTCTACCTTCGCCAAATCATATTTGGCCAAGGATCGATAAGACAACGCTGTTTTCATATCTTGCTGCTTCGCTTCCTTACCTGGTCGCAAATTAAATCATACGTTCTTGGGATAATTATGCAGTGATGCACTGTTATCGTCCCTCTTTGAGAAAATAAGCTTCCTAAAATTCTGGTTAAACAGGTCTTTGGATTCATGGACATTTTTAATGAATTGTTACTCTAATTCATCGCTTTTCACTAGCAGTACTTCTTATGTTTGTCAGCTGTATGCGAAAAGTGCCTAGTTTAACAAGGCGCATCTGTTAATGTTTACATTAGCCGGCTAATGTCCGAATCGTGGTTCGGCACGCCTCGTACTCTTTTTGCGATATTCAATATTTTTCTGATATCTACTTATATCAGAAATTTATTTGCACCTAAACGGTTCGCTTTAAGTCCCATGCGTGATACATAGTCACACTAGAATTGATGCGGGAATTTAAATAACCAATAATATACAGGGTGTTCCGTTTAAAAAACATAACTTTGATGTCACGCTTTTATTAGACATAGTAGTCATTATTTTTAAAATATAGTCCAACTCGACCTACATACATACACTTGCAAAGTTAATTTTCTGAAAAGTGGTATCGTTTGGTCACAAGAGTCCGAGGCGTTGAACTTGACGCACCCTGTATATCTAAAATGCTACATCAAGCTTCTTTATCCGTCCACTCAAACCTTCTTTCCGCAGGAAGCACGTCAAATGCGAGGAGTGCGACCAAGACCCTTTGTGAGACCAGGTAATTACGCCTCTGACCACACGTGTCTTGGATTGCAACGAGAGATCCGTCTAGACGCGGCATAATACACTAATCTTCTTTTATTCCTCTTTATAAGGAGCAATCCACGGTTGGCGCAGCATGCCTGTCAAGAGGACCATAGCCCAATAATTTTTTTCCAGCTTATAATGCATCGATAAGTTTTTGGTAGCAAGAATTCCAAATAATTGACCCATACTCTAACTTAAAACAAACAAGGAAAGTGTAGCATGGTACTTATCGCATCCTCATTCAAATCATTCGAGAAAGATTTCTAATTTTTTATTTTGAATCCTATGTGCTTTTGACATCAAATCAAAGCATCAATTAAATGATGTTAATAAAATTAATACCTATTTTTCATCTGTGTTCGCAGCGGGTAAAACCTGTCAAGATATTACCAGCTCATTATATTCTTCCAAATTTCATGACAGCTTAACGTTTGATTTTAAATTTGTTGATGACCAGACAGTCATTGATTTAGTAATGTAATATATTACAGCAAATATGTTGAAATATTGCCTTCCGCACATCTCGTTGCCACTCACACATATTTTAAATTGTTGCCTGGAAACTGGGTATTTTCCAAGTGCTTGGGAACTTTCTATAGTAGCACCTATCCCTAAGATAAAAAATCCAGGTAATTTTGCAGACCTTAGACCTATTACAAAAATGTCTGTTTTATCGAAACTTTTAGAAAATGAGTGAAGTTCAACTTTATCAGTATATTGTTGAAAATCATATACTTCCCCCTGTTCAGTCAGGTTTCAGAAAAGATCATGGTACAGCTAGTGTGTTAGCTCATGTATCGGATGATATTATCAAGGCATATAATGAGGAAAAAGCTACAGCCTTGATGGTTAGGTTAGGCTGAAAGTGAGTGGGGCACACTGCCTCCTTCCACTGCGACTCAGTTGTATCTATTGTGGCTCACACCTGTTTAAGAGTTCACCGTACAGTCCGCACCTCTTAGCGAAGGGGATTATCGTGAAGGGTGAAACTTCCTTGAAGTCATAAGGTTCCAGTTGGGCAAATCCAAATGTCTGGAACCTAGCTCTCTCCAGTACTGGACAGGAGCAAAGAATACGCTCCGCTGTTTCATCCTCCACGTAGCAGAAGCGACAGTCTGATGTTTGTTCAAGATCCAACTTCCGCATGCGGTTCCTCAGATGACCATGTCCCGTTAGCAGACCAACTAGAATGCGGAGATCGTTCCTGTTCCAATCCATGATCCTCGAGGGGGGTCTGACTAGAGGGTATCTTATGAACGCCTTCGAGTGCAGTAACCCTGGTGTATCTCGCCAGTGCAGGAGTGCTTTCCTCTCTGCCCAGTCTGAGATGGTCTTTTTAGCGGTGCTTTTTGCAATTCCCACAGCAAATGGTTCTGGTCCTATGAACACAGATTCAGTTCCTCTTCTTGCGAGCGCGTCGGCCAAAACATTGCCTTCCACTCCGCTGTGACCCGGAACCCAAATCCCCAAATCTAGGTTACCTTGTTCCCTGTTCCGAGTTCTTTGAGGAGGTGCGTGCAGTTCCATACGAGTCTTGAATCAACCCGATTGGAGCTCAGTGCTTTCAGTGCTTTCAGTGCAGCCTGGCTGTCTGAAAATGTTTTTATAGATTTGTTTGTCAGAGGCCTTTTGATTAGTTCCCTGGGTCCCAGTTCAATGGCTATCATTTCTGCTTGGAAGACTGTGGTATACCTCCCAAGATTTACTGAAATTTCAACTCTTGGATTGGTACCAACTACTCCAGCTCCTGCCCCCAGTTCAGACTTGGAGCCATCAGTAAATAGCGCAAGATCGGAGGGTGATATGAAGCCATGCCTCCCTTCCTGGGAAAAGGACGTTATAGGATCTCTCTATGTGCGCTTGGGGAATCATATAGTCCGAGACCATTCCGAGTATGTGGTGATGGGTAATATCCCCCATGATACCCGTTGTGTCTGGTACTAGTTCTGTTTTGTAAGGTCTGCCAGTTGATAGCAGTCTGTAGGCGTCCACTTTTGTAACTCTCTCCACCTCAATGTATAGAGGGGTTAAATTTAGAAGGGTCCTGATGGCCAGGGTAGGTGTGGTATAGACATGGCTTCAGTGATAGCCAGTCAGGCGGCGCATTGCACTGCCGCCAGCCTGACTCTGGCTATCCGTTGTAAGCATTTCTGCCACCAGACAGCGCGACCTTCTATCGGTGTGGGGAAGTAAAAAGGGTCGATGGGGTCGCGAACTACTTTTGATAGTGGGGGTCGTGCCTTGAATAAGTTTGACAAGCACTGGCCTAGAATTATCGCTTATTATTATCTTACCGAAGTGAGCTTATGCAGAGCCTCAGTCGGTCCGTCCGTATACAAAAGATAACCTAAGCTACAGGTGCTAGGGAAAAACTAAATACAGATTCGCAATCAGCATGAAAAACTAGTCTCGGGAAAAATCCGGTTTTGTCAATATCGCTTCCGGTTCCACAGTGCGAGCGCCGTTTGAATTTACTTCTTACTTTTTTCTTTTATCCCCTACAGTAGTAAAAGGGAGAGTCCCTTGAATTTGTTGGCCGTCGGCGTCGTCGCGCCCATGGGCGAAGGTAGACCGCGGCTCCGGTTGACTTTGAGAGGAGGCGAAGAGAAGGATCGTTGCACCCTCGGCGGGGCGGAAGGGGAGCGCGGGGGCGGCCGCCGCCACGGCTCTCGCATTCCATTCTAGGGTTAAAAAACTACGCGCGCACACCGAAGGGAGTCACAGACACTGATTTTTCCTAGCCGCTAAGCCGCTGCCGCCGGTGCCGCGACCCTGATAGGCCTGCCTGTGTGCAGTTGTGGTGTTTGTGTGCGGTATCAGGTGGAAGGACGACGCACACACACCGACCGACAGGTTGCTCGTTGCTCGCTCGCTCGCTACCTCGCCGACCGTGACAAAAACTGTATTTATTGTGCTAGTCCCTTTGCTATTTTTTTTATCTGTCTTGCTTATCGCTCGGTGCACGGTGCGTCGAGCGGTCGTGTTGTATCAGTGCCAGTGGGCCGGATATATCATGGCGAAGATGTTGACTTTTGCGGTAAGTTGCGCAGCCTTATTTATTTATTTATTAGGTATCAAAAGAACTTGCGGAGAAACATGAAAATGAACTTTTGAAACTTTTGATCTAGCACGTTTTATAATGACTAACGAAACAGGCGCACGTTCATATGAATCAAAAACCTCCTAACTATACTATTTTGACGCCTTTCAATTTTTTTTAACTGTGCAGACCGCGTAGGCAGAACCTAAATACCCCAGTACCGCGGCTGCTGTGAAAGAGTTATGTTAGGGGGAGTTTGTTAACGCGGGACTTGAATGGGTCCTTAATTAGGATATCTGCTGAAATCTAAACTCTTTATTAACGTGTCGGTCACCTCTGTGGTCTTCATCAACGTATGTCCAACAAATCATTAATTTCTAATAAGTTGCACGATTATGCAGATTTTTTTAGTTCCAGTGATAATTATAGGCGAAAAGAGTATTGTAATAGCAGACTCGACCTTGCCCGTTGACATTTTTGTCATTTCAGCACGAAGTGCACGAAATGCACTAATTTGTATTTGTTTAATTTGCTGAAAAATGAAATCAAGTTATTTGACTCAGTTCTATCCGCACATAATGGTGATACCATCTTTTTATTTTCACATTGCATGAAGCTACAGTCTGAGATGCGTTTGCAACCAAATCATCGCCTGTCCGCAAAAAAAATCCAACACAAAAACTCTCGTAAATAGTTTCTTGCATCTCTCTTCGTAGAAACCCTGACACAATTTTTGTTCCGCAACCAAACGATCATGGACCCCCAAATCGCTCAAAAACGAAGTTTCTATATTTTCAGTTTTTTGATTGTTGCTGCGCCACCACTGACACGATTTCTAAAAACCATAGTTTTCCATCCTCGCCGTCATTATAATACCGTGACAAAATTTCATTAAGATCAAATCAATAATCTCCAGGTTACGGAATACTCGTATCTCAATACTTGTATCTATACATAAAAAGATTCTAAGTCCCTTGGTTTCTGTAATAGGCAAGGCAATGTTCGGATGGACCTAAAAAAGTGTATTATGCCGCTAGGCCTTTCTTTCATAAGTCAATGGACAGCCAATTACGAATAAAGCAAATTTTTCAGTTTTACAACCCCCACCCCTAACCACCCCAATTTTTCCCTCACCAAAAAAAAAAAAATAGAAAATGATCAGGAACCCCTAAAACGCCTAAAAACGATGCTTGAGCTGTTTTTATATTTTTAGTTTTTTTATTATTGCTACGACGCCACTGAGACGATTTCTAAAAACCATACGCGTTTTCCATCCTTGCCAAGGTTATAATACTGCGTCAAAATTTCATTAAAATCAATTCTTGAGTTACACAATACAGAACGATCGGTGCAGAAATACTCTTTATGCGTACATACATCAGAAAATCAAAATCCCTTGGTTTCTGTAATAGGCAAGGAAATGTTCGGATGAACCGAAAAAAAAAAATGTGTTATATGCCGTTAGGTCTGTTTTTCACAGGTCAATGTGTCCAATATGGAAACAAAGCATTTTTCAGTATTTACGCGAAAAAATAAAATATTTGGGCAAATACCAGCCAGGTTCACAGCCAGGCCTCTACACGAATACGCTAGGCTAGGTGAAGTGCTGGCGTTATAATGCAGAGTCGCAGTCGCAGATTTCGTATTTAAGCATTCTAGTAATTAATAATTTATAATAATTTCAACTACCCTAATAAGATATATTGTGGAGTTGTAGTAGGAGATGCTTCTATATTTCACTAGCAGTGCCATGATAAATTTCGTATTTATAAGGGTTTCAACTATCCTAAGAAAATAATGTATATTTAATATATCTTCGTCTAGACATATTCCAACAAGACTCTAATAAAAATGAGTTAATTTCCATAGCTACTGACTGTGGTTTTATTACCATCAATAACTCTATAACATGAAAACTGTATAATGAGGTTTTCAAAATATCACTGAATGCCCAGAAACCGGAAACGCATTTGATTTTTTAAAACCGTACGAGTCTCGTTAACTCCATCATACCAATATTTTAGCGAATGAATAACGGTATGGCCGTGAACTATAAAAAAATGAAAGCTTGAGAAGAACGAGTCAATCAACTTAACTGCATTTGTTCCCATATGAGCATCTATAAACAATCGCATTATGCTTACATGCTACATTATAAATCGTATTGTATAATAAATATCATTCAGGTTTCTTGCAGAATTAGAAAATAAAAAAAAACTTCTGAGACATCTAGAAAAATATTCAAACGGTAAAACATCATAATGATATCCGTATATACATAGTTGCCATTTATCACACCTTGAACTTTTTAATGTTGAATCGTTTTGCATACAATGGGTTTAATCTATAAGTCCCATACTGATTTGATGAATCTTTTAACAAATTTTAATTACAAAAAATATTCAATATATAATAAATTACTCATAAGTAATCGAAGGTTTATCTTCAAAAGCGGAGTATATTTTCTCGAAAAAAGTAAAATATTCTAATGATTTGAATTGCAGTCACAGTCTTTCCCATCATCTAGATATTTTCCGTGTATAGTGGGCCTCAGAATATATCGCAATTCAAATTGAGGAATAGGATTCTGTAACTCGGAATATTGAGCTTATTGAGAACATTGCTCGAGAAACTCTTCATCGAGAGGCTAGAGTCCCCCTAAATGCGACATTGAAAGTAAGCTTTTGCCTCTCTTTCTAAAACTGCTCAAGATAACTAGGCAGATAGATATATTTCTGTTTTCTAATCCAATAGACTTTTCACGGGTGTGCGCAAGATCAATGTTGTTTGGAAAAATAGATTTTGGAACCTCTAACAAATGAAGAACGCCCCGAACAAACTTCTAGGCTCTCTATCACCGGCCAGCGCCTCTTTTTTAATACAAGCTGTGTTATCTAGAAATCTAGAAATAAATTTCTGCAAAGGGAGTTTTTTACAAAACCCACGCAAAATAAAGTGGAAAGGACCTTACAAATAGTAGAGAATTTCGCCGATACGTCTCAAATTGGTTCGGGACTAATTCAGATAAAAAGCGCATGCACAGTAGGAACTGATTCAGTTTACATCACAGAATCAGTTTACTGTGCAGGCGCCTTCGAACTAGTCCCGAACTAGTAAAGGCCCTATAAAAATATGAACCATGAATGTTTTCAAAATAAGTCAGTAGACTCGAACCGGCTTAGTATCTTCAAAGAAAAATGTTTTGTGAAGCCACATATGTTTTTGACGTTTTTCTCAAATGTTTCTCATATGTTCTTGATTTCCAACAGGTACCAGCTTCCTAGTATTGGAACATGTTAAATAACATTCACGAAAAAAATGCCAACCATAAATCTAATGAAACAGTATCACGATTTTTTACGACTGCATATGATAAGAGTATGACATAAGAAGCTTCTCAAGTTTTCAGCGATTTTTTTGGCTATGGAAAAGCCGAGAAAATGAGGAAAATACTTGAATTCCTCTAAGAGCGTGACGTCACGGGTATGTTTGCCGTGTTGCAGTTTTAACTTATTCAGTACCCAATATTTAATGCACACCTTTATGTGATCGTCTACACATTCGAAAAAATACATAATTTTATATACATACACGGTCAGTGAAGCAAACTTTACTAACCTGGTTAATACTTGGTTGAAAGATTTGTGTTTAGCAGGTAGAGATAATACGGCAGTAAAGGCAACGTGTGAAGAGTATCCACTAATACGAAAATCGTGTGTGCTTTTCAAATTCAAATTCTCGGAATTAATCATTCACCGCACAATAACTAAATTATAAGATTACGTCTAACTTCACTTTATAACCCTCATCACAATTCGCAGAGCAGAGCAAAGCTTTCTCCCGCAGAACTACCAAAATGTACCTTTGATAAGTGATTCCTGGCTCCTTCCTGCTGCTGTGGCTTTTACAACCGTAAGCTGCACACCCTACCATTATGCTCACCGCAATATTTTACAATGATTGGTCTTAAAAACGATAAATATCATAAAAAAATATTTTGGTGGCTATTCATTTTCGGTAACAGCTAATGACAGCTAATTCTTATAGCATCAAACGGGCGTGCGGTATCCCCTCTCTCCTTATCAAGATTATATAATATGTTTTCGAGTGAGCAGTCACGAATGTACACGCTCTCGACTTTTCTTGTGTTTTAGTGGTTAAAAGTGATTCCATAAATTTGATTTTTGGTACAGCTACGAGTTAAAGTTGTAAGTTTTTCTTTGTGCAACTAGTTTCTTCGTTAGACGTGTTTTAAGATAGAAATTGATTAAAACACAATCATAACACAGTAATAATAGCAAAAAGTTAGCAGGCACAAAAAACTACTGGTACAAATCCATAAATACCGCACTTATAGGCCAGGAATTTTAGGTCGATCGAAGATGACTAAAAAGAAACCCAAGATTATTGTATGTGGAAAATGTGAAAATAATGTTACAAAAACTCAATATAGTCTTCAATGTGCTGGAGATTGCGCGAGATGGTTTCATAAAAAGTGTACAGACCTCTCAGATGAACAATACCTGGCATATGAGCAAAGGAAGAATGATGAAAAGTGGATTTGTGGTGACTGTAGTCAAAATGTGTCAAATGCTGATTCTGACACATCTGAGGATGAAGCTGAGCCTACTAATAAAGACGTTCTAAGGGTGATGAACAATAAATTTATGGAATTAGAAAAATCGCTAACCTTCAATGGTGATATAATGGAACAACTACAGAAAACGATTAAGGAAATTCTAGATGAGAATAAAAAGCTCAAAAAGGAGCAGGAGCAGCTCAAACATAAGATCAATGATTTGGAAAAACAGGTTACTATTATAAATAAAAAATTGTTAAAGGAGGACTGTGAAGGTAGAAGGAAAAACATTATTATTTCCGGTATAAAAAGTGACAAGTATGCTGAATCAAATGCAAAAAAGGTTCTTAGCAAGCTGGGTGAGGAACCAGAAGACTGTAAAATTTCTGTGCTACCAACTGCTAATACTGGTGCAATAATAGTAGCGGAATTTCCCACCGAGGATAGAAAAAAGAAGGTGCTGGAAAAAAGAAAGAATGTTGAACTGACCTACCTGAGCTGTGGTATTGCTGATTCACCTGTGAAAGTATTCATCAATGAGGATTTACCAAGGGAAACAAGGGATCTTTTCAAGAAGGCAAGAGATCTGAAAAGAGACGGGTATAAATATGTTTGATGCAAGGAGGGCCAGGTATACGCAAGGAAAGGTGATGGTGAGGCTGTTGTGAAAATTAATTCTTTGTCTGATGTAGACAAACTGAAGACCAGGGAGTAGACAGAAAATATTCGAAAATTGGTGAACATAGAAAAACTTATTTTTAACATTCAATTGCATAAATAATTTTCTTGATGAATATAAATCTTGTGCGATGTTAGAGTGTGATACCATTAGTGAAATACCTTCTTTCAGTGATAACCAGGATAACCTAAATATCATTCATTTTAATATACGTAGCATATACAAAAACTTTGATAATCTTCTAGTTTTCTTAGAATCAACTGGAAAGAGCTTTGATGTTATAGTATTAACGGAAACCCATACGATTTATAATTTATCAGATTTTCATATACCAGGATACCTTCCTTTTTGGAATCAAAGTAGAAACACTAGTTTTGATGGTTGTGCAGTTTTTACAAAAGAAGACGTATTTCAAAAATGCGTCATTGTTGAGTATGGTAATGTAAAATGTCTTAGAGTGTCTATTAGTAAGTGTAATACTGAAGCTGATATTTTGGCTTTGTATAGATCTCCTTCAACAGATAAAGGTGAGTTCATTGAGAGCTTAAGCAATATTCTACATCAAGCAACATCTACTGATTCGAAAAAGCTAGGCATCTTTACTGGTGATATTAATCTTAACTTGTTAGACAAAAATTGTGCTGTAACTAATGACTATCTTACAGTTATGAATAGTTTTGGATATAATAACTTAATAAATGGTGTAACAAGAAGAACTGAAGATACAGCTAGTTGCATTGATCACTTTTTTATAAAGTGCAAAGACCAAAATTATAGTAAGATAACTCCTGTAATCCTAAAGCGAGATCTTACTGACCACTATCCCATTTTATTAAATTTGAAGCTTAAGAATGAATTGGCTGATACAACACAAAAAAATAAGCTGTACTCAAAAATAGATTATGCTCTACTCTCCCAAATGATATCCGAGTCAAAATGGGACAGTGTGTTGGGTGAGACAAATGCAGAAACTGCTACAACAAATTTTATTCAATCTTTTACAAGCATGATAAAGAGTTGCACCAAAGTGTACCAAATTTGTAGCAAGAATGTTAGGCTAAAGCCATGGATCACTGAAGGTCTTATCCTATCCATACGGAAAAGAGATCAATTAAAAAAACTATGGTCTCAGAATCCTAATAATATCATAATGCAAAATAATTATAAGCGTTATCGTACTATTTTGTCTAATTTAATTAACAAAACATCAGTATTATAAGAATAAGTTGCAAAACAATACCGGTGATGTAAAAAAGACATGGGACATAATTAAGGAAGTTACGAACGACAAAACCAACAAAAAAGATATAAAAACTATTTTAGACACAAATAGTGAGACCATCAGTGATCCTGGCCAAATAGCCTCAGAATTCAACTCATATTTTTGTAGTATTGGACCTCAATTAGCGAGTAATATCAATCCAACAGACAAAAACTTCAAAGAAAAATCAGAGACGTGCCCAGAATCGTGTTATTTTACTCCTATCACAGCAAATGAATTAATAAATCTTATAAGCTGTTTAAAGAACAATGTTAAGTGTGGGGAAGACCAGATCACAACTGAGGTCCTCAAGCAGCATCATAAAGACCTAATAGCTCCTATGTTACATACAATTAATTGCATATTAAGCACTGGAGTTTTTCCATCAATCCTGAAAAAAACTATAATTGTACCAGTCTTCAAAAATGGAAATGAAAAATTAACTTCAAATTACAGACCGATTGCTTTAACAAGTACAGTGAGTAAACTGGTAGAAAAGTGCATTAAGTTTAAGCTCCAATCCTTCTTTGAAAAGCAAGACGTACTGTCAAAGAATCAATATGCATTTAAAAGAAACTCTAGTGCTGAAAATTGTCTGGCAAGGGTAACAGAGATGATCCTGGGTGGTCTGGATGTTGGTAATAGAGTTGTAGGTATCTTTTTAGACCTTAAAAAGGCCTTTGATACTGTGGCACATCACTTACTACTGCAGAGACTCCATAAAATAGGTATTAGAGGTATTGGGTATAAACTTATTGAGTCATACCTAAAAGATAGAACCCAGAGAGTCAAAATTGGAAATATCATAAGTGAGTCTCAGGCAGTGGTGTGTGGTGTCCCACAGGGAACAGTTCTAGGTCCCATATTATTTAATGTTTATATAAATGACGTTTTGTCAATCTTAGATGAAGAGGGCGCTGTGTTCTGCTTTGCAGATGACACAGTAATAATTGTGCAGGGTGAATCATGGGAAATTGCAATAAAGAAATCCGAATCTGCCATCTCAAAAATAATGTGCTGGCTGGAACACAGTCTTCTCTCACTAAATGTTGAAAAAACAAAATTCCTTACTTTTGCTCACTCCTCGAGAACATTACCAACCGTTCGTAGCCTTAGGATTCATAACGTAAAATGTGATGGCTTAGAAACATGTGTATGTGGTGACAAAATAGAAAGGGTGGAATCAATTAAATATCTAGGCGTCTTGCTTGATCAAAAATTAAACTGGAAAGATCATATATATTATGTTACAAAAAAAGTAAGGAAACTTATACACAAATTTTTTGAACTTAGACATATATTGTCCTTAAAAATGTTGAAAATTGTATATGCCTCGCTAATTGAATCCATAATAACGTATGGTATAATAGCCTGGGGAGGCGCTGGTAAAACCTCCATATCGCCACTACAAATTGCTCAAAAATATGTAATAAAAATAATGATGTTCAAAAATAGAAGATACCCAACGGAATTACTCTTCCAGGAAAGTAAATTGTTAACTGTTGAACAACTGTATATTAAAACTGTAATAAGATTTATGTTAACTAACACATATTATAGGAATAACTTGCCCCATAGTCATAACATCCGTAATGCTTCAAATCAAAACTTAACATTATCCTTTGTCAGACATTCAGCCTCTCAGAAGCATATTAGTTACACTGGTCCTAGGATATTTAACCTGTTGCCTATTTCTATTAAAACCAAGCCATTTAAAAAAGTTACAAATCTAATAAATAGCTGGATCCTTGAAGGCAACTTTTCTTCGAAGTATATAGTGTAAGTAGTGAATAAGCCTAACACAAACAATAATACCAAGCAACTGTATAGACATAAATGCAAAATTAAACAAGTAAATAACCAGCACCCACAGATTTTTAAAATCCATCGTGTTGGTAAAAATAATATTTATATTCAAGAAGAGAATTTGATTTGATGAAAGCACTTAATATTATATGACCGTATTGATTGTAATTAAAATTAAATTGTCGAATGTAGAGAACTATTAAGCATACTAATGTATGTTGCTAAGCTTGCTATTATTGTTCTGATTGATAAATAACTTGTGCAAATATTGTAACGCTTCATTAGAACTCGATGACATGTACATAAATGGAATTATTGTCGAAATAAATATTATCTAAGTGAAACCCACAGGCTTGACGGAAGACAAATCACAAAAAGTAGTTTGTTTCGTGAAAATTGCGTCTATACCGCGATTTCGGCGTTGACGAGGCAACAATGCACTGCTGATGTATGGCGCGCTTCGCACTGATCGGCTAATATTGAATTTCCTTTTTTAAACTTCAAAATGGAATTACTAGTAAACAAAATAACGGAGCGAGAAACGAAATGCATCAGTACACCTATTTTTGTATGATTTAGTCATTGTTTTCAAACCTTTGATGCTAGTCCATTATAAATTATGGTTACACTTATACCATGTAAACTATAAAATCTATTCTAGAAAATCCTCGTGGAGCCTGCCAGCATACATTTAAGTCTAAGAGATATATGCACGGTATCCTGATCCCACCTTTATTTCCAAAAATAGTTATTTGTCAAATAAATTGCGATTAATCACGGTATTCCTTTTTACAGATAACTGTTTTAGTTATACTCCAGACATCTAACTCACTGCCCAGTACAGCTGCACCTCAGACAACAAACTCCCAGATTTCGACGACAGCTAAGAATCAAACGGCTCCAGATAAAGAGGAACTTCAAAACTTGATGTCGCAACAGGCGGAAAACATAAAGAAAATTGTCGCAGATCAAGAGGAACACATCCGAGGAGACAGTCCAATTTTAGAAAGTAAACAGGATCCTCAAAGTAAAGAACTGGAAAGCATGACGCTAGAAGAGTTGAAAAGTAAATGCCAGCAACTGTACAAGTTGTTAAGTGCTGCTAATAAAACTCAACTACAACAACCGTTGGTCAACAATAACAGGTCAGTATTAGTTTTCTAGGAACTCGATTTGGATCAGTCAGCAATAACATGTCTTTCAACTCGATTTGGAAGCTTTTCATAACAAGATGGAAAGGATTGATAAACGTATAACGGGTGCCGCAGAATTTGCTTGACACGTGATAATCTCGTAACAAAAAAAGTGCAAACGAAAATTGATTGATATTATTGAAAGTACTAGAGTCTATCAGACCATGCTTTCGAAACATTTTTTTGTACATCAACACCTAAAACTCGCCGCCAATTTTTTTTCAAATAGCGCACCCAATAGTTTTTCCAATACAAGTTAAGTCCTTATTTCATTTAAAATCTTGTAGTACATTTCATTTTATACACAAACCTATTTTTTTCGTAAAGCCATAAGCGTAAGATAAACAAAATAAGGATTTGTTGACGCGTAATATTTTCGTATCACAAACAGATAAAAAAATGTAGTCAAGTTGATTGACGGTGATACCACTTCATTATTTTCCCATAGCATCATGCTATAGTCTGAGATTCCCTTGCAACCAAAGCATCGCCCACCCGTCCGCAAAACAAACAACTAACTCAAAAACTCTAACTAATTTCTAACATCTCTCTCCGTAGGAACTAAGACGACACAGTTCTTATTCTGCATTCTTAAACCCTTATCTTAGTCGCATGGCACGCCGATTTTTCGATATTTAAAAACAGATCATATTACCATTATCAATCGTGGTGGGCAATGGAATGTGCTCCGGGGCTTCCCAACCATCCTATCCGAGACTCCATCACATCTCAGATCATTTTGAATGCTCTAAAATAAAAGCAGAAAACGATCACAGATCCCTAGAGTCCCCAAAGCATAGAGCGGCTTTTTTTTAATTTAGTTTCACCGCTAACACAATTTAAAAAAAACACAGACTTTATGGATCTCTACGAAGGACCACATTATGATTTAGAAATTCCGGTTCTATCAGTTTAATAACATACATTACATCTACATCCATATAATTTCAATTTTTTTTTGTCTAAGATAGGGCAGCATTCGGATAAAGCTGAAAAGTATGTTATGTCGTTGCTTCACAGGCCAATGCGATACATTTTTCAGTTTCACAACTGCTCACCCCCAAACTACCCCAATTTTACCCCCTCTGAAAAAATATGGCAAACAATCAGGAATCCCTAAATCGCCTAAAAACGACGCGCTTGAACTGTTTTTATATTTTCAATTTTTTTACTGCTGCACCGCCACTGACACGATTTCTAAAAGCAAAGCGTTTTCCACCCCCGCCACGGTAATCATAATGTGTCAAAATTTCATTAAAATCAATTCAATAATTTCTACTTTACGATACGGAGCGAAAATTATTCTCACTCTGACTGCCGTTCAGAACAACGTACCGCATCATATCAGCGTTCCATTATCAATTTCGTCATTGTCAATTTAGTCAAGAGTCGTGAAGGTATTTGAATTTTGCTCTCTCTTTTCTTCAGCCAGAACGTAGTGTTCATTCTTTTCTTGCACTCTTCAGCACCAATATTGCGTTGCTTTGCAAATCTTCCCACGCATCATTTTTTTAATTTTATTATAATGGTTAGGGTATCTTGCATCCCGCAATAATGCCGCATTTCAGCACAGATCGATGAACTGCAAGGTATTTTCTTGCTTCTAATTCAAAGCCATTGTAGAAGATTGTACTCGCTCCGCGATCCTGCAACATCTTTGATACGCGAGAGTGTTCGCATCGCTGTTCTTCTAGATGTCCAAAGTGACACGCGGTCATATTACGAAACGCTGTTCGGATACAAATCTGTACATGGCTTTAGAAAATTCTAGTCCCTTGGTTTCTTTAATAGGCAAGACAAAGTTCGGATGGACCTAAAATAGTGTATTTGCCGCTAGGCCTACTTTCACAGTCCAATGGACAACCTATTATGAATACAAATAATTTTTCAGTTTTTTTTATGAATACAGCAATATTTTCACTTTTACAACCCCCCACCCCCCAACCGACCCAATTTCACACCCACCCAAAAAAAAAACTGAAAATTGTCAGGAACCCCTAAAACGCGTAAAAACGAAGTTTGAGGAATATTGTATTTATTTTTGTTTTTTGTGAATTACTTCGACGCCCATGCACGGATTTTCAAAATCGTAACAGCATTACCTAATACGACACCACCCCATATCGCTACCGAAATTTCATCACAATCCATGCAGCGGTTACTGAGATAACGAGGCTAGAAAAACTCACAGAGACAGACAGACAAGCAGACCGACAGAGAGATAGACAGACAGATCGACGGAAATCAGTGACGTGGATTTTCGTAATCTAGACATCATAAAACTCCCAAAAAGTGCATTATATCAAATTCGAAAATTTTCGTGATCACAATACTCCCTCACCTATCCGTGTGGGAAGTAAAAAAAAACTAAGTGGGCCTTCCAACCTCTGAAGCTCACCCCTAACTTATTTTTTTACATTTTTTTACATAAATGAAGTCATTATATTATTTAAAATCTTATAGTGCCTTTGATCACATACACAAATAAATGTTTTTCGTAAAATCATAAGCATAAGATAAATGAAATAAGGATTAGTTTGAGGTGTAATATTTTCGTAAAAAATATTTTTTTGAAAGCATCCCTTTATAGGTCATTCAGTACCCTTAAAACCTACATGATTTTCTTTTTATCCATTTTTTTGGCAAAAATTTTAGGCGTCAAACAAATTCCTATTTTGTATATATTATGCTATGATTTTACAAAAAAAAGTCTGTGTATAACATCAAATGTAGGAAAACCTATGGAGTGCTATTTGAAAACAAAAAGGTGGGGGTGAGTTTTCGGGGATCACGTACAAAAAAAATGTATTGAATGCATGGTATGATAAATCCTGTAGTTCCTTCAGAATTATAATTCAGTTCTTGCTTGAATCGTTTTTCGTTATAAAAAATATCATGTGTCAAGGAAATTCTGAGACACCAGGTATATATAATATTATATACAGGGTATCTCTGAATTTCCTTGACACGTGATATTCTCGTAACAAAAAAAGTTCAAACGAAAACTGAGTAGAATTTTGGAAAGTACTATAAGGTCATACCATGCTTTTAAGACATTTTTTTGTATTTCAACCCTTAAAAGTCACCCTCAACTTTTGTTTTTCAAATACCACCAAATAGTATTTTCTACACAAATTAAGTCCTTGTATATTTAAAATTTTCTAGTACTTTTGATTTTACACGCAAACTTATTTTTTAGGTAAAACATAAAATAAGAATTTGCTTGACGTAAAAAATGGATAAAAATAAAACTACTTGGTTTTTTAAGGGTACTGTACGACCTATGATATGTGGTTTCGAAAACAAATATTTTTTATAGCTTTTTTATCACGAAAATACTACGCCTCAAACAAATGATCTTCTTATGTTAATCACTAAGAAAAAAAATGGTTTGTGTATGAAGTCAAAGGCACTACAAGATATTCAATAAAATAATTACCCCATAAATGTAAGAAAAGTTTTGGGATGCTATTTGGAAAAAAAAGTAGAAGGTAAGTTTTAGGGGTTGAAGTTTCGAAAGCATGGTATGATAGGTCATTCGGTATCATTGAAAGGCCCACTTAGTCTTCTTTTTTATATGTTTTTCTTGCGAAAATATTACGCCTCAAACCAATTCTTATTTTATTTATTTTATGCTTGACTTTACGAAAAAAATTAATTTTTGTATAGAATCAAAGGTACAAGACTTTTAATAAAATAAGGACTCAATTTGTGTAGGAAAAACTATTATGTGTTATTTGAAAAAACAAAGATGGGAAAGAGTTTTAAGGGTTGAAGTACAAAAAAATGTTTCAAAAGCATGGTATGATAGACCCTGTAGTACTTTCAAACATTCCACTCAGTTTTCTTTAGAACATTTTTTGTTACGAGAATATCACGTGTCATATACAGGGTTATTCACGTTATTCGACACGGAGCATTATGGCTAAAGTATTTGAGAAACAAGAAAATAATAATTTGGGATGGATAGAGACCCCTAAGGGCTACATTTTAAAAATATTTTCATGTTATACAGGGTGTCCCAAAAACACGAAATGTATCAAAGTTATGTTTTTTTAAATAGAACACCCCGTATATTATTGCATATTCAGATTCCTTGGTGAATTCTAGTGTGACTTTGTGTATCATACATGGGACCTAAAGCGAACCATTTAGGTGTAAATCACAATTTTCGGTATAAGTAGATATCAGGAAAAAATTGAATATCGCAGAGATTATAAAATATGGAAGGCTGTGACTTTGCCGTATTACTAAGCATAAAATGCGTCAGCTTTGATGAGACTGTCAAATTTAGGTTACGTTTATGCCTGGAGAAATCGGTCGATGAATTAAGGAAACTTCGATCAACGGTAACTTGATTTTTTCAAATGGGAATGCCCAATTTTTTTTATACGGTTAAACGTAGAATTTGATAAGCTTTCTAATGATATAAGGTTGTGAATATCAATCTCTGGTAGTTTTCGTTTAATTTTAAATTTTCAAACAAATCGGCGATTTTCAATTTTCCTACCTATAAGCAACGTAGCATGCCATGAAATATAAACAAAAACCTGTTCAGGTAGAAGAAAACAACCAACTTAGCTGAAAAATACACACTAACTAGACTAAAAGGACAAGATTATAAAAATTCCTTACAACAAATCAACTCTCCCAGAAACAACTGCGATAACATCTCTAAGGTCAAAGAGAAGCTGGAGTATGGCAGTAATAGATATTTTTTGCAGTCTACTGGCTACCGCAATTTACTAGAGGTTACAAATTCCCAAGACAATTAAAAACCCTGACATGAAATAGAAACAACCAGCGACTGTTGCTCCAGCACGCAACTATCAATCATATGTAATGGTGTCAAAAAGTACTAATTTGCGTCGAAGTCGATACCTCTGACTAGAGCCCTTCTATTTTTCAATATCTATTAGCAATATTGCAAAAAAGGAATACTGACAAATCAGATTTAAATTTCCTGCCATTCAAGTTATGTTTTATAATTTGAACAAATGTTAATTCATTCTTCATTTTCTGCGACCTTGCTAATAGGTACTGAAGAATTTTCAGAACTCCAGTCAGAGGTACTTTTGACTTGAGTTTTGACAGAGTTGCATACTTTTTTATATCATTAAATGTGAAATTTTATTATGAAAATAATAAACTGCTTACAACATTCTCTAGTAGTTTTTATTTTATATCAAAATTTTTAATGGTTTTGGAAATTGTCAATCTCTAGTACATTGCAGTAGCTAGTAGGCCGTGAAAAAATCCATTTCTGCCATACTCAAGCTTCTCTTTGACCAAAGATATGTTACCGCCGTTGTTTCTGGTTAGACTTTGTTTGTTGTAAGTAATTTTTATATTCTTGTCCCTTTAGTCTAATTCGTGTGTATTTTTCAGCTAAGTTAGTTGTTTTCTTTTACCTGAACAGGTTTTTGTTTATATTTCATGGCCTGCTACGTTGCTTATGGGTAGGCAAATTGAAAAACGCCGATTTGTTTGAAAATTTAAAATTAAATGAAAACTGTTAGAGATTGATATTCACAACCCTACATCATTAGAAAGGTTATCAAATTCTACGTTTAACCGTATAAAAAAAATTAGGCATTCCCATTTGAAAAAATCAAGTTATCGCTGATCGAAGTTTCCTTAATTCATCGACCGATTTCTCCAACCATAAACTTAATTTAAATTTGACAGTCTCACCAAAGCTGGCGCATTTTATGCTTAGTAATACAGCAAAGTCACAGCCTTCCAAATTTTATAATGTCGGCGATATTCAATTTTTTTCTTGTATCTACTTATACCGAAAATGGTGATTTACACCTAAACGGTTCGCTTTAAGTCCCATGTGTGATACATAAAGTCACAATAGAATTCACCAAGGAATCTGAATATGCAATAATATACGGGGTGTTCCATTTAAAAAAACATAACTTTGATACATTTCGTGCTTTTGGGACACCCTGTATAATATGAAAATATTTTTGAAATGTACCTTTAATGGGTCTCTATCCATCCCAAATTATTATTTTCTTTTTTATCAAATACTATAGCCATAATGCTCCGTGTCGAATAACGTGAATAACCCTGTATATTGCCGAATTTTAGATCTAGACAATTCATTTAATTTTGATAAACAATCACGAACTTGAAATGCAAGAATAAACAAAGAATTTTTCTATTTTTTTGCGGGAATGACTTCGCAGTCAAATCTACGATTTAGACAATGGATACTGGTCCTAGGACATGTATCCATCTGGGACTAACATCTGGATAAGTTGTCACGTGAAGGAATGAGGATTAAGGTTCTTTTGAAGATTATTTAAAATTATTGCCTACTTGTCGCCAGTACAACGCGTAGCGTTGCATTATCCAACAACCAAAATTCGTCTTCACTGTCTTAACACATTTTAGCAACTGAAAATGCCTAATAATAAATAGTTCTATAAATTGACGTCTTAAAACCTCAAATGCCTCCTCAATTTCTCTCTTACCTCGCGGCTCTACCTATATGTGTTGCCTTAGATTTCAATGACAAGACTCCACCACTTTCCGAGTTATAGGAAGGACAAGGATAGCAGAATAGACGACAAACAGACCGGCCCGAATAAGTGACATAGTTTTTCCAAAAAGGCGTATCTGATTTTTGCGGTTACAAGTCTTCCTCCACCTACCGACTCAATTGTGTGAAAGAGTGTCTATACTGGGACAGCAAAGCAAATCAACAGTTGTCGGTATTTCAAATTTTCACTTGGAGAAAGGAATCGGAAGTAGCCTAAACGTTAATAACTTTTATTTCGATGCACGTGGCTTTATTTATAAGCCAGTAAAGAGCAACAAACCACAACAATAATTTAGCACCTTATTTATTCGAATAAAACGGTTTGTTTCATTTTTCGTTGCTAGCCAGTTGCGTTTTCATCGGTTCAATTGGTATGCTAAAAATATTTTTATTCGCAGACTGGTAAATCACAAATTACCAGAAACGTCGGCCCGTCCGGTCTACGTCCAGATGAAGCCTAGCTACAAATCGAAATACCCGACAACCACAAAACCAAACGGATTTTACGTGACTCAACCTCACATATCTACCACCAAAAAGCCTGTTTCCAGTTCTCCTTCAACGCCTCCGATCAAATATATCAGGTTGGAGCCGGTAATACTGCAGAAGACCATCTTGAGCGACGGCCGGACAGTTTACTACTGGCACAGAAGCTTACCTACTGCAGTGGAATATTCCAATACGCCGGATTCTAAGTACTACCACCCACCACAGCAACAAATTCAACAGATTCAGCAGCTTCAACAACAACAACAACAACAACAGGTAACGCGAATTTCGAAATTCCTATAAAGTATTTGGGTCTCAAAGAGTTTTTTGTCACTTCGCGAATGTTTGTTATTAAGCGTCTAGTAACCATTTTTCAGCAACTGCGTCTAAAGGGGTGTCTTAAAAAAAATATGGCAAAATATTGATGTTACGTCATAAGTCTTTCGTGGAGCCATCCTTTGAATGTTACTCTAGTCTACCATCTGACATCTTTTTCTCAAGGCCTTTACGGAAGCAGTGATCTGGATCCGGATTGATCAGTTATAATGTCAAACAGCTGTCAAGTGGGAATTATGATTCCATAAATTTAACGGACATCCAACAACGAAAAAGTTGGTTTAAGAATAAAAAACAGATTTTTAAGAAAAACAGCTACTGAGCTGAATCATCCGATTGCGATCACTTACCGTACAAGAGTGAACTGACCCTATTTCTGACTGATCCTAGATCGCTTTCCGAACGTCAGTATCAGTGATCCTTGTGATCGTCGGGTTAACCCGATCATAGTTTCCGTAAAGCCTTCTGTCTACAAACATAACACCCGCTTCTTAATGACATTGAAATAATTTTATGTTCGTGTACAAGCTGTGGTGCACAATATTTCGTAACCTATTTTTGGTAAATGAGATACCGAGACATTTGTTACACAGGAGTGAGGTTATCTATCAGAGACACTGCACCTTATACCTTGTTACCATAACTGATGGCACCAACAGCTTGTGGAGATACCTAAGTTGTTTGGGCACTAGAAGGAGGATTAGAGACACTCTTTCACAGCTTATGAATACACTGATCCTAATAGTGCACAGTGCTTGCCACTGTTCATCAGTTTGTTGGAACGAAGCTTAAAACAGGTAACTTCGCTAGCGTACAGGACGCGTCACCTCGGTAGACTAAAACGAGGTGGAACATCGGAAGGATTGTTTCAAGATACCACTAAAATCGACTGTTTCTGGTCTGGGTGCCAGGTCATAGTGGAGTGGAGGGGAATGTATTGGCCGACAGTCTCGCAAGAGGAGGAACCGAATCTGCGTTCCTATGACCAGAACCATTTGCGGGCATTGCGAAAAGCACAGGAATGATCAGCGCGTTCTGGTTGGTATGATAATGGGACAGCAGAGCGCATATTGTGCTCCTGTCCAGTACTGGAAAGAGCTAGATTTCAGACTTTCGGATTCACCCAACTGAAATCTACTGACTCCAAGGAAGTTTCACTCAACAGGACCATCGCATTTGTCAAGAGGTGTGGATAGCACGGTTAACTCTTAAATACGCGCACAATAGACACAATACGGTCGCAATGGAAGGAGGCATAACGGCCCAGCTAGGTTTCAACCTAAACTAAAGTTGACTTTATTTTATACCTGGTACATGCACAGAACTAATACATACATGTACAATCAATGAGGTTTCACAGCAATCAAAACGTCATAGAACGGAAAACTTTATATAAACAATGGAAGTTCTGAATAATTCTTTTGAAATTTGAATTAGTGAGAGTAGAGATATTGTCTGGAAGAGCTCTGCTATGTCTAGGAAGCTGCTGCACTTACAATCCTACTCATAATTTTGACAATTCACTTTCTTGAAATGCGCGTGCTCCAGCCGCTTTCTCATCGGCGGCGGTTTGTAACTGAATTATTTTTACCCTAGGATAAAGAAGGCTTCTGAGTTTTTCTTCATAATTCTACGGCCATTTGAGCTTGTAAAATGTACCGGCAAGTTTGCCATTTCTCATTCCACGTAAACTATATATCGATAACTTTCTGATATGACAGCACCTTGGTTTTATGTCTCCAAAATTTGAAGCAGCCCATTTTCAAAGTCTTATAAGGTAATATCGATTTTTACAGTAGTTCACGGTACTATCTTTCTTATTGTGACCACATTGAATGGCCTTCTTAACCTTCTCTAATTATCTAGTACTCAAATAATATTAAGTTATTACAGCAGTACCAGCAGGCATATCCAGTACCTCAGTATGCTAGTCAGTATCCGCAGTATCCTTCTGCAGGCAGTTATTATGTAGCATCCCCACAAAATATAGGCAGTTACACTTCAAGGTACCCTGGTCAACGATTGGTCGAGAGTCAGGACAGAGCTCAAAGTACAACTACAGAACCAAGCACGACAACTACCACTGAATACAGGTATATCAACATATGTAACAGCAACTATTTTACAGAGGGTGACCATGTATCTGCCCTTTATAGGGGACCGCTATTTGTCAAACGTAACTAATAAAAAAGCACGTTCGTTTAGCATGATCAAGAATTAAAATCACGTGCATTTATCTCGCACTTCTGTAATCATCTGTGGTTTTGGAAAGTAGTACCAGAAATTGAATATTTTTTTAACTCTGCCATCTATCACCAAAAGTCAGTACTCAGTGGAACATAGCAAACCGTTTTGGAATGTGAACAGAATGGACTCACACAGTTTGTGTTCTCTTGTAAATTAACATTGCCTGTTATCACAACAGCTACCATGATGGTTTTAGTTTCATGCACGTTCTACACATAGTAGTTAGACTATCACATCGAAACTGCAACCTGTTTTTTTTTTGCAGTGGATATGGGCTGAGCAACTTTCTACCATTCTATAGTTTGTCACGGTATGACTCAACATCCAGTTCCACAACAGAACCAACAACAACAACGACAACGTCCACAACTACGATAAAGCCTGTCACTGACAAACTTGCATCTGCTGAGGATCTGATGTATGCACAACAACTGAAATTCATCATACCCGTGCCTTACGATTCAGGTACGGTTACGTTTAAGCGGTGGGTACTACTGGGTACTATTTTTTTTTGACAAAGGATCGCTCTTATTACACTTACTGCTTACTGCGTTTCGCGTAGAAACATCATTCGTAATAAACGTATATGTCCTTTTCCATTAGGTACCTCCTTTCCTTTATTTATGTACAAATCTCTTTAAAGAAGTCTATTTTTGCCTTCCTTGCCTATTTTGTTCACTATATACTTCGGTGGTAATATATCAATCAGAATAGGTTAATTAGTTGGGTAAATTTGTCAAAAATGCCTTTTACTTACAGTTTCCAAGGTTATGTTTTCAATTAACACCCGAAATAGGAAATTAATCACAGTTATCGACAATACTTTTCACATTCTCTCTTTGAAGACAACGAAACCATCTTCGAATTTGGAAAGTAAAGAACGTTAAGCACTATTTTAGGAATACAAAAATGTTTGGTGCTCTATAACATCTTATACCCTCAATGCAGTTCAATCAGAATAACGACTTTCAAGGCATAGAGAGAATGCGCAATTGCGCTTTTCCAAGATTACTGTTTCGCTATGACTATGCCGAAAAGATAAGAACTCTTATCTACAGCAATTATGTAGGGAAGAGATGCACGCCATCAATATTGGATTTTGAACATGAACCGGATATTCCTTTGTCTGAAGTGGAACATGCTCTCAACAAGTTAAATACTAATAGAGCTACAGGCATTGATGCTATTTCTGCCGAAACAGTAAAATGCTTGGGTGATGACGGCATCTCTCTTTTATATAATATTTGTAAGAGGGTCTGGTCCACCGGTGTTTGGCCAGATGAATGGTGCACATCCATTTTTATTCCACTTCATAAAAAAGGATCTCCAACAAATCAAGACAATTATCGCCTACTTTCGTTAATCTCTCATGCAAGCAAGGTTCTACTATATATTTTACAAGCATTTTATTGGTTGACAAATTTCTCAGGCGCAGGCAGGTTTCGTAAAAGGACGCAGTACCCGTGAACAGATCTTAAACTTAAGACAGATTATTGAAAAAGCCAAAGAGCATTATTTTCCCGTTTTTATCTGCTTTGTGGACTATTCTAAGGCGTTTGATAACGTAAAGTGGCGTAAAGTGGCCTAAACTGTGGGAAATCCTTATCTCTATGGAAGTCCCTTAACACTTACTATTTCTCGTATAGCAACTCTATGAGTCTAGCTCGGCTCGTGTAAGAATTGATGGTAACCTGTCTGATCAAACAGCAACCAGAAAAGGAGTTCTTCAGGGATGTGTATTATCTCCAATGTTATTTAACTTGGACTGTTAAAAAGGCAGATCGATCTCGCATAGATGCTTTTGAAATGTGGACGTGGAGGAGAATGCTGAGAATTTCTTATACCGCCCATCGAACTAATGTTTCCATACTGGATGAGCTCGGTAATCCAAAGAGACTATCCTCCATTGTGTCGACGAGAATGCTTACATTCTTCGGACATATTCACAGAAGCGATAATATGGAGAAACTCAGGGTCACGCCCCGTGTGGGCGGCGCCGTGGCCGTTCCCCTACATGCTGGGTGGCTACGACGAAACAGTTGTTGGATATGAGTATCAAGAGCGCCACTGAACTGACAGTAAATCGCGAACGATGGCGAGCTACAGTCCTCACTATTGATAATATTCGTGTCGGCAATACTCTAGCACAGACTTAATGCATTTTACGAGTTCACAACATGCCTGTTAAGACATTTTGACTATGACGACTGTTTCGCTAGTGGCAACTTTTTTCTTCTTCAGCAAAGGCAATCCGATAAATGAGAAAGATGCAAAAAATAACACGTAAAATTACGATAAACCAGACATATAAAAATGGAAAGATTCTGAACTTTGTCACTATGCCAAAAAATGACAGAAACTTGGAAAACATCAGAAACATATTTTAACTTTTATCAAAATAAGTGCAGATTACTTAACATGAAAACACATCTACGGAAACCCAAATTGTGTTTGATAACCCTTAACAATCTGGCGCATCATCGTACATGAAAACTTTGTTTTGTGAAATATACTCGTATGTTAGTAAAAAACAAACGAATCTAACTCATAAGTGTTATAAACAATAAGAATTAGTTTTAACAAAACCGAAATGGGGGTCGCGAGTAGTGTCAAACGATTCGCATTGAGAAGACCATCACTCCCAGACAAAGGAAATATTCTTGTGAAAAACTACGAAATTCTGAAGTTGCATTGCCTAACCTAAATAGACCAAACCGGTTGAGTCAAAATGGGTGTTATGCGATGCTTCTTGACGTCCTGAGTCGAACTCGACCACTCCCCAACTGCGAAAATAACCTAACCAAATCGGTCGGGGTAAAAAGGGGTGACCATCGACTCGTCTTGATGTCCTGACTCGAACTGTATCAATCGTAGACTGTAGAAATTTTTATTTTGATTCTCAACAGGAAATTTAGCAAAAAAAATATTTCCTGTGGTCTACCCATAAACCCTATGAAAAAAACGGAATAGGTGACCCCTGCCTGGGGTCTGTAACTTAGAGTACTCGAAGTTAGCGACGCGACGTCTGGGCCCGCCCCCACTACATCTTTTCCAGCTGTAGACCGAAAACGGTCAAGTTAATTTTCCAACTCGTCACGTGTAATTTCAAACTGTCTGGTGTAATTTATACCTGTCAATTTGAATTTACAATTGACGAGTTAGAACATTAACTTGACCGTTTTTAATTATCACTTGACGCTTTAGAAACTACAGCTGGAAAAGGTGTAGTTACGCGCCTGCTCAAACTAACCTAAACATTTTTATTCTTTCATCGGAGCGTTCACTCAGTCTGGGAGTGGTTTAATTCGACTACCAACGTCAACTGGAGCCGATCTGATTAAGCCCTACTTGATCCATTCTGATCTTAAGAACTCAACCGGTCGAGTTAAGTTAGGTTAGGTACTGAAACTTCAAAGTGCCATAGTTATTCATCGGAGCATTTCCTCGGCCCAGGAGCCTTGTTTGAATCAGGACGTCAAACGGAGTCGACTGACACCACTTTCAGACCCCATTTCGATTTTCTCTAAAATGAAGTCGTCTTCAGAACAATTTTATTGTTCTATAAAAGGTACACTGCATTCATGAGACTAGATACAGCAGATAGAAACATTGTTTCATTCATAGTACTTACATCTTACAACACATTGTCTCGTTTAATGATATTGCGCAAAAACTATCCGATATCAGAATTTGGTATTCTAAAGTACCATTTAC
This sequence comes from Callosobruchus maculatus, assembly GCA_951848785.1. NCBI lineage: Eukaryota > Metazoa > Arthropoda > Insecta > Coleoptera > Chrysomelidae > Callosobruchus > Callosobruchus maculatus. The sequence continues at coordinate 2,018,208 of CATOUR010000058.1, forward strand.
ATTGACTTACTACTACATGCATTCAGAATGAATTCAGTTAATGATTGTCTACGAATCCTTTTTTAGGGACTAATACAGTTCGCAAACCTTGGGACTTTGATCAGTACGCCTATTACCCCAAGGAACTTCAACCAAGCACGGTGAATGTGGAAGTACCTTATAGCCCAACTTTCCACATGATAAGGGCGATAGCCCTGCCGAAAGCTGAAGACAAGTCCGATGAAATGAACATCAACAAGTAGTATATTGGTAAGAATACGTTTTAGAAACAATCATAGAAAAAACACTAATACGTCCAAGACGATAAAGAAAAGAGTTGGTTATGTAAAAATTTACAAATTATAAAGTTTTGACTTAGTAAATATCGACATTAAGGTTACTTTAGAATAAGGCTTAAAAAAATATATATCTGTTGTAAAAATAATATCTTGATTGCACTTTTTCCCAAAGTCCATAAGATATATTACATTCACATATGGGACTTAAAATCTTAAGATCATTGTAGAAATACATCTGTTAAGAGTTAAAGAGACTGATTGGAATCATATTTATCTAATATAAACTAATTTTATTGACTAATATAAATCTAGCAAATAAGTAGCAAGTGTATAAATCGACAGATTTTCATAATCTTAAAAGTAAGATTTCCAGAGATTTTCCGTACTATTGTAGAAATGATAAGATTATTACGGTACTACATAAAAAGTGGTAGCTGCATTGCTCGTATAGATAATAAAAATCTATCATTTGTTTAGAATAATTTGTATATTCACTGCCAATTTTAATTTTCGAATAAGTATTATTAAAAAGATAAGCTAATACAGTATATCTGATTTTAGAAAACATGAAAACAGTTTATGTATCTTCTTTCTAAATGACCTTTGAAAGGGAGAACACAAGAGCAGGCCAATTTTAACCTATTACGATAACGTTGTGTTTTAAACCAAAATGGATGCTTGTTGACAGTTCAGGATAAGATAATTGTGAGAAATTAATTATCAATGTTGAAAAAAATGGAGAATAACTTGTATCGGTTGGATAACAATTTCTGGATATTAATAGTGAAGAAAAAATATCAGTGAATAAACAATTTATAAACATTACAAAATCATTCGATTGAGAGTGTAATACACCTTTATGCACGAAAAGTTATAATAGTGGATAAATAGCTAAAAAATTGTATTGTATCTATGTATTAAATTTTATACACTTATGGTTCAGGTTAGTTGGTAGAGGCGGTTGCAAGGGTATGAAAGCAATCAAATTAAAAAAAAATTGCGAAAAGAAAACTTTCTGGAAACTATCTCTGAACAAAAATGGCAATTAAAGTACCTGATAAATTACCCGATAAATTAATTCAATTATTTTAGGGATATTTGATCACAAAATGAACTTCTTGAAATTTTAGAAATACATTTATGTCTTGTTTAGGATGTTCTTTGATTTGATACAATAATCTTCTCTACATTTATCATAGTTTATATGGCATATAAATATATATTACTTCCCACACCGATAGGTGAGGGGAGTATTGTGATCGCGAAAATTTTCGATTTTGAGATAATACGCTTTTTGGGCGTTTTATGATGTCTACATAACGAAAATCCACGTCACTAATTTCCGTCGGTCTGTCTGTCTGTCTGTCTGTCGGTCTGTCTGTCTGTCTGTCTGTCGCTTTTTTCTAGCCTCGTAATCTCAGCAACCGCTGCATGGATTGTGATGAAATTTGGGCAGCGATATGCTGTGGGGTCGTAGTAGGTAATGTTCCTACAATTTTGAAAATCGGTGCAGGGGCGGCGGAGTAATCAGCAAAAAACAAAAAAAATTCAATATTGCTCAAACTTCGTATTTAGGCGTTTTAGGGGTTCCTGATCATTTTTTCCTTTTTTTTGGGTGGGGGTGAAATTGGGGTGGTTGGGGGGTGGGGGGTTGTAAAATTGAAAAATTTGTTACTTTCATAATAGACTGTCCACTGACCCATGAAGGAAGCCCTAGCAACATAAATAACTTTTTTAGGTCCATCCGAACATTGCCTTCTGTATTACAGAAACCAAAGGACTTAGAATTTTTTCTGGTGTAAAGATACGAGAGTATTGCTTTAGATCCTTCTATATTGTGTTACAAGGAAACTGTTGAATTGAGGTTAATGAAATTTTGTCACAGTATTACTACCGCGGCGAGGATGGAAATCGCGTATAGTTTTTATAAATCGTGCCAGTGGCGGCGCAGAAATAATAAAAAAAGAAAAAATATAAAAACAGTTCAAACTTCGTTTTTAAGCGTTTTAGAGGTTCCTGATCATTTTCTGCGTTTTTTTTGGGTGGGGTGAAATTGGGGTGGTTAGTGGGTGAGGGGTTGAAAAACTGAAAAATTTCTTGTATTCATAATAGGCTGTCCACTAGCCTGTGAAGGAAGACCTAGCGACATAAATCAACTTTTTAGGTCCATCCCAACATTGTCCTAGTCTATTACGGAAACTAAGGGACATAGAATTTTCTGTATACATACGAGTATTGCTTTAGATCATTTTGTATTTTGTAACGTGGACACTGCTAAATTGATTCTAATGAAATTTTGACACAGTATTACTGCCGTGGCGAGGGTGGAAAACGCGTATGGTTTTTATAAATCGTGCCAGTGGCGGCGCGGAAATAATAAAAAAAGAAAAAATATAAAAACAGCTCAAACTTCGTTTTTAAGCGTTTTAGAGGTTCCTGATCATTTTCTGCGTTTTTTTTGGGTGGGGTGAAATTGGGGTGGTTAGTGGGTGAGGGGTTGAAAAACTGAAAAATTTCTTGTATTCATAATAGGCTGTCCACTAGCCTGTGAAGGAAGACCTAGCGACATAAATCAACTTTTTAGGTCCATCCCAACATTGTCCTAGTCTATTACGGAAACTAAGGGACGTAGAATTTTCTGTATACATACGAGTATTGCTTTAGATCATTTTGTATTTTGTAACGTGGACACAATTAAATTGTTTCTAATTGAATTTTGACACAGTATTATTACCGTGGTGAGGATGGAAAACGCGTATGTTTGTTAAAAATCGTGTCAGTGGCAGCGTATACAGCAATAATCAAAAAACTAAAAGTATGAAAACAACTCAAACTTCGTTTTTAGATGTTTTAGGCTGTCCATTGACCTCTGAAGGAAAGACCTAGCGGCATAAGACAATTCTAGGAGGGGGGGAGGCTGCCGATGATTTGGTTGCAAGGGGATCTCAGACTAAAGCTTCATGCTATGGGAAAATAATAAACTGATATCACAGTAATGTGTGGGAAGTACTGAGTCAATCAACTTGACTCCATTTTTTTACAACTCCTGTATTTGCAACATAAATAACTATCAAGGTGTGTAACAATTTCAATGAAAACAAACCATATACAGACATCGACAATCAATCATCAGCTTAAATCCATAAACACCATTTTTTGAGATATGTCATAATTTATCACCAAAGGGGCAGTTTTACCCTAAGAATCGGTATTTAAGAATGTTTGTAATTTTTTTCATATCGTTGATATAACTGCCGAGATATATTATATTTCTTCAGCCAACAGAAGCATTATAAACATCTCTTAACCGAAATTTTTGTGTATATAATCCTATCATGTGATTTTCAATTACTGAAACAACCAATCTTGACATACTTCAGAAGTACGGTAGAAAATCGCTCGTTGATATAGTCACATATTTACGGATCTCTATTAGTAGCCTAGAACCTGTATAATGCAGAATGCTAAATATTTTTTATTTAAATACAACGAATTTAATGAGGATTTGATCGAATGTTTTATTTGTGACATTTAATATACCATCACTAGAGGAACGCCGAAATATGTCTGCTTTGTTCATTTTATTTTATCGACTACACAATAAGATTTACCTTGTATTAATTAAATTTGTATACTTGTGTATATTTCCCGTAACTTGTAAATGTATTATTATTTTAGTGAATCCGCGATTAACAAATTTTAGTTCAAAATAGGTTAAATTTGTAGCCACCTTTTGTGTTCAGAACTACAATAATACATTAAGCGATAGATACTCCATAAATTTTAGATTAGAAACAATGTTGCCATATTAACTGCTAAGCGTATCAAATTTGACATATTGAATATATTGAGGATTCACTGCCTTCTGTCAGTTCAAAAACTGGCACTACTTGTGCTCAAATAGCTTTAAAAATATGTAGTGATGATAAGGCATGCTTAGATTTTTAGCACACAAAGTATAGTACGCACATATAGTTCAAGATATTTTATAAAAGAGAGAGAATAAGAATGTATAGTATATAATAGATCTTCAAATAAATGCTAGGGATGTTCGCCGAAACGGCATAACGATGGGGAAACATGGGGATTTGTAAAAGAACTAAGTGTACAGTTCCACGTAGTGTTCATACGTTTAAGACCTTGAAGCCTCTACTTTATGATTTTATTTGATATGTTAACTTTATTAATGATTATTCAAAATAATCTACCTCAGTATATTATGGAAGAAAGACTGGTAGTATAATACAAAATACGTACAATAATGAAAATTGGTACCTCGGTAAATAAATTTTATATTCCATGCAAAACAGCAGTGTATGAAGATGTCATTGTAGGTATTATGTAGGGTGACGATTCGTTTTGGTAGAGTGGTAGACTGATAGCACCTTGCACCTATCCCGTTAATAAGTATTTAAAGCACTCGAAACAAGTAAGAGTCCAAGACCTATTACTGTTTAGTTATATCGCGAGCCTATGACATTTTCATAACGGTTGGTGCGAATAAAAATATTTACTTGAATATTCTGCTTCTTCAAGGCTATGTCTAAAACTACTTAATGTTTCTGAATGTTGTATATTGATTTTTCCTTCAATTACTAATAAATCTGTTCTAGAGGTTATTTTTGAATAGGTTTTTGGGTATTGGTGGAAATAACGCCTCAGCTTTGTATTTTTCTCCTGTAGATTCGTGGAATTTATTATATTATTTTCACTTGTTCAGCACATATTGCATCTATATAGGCAAGTATGTAAAAATTACAATAGGGCTTAGAAGGTTGCATTGCATCTCTCTTGTAAATATGTTTTACATATTTGTAAAACAAGCAGCCAGGGTAATGTAAGACAATTTTGAATAGTCTTTGTTTGTTAAATTTTAGTATTTATGTGCAATGGACTACAAAGAAATTGTATATATTGTTGCATTACTTGAAAGCAGACACCACCCACAAAACATCAACCTAACGGAAGGCAAAAAACGCCAATTTAAATAATTCATCTATTCGCATGATAGTTTGGTCCTATTTCATTTGTTCTGTCACTCAAATAATCATATCTACTACTCATTTTGTGTACACTAAATTATAATTTCATGTTTTATTTATTTATTCTCTTATACGCAGTAAGTTGTATTATGCGACAAGGCTATCCATGACAAAATGCATGGCGTTATTATCCACCGCACCCCTTAGTTAAGTAACATATATTTACATATGTATTCAAACGTGTATATCTTTTGAAGCTTTTCGTTCCATTGATTGTAAGAAGAAAGGTGATTGGTCGGCGGTGTGCAATGTTTCTGTAATAAAGTGTTGTAACTGGACAATAAAGTAATTTTAGAAACACTCACCATTGTCATTCTTCTAACCATTTCCTCGCTGATTGGGTGACTCAGTTTGACTTTTCTATACAGCGGATGACTCTCATAATACTCTATGAGACCTACAAGGCTTTCGAATTCAACGCTGCCAATGGTGTAGAGACGGCCTTCTAGTTTTATACGACAATGCTTTATCTTTCTGTCAGCTCTGAAACAAGGGAACTCATCAAAGTTGCAGGTATTATCGAACAAATGCCTGGCGGAAAGTAAAATGAAATATTGAGATTCTTGAGAAACAACCATATTCTGATACAAACAAAATATCGATACTTCTCATGTTACAACTTAAAGTGCTATACGTATCTCAAATTTGGATACATGAGGCCTTTACGGAAACACTGATCTGGATCCGGATAGGTCAGTTATATGTCAAACAGCTGTCAAGTGGGATTTATGATTCCATGAATTTAACGGACACCGAACAACGAAAAAGTTGGATTAACAATAAAAAACAGATGGTAAAGTAAAGCAGCTACTAATCTGAATCATCCGATTGCAATCACTTACTGTACAAGAGTGAACTACCCTATTTCTAACCGATCCCAGATCACTTTCCGAACGTTGGGATCAGTGATCCAACTGATCGGGTTAACCCGATCATAGTTTCCGTAAAGGACTATGTAGAACTTGTAACATGAGATTTTTGGTGATCCGGAACGCGCTCCTGGCTGCCATAGGTTAGAACGTACCTTCAGCTGTCACGCGACCGAATATTGACATTGACGGCATCGACGTATGATTTATAAAAATTGTAAGATCAGTGTATGAGTGTAATTGTTCGATGAAGTTCAGTTAAGTAATTTACTTGATCATCATACATATATTGTTCAGATATTTTGTTATTTGTCAGATCATGAGTGACTTTTCATAGAGCAAACAATTCCTTAATAGTTCCATGTTCATTTTCGTGACTCTAAGCTAAAGATAGTGTTCTGTGATGCCTTTGTGTTTTGTCACTTGGATAAAGTCGTTATAGTCGTTGTCATGGTTTTGGTTATTCATGACGAGAGGTTTTTGTTTTCTTTTTGGGGAAAAAGGAAGATAATTAAAACAAGGCATTTTTTTGGAGTCTTCCGAAAATATTTGCAGGTATGTTGTCTTTTGACTTTGTACTATTAACTAATGTGGTCTGGCTACAATATTTAAAGTGTTTCATAATCTATACTATACATACGGCTTTTAAGACGACATTATATGGCGTTGGGTCTCCAATTTACGTCTACTCTAGGTATTAGGTCCTGAGGGATTGCAGGCTGGTGGTGAGTAGAGACACCTTTGTGGTATTTAGGTGTATCTATTTCAACCCTTACTGATCCTCTTTATTTATATACGATATTTATTTTATGGTAGTGAAAACCGTGGCTAGTTTGCCGGGATAGCATAATCACTTAAATAAGAGAGATGAATCACGTGCGATGCGCTATACGGTTTCCTCTAACCAGCCCTTTTATATGTTGTTTATTGTTTATATTTATTTAATGATCTATTTATATGCTTATATAGCATGCTTGCTATGCTATGCTTACATTTTAGATATCCTATTCCAATTACATCCTTCATTTACCCCCTTTTGTGTTGGTTATATTTATTTATTTATATATGCTGATATTTTGCACTTTTCCACATTCTATCCATATTTCTTTCCCTGACGTTGAACAGAGACCTAGCCCACCATGTATTATTATTATTATTTATCATTTAGACTGTGAATTTTTATAACCATTGCTTTATTATACAAATATCAATAATAAGAGCCAGTTTACCACTATTATTAAGACATTTTCGAATTGTATATTTCAACAGATCAATATAAATTTTTCACCAGTAAAATATATGAAATACAAAGCACTCATGATTAATAAATACAAAACAAATGTTAAGAAACAAATAATAAAAAAAACAATAACATAACATTTCTGTGTTTTGATTTCATTCTCTCTGAATCGGTACACATGCATGCTAAAAGAATCTTGTTATCACGGGCACACACACACACACACACAACATTGGGTTTTAAATTTCACCACTAGACATCTTGATCACTTTGGCTATTTCAAAATTTGGTATCGATTTTGACAGTGACCTGTTGCTCACTACAGATGTATTTGTATAATAAATAATACATTCGAATCAGTCAGTCACAAATCCAATTTAAATAATCTTATAAGGTTTTTTTCTATTAGCACGTAACACCACCACCAGTTGAATTGATTTTAATGGTTATATTCCACAAGTTACTTGCTGCAGGTTACAATAGCCTAAAGTTACACTTATAATAAGAAGGATCATCACAAATTGTGCATATATACCAAATTAGAAAATTAATTTTAATTGCTGACTAATGGTACCTTATTTGGTATAAGAGGCTTTTGAGATTCGATCAAGGCTAATATATTTGTTAAAACATTAAATGTCTACAATGGGAATTTAAAATACCCTATAAAAGGCTATGTAAAATATACGCCTGGACACAATATGAACCAAAAAAATTCTTTGGACTTACTTCTGTAACAGCTAATACTTGTGTTGTGTTAAATTACCACGAAGTTACACTTTATTTGAATTTTATTTGTCACAAATATAAATAGTTTAATCTTCGATATCAAGGAAAGAAGTATTGAGAATCAATAAGTATCACCTTTAATGTAGTGTGGTATCGAACATACTTAGATCAAATATTAGAAATGCAGCTTAAACGATTACGAGCGTTTATCTCGACTGCACAAGGAAGCTAAGCTGGGTTTCCGCCTGTTGATGTTTATTACAAGACATTACTTGTGGCATTTTGGCTCTCACATAAGGATTATAAATTAAAGTATCTCAAAGTTCTGCGCGAATGAGACAAATAACTGCTTCACATAATGCAATAATAATAATCAATAATATAAAAACCCATCAATGCTATTCATTTATGAAATCAATTCGGGACTTTAGAAAAGTTGCAAAGTATATTAATAGCCTTGCAGTTATTTACAAACTCTTTTTATATCATAGTATGATGTCTTTATGTCGCAGTTAATCTAGTTATTATTTTGATCCATTGTAATTACGTAATCAATTTGTCACAACGCTTTTCTCAGTAATGACGTCTTAGATTCAATGGTTCTCAGATATATCAAAAAATAACACACAAATGATAATCAACAAAGTAACCTAACCTAATCGAAGAACACTGCGCACTTACGTCGCTATCACTGTGGCTCTTTGTAAAAAGAGGGAAGGCTGTGGGTCTATAAAAAGAATGCCCTGTTATACAAAAAACCGCTGATGTCATAAGGGTCCATGTTAAAATTCTGATTTATAACCGTTAATAACTTTCTGAAATGATCGATAAGAAGTGTTGAATCATTTAGCTTAGATACCTATTTGAATAAAATCATCAAAACAAAAAAATTCCTCTACTAAGAACACTAAAGTCCTGTCCAACTGTGACCGTACTCACGGGTATCGAAAATTATTTCTGTTTATAATGGGGAATAATGGCCCTAAAAGCTATTCTGCGTTCTATTAATGAATGCTTTCAAATAATTCAACAATTTTTCTATGGAATAAATATAATGTTAGCTGTCATGATTATCGTGTAAATGTATTCTGGCTAGATGGTTCGTTAATAGATCTGAATTATGGTATCTGTACAGCTTCACTTTAGATTCGATAGGAGAACTTACCTAAAACTGATCGTATAGCAGTTTGTATCATTTTCGCTGGGCCTAACAAGAAAAGCACCTTCAGTTTTGACCCTGCGCAGAATTTCTTCTGCTTGAACCTTGCTCGTGTTTTTGTGGTACCATTCTTCGTTTTCGTGGAGATTCGGTTGAGGTACGGGCTCCTGTGATATAAATGTGAAATCAAATTCAATATCACAGCCATAAAAAATCTGTGTAGCGGGTAAAGGGATTTTTTTTACACAGAGTGAGATTTAAAAAACCTATTTTTTATGGGCAAAAAGCTTAGTGATATTGTGCTAGAATGGTCAGACATAAGCTCGTACAATTTACTTATATTAATAAAGACACCTATTTTGAAATATTAATTGTTAAGCTTTGTGAGAGAGTTCACAATTTATTTTACTTATTTTCCTATACATATACGTATCACTTTTACCATTTCTTAAATCCGGCTGACACCGGGCATTTTGTTATAATCTTGAATAAAGTACACAAGCATTTTAAGGGGCTGCAGAGATGTATCGTACAAAAATTATTGTCCAGCTTTCATAGCATAACCATATTTTACAGAACTCTTGCTTATTTGATGAACAATTTCATAAAAATATCCCATATTGCGATAGATTTGGAGTCAGCTGAACATCTTTGCATATGGATTAAATTGTATTGTTGATAATCATTAAATGTACTCAAAAGGTCTGTTTCGGACTTCCACTGTCTAAAAAATTTTTAAGTACAACGTTTCGATTGATCTACTATCTTCAAATTTCAAAATATCTAAAACAACAGTCATATCCCTCACACTATGAACTCGGGGTTATACATGGACGGTGACCTGACGGCCTCACGAAGCATATTGATAAATGCTTCGGTCATTGTTATGACTATATGACTGAAAATGCTATATAATATCCATATCGCACGTTTTTTCCATCAAATTTGAAACGTTACTTTATGACATGCTTGTTTTGTTTCTGCTGAATTGCTGTGACTAGATTTATGGGCCTGCTTTAACAACACGTCATATTAATCGTAACCAGCGTGTACAAAAGTTTTGTCTTAAGGCGGGTTAACGGGTAACAGATAATGAACCTGAGAACACATTTTCATTAAAACTGATCAGTCATGAGTTACTTTCAGTTAAAGTGGCGGCCGGTCCTACTTTTCATTCATTTTGACTGACTCAGTATTAAAAAATGAATACAAACGTGCGAGAATATTTTCCGTCATCATGAGTGCCATCAGTTTTGACACTTCAAGGTTAGACATGAAATGTGTTAAGCAAACGTCGCTTTCATTAATACCGAATCAGTCACTGATTCAGCGAAACTGCAAAGTGGAAGAAAGTTGCACCCTGTATTTCATAAAATAGTCTTATATAAAACACAACCATATTTATACAAAAAGATACGTTTAGAACAGATATTCACAATATAAATGTTCGGCTCAAAGGTCTCATTTCTCTGCCGCCTCATTGCTCAGCAATTTTTAGTAGGTTGTTTTCATATAATGTCTCTTTATTGTACAATCACGTTCCCATGAACCTCAAACTCATGTCTATGTCAGCATTTAAACGTAATTTTAAGAATACCCTTGTCTCTAGAAAATAGTAATTGTTACTGCAATTGTTACATAATCTTCTATGAGTTGTTGTGCTTAGTGTTTTGATTACAATTTTTTGTTCTTTCGAACTCCTTCAATAATTTGTTCGTTAATAGTTGCTTAAGCTCTGTCCAATATTGTATTTATAAGATATATATAGGTTCTACTTATAGAGCTAGAACCTTGATCAGTCCCAGACTGTTTAGTAGTCCTTTTTGCTGTTATCCTTTAGTGTTGTACATTTTTCTTATGTATTTCATTTTATTTATTATGATGTATAGCAGCAAATAAAATAACAAACGAATATGGCTAGACAACTTGGGACATTTTTTTGAATTAACGAATTACAGGGTAGTACTTAATGAATGGATGAAAGAAGGTGAGTGACAAAAGTCGCCAGTACATAGGCCTAAAGGGGGCACTTCTGCACCTCTCCTTACTCTAGTTTCAAAGTCCAGCTCTCATCGCAACGGTGAGGATGGCCTTGAGTCCTGGCCATCTTATGTCGTCAGGTTCAAGAACCCTTGAATATAGTACAGTCTGCCTGTGATAACCAAGGGCTTCACGGCGACAGAGAATGTGTGCCGAGGGCTCTTCCTCCTCACGACAGCGTGCAGAAGACGGGTCGCTGGCCACCCCCACCACTGTCAGGTGACGTTTGAAGGTGATATGACCAGATAGCAGGCCCAATAGTAACCTTAGTGGACTTCAGTCCAATGAGAGACAGCCAGCTCAGGACCAAGGCCATTATTACTCGACCCTCACCTTGCGAAGGCGTCCGCCGTTTCATTACTCCAGCATGACTCGGCGCCCACATACAGTCTAGTAATAGTCACCTCTCCAAGTATCGGTTTCGATCAACAAATTCCAATAGGTTAGAAAAAGCAACGCCTATGCTCTAACAGGCATGTGAGTGTGCCCAAGATCCCGTTGTTATTATTTACTGTGTTCACAAACACGATGTTATTTTTATAGAAATGTGCGGGATTTAAATTTTATGGAATTGTTTAAAATAGTTTTTTAACACTTATGCACTGTTAAAACCCAAAATTCATTCAAAACTATAACAACTGACCCGAAACGATCAACCAAAACAAAGTAGCCATTTATATTATGGCTCTACATCAGTGCTGTTATTTTTAGGATTATTTGCCTGCTATTCATACAAAGGGTATGGGTTTATCAGCGAATCAGCGGTCGGTCAGTGTGCCATCTACCGCGTTACGATTGTGGGTTGTACCCGCAAAACAAAAACCTTGTTTACTTCTTCTAACCTATTCGAATTCGTTGGTTTAGATTGTATTCAATTTATAGAAAAGCAGATATTAAACTATAAAAAACATATACATTGAATAAAAATGATAGTAGACTTGAGTATTGTGTATAGTTTCGACAGACTAGCTATTAACATGACTATCATACTAGACATAAGAAATTATCGGTCTATGTTCTAAAAATGGACTCAACTGCAGGACAGTGGCCTCTTAATTTCTTAGGTCCAAAACTATTCAACTTTTTACCGACTGAATATAAAAATTCACTTCCTTATAATGTATTTAAGACTGAAATAAAAAAAATGGATTTTGTCTCTACCTCGTGATTATATACATAGATTAGTTGATCAGAAATACATCTGCCGAAAAATATACTTTGAGGCGAGGGAAAAAAATTTACTAATTATTTAAAATTCAATTATTGATGAATTAAATTCTAGACATTCAAAAAAATATAAAAAAGTAATGTTATTTTGTAGTGCTTGTTATTTGCGTTCACTTTGTTTGTTTGTTACTTTTTTTAAAATGTATATGCTGCCTTCTATTTATATACCTAGATATTTTTTTGATGTTTGATGTATTTGATGTGTGAATGTTGTGATTTATTTATGTTAAGCTTGCGCACAGAGGCAATACTTCTACATGGATTAGTTGATAGAAATGCATCTATTGAAAAATATATATTTTCAGGCTTGAAAAAAACTTAATATTTGTTTTAAATTGAGTGATGTGAAGTGGTGATCGAAACTCTAGAAATTGAAAAAAATAAAAAAAGCAATTTTCCTGTTCCTTGCGTTTCCTTTGTTTGTGGATCATTTGATTTAAATGTATGTGCTGCCTTCTGTTTATATACGTAGATACTTTAAGGGCCGATTTTATCAACAGGCGCATTTTAACAAAGGCTTTGTTCAATCAGAGCAGCCCTTTCAAGAACATGCATCTGTCAAAGTACTCTGAAAACTATATATTTCTCTTGAAGTTTACCTCGAAAAGGTTAAAAATGACATGCTTCATATACAATCGACCATCATGAACCATATAGTACCTTTTTCAGTCTGATTTTCCATCCTAAATGAGTGAAAAATTGCATTTTCTTGTTTAACAAAAAGTTTAGCAATTGCTAATTTCAACCAATCAGATTCCGCAAAAACTGTACATTTGATCGCTGGTTTTTTCTTCTGCTAAATGATAATGATGACAAAAAATTAGGGTTTTGAATAATTTTTTTTATGATAAATGGAGAGCTCAAAGTTTTACAACAAAACCGTTTTTGTTTTTTTTTCGCAATAATTCAAAAGTTATATCAAAATAAAAATGGGTGTTTGAATCCAGAACCGAAAACACGCCGACGCATCCCGAACCCGTGTGACCGTACTTCGTGAAAATACTTGTAACAGTTGTAACTAAAATGTATATTTGTTGTTTTGGCAATGAATGAGGTTTGCAGCTCGAGACGAAGTCCCAGTAATAAAGTACCTAAACAAACAAACAATAATAATAATAACAATAATAATAATACCCCGCGAGGGGTTGCTCGACCCCTTAGTGGCGCCTCCCCAAGGTGGCCGATAGGGGAACGCCTCCCAGATATGGGTGGTACCGGGGAAATCAAATACCCGGGGCGGACCAAAACTAGCACGGAGGAATAGCGTCTGCATCCAGAGGATCGGCTATTCCTCAATAACTAGGACACGACGGATCTCCATGTGAGGAGCGGTACTCCGACAGCGTCTGACTCCATGTTAGGGGCGGCTGATAACACACCCGCAGGAAGCCACCCAACATCAGTAGGCTATTCGGTGCGTGGCGACACCGCAGGGCATACCGAAGCCCAAGGATGTAATCCAGCCGGCAACCTTCACAGGTGCATCCTCAGGAGGCAATTTGGACGGCTGCCTCCGGAAATGTCGTCTAGGGGCCCTAAGGCCAACCACCTGACGGGCCCTATCTTCGGGTTCGACCACCCCGCAAGAAAAGCACCCACACCGAGCCGGCGTTGGGCAAGGTGGCGGTGCTTCGAATTGCCCTGTTGACGACTCCCGCAATGACATGGACCGTTTTACGTGGACGACGGAGCTCAGGGATGACCTGCTGAGCTGCTACGAGAGCAGTAGCCCGCGCCGTAGGGGATACATGTCCCGCATGTATGAGAGGTGGTGTGAAATGCACCCAGAGCATAGCACGCTTACCTCTCAGAATTGGCGAGATTATGTATCGTACCTCCGGAAGCAGGGATATGTTCGTGCTCCAGCTCAGCCTGCCCCTTCGGCGGACGGAAGGCTTGTTAATCAGGCTGAAAGTTCGCCGGTAAGGCCCGCTGAGAGGGAAATCGACCAAGTCGTCTCACCTGGGGATTTCAGGGACCGAAGGGCCTTGCATAACAACGGAAGGTCCTTGAAGCTGGCAGATTTGAAGAGAGAGGATGAGGTTGTGGGTGAACGTCTATCGGAGGCCTCTGAGATTTGGAGCATCAATTGCGAAATTTACACTGCGGCTCTGAGGCTAGCTAGACAGGGGAGAGTGAGACACTCTCCTGTTGAGAGAGCACAGAGACGGGTGCGCCAAATGGAAGCGAAAATCCAGTTGGCTCGCCAGGAAGCATCCCGTATCCAGTGTGTGATGGAATATAGAGCGGCTGGGAAGCCTTTTACGCGCCGAGTGCGTCAGATAGCCTACGGGTTGAGGCACGACCATCATACACTCAGTCAAGCGGTACTGGTTGTTGTCAAGCAACACTGTCTTGACAGGATACGGATGCTAATCGCTGCTAAGCGATCGTTGGTGGCACGGGCGAGAGGTCTGGAGCAGAACAGAATGTTCTACGAAAGACCTTCTCGCCTTTTCCAACAGCCGCCTCCAGCCATAGAGCAGCCGCCAACTGCTGATCGCGTGGAGGCCTTTTGGAGGGACATTTACGAACAACCCAAACCTCTCTCAGCAGACACTCCGGCATTGGCGCAGTTCGAGTCCGTTTGTAGGAAGACTCCTAACTTGAATGTACTGCGTCATCCGATAAACACGGAAGAAATTCTTGACGCCTTACGAGGCGCAAAGAATTTCGCAGCTCCTGGCCCGGATGGCATAAACACCTACTGGTGGAAAAAATTCCCCAGTTGCCACCGGCATTTAGCTAGAGTTTTTAACTCGTGGCTAAATCAGGAGCAGCCAATTCCGGCTTGGTTTGTCGAGGGTCGAACCGTGCTTCTCCCGAAGACCGGAGGTTTGTCTGATCCCAAAAACTACAGGCCAATAACATGTCTGAACGCGTGTTACAGGCTCTTCACCAGAATCTTGTACATGCGTCTCCTTCAAGCTGTGAATCCTGTATTTCTCGACGTGTATGAACAGAGAGGGTCAAAGAAAGGTGTAGCTGGCTGCAAAGAGAACCTGTTGATTGACCGATGTGTCACGCAGGACTCCGTGCAGTACAAGCGAAACCTTTCTATGGCCTGGATTGACTATCGCAAGGCATTCGACAGCACGTCTCATGAGCTTATTGTGCGGCTGTTGGAATGTCTTTCGGTGGATAATCAGATAGTGGGATGCATCAAACAACCGATGCCACTCTGGAAGACCCGGTTTACCATAACATCAGGTGAAACTCGGGTTCAGACAGAGTTGGTGTCATTGAAAAGAGGTGTCTTCCAAGGAGACTCCTTGAGTCCCTTGCTCTTTTGCATCTCACTTTGCCTCCGTCCATAGCGCTGAGAAATACTAAAGGATACAGCTGTGGCACGCCCAATAACCGGAGGCACAAGGTCACCCATCTGTTTTATATGGATGACCTAAAACTTTATGCCTCCGGCCAACGCGAACTACAACAATCGCTGAGGGTGGTGCAGGAGTACAGTCATGCTATCGGAATGGAGTTCGGGACAGACAAATGTGCATTGGTTGATCTCAAGAAAGGACGAAGCGGAGATAGTGGAGATGAGGAACAGCTCGTTGATGGGAGCATCTTGCGACAACTGCATGCCGGAGATACCTATACCTACCTTGGAGTGGCGCAGCGTCATGTCCAAGAGGCAGAATTGGTCAAAGAGTGTCTCCGCCGCAAGTATTTGCTCCGACTCCGGCAGATCTGGTCATCAGAACTGTCCGGCAAGAACAAAGTCGCTGCCACAAACATGCTTGCGGTCCCATTGTTGTTATACACCTTTGGTGCTATACACTGGAAAGTGAACGAGCTGAAGGAAATCGACACGAAGACCCGCAAAAGGATGAATATGGAGAGAAGCCTGCATCCTAAGTCCTCTGTCCCGCGAATATACCTCCCGCGACACCTGGGAGGGCGTGGACTATTGAGTTTGGAGCGTCTGCACAACAGGGTAGTACTGGCCACTGCCTGCTATGTAACGAACAGCACCGATCCCCTGATCCGCTTTGTGCGAGAGCACGAGAATGCGGGTAAAGGAGCCTTTCTTTTTAGCGCAGCCAAACGAGCAGCCGAGGAGCTCAGCCTCACACTCGACTTCAAGCCGAGGTGTCAGCAGTCCATTACGGTACTCGCTCCCGCAGAATTAAAATCCCACATTAAAACTGCCGAAGTCGACTTCCTTTTAAGACTTCATAAAGATAAGCCAATGCATGGAATCTTCTACAAACATCTGGAAGAGCATGGCTTGTCTGAGCAGTTGACCTTCTCTTTCCTAAGGTCTAGTAGGTTGAAGTCGGAGACTGAGGGCTTTATAATGGCTTGCCAAGACGGTGTCTTCAACACCTTGGTGTACCGTAAAATGGTTATGGGTGTAGATGTACCCGACACCCTTTGTAGAGCTTGCCGACAGGCGCCAGAGACGCTTATGCATCTCCTGTCGGCGTGTAAGACGTACGCTGGGACGGCTTACGTCCATCGGCACAACGCGGCTCTGCGAGTGCTCTATTATCATTTAAGGCACTCATACGGTATCGATGAGACACCGGTACTGCCATACGCTCCAGGGGATATAGAGTCCGTTGTGGAGAACGAGAGATGCCGGATTTACTGGAATTACTCGTTCCCCACGCTCGAGCTTGTACAGGCAAACAAGCCCGACATAGTCCTTCTCGACCACCAACAGAAGACGATGTTCGTTATTGAGTTTTCGGCGCCTGCCGAGGTGAACATCGTCTCTAAGCAGGAGGAAAAGCGGACCAAATATCAGGAGTTGCTCGGACAACTTCGCAGGCTCTGGCCAGACTACACTGTAAGTCTGCTGGTTATGGTCATTGGATCCCCAGGTGGAATGAGGAATACGCTGCTCTCTGCACTGCGCAAAATACTGGTGTGCCGTGCGGAGGCGCACATCTTAGCCGCCAGAATGCAGAAGGCAGTCATCCTTGGGTCCCTTCGTCTACTTAGGGCGCACGATTCGCGGACCCAGTGGTTGCTCACCTCACGGTGTGAGGAGTAGTCATTGGGTAATGGAACAGCAGCCCGGTGTGTCGGAGCCCGGGCTGCACTTTTTTGTTTTAAACATAATAATTATAGTTCTATATTTCATAAGTATGTTACAATAAAATAAAAAGAAATAGGGTCAAATATAGATAGAATATAGAGGTACATATATGTTTTAAGGTCTGTTTTTACAGCAATCACAAACTAGTCAGCGTCAATTTGATTGGCCAGTACTAGTCAGAAATAGTTTGACAACTGCAATGGCGAATACTGACTGGCTCTGACTGGTTTGTGATTTTCTGTAAAAACAGACCTTTAAATACATGAGAGCAACATGAATCTATCACAGATGGTTATATTGTGTACAATCATCTCTTATATAATCAGCTATGCTATATGGCTCTAACTGGTTTAGATATTTGAACAATTCCTTTTTGAATTTTTTCATATCATCTACAGGGTGAGTTTTTAGTACCGGCTCGGTCGATAACTCCACTACTGTAGGAGATAACAAAAAAAGTTGTATATAAAAGTTGTAAGCACGGATATGCTCCTTGCTCAGAAAATATTTAATTTTATACAGGGTGATCCATAACTACGTGGTGATGCAAACATGCATTTTTTTAAATCAGACACCCTATATATTATTCCATATTCAGATTCTATTGATTATTTACGTTCTTCCAATATAGGGTATTGTTACATTATACAGGCTATTTCAAAAGTTATGACTATTTTTATATCCAAATCGCGGTTAAATGAACGTACTGTATATGAAGAAGTAATGAATCAAAAATTATTTTTTTTGCATGAAAAGATTAAAAAAATCCTCTACTTTTAAAATCGGCTATAAAAAAAGCCCGTGACGCATATTCGTATACAGGGTGATGTAGAATGCAAAATCAAGATTTTCTCTTTTTTTTTTAAATGTAACCCCCAATATTTTATTATGTCAAAGAATTGCTTTTGATATGCTCTTTCATCTTTGTATAGCACTTGTTATGTCTGCATTCATTAGTTTTTGAGATATTTCGATTTATCTACAAATTTAAAATATACCTTCTATTTGTTTACTGAAATTTATTTATTTTGAGAAAATGCTATCAAATTTTATTTCTGCTTAACAAACAACTAAAATATAAGGCAATAATAGTACTTGATCAAGTCAAAACACTAAATTAACGAGATAATATAGGTCAAGTGTGCTGAGGAAACAATTTTATAGACGTCATACATAATTATCAAGCAGATCTATCAGGTAGGCTATGAAATATTGAACGACATGGTCCAAATAAAACGATTCTTCTTTTTCTCGTCTAGGATTTCTACACAATCTTTTTGTTATAAACCTGATTTTGGATGAGACATTTGCTCCAAAAGTCGACTTAATGTCAGGGTTTTGTTCTATTAATTCGTTAATGAAATCATCAGGGGTATATCCCTTTTCGATACCAGTGTAAGCATTAGCATTGGGTCAGTATTTTTTCTTTCTTTCAGATCAAAGTTACTTTTTCCCAAAACTCCTTTCATTCTAAGTTGCTGCTCTGCAGTGTGGCATTCCATCAATATCCCTCCATTTTGTAGTGGAACAACCTTTTTCACATTTTCGTGAATATTGTTTTTATTTAAACTTTGTTTGATCTCCCTCATGACTACTTTTGGATCTTTTACTTCATTTAAATTTATAACCATTTCATGTTTTTTATCATACGGCGGGGTTTTCCATTCGTTTTGAAGCAATTGCGTGTTTTTATTTTTGTTACTAGTACAACAAAAACTGCGAATAATTTTACTTTTTTGGAATAATTTCATTTTGATACCGCTATCAGAGCAATTGGCCATTGATATTTTGATTGATATTGACGGATAAAATTCACTTCCACTGACTGAATTCTCCACCACCTCCGGTACTTAGCTTTTGCAATATGTCAAGTAAAATGTCTAGTAAAATTTGATTCAAAAACACATTTATGTCGATGGTACAAAAAAATGTGTGTAACATGAGTAAAAAGCATATCAATGAATATTTTGGTTAAAAAAAATAAAAAAAAGTAGTTGCACGGGCTGGGTCTCGAACCAACATCCACGAACACCACCCACGAACACAGGGAATCGTCGTCGAACACCATACCATTCGGCCACTCGCCATCTTGCCGAGGGGATCGTCTCAACGGTACATATTTGATTTGGGATTAGGTACTTTTTTTACTGGGATTTGTGATCTAATTTCAACCATTCAAAAAGATATTTATTTCGATCGTTGACTTCGTCTCGAGCTACAAACTTCATTCATCGCCTATGTTGCAACAAATATACACTTGTTACAACAATAGTTTTGTTATAAAACTTATATACGATATGATGAAAAGTGTCATCCAGCTTTGACGTTTTGTTTTCAATATTGATAAAATACTATTGGACGATATTTATTAACCTAGCCCGCAATACCCAATAGAAAGCATTTGCTAAATAACATCCAATAGAAAAGCTTTGTCAAATTCTTTGTTAAATATGCATGTTGATAAAAACGAGCCTTAGGGCCGGTTTTTCAAACTGTAATTAACTATTAATTAATCTCGAATCACGAAATTACGAATTACTGCTTAATTACCAATTGAACCCCAGCAGTGTATTTCATAGCACATATAAATTGATAATTTACTAATTCTTGATTACGTTATGTTGGCTGCACTGAGGATCACCGTTCTAATAAATTGTGTGTTGAGTGAAGTTGGGCGCTAATTGTCTAAATGACAGTATGTCACAAAAAGTCATCATATCGTCACTTTTAGGGAGTTTTAACAATTATATCCAAAAAAGTGCTTCGACCGCAAAAACGTAATTTGATCATGGATTCTGGCATTAGGTAAGCATGATATTTTGAATCATATTCTTGTCTTTTGTATAATTCCTCAGAGAATATAGCTTTAATTATGTGTCAAATTTAAATACAATTGCAGAGGTAAGAATGTACAGCGGAAGAGGCTACCCAACTTCACAAATGAAGAAGAGGAGGCTCTGGTAAAATTAGTAAATAAATACAAAGGCACTATAGAATGTAAAAAGAGCGGAACCGCGACATGCAAAGAAAAAGACATGTGTTGGAAAAAAGTTGAGGAAGAGTTTAATGAGCATGACAAGGATTTTAAGGATTGGCGAAGCTTAAAAATAAAATATAATAATTTATCGAGAGGTTAAAATAGACCCAGTTGATCTTGCTATTAAAGATATCATTGGCCCACAGCTAGATGGCTTTAGCAATATATATGACAATGATGCACGTAATTGCTTTTTTTATCACTGGTTCAATTTTTGGATGAAACTCGTACATCTCAATTATACTATAGGTAAAGCTTATATACGAAATAAATATTGTAAAAATAATTATTGTAATATGTTTAATTGTGCTACACGTAACGTGGTTACTACTTTTTTGTAGATGAAAGAATAGAGGAACCTGAGAAAATGACACAAATAGTTGTTGATGAGAATACAAATCTAGAGAATATGGCGATCGATGATGAGAACACAAATCTAGAGTGTGTGGCGCCTGATGATAATGATGCTGCACATGAAAAGGACAATGTGAATCAGAAAGGTAAAAGGTAATAACTATTAAAACTCGTATGTTCAATTTGATTCAAAATTTTAGATTGTCATGATGGAGCTGATAATAGGAATTGCTGGGCTAAGTACACCCCACAGACATTACTCCAGTCACCAGAAAACTAAAAGGTTGGTATGGTCTACAAGGCAGTCTAAAGTGAACGACAATTCATAGAAAAAAATTTGTTATGAGCTGAACTAAACGATTTTAGCCAGAAGACTGAAGACAAATACTGGAGGAACAAAATATGTTGGAATACAGTACCAGGTAATGCAAGAGAAACTAGAGTTTGTCAAGGTGCAGAAAGAAAGATATTTAGAAGAGCACACATTGAAAATGGAGATATTAAGGAAGAAGAATATACTTCTAGGGAAACAACTGAGTAGCATGACATAATGTATTATCAAACTTTTGAGAATTTATTTTGTGTTAATGATTTGAGTTTGTATACCAAGTGTCATTGAAGTAGCTTCTTTAGTTTATATGTATATAGGTAGGGTTGCTATAGTAATAATCTTTATGCATTCATTAGATCATCAAAAAGGAGCTTTTCACATTTTTCTTGTACAAGAGATTAGTTGTGGATTTGAACTGTTCCGGTAACTTATTATATCATTTAAAAATTTTCATGCATGGGTGTATTTTAACCTCTCGATAAGGACCCCCTCCAGTTTATGTGATGTTCAATTTATTTTCAGAAAACTTTAGCTTGGTTTTCCTTTTCAAATTATATTTAATTTTTGAGCTTCGTCAACCTCTAAATTTCTTGTCATGCCCACTAAGCTCTTCCTTAATTTTTGTCCAACACGTCTTTTTCTTTCCATGTAGCGGTTCCGCTCTTTTTATATTCTATAGTGCATTTAATTTATTCACTAATTTTACCAGGACTTATTCTTCCTGATTTGTGAAGTTTGGTAACCTCTTTCGCTGTATACTCTTACCTCTGCAATTGTATTTAAATCTTAAATCATACATAACAAACCTAATGGTTTTTTTAATAATTTAATATTTAGAAGAAGATGTTCCTCGTTTTTTTGGACAAAATACTGCAGAGGTTTTTTTACTCAAAAAATAAATAAAAAAACCCCTGCAGTACTTTATCCCAAAATCCGAAGAACGTTTTCTATTAAATGTGTCAAAGTTATTTTAGCTATTTTAAAATGTTTGGGAAATTGTCCAGTTTCTAATGACTGGTCTGAAAGGTATGTTAGAGATGCTAAAATGTCATGGACCAGCTTTTAACTAGATTGTTGCTAAAGCCATCATTAGCAACCGCAGTAGAGTTTTTTAATTTGTCTAATACATCATTTTGTGTTACTGGAGGAAAGAAGAAGCTTTGTGATTCAAAATTAAAAGAAGAGAGTTCGACATGACTTTGTCCACGAAGTTTTTTTGCTATTTCAAAAAAGTATTGATTTAAGGTTTCTGATATTAATTGTGGATGATTGATAGTACCTTTTGCGGTGTTCAGCTCAATTTTGTTTTTAATGCTAAGCTGATTAGGCTTTATCACTTTCCATTCTGCATCAAATTTATTATTGGAGTTAAAAATAAAGTCCCTGTTGTAAAGTGTTTCAGTTTCTTTAAGTAGTTTTTGATATACCTTTTTGTACCGATTGTAATACGATTTAATTTCTGTATTCCACACCGAAGGTGAAAACAAGTCTTTAAGCTTCCGTCCAGAGATAAATAGTCCTTTCGTAAGCCACGGTTTTCGTTTTTTTTAAGATGTTAGGTCTCTTAATCGAAAGGCTAAATTAAAATAATTAGTGAAAATTCCGAAAAAATCTGTCCAATCTTCTTCCCCCAGGAGTTGTATAAAATACACCTTATTATTATTGTTGTTTAGTTTAGTTTATATGATCATGAATGTTAACTTTGAAAACCGTCTTAAGTTGATCATCTCAGCATGTATTTAGTGTAAATACCTATATGCTAAATATAATATATTTTCTATGTAAAACACTTTAATGTATGTAAGTGACTGTGCTTTTATTGTATAATTGAGCATATTTTGAGTTTTTTGAATAAATTGTTCTAAAATACTGACAAAATCGCATTTATATTTGCTATGGTCCAGGATACATTGAGCAATTTACTCATTCGCCTCACAAGTCAAGTTGGGAATATGTCAGTTATCCAATACCTCCTTTAGTAATAATGGAAACTGCAAGTTCAGCTGATAAGTTTTTTATATTTTATATTTATCATACAACATAATTGTTAATATAAATAATTATTACTGGTTCATAATCCAGAATAATAGTTATTTATTATGATTATTTCCAACACAGTCATAACACTTCTTTTAGAAAGTCAAAATCTGCAGAAGAAATCCTCCTCATCAAATTCTTCAAAGAAATTGGGTCTTCTTCGAATTATTTTAGGCCGCCTTGGTTCTTCGTCACTTGAATAGGCATCATAATCCATATTGAAATCAAAATATAACAGCGATTATAGGTTATTAGAATATCGTAACTTCAGAAATGCGAACTGTCAAATCTATGTTAATTACTGATTATCCTGGTAATCATAACCCAAACCTCCGATTAGCTTAATTTGTAATTAATCCCCAGTTGCGAGCAAATTATGAATTAACTGTCAATTGAAAAACGCGCATTTTGCGCTAATTTCAAGATTAACTTTAATTTATACTTAATTACACTTTGAAAAACCGGGCCTTAATGTCTTAGAATTACTATAAGTGTGAATGTTGTGATTTACTTATGTATGTTAAGCCCGCGCACAGGAGCAATCCTTCTGCGGGCTGTTCCGCTTCGTTTGTTTGCCACTGCCTAATTTTTCTCTGCCTTGTACTTATATTATGCAAATAAACATTATTATTATTAATAATATTAATAATCTTGATTGATGCTGAGCATGCCAAAAGCATTTACGTACTCCAGTTAAAAAAATATGAAATTTACATAACATGTACTATTACTGATAGTCGAATAATAACTCTAAAAACTTTACCTGCAACGTGATAGAAAATTCTGCGGTTACCAATGGAGAGCTACGGTAATAAGTGATGAGACTATATAAACTGTCAAAATGCTTGGCGTCGATCAGATAATATTTGGTCTGCTGTTTGTCTTGTTTGGACCTGATGCGGCAGTGATTAACTTGTCCATTACGCCAGAAAGATAAGCAGTACTCTCCAACGAATGTCACGGAAGCTCGTACCAGGAAAGTACCATCACCTGAAAGTTCAGACGTTTTTCAATTTATCGATGAAATTAATCTAGAATCATATTTACCAAAAACATAAAATCAAAATAGAGTTCATGCAAAGGCGTTTAATAAATTATTTGTCGTTCCAGCTAAATGGTGCATACCAGTTGCTAAGATTTCATATGCCTCCTCCTAAATTGGGGAGAATAAATTTCGACTAAGGTTTCCGCACAACAAATTAACATTCATCTGGACTAAATATTTGCTGTACCAACTGAAATTTTATACACCAAAAATAAATTCACATTGATGTCCAACGTCCTACCTATAATCAGATTCCACATTGGAATAGACTAAAGGTCTTAATTTGCTCACAAAATGGGTTGTGACGTCATCCTAGACGTCCATCACCAGGCCACGAACTGATACCAGTGATACCCAAGCCAAAATTGACCCCGATGGTAAACTTACCGACAAATACCCTATATCCTATACACCTCTTAAATTCTTTACATTTCGATTCTGTTTTATTGGATAAAATACAGCCAGATGACCTATACGACAGATTTGGGAGGTATCGTAACATGTCTGGTGGCAATTATCATGTTACTGTCACACAAATTTTAGAATCGGAGCATAAACTAAAATCAACAAAATTTGGTGAATTTCATATTAAGGATTTTTCAAATTTATGCATGGGAGAACATACTCCTTTACAGCCCGTTGATGAGATCCTTTTTAGACATTTAGATACCGATGGAGTTCGTATAACTGAGAATGCAATCCAAGTTCTAATATACAGGGTGGTCCAATAAGCGCGCGGTCTAGCAGCCTTACCGTTTAAATTAGAAGAAAATGTCCCGAATAAAAAACTTTTATTTTCAAAAGGTCTACTTGCAGAAAATAATCGCAAAGATGGCGGTCACCTGGATATATCGAAAGTTGGCATCAACTTCCTTATTTTAAATAGAACACCCTGTATATTATTACGTTTTTGAATACAGTATTGATTTTTGGGTCCAGTATTTTAACCGTAGTTTATGCCTACGAAGCCTATTTTCGTTATTAGTTATTCAGCAATCTTTAGAAAATTTGACGTTTTGTCTTTACAAAAAATGTTAATATCTCGGAAACTAAGCACGACAGAGAGATGAGGTTTTTGGTTTTAAAACGAACAAGAAACATATATACGTTTCAGTAAGATCAGTGTTTCAAAAGCACATTAAACCAACAGACTAGCAATTTTCAAACTTGGAAAGTTTAAAACGTTGAAAACTTTTTTTTCAAATGGGATGGTATGATAAGTTTCACATCAATGGATGGGAAATTAAATTCTCTTTCACTTTTATCTGAACAGATGCCGTTCTATCTTTGGTGGTTTTCAAGATATTTACGATTTTGTAATTATTATTCCGTAATGGCGCGTAGCAATTGGAAAAATTGAAGGTGGCGTGGCTCGCAGATGAAACAATTGGCTGGAAACTTTTCATTCAAAGTGTTTCGACCTCTAATACAAAAATGTGCAGGCGCTCCATTTAACTGTAACCACATTATTCTTGAAAACTCCAGTGGTAAATTTTCCAATAGTTTTCCAAATTTTCTTTGTTTCTTTTAGAAAATTTGGGAATACATTAGTTTATTAAGCAGTTTCCAATAATACCACCACAATGTTTAGACTCCATGCTGGTTGTCAACAAAGTTCTGAAAATTTGGATTAACGTCGGCGTTAGAAAGCTGCATTATACAGGTTTCCTAATTGAATGTCAATATTTATGAGGGCAATTTTTGGATCCATTTTAAGAAGAAAACTTCATATGAACGTATGTCCTAAACGTCTTACCTTTTGAGATACAGGGTGGTAAAGTTTTCAAAAATAAATAATTTATTATTAATGTCTACAATACCACTTCAGATATTTTAATGAAATTCGTCATACATGTACTATGAATCAAGAGGCATTTTTAATGTATCACTTTTTCTTAAATTTTCATCAGTGGCGTTCGTACGTAATTTGACCTGCCTATTTTGGCAGACTTTGATGGTACGCCACTGATTTCTCCTGAAATAAAGATTATTTTCGAAATCCCCACTCATTTCTAACCAAAGTTGAACACTTGATTTTTTTCAATCCGATGCACGGTTTTCGCTTAAAAAAATAAAAACCGTTTCTCTGCATGGTCGAAACATTAACATGACCATAATATCACCATGCAGAGACATACGTAGATTTTATTTTTTTAGATGAAATCCATGCATCGGACTAAAAAAAATACACACACCCTGTATATCTGGCTAATTTACTGTTAAACAATTAGATTGAAAATCTGAACAATGAGCTCAGGGAATAACAACAAGCTAGAAATGTTAGCCGTAAAGCTCTAAAATGTCAGTAAGTATATAAAATGTATAGCCTCGTTTCCGACAATATTAGTATTTAGACAGTATTAGATCAAAAAATAACATTGTGAATTTTTTCAACTATTTAGAATTATTTGTGTGTATTTTATTTTTTGTTAATTCATATTTTATCGGTAGCGAATGGTCTTAGTTTTTTAGGGTTGTACTTTTATGTGAATATTTCTAACAATAAATATTGCACATTTAAAAGTCATTCATGTATAATTTTTGTTACATATACAGGGTGATTCTTAAATTGATACCTTTTTTAACTGTGTATAGAAGCTGTTAAAATAAAAAACTTTTTCAAATAACTCTTTCCGAAAACTGAAAAATAATTGAGATGCAGAACTAAAAAGATGTAAATCTGGGCTTGTGTATGAAGAAGTAACCTAGTCGGTTTATGTTTAGTTTTTTCTCGGATTTTTGTCTTATGGATCAAGCATTGTAGTATCTTCGAATCTTGTAAATCCTAAAAGTTGTGTTCATACACCACTTTTCAGATTACCATTTTAAAACTGATAAACAGAAAGTGCACTTATCTAACAGGTACAACGAGGAAGTTTTAAGACAGCTCTCCAAGACGAAAGTACTGGTCATAGAAATTAAAATAAGAAAATTACAATACCTGGGCCATATAATGAGAGGTGAAAGATATCAAATTCTCCATGTCATTAAGCAAGGAAAACTCGATGGCAAACGCAATGTAGGAAGAAGACGCACCTCGTGGCTTCGGAACTTGAGGGAGTGGTATAACTGAAGGTCGCCAACCTTCGTAAGAAGATGGCACCCTAAGAAGGACAGGTATAATACCTAATCGATAAGACACAAATTCGAGCAAAACACTAAACATAAACACAGTAGGTACATACATAAGACCAGATTTACTTTTTTTATTAGTTATTCTTCAGTTTTCTAGAAAAAGTTATTTAAAAGAGTTAACGACTTATACACATAGTTAAAAAAGTATCAACTTAGGAATCACCCTGTATATACACTAAGTACAGAGGAAAAATTTGACACTATAAGGGCCGATTTTATCAACAGGCGCATTTTAACAAACGCTCTGACCAATCAGAGCGGCCCGTTTAAGAACATGCATCTGTCAAAGTACTCTGAAAACTATTGATTTCTCTTGAAGTTTACCTCAAAAAGGTGAAAAATGCCATACTTTATATAAATGGGTGAAAAATTGCATTTTCCTATTTACAAAAAGTTTAGCAATTGCTAATTTCAACCAATCTGATTCCGCATTTGATCGCTGGTTTTTTCTTCTGCTAAATGATAATGATGACAAAAAATTAGGTTTTTGGATAATTTTTTTGTGATGAATGGAGAAATCAAATATAAGTTTTGCAACAAAACTGTTTTTGTTTTCTTTTTTTTCGCAATAATTCAAAAGTTATATCAAAATAAAAATGGGTTTTTGAATCCAGAATCGAAAACACGCCGGCGCGGCGGCTCCCGAACCAGTATGACGTACTTCATGAAAATACTGGTAACAGTTGTAGCTAAAATGTATATTTGTTGCAACATAGGCGATGAATGAAGTTTGCAGCTCGAGACGAAGTCAACGATCGAAATAAATATCTTTTTGTATGGTTGAAATTATATCACAAATTCCAGTAAAAAAGTACCTAATCCCAAATCCGCCGTTGAGGCGATCCCCTCGGCAAGATGGCGGGTGGTCGGGTGGTATGATGTTCGACAACGCTTTCCTGTTTTCGTGGGTGGTGTTGGTGGGTGTCGGTTCGAGACCCAGCCCGTGCAACTAATTTTTTTTTATTTTTTTTTATCCAAAATATTCATTGATATGCTTTTTACTCATATTACACACATTTTTTTGTACCATCGACATAAATGTGTTTTTGAATCAAATTTTATTAGATGTTTTACTAGTACAACAAAAATTCCGAATAATTTTACTTTTTTGGAATAATTTCATTTTGATACCGCTATCAGAGCAATTGGAGATTGATATTGACGGATAAACTTCACTTCCACTGACTGAATTCTCCACCACCTCCGGTACTTAGCTTTTGCACTATGTCAAGTAAACTGTCTAATAAAATTTGATTCAAAAACATATTTATGTCGATGGTACAAAAAAAATGGAGTCAAGTTGATTGACTGAGAACTTCCCACACATAATGATACCATTTTATTATTTTTGATTGCATGAATCTAAAAGTCTAAAGTCTAAAATCCCCTTGCAACTAAATTATTGCCCATCCGCCCGCAAAAACAACAGCCAACACAAAAACCCTCGTAAATAGTTTCTTGCGTCTCCCTCCTTAGGAAATAGGGCGCCACAGTTTTTTTCTGCATGCTTGCACTGGACAATGCGAAACGATCAAGAGCCTCCAACCCGTCCAAAAACGAAGTTTGAGCTGATTTTATGTTTTTGGTTTTTTATTATTGCTGCGCGGCCACTGACACGGTTTTTCAAAAACAGAGTCGTTTTCCATTCTCGCAGCGGTAATAAATTCTGTGTCAAAATTCTATTAACATCAATTCAATAATTTTCGCTTTACGCAATATACATAGAACGAAATAAAGCAAAACTCGTATGTACAGGTCACAAAATTGGTTTCTGTAATAGGCAAGCCAATGTTCGGATGGACCTAAAAAAGTGTAATATGCCGCTAGGTATTTCTTCTACAGGTCAATAGACGGACTATTATAAATACAACAAATTTTTCAGTTTTACTACCCCCCACCCCCCAACCGCCCCGATTTCATCCTACCAAAAAAAAATTGAAAATGATCAGGAACACCTAAAACGCCTAAAAACAAAGTTTGAGCTGTTTTTATATTTTTAATTTTTTTATTATTGCCGCGCCGCCAGTGACCCGATTTTTCCAAAACATACGCGTTTTCCATCCTCGCCTATGTCAAAACTTCATTAAAATCAATTGAACAATTTTCGCGTTACGCGATATCAAACGATCTAAAACAATACCCGTATGTATACAAACATCACAAATTCTAAGTCCCGTGGTTTCTATAATAAGCATGCAACGTTCGGATGGACCTAAAGAAGTGTATAATGCCGCTAGGTTTTTCATTCAATTATCAATGGACAGCCCATTACGAATACAACAAATTTTTCAGTATTACAACCCCCCACCCCCCAATCACCCCAAATTTACCCCCACCCAAGAAAAAGTAGAAAATGATCAGGAACCCCTAAAACGCCTAAAAACGAAGTTTGAGGCATATTTGAAATTTTTCGTTTTTTGCTAATTACTTCGCCCCCCGTATAACGATTTTCAAAATTATAGGAACATTACCTACTACGACCCCACAGCATAACGCTGCCCAAATTTCATCACAATCCATCCAGCGGTTACTGAGATTACGAGGGTAGAAAAACGCGACAGACAGACAGACCGACAGACAGACAGACCGACACAGACAGACCGACAGACAGACAGACCGACAGACAGACAGACCGACAGACAGACCGACGGAAATAAGTGACGTGGATTTTCGTTATGTACACATCATAAAACGCCCAAAAAGTGAATTATCTCAAAATCGAAAATTTTCGCGATCACAATACTCCCCTCACCTATCGGTGTGGGAAGTAAAATGTGTGTAATATGAGTAAAACGTATACCAATGGATATTTTGGTTAAAAAATAAAAAAAAGAAATTGCACAGGCTGGGTTCGAACCAACACCCACGAAAACAGGGAAGCGTTGTCGAACACCATACCACTCGGCCACCCGCCATCTTGCCGAAGGGATCGCCTCAATGGACATATTTGATTTGGGATTAGGTACTTTTTTACTGGGATTTGTGATCTAATTTCAACCATTTAAAAGATATTTATTTCGATCGTTGACTTCGTCTCGAGCTGCAAACTTCATTCACCGCATTATACACTTGTTACAACAATAGTTTTGTTATAAAACTTATATACGATATGATAAAATACTATTGGACGATACTTATTATCCTAGCCCGCAATACCCAATAGAAAGCTTTTGGTAAATAACATCCAATAGAAAAGCTTTGTCAAATTCTTTGTTAAATATGCATGTTGATAAAATCGGGCCTCAGTTTGTTATACTTTTTCAGAACGACACTTGAATCGTCTCAGTCAGTAAAGTATCTAGGAGTCATACTGGATCACAAGCTGACTTGGAGGCAGCACGTGGATTATAACGTAAGCAAGGCTCGAAACTCATTATGGGCCTGCAGAAGAGTTGTCGGTAGTAGCTGGGGCCTCAGCCCAAAAGTGGTGCACTGGCTCTACACTATAATAGTCAGACCGTCATTAATATATGGCTCCATAGTGTGGTGCACCTGTATAAAGACGGAGGCAATAAGAGCCAAACTTAATAAGGTTCAACGTTGGGCATGTCTTAGTATAACCAGTGCAGTGCGCACAACACCTTTGAGTGCCATTGAAACACTACTGAATCTTCCTCCTTTGGATCTGGTAATTCAAGGGGAAGCTAGAAAAACTGGGTTCCGTCTCTGGAGTCAGGGTAGCTGGACTTTTATGAATCCAGGCAAACGACATTCGACGATTCTAGCAGAGTTGCAGGAGAATAGTCCTACTTTGTTGGCGAGGAGCGGTATAGTTTCTCCTACGCATCACTTCAATCGCAAATTTACGGTGGTGTTCCCGTCAAGGGAAGAGTGGGAGTCTAGGGAAAGACAGCTCATCGAAGGAGGAGGACAGGTCTGGTACACAGACGGTTCACTCGCTAGAGAGGGCTCGGGCTCGGGAGTCTACGGACCCCATACAAGACTTTCATTCCCTCTTGGGGGGCACACCACAGTATTCCAGGCTGAGGTCTATGCGATACTTGCCTGTGTAAATCGTATTCGGGAAATGGACGGGTCTAGGAGGCGGATTGCTATCTGCTCTGACAGTCAGGCAGCCATCAAAGCACTGAGTGCTTGGAAAATAACGTCGGGACTGGTCCTGGAGTGCAGGAGGGCTCTTGACGACATCTCAGCTAAACACAAGATATCACTGATGTGGGTACCTGGGCACGCTGGGGTAAAGGGTAATGAAATGGCGGATCATCTGGCTAGGATAGGACCCGGAAACAGTTTTGTGGGCCCGGAACCAGCCTTAGGACTGTCTGCAAACTTGATTAGAAAAACAACTGGAGAGTGGATCCAGAATCAACACTCTCTGAGACGGAACAACATCTCTGGTCATCTCCGTCAGGCTCGGGAGCTATTAGCAGGGCCTGCAGAGAGAATAGGACGATTTTGTCTCTCTCTGGATAGGAGTAACTTGAGATTGCTAGTAGGCCTATTAACGGGTCACAACACCTTCAGGCGTCACTTGTTTGTGATGAGGGTGGTCAACGACCCAACGTGCACGTGGTGTGGTGAAGAGGAAGACTCCTCGGCACACATCTTGTGTCGCTGTGAAACCCTGGGTTATCACAGGCAGACTATGCTGGGCTCAAGAACCTTGGAACCAATAGAGATAAAACGGATAGGACCTAAGAATGTACTTGCCTTTGCCAAAAGGGCAGGTCTTAGGAACTAGCGCGGATAGAGGCGCAAAAGGGCCCATCGTGTGGCCTATGCACCAGCCACATTCCGTGCTGGATAGCCTCTGGTCCTTATTCATTCAACCAAATTGTGCAGACAAATAGAAACTATCATGGCAACAAGTGATATAAAATTGTCATTTCATGTTGAAGTTTTTACCATTTATTAACTACACATAAAACACCTAATTCGTGGTAAAACAAAATGTTGAAAATAAACCATTCTATATAGGTGTTGTTTTTTCTTCTGCACTTGATACATAACTATTAATATACCCCTCATAAAGCGTGAAATGTCTAAGTGCGTATATGTTAATAGGCGCCAAGTTAGGACGTCTACCGACACCGTGCGAAGCCAGCTCGGCGGCCCGTAAGTTTATCGTTGGCCCCGGTTGAGATTATTGTATGCGATGATTATGCCTTATAGGCATCCTGGATAACTTTTTCTGAAACGTCACTCAATACTCTTACGTACCATAAATACAGGGTGAGTTTTTAGTACCGGCTCGGTCGATAACTCCACTACGGTAGAAGATAGCGAAAAAAGTTGTACATAAAAGTTGTAGCCACGGATATGCTCCTTGCATCCTGATAATATTCAGATTCATACAGGGTGATCCATAACTACGTAGTGATGCAAACATGCATTTTTTAAATGAGACACCCTACATATTATTCCATATTTAGAATCTACTGATGATTTCCGTTCTTCCAATATAGGGTACTGTTACATTATACAGGGTATTTCAAAAGTTATGACCATTTCTGTATCCAAATCGCGGTCAAATGAACGTATCTACTGTATATCAAAAAGTAATAAATCAAAAATTATTTTTTTACATGAAAAGATTAAAAATGTTCTAGTTTTAAAATCAACTATAAAAAAATCCCGTGACGCATACTGTAGAATGCAAAATCCAGATTTTCTGTTTTTTTTAAATGTAACCCGCAATATTTTATTATTCCAAAGAATTGCTTTTAATATGCTCTTTCATCTTTGTATAACACTTGTTGTACCTACGTCCATCAGTTTCCGAGATATTTCGATTTTTCGTTAAATATAAAATATAGCTTCTATTTGTGTACTGAAATTTATTTATTTTGAGAAAGTACTATCTAATTTGTTTTTTGTTTAACGAACAACTAAATTATAAGGTCATGGTACTATTTGATGAAGTCAAAACCATAAATCATCGAGAAGTCAGGTATGCTGAGGAAACAATTTTGTAGGCGTGATGCATAAATATCAAGCAGATTTATTAGGTAGGCTTTAAAAAATGACAGTTTTCATAACCTGCTCAATAGCTCAATAATTCCGTGCTATGTGAAAAACCAGCTTTAAAAATTAATTTTTCCAATGAGGGTATTTGGGAGAATCTTTAGGAAAATATCAACTATGAACAGCAATATCCAGAATGGAGGCATTCTAAAACTAATGCGTTTGAAAGATTGAAGAATCGTTTTATTTGGACTGTGTCGTTTAATATTCCATAGCCAGCACATTTGACCTATATTATCTTGTTAATTCAGTGTTTTGACTTGATCAAGTACTACTATGGCCTTATATTTTAGTTGTTTGTTAAGCAAAAATAAATCGAAATGTCAGAAAATAATAAATACAGCCATAACAAGCGCTATACAAAGATGAAAGAGCATATTAAAAGCAATTTTTTGGTATAATAAAATATTGGGGGTTACATTTGAAAAAAGAGAGAAAATCTAGATTTTGCATTCCACATCACCCTGTATACGAATATGCGTCACGGACTTTTTTATAGCCGATTTTAAAACTAGTGGATATTTTTAATCTTTCCATGTAAAAAAAATAATTTTTGATTCATTACTTTTTGATATACAGTACGTTCATTTGACCGCGATTTGGATATAAAAATGGTCATAGCTTTTGAAATACCCGGTATAATGTAACAATGCCCTATATTGTAAGAAAGGAAATCATTAGTAGAATATTAATATGGAATAATATATAGGGTGTCTCATTTAAAAAAATGCATGTTTGCATCACCACGCAGTTATGGATCACCCAGTATAAATCTAAGTATTTTCTGAGTAAGGAGCATATCCGTGGCTACAACTATTATATACAACCTTTTTCGCTATCTTCCTGTATATGCCAAAAATAGTGCCCTTTCAATGCATTGTTGGTTATAGTGAGGGTAAAAACAGACAAGAGAAAATCTCATTTATGGGGGATTATGAACACGTTGCCATGTTTTTTTTTCCTAAAGATACCAGCGAATTTTGAGGCTGATGTATTTGGGTGCAGAAACTGGCAACACCGTACTCCAAAATTAACCTACATAATCGCCTTGATTGCAATGAAATGTCACGTTGACATGTCATGTTGACATTTCGTTACTTGAGTATTACTCAAGGGAGCCCTACATAAGGGACACTCATGTAACCGACGAACCACGAAACTTTACTTAAGGGATCCACAAGTATTAAGGGATACGTAAGTATCGACTATGAATACGACCCTTAAACTTCGTAACGTCATTCTAAACTGAGGCCGATAAATCCAGCCAGTTGAGTTTCGCGTTATTCGCAAAAACAACTAACTTCTTTTTCAGACAATTTTGAAATGATTTATTTAAATAGTTAGAGTGTAACATTTTTAATAAGTTGACATAAATGTTACTTAAATTTAAAAAAAAGGATGTATCTATTCGAAACCCATTCATGTTTTTTATTAACTGTCTATAAAATTAAGAGTAGAAAAACAATTTTTGAACCTTTAGCTAAGGAACTGGATTCGCTTTTAAAAAATATTCGTTTCCCTAGAAGTATGATATTTAACTTTAACTTGTAGCGGATTTTCACTGTACTTGCTGAATTATACAGGTTTCCGAGGTAAACTAAGTAAACCCAATAAATGAAACGCCTTTATCGAGTTCTATCTGACTACACATCGTCTCTGTATTATAACTAACCTACTCTTTACCTAAATGTGAATAGGCCTTCAGCAACTGCTCAGCTTCTTCTCTGCCATTCGCCAATCGTCCATGAAACCATTTCTCACCAAAATGCAGCTCTTCATTGGGGACGTTTGCTTTTGTTCTTTGAAAGTTTCCACTTTCGTCTTCATCTTCGGACTTTTCCGACTCCTACTCAAAAAAAAAACATTCACAAACAATGTAGGAGATCCTTATCATTTCAGCAAACAAGAATTTTTTTTATTGCAAAAGAGAACTTTTGTTAATTTATTTATTTAATAAATAATGTTGTCAATACTTATTGGCTTTATTTATTTCTTGCACATTTCAGCTTAAGAATTTAGTTTTTTTCCCAAACTCATTCACAATGAAATACACAGGGTGACCCAAAAGTTCCTTGACACGAGATATCCTCGTAGCAAAAAAAGTCAAACAAAAGTCCTTATTTTATTTAAAATGTTGTAGTGGTTTTGATTTTATACACAAACCTATTTTTTCGTAGTCATAAGCATAAGATAAATAACATGAGGATTTTTTGAGGTGTAATATTTTCGTAAGACTAAGAGAAACTAAGTGGGCCAAACAACAGTACTAAATGACCTATCATATCATGCTTTCGAAACATTTTTTTGTACTTCAACCCCTAAAACTCACCCCCAACTTTCATTTTCAAATAGCTCCCCACAA
Source organism: Callosobruchus maculatus (assembly GCA_951848785.1). Classification (NCBI taxonomy): domain Eukaryota; kingdom Metazoa; phylum Arthropoda; class Insecta; order Coleoptera; family Chrysomelidae; genus Callosobruchus; species Callosobruchus maculatus. The sequence continues at coordinate 2,054,131 of CATOUR010000058.1, forward strand.
TTTATTCTACATAAATGACGTCATTATTTTATTTAAAATCTTGTAGTGTCATTGATTTCATACACAAATCAATTTTTTCCTAAAGTTATAAGCAAAGATAAATAAAATGAGGATTTTGTTTGAGGCGTAATATTTTCGTAATAAAAAGGAGTAAAAAAGATATTTGCTTTCCGAAAGCATGTGTGACAGGCCACTCAGTACCCTTAAACCCAGTTTTCTGTTTTATCTGTTTTTTTTGCGTCAAACAAATTCTTATTATTGTATTCAAATTTTGCTTATGATTTTACGAAAAAAATAAGTTTGCATATAACATCAAAGGTACCACAAGATTTTAAATAAAATAAGGATATATAGGAAAATCTATTGGGTGCTATTTGAAAACAAAAAGTTGGGAGTGAGTTTTCGGGAATAACGTACAAAAAATGATTTGATTGCATGGTATGATAGACCCTATAGTACCTTCAGAATTACACGTCAGTTCTGCTTGAACGATTTTTCGTTACGAAAATACCACGTGTCCAGGACATTCTGGGACACTCGGTATAGCCGCAGTTCATCATATAAATGAAAAATGAGACTAAAAAGAGCATATTATACAAAAAATTCAAGAAATTTCAATATTTGTAGTATATCTACCTTTCTGGGAATGGCATTTATACTGGAAAATGCCATGACATCTGAAATAAATCTTATTTGCTTTGTATGGAATCATTATGACATGTTTGAAAAAGCGGAATTATATTTTACTTGACTGATTGAAGCTTGGAACGTTAAATTAATAATTGAACGGTTGAAGTTACTAGCAAATTTTTATAGTACCCATTTATGCTGAGAAGTTGTGTGCAGAAATACTGTTGATATCATACTATTCGAACAACAATCAACCTGGGATTGAGGTTCGATGAAAGTTTATTCTTGAGGAACGAGATCAGAAACTCATAACTGGAACTAGTTGATTTCTCAAGTGATCCACGTGCCACTTCCTTTGTTTAAGAATGCACGGCTTGTTTTTTAAACCTCATAAGTTACAGAAGTGCCAAAAAACCGTACACATGACCAATACTTGATTGACGTTGTTTCTCTCTTGTAATAGTTTGGCTTACAAATTTGTTGCATTTCCCTACAATAATGCGCTTGGAAAATGAAATAACTGACTAAACGTGTGGTATCCCGCGTGACCATAACTTTCGGCAGTTTAAACAACCGGCCACCATTTGATACCACTCTTCTTGACAGGACACTGATCAGATAACGACTAAATGAGTGGAGGTCGTCCACTTCGTTTATCCAATTCATCACTCATAATGGTTTATCCAGAGTGTTCTCAGAACAAACTATTTCCTACTTCCTTAGCAGAAGGTCAAGCGCTGTTGGAATCGGGAATCTTTGAATGAGAATACCAAATGTTTGCAAATTAACATGTCATAATGTCATAATTCGACCTGAACATACTGGAGGAAGTTAACAAATTTTCACTTACCGCTTGCTCTGCCCTGTAGCTGTCAGTGTAAAACAGTTTGTTTTGCGTGAGGACGAAGAAATGCGGATTCCACTCCTTGTCTACCCTATCTTCCAGGTACATGATTCCGTTTTTCACGGAGTTCCTTAAATCCATTTCATTCGCATCGTTCCTTATAAGAAAAGAACCATCTTCCTGACCTTCTGGAAGTTTTTTATGCTTCAAGATTATTTTCCGCCGCAAAGAATATGGAGAAGGAAGTTTGGATTCGCCTTTCTCGACTGGATGCGTCAAAAGCATATCTCCGAAGACTTCCTGAAAAGGTCGAGGTTTGACTCAAACATAATGTTAGTCCTTTCATAATGATTTAACTCATAACTATGTACAGGGTGGCCTACTAGGAATGGACGCCGGCAATATCTGGGTAACCGTTATTCATATAACTTCGAGCAAAAAAATATTGTTACGTAAATCGGCTAAGAGAAATCGCAGGAAATTATTTTCAAGTTCCACAAGTGGCCACTAGGAGGCAAAAATCGATAATTGTCCAGGCTACATGATGGTAATATTTATAATATTCATTTGCTTTTTTTTAGTAAAAGCTGTTTTCCGATTGATTGTAGCAGTTACGCCCTATAGCGGCCACTTGCGGAACTTTAATAATTTCCAGCGATTTCTTTTAGTCGATTTACCTAATATTTTTTGCTCGAAGTTTTATGATTAACGAGCTATTGGCGGCATCCATTCTTAGCGGGACACCCTGTACACACATCGACAACCCGCACATAAGTGTTACACAAGTCAAAACTTTTGGTAAGCGATTCTGACCTATACTCGGTCCACCGAAGAAACAGAGTGCAAAAAATTCAAGGTGTTCACGTGCTCTCGACATTTGCGAGACCTGTTTACACGGTAACCACCGACGCGACGGTAACAGTCTTTCCAGGAACGGCAAATGGACGGTGTTATACAATAGTGACGTGAGCCACAGATCTGTTGTTTTGAGAAAATTTGTTTTGTATTAAGCTGCCTTCTGGACTGTACTAGTTAAAAAAACACTCTTATTATAATTTTTTATATTAAAACAAAATTAGGAAAAAATGACTAATGATGTTCATGTTCATGTATTTTCGATGTTTGGCAAACCTGTTTAGACCACAATACGACCGCGGCCATATTATGAGGAGGCCTCGAAAAACAGCTGTGTATTTGATTCTTCAGGCAAGGTGGCCTGTTCTCCAAATTTGTCGGTGCCAGGCTTGCGCTTAGGCATTGGCATTTCCAAGTGGTATAAGCTTGCTTCTGACCAAGCCACGAGAACTCGCTCTTTGCTCACATGTTTTCCCGTTTCTCCGCTGGATGGATATTAATGAATTTCTTCATTAGATCATTGGTTTGACAATATAGAATAGGAACTTGCCCACAGATGTCGCCAAAATGTGAACAGTGGTTTAGGATATTTATGATCAATGTAGAATGGAACGTCCAGGTTTTTGTATCAAATATACGATTATAACCAAAATTATGGTAAATTCCTTATGGCACAACGCCATCCACATCGTGTTCGTTTCAAGAGGCGGTCTGCTGTGGTGTAAGCTTGCCTACGGCCAGACGACAAGAATTCAGTCATCTTGCGAGTGATCACTCTCTTTCTTCGCTGGACAGAGAATAGTAAGTTATCTGTCGTGTTTTTTAGGGTTAGGTCAATTAAAAACAAAACTTCTTGTTACTTTTTACAAGGAGATTTGTTTTGGGATTACCTGACCGGAGGAGTAGATAATAATGGGTTTTTTAGAGGACATTGCGAACAATTTTGGACAAGAGGTAGCGACGACTATCAAAACTTTTATTCATGATAACTGAATGTAAGTTATTGTCAACACATTTGAGGAAACTTTATTTTGTGTTGTTTTTGCAGAAACACTTTCTTTCCAAGATAAATAATTATTGAAACTGCTCATCTGCCAAAATTATGAACCAAAGATAGCTCCAGCTTGAAACCGTACATGATACGAAATATCTTCTACTCATTCTCACAGAAATTTCTTTGAAATGACAGATTTACTTGAGTAAAGCCAGTAAGTTCCATCTAAAAGTGAATCGGTACTACTAACAGTGATTGTATGATCCTTCTAGTCCATTAATACTGGAAGCATATCAACAGTCTAGATTGCTTACTTGCATAGCTTGCGCCATTTTCCTTTGTTGTATCACCGAACAGTTATCTTCAAATGAAAGTATCACAGGATATTCAGAAGCTACGAATGCGTGCTCCTTAATGGTTTTGATCACGTCCATAAATTTGATTTTGGTAGTGAGAGTATGTCCGTGGTATATGAACGGCATACCATCAGGACCATCCCAACAGTCTAGCTCTATGCATCTACAACCCATCCTCAGACAGCGAACATACGCTTCGGTGGAAGATTCTGAGGAAAACTGGTCACCTGTCGAATACCTGCAAATAAAACTGGTATGAAGTAAGGTGTTCAACATTTCTACAAAATAAATTGTGAGAATTCCGCCTAGCGTTTTCTTGTTTAATGTTTATCACTTATCGGTAATAATTATATGAATTCGATTTGATTTCTTGTGAGCTCTAAAGCTTGAACATGGTACCGAGAAATTGTAGGAAAATTTGCCCGGCCTTTTTGTAAAGAAAAACACGAAAGGTTCCAGACTTTTGCAAAAAAGTTTCACTGTTCGATACAACACTCACTCCATGGTTTGCACAAAAATACTGGCAAGTTTGAATCTACATTGCTTGTTTCGTATCAACTGTAAAGGTTATGCTTTCCTAGTACATTTTTATGCTTCAGCTAGACAATTTGTTTTGGTTGATCGGTTCCACTTTATCGTTACAGTTTCAAGTGAATTTTGGGTTTTAGCAATGCATAAGTGATAAAACACAAATTTTAAACAATTCCAAAAGACTTAAATCCTGCGGATTTCTGTAAAAAAACAACATCGGATTTGTGAACACATGGTAAATAATAACAACGGGGTCTTGCAATCACACACATGTCTATTACCGTGGGCGTTGCTTTTTCTAACCTATTCGAAATCATTGGTGCCAAAGGATTCAGTATCACATTATCCTAGGAAAATAATTTAAGCGCAACTTACGTGTTATGCGATGATGACACCCAATAATGTGACAGAGGTCTCGTCATGTCATGATAGACTTTATCTTTGTCAGGATCCCAGAGGTCATTCTGTTTGGAGAACAAATAGTCCATGAACTCCGACGTGGTCAGATATGGCTCTTGGATCTCCCTTTGGGGGTCTTTCAAAAAATCACAGATATACTGGGAGAGAGCCTTTTCGTCGTTTGCCATAGAGCAATTTTGTTCGTGCCTCAGGAAGTTTTGAAAGTCTTTCAGACTCACTGTGTTCATGGTTTGAGGAAGTTTTTCTAAAACTTCGCTACTTTCCTACAAAAATGGAACAAAACTATAATTTACAAAGAAAAAACAAGCAAAATTATTGAACGAGGGAATGTAAGTTGGAAATACTGATATGAAGCACAACATAGCTCCTAATGATTCTTTGTTAAATGATCTCAGGGTTGCGAATGTAACAGTGGACCTGCTAATTTTTTGGGAAAGCCGCAGCATATTTATATTCATATAATAGTTGTATGATCATGCGTTTCGATATTGGAGACAGTAAAGTAGTAATATGTAGGAAGACTATCAAAGCATTACTAACGATCCTTTTTATTAGTTTTTAGTCAAAAATCCTGCATTTATTTTCAATATATTCCTGCTGCCCATTCCCTCCACCATGTACTCCACATAACCAGAATATATAGAAATAGTTTAAGCTAAAACTGGATAGGTGGAAGCCAGGCCAGGTATTGCTGTACTAAATTGTTTTCAAAATGCACTGGTTTTCCAATTAATTTCATAGTTTGACAATGAAAACGTGTATTGCTCATATCGCTATAGTCGTAAACTTGATGATTATCGTCATCTTGGACACCTTTCCTGAAGGTAAAATAAACGATAGAGTCCAAAATTATGTAGTGGTACAGTAATATTTTGAATCGGATTTTCTAAAGCGAAATAGAAGGTATTGAACGCCTATGGCTTGATCTGGTTTGATCTTTAACTTGTCAGGGCATGGAAATTCATGTTCCAACAACTACCAAGTGCGAGAGATATTAGCCAATTTTTTTCATTTGTTGAGAAAGTTTTGGAGTCGCACGCGTTTTTTTTCAAAACTGTTGCTATGTGTGTTTATTATTCGGAAATCTTTGGGGAGGGGGCCCTCCGCGTTGGAGAATGTTGAATATGAATCAACAAATTGCTTTTATTTGGTGAAACTCATTCATAATATTAAAGTATTAGATCGTCCTTCATGTTTTAAATATTTAAGGTTTCACCTCGATTCCAAATGTAATTGATCATATGACTTCTATCAAAATCTAGTGAACATAAGAGGGCCTCCTTAGGCGACGAGGAAGATGTGCTACAACGGAGGCCATACGGGAAACCAAAAAATCAGTTTACATAAGAAACAGCATGAGGCTGGCAGTGCGGTACCATACCCCCTATCTGAATTACAAATTACAAATTATGTGAGGTAAAATAGACCTTTACTTTTGTTTGAACTAATATAAAAATATACTTACACTTTCGTCAAAAATAATTTTCTGATATAACACAGAAAAGTCATCAAATCCAATTTCGCCACGTTTTCTAGTATCGACCTCGCTGAATACCTCCCTAAGTTTATTTGTTGGCATTTTGTGGTTGATTCTTAGGAAGAACGATTTTAGATCCTTCATACTGACACTGGAATAAAAGAAAAAAAAAATTATTGGTCATTTTGATCTATCGATAAATTAAGACGCACCTGGGTCGCTGCAAAAAATTATAATTATATTGTATATACCTGGTGTCCCAGAATTTCCTTGACGTATGTTATTTTCGTAATGAAAAACGGTTCAAGCAAGAACTGACTTATAATTCTGAACTATAGGGTCTGTCATAGCATGCATTCAAAACAATTTTTTTGTTCGTCATCACCGAAAATAAACCCCAAAATTTTTGTTTTCAAATAGCACCCACCAAATAATAGGTTTTCCTACATAAATGATATCCTTATTTTATTTAAAATCTTGAATTTATAGGCAAACTTATTTTTTCGCAAAATCATAACATAACTCTTAAGGGTTGAAGTGAAAAAATATTTGAATGCATGATATGATAGATCCTATTATAGTACTTTCAAAATTCCACTCAGTCTTCGTTTGAACTTTTTTTTCTGTTACGAGAATAGTATGTGTCAAGGAAATTCTGGGACACCCTGTATACACAGGGCGAGTTTTTAGCACCGGATCGGTCGATAACTCCTCTACTGCGAAAGATATCAAAAAAGTTTAATATAAAAGTTGTAGCTCCATGTATTCCCTCTCCCTCCAAATTAGTCCACAAGTAACTCTAGAAATAACGCTTTTCTTTGATGACAAATGGGAGCATATCTATCTGTCTATCACGGCTATGAATAAAACATTTCTCAGAATTACCTATACTGTTTTCTTTCCTATATTATTTGTCTTTTATTTCTTCGCCATTGAATTGAGTTTCCAAACAATAGGTTTTACGTCACTCCAACAGTCAACCATTATAAAATTTCATTAACACGTAGGTCACACCCAAATTTCTGAAAACTAAAGGCCGCCATGGATGTCAAGAGGGCTGGAAACAAAAGCCCAATGTATGTCTAGTTTGACAGGATAATTTCAAGTTGGCAGTTGCTCCTGCTAATCAATAATCCTTTATTTTTGACCAGTGCAGAAAATCAGGAAAATAAGAAACCCAGTTCACCAAATGTGCTCTTCCACTTAGCCCTTAGATATACATTAAGGACGTTCGTTCTCGAGTTTTTAGTAGATGAAATTATACATTTTTTCATCTTTCATAAGTTTAACCACATAGCTATAACTAGCCTAAAAAATTCAATGCTTCTTATAAATCATTTCAGAAAGTTATTAAAGATTAACCATACGAATTTTAACATGATCCCTTATGACAGATTAGCGATTTTTGTATTTAAAGTTAGAATAAACATATTTTGAAGTAGGCACAAAAAAATTGTTTCAAAATATTTTTTGGAATATGTGATTTGCATTAGTACATTAAAAAAAATGAAGTCAAGTTGATTGACTCAGTACTTCCCACACATTACGGTAATACCAGTTTATTATTTTCCCACAGCATGAGGCTATAGTCTGAGATTCCCTTGCAACCAAATCATCGCCCGCCCCGACCAAAGAAGTGTGTTATGCCGCTAGGTCTTCCTTTCACAAATCAATGGATAGCCTATTATGAATACAAAAAAATTAGTTTTATGACCCTCCACCCCCCAACTACCCCAATTTCACCCCCACCCAAAAAAAGCAGAAAATGATCACGAAATCCCTAAAACGCCTAAAACCGAAGTTTGAGCTGTTTTTTTAGTTTTTTTATTATTGCTGTGCCGCCACTGACACGATTTCTGAAAATAAACGTTTTCCATCCTCGTCACGGCAAAAGTTGCACAATACAAAACGAGCTAAAGCAATATTCGTGTGTATACGTCATAAAATTTTAAGTCTCTTGGTTTCTGTAATATAGGCAAGACAATGTTCGGATGTACCTAGAAAAGTCTATTATGTTAGGCCTTTTTCGTTCACAGGTCAATGGGTAGCCTATTATATGAATACAACAAATTTTTGAGTTTTACGACCTCCCCCCCCCCAAAAAAGTAGACAATGATCAGGAACCCTAAAACGCCTAAAAACGAAGTTTGAGCTGTTTTTATATTTTTAGTTTTTTGTTATTGTTGCGCCGCCACTGACACGATTCCCAAAAATCATGAACGTTTTCCATCGTCGACGCGGTAGTAATACTGTGTACAAGTTTCATTAAAACCAATCCAATAGTTTCCTAGTTACACAATACAGAACTATCAGAAGCAATACTCGCATGTATACATCAGAAAATTCTAAGCCCCTTGGTTTCTGTAATAGGCAAGGTAATGTTGGGATGGACCTGAAAAAGTGTATTATGACCCTAGGTCTTTCTTTCACAGGTTAGTGGACAGCCTACTATGAATACAACAAATGTGTCAGTTTTCAACCCCTAACCCTCCAACCACCCCAATTTCACCGCCACCCAAAAAAAACTAGAAAATGATCAGGAACCCCTAAAATACTTAAAAACAAAGTTTGAGGAATATTTAGCCATGGTAAACGGTAAATAAGAGACCATATTGAAAACTGGCAACAGCGCCATCCCTTTCTTCAAAAAAAGCCATAGTGAGAGTGTCGTAAGCGCGCAGTATCAAGACAGTATCCACAGCATAGTAAACAACCAGCATAATATCTCTGAGGATTACCTATATAAAAATGGTTCCCACAAAATTTGACCTTGAGAGGGTTTATGGATGATTTTAAGACTGTGAAGTTTGGGTAGAGATGCGAAAATGAAAATATCGATACCAGTACCAACTTCTTAGTTTTTAGCCAAATAGGCGCGTTTGGTTCGTACAGAGAATTTTGTGCAATTGATTACACCCCTCAATAATTATATCTCGATACACCTACAAAAGTATCGATACCAGCCTGGAATCGCTCAAAAAGTATCTAAGATAAAAATAGTCGATATTAGTGCAGAAGTACAAGTATCGAAGTACCGTTACCATTCCTACAATAAATCATCCAAAAGTGGGGATGCGCGTGTAATTTCCGCCAACTTGAGTTATTGTGATGGTTGTTTACTATGCTGTGGCAGTATTTATGGTTTGGATGTTCTCTTTTGCCTTATCTGAGAACTAGTCTATTAACGTCTAAGGGCCGGTTTCTCAATGTCCAGTTAAACGTGTCGGATAGATAGCTGCCAGTTGGTGTTTCTATGGATACAACTGTCAGGTAAGATTTACTTGAATTTGTAAGTTTAACCTTCAATTGTTTAAACAATTTATCTGACAGATAACCGTTAACTTCCAGATAAACATTTAACTGAACATTACCGGCCCTAAGACGTCAATGCTGAGAAACGTGCTGTTGAAAAATTGATTAAATAATTACAAGATTATTAATATAGGTACCTACTTTGCAACTTTTCTAAAGCCCCGAATAAAATTCATAAAAGATTAGTACTCATTTGAATCTAGCGTAGCGAACAAGCTTCTTGCCCTTTTTTAGATCTATCCCTCTTGCACAGTATTGGTAAATGACCATAGGCAAAAGATTCACTGATACACGGCGATGAATGGGCAGGATACGGCAGGACCGCGACAAAATTATGTTCGCAGAAAAGAAACAATAAATTGAGGTATTGCCGTATTGCAAACACAAAATAGATAAGGTTACTTTTTCTTCTTATTATCTCGTCATGGCAATTAAATAACATTTGAAATAAATAAAGGGATAGGGATTTTGAATCGTCGGCGTTGGCTAACCTGAAGTTTGTAGTTCTAACGCGCAAGAGGTTGGCAGCAATGAAGTATTTGGTATTTTCGTAGTGCAGTGTTAGGCTAGGCGCACACTTGCGATTTTCTGTCGAATGATTGCTTAGTCGCAAGATAAAGCACACAATCTACAACATTATTGCACGCACGGCTAATGGCCATAACTGTCGATGCCGTTTGTTGAAAAAAAAAATTGTACGCACATGCGACTAGGAGTGATGACTAAAAAGTACTTATTTTAGCAACGCGATTGTCGCATATTAAAATGTATCATACGAGCAGCGAGCAGGCTTGAAGCTGTGCGCACTAACTTTTTAAACGTGCCTCTTTGTTTTGCAGGTAGTGAATGAGTATATATTTTGTAGCTTTTGTGTCTGTTAGAATAGATTCCATCGATCTAGTGTCTTGATATGTCGTTTTTGGTCCGATAATATAATATGACCTAGTCTAGCTCATCCAACAAAATTGAAAAAAAAATTAGGTTAATTACAAAAACAATTATGAATTTTATAAAAGCACCTTTTGACTAACATCTGGGATGCTTTCCCTTACGTTAGTGCTTTTGCTAGTAATAGTATGTCAATTTTGACGTATGTCAAAAATAATACTCTCAAAACTAGAGTTTGCTGCAAAGTGGTCAAGAGCGGACCGAAGCGTGTATCTTTTGTAAATTATTCAAACGCAAATAAAAAAACTCCAGTAGTCTTTGGGACCCCTTTTGTTTGTGTCACTGAAAAGGAAAGGCTGAGGATTTTTGTAGATCACCTTGTTGTTGTCCTTTAAGCCTTGACGATTCCGTTCAAGGTCATATGTCAAACTGTGAACATTGTACATTCTGTTATCCATAATTGCTCTATGCCATCTGTAATGTCATGTTTAACAGCGTGTGATGACATTTCTGTAGTAAAAGACAATAACAGACTTTTGTGATGTAGAAGAATCCTCGAGTAATTAGAGTAGTATCTTAGAATACTGAGTGAAAATGAAGCCCACTGAACATGAATGCCATTTACATCATGATACGCACGACGTTCTAAATCAGGTAAGACCTATCAACAAGTTACCCAAAGTTAGTCAAGTACGAGAGTGTGGATGGTAGCTTTGGAGTACCTCGAGCTACTTCTAGTCGTCGGTCTCTGCAGCGAGGCAAAAGATTGAAGATGCGAGGCGAACTGACCGTTCACACTGCTCAGGCTTGCCGTCGAAAGAAAATATTCTGTAAATCTGTTTTGTGGTAAAAATGAGGCACACAATTGAAATATGTGAGAGTGCACAATGCTGTGCAGTTGTCTCTTGCACGTGATCCCTTTCGCCCAATGAAGTGTCAATACCTATGGAAGGGGCATGCGTGCACTCGTTTGCGGCTAGAACGAGATAGCGCTAGTCAGGGCTACTGGTAGAAGATTTGCCGACGCGCCACATAGCTGGTTGGAGGAGGCTGTGCTTTTTCCCTGAGTAGTTCTATCTCTCTCACTGACCTCAATTTCTTATGCGTGCTTTTTTCCTGTCTAGCTCTATCTCTCTCACCGACCTTTCTTTCTTATGACGTCCGCAAAAGTGGTACATTGTTTAAATGGGAAGGGGCCATTCCATAGGTATTGACACTTCATTGATTTCGCCGTTGTTTATTTCGTTATTTAAGAAAACAAGGTTAGGTTCTTGTGTACCGGGCTTAGATAAGGGTGCCGAGCAACGAGCCGAGCAGAGTTCCTCCTGAAGTTGAGCGAGTAGTGTGGTGACCCTCCACCCTCCTCGTACTCGACTTACTTCAACGAGGTACTTCACCGAGGAACTTCGGGAGCAGAATATACTTAGGGATGTTGTATACTATGGTACTATTCAAAAAACCAGTCGTTTTGGGAAATTGTTATAAAAATGGCCAGAAATAAGTCATTTATAGAGGGTGTTCCAAAAAAGGTGACCCTGTCTCTAGGAAATTTCATAAACGATTATCTCGAAAACGGTTATCTCTTGGCATATAAAAAAGTATACATTTCTTATGTAATACATGTTAAGAAAACGATTTTGTTAATATTCAAGTTGATGCACCAAACCGGAAAAAAGTTTTGTTAATTTGCATGCACCTCCTCAACAAACTCGGAACAGGGAACAGGGTAACCTTGATTTGGATCCCGGGTCACAGCGGAGTGGAAGGCAATGTATTGGCCGACGCGCTCGCAAGAGGAGGAACTGAATCTGTGTTCATAGGACCAGAACCATTCGCGGGCATTGCAAAAAGCACCGCTAAAAAGACCATCTCAGACTGGGCAGAGAGGAAAGCACTCCTGTACTGGGTCTTGAACAAACTTCAGACTGTCGCATCTGCTACGTGGATTTGCCCAACTGGAACCTTATGGCATCAAGGAGGTTTCACCCTTCACGATAATCGCCTTCGCTAAGAGGTGCGGTGAACTCTAAACAGGTGTGAGCCAAATAGCTACAACTGAGTCGTAGTGGAAGGAGGCAGTGTGCCCCACTCACTTTCAACCTAACCTAATCTTTGTTAATTTAAATGAGTTCAATGCGCCGTAGGTGATGGCGCCCTTTATTCATGATACCAAAACCGTGGCTGAATTTGAATTACTCGTCTTGAAAAAAAAACCCGATACGTAATTTTAGACCTTTGTGCCATTTTATTGCCGAATAATTGAGAAAAAACGAAAATAAAAGTAAAACTTTGACGCGCTGTACCTCGAAAATTAAGCATTTCAAGGCTTCGAGTTCCTATCTCAATGTTCACAAAAATCAGAGGTCTATAGGTAGGACCCTTAACCAAAATATCGTATAACAAACATCACGCATGAACACACAGACAAAATGGTGTGTCACTGTGCCATCTTCTCGATAGCGTGAGTACATCGAACGCTTATTGGTCGCTAGGCAATGAGTGTAAGCACACCACCACGGAGCCAATGGTTCCACGCGGTTGCCCTATTCTTATAATTGTCCTGTTCTAACATTTTGACCAGTAAAACTTTCTCTGTTTTTGTACCTGATTAACTTTTGTATTGAAAAAATTCAAAAGGAATATTATCTCATATAAATGTGATTACAACGTTGGAAAATATCATAAGAATTGATCACCTACTGAACATCCATATTCCTGTGACTATTCTAACATCCTGTATATTTTTCGTTTATTAGGTTATAGATTCGGGAATTTTTATAATGTGGCGTCGGAGATGGCACGGCTTTTGCATGCTGAGTAACAAACACCCCCTTACGTCGACCCATTACAAATCTGAAGCGTTATGTAGGAAAGAGAAACTGAGACACATCATCAGTCACAAATACATGATCAGCCCATTCAGCATGTGTTGGTGAGTTAACAGCTTATATCTATTCAATTACTACTTATCTGAACCACTGAGAGTTGTTGCTACGAAGATGTATCAGAAAATAATGAGACTGGGGGAATGGAATATTTATTTAAAAATCTTTAACAAGTATATATCCTTCCTAGTAGTCCCCTTCCTGAACAATACACTTATCTCCCTTTTTGAACTTCAGAAAATGAATGGAAGTCTCAAGGTACAAGGTCGGGAGAGTAGGCGGGCGAACCATAATTTAAAACCCTAATTTTTCAATTGTTCGATAACAAATCGTTAAACTGTGAGTCGGAGCACTATCGTAATGCAGCGCCCAACTGAAATCTTGACAAACTGGGCTTAAATCTTGTCATTGGGGTCATCAAAGTACATTAGAATGGTGTTCTCCAGTTACTGTATGTTTTCTAGGTACACTGCCTTTATGCCTCCACTGCATGCTTTGCGACTTCAACTCAGGGTCGTAATATGGTAAAACTAACTAACACAATGAAAAACAAAAGCAGCCGGCTCCGATGAAATTCCAACCGAAACCCTCAAACTAATAGAAGAAGATAAGCTTCAAATACTAGAAGACTTATTTAACGTAATCTATTCGACCGGAATAATACCTGAAGAATGGCTGTTATCTACTTTTGTAACGCTTCCTAAAAAAGTAAATGCTAGACGTTGTGCAGACTACCGTACAATAAGTCTAATGGGCCACACTCTGAAGGCTTTATTAAAAATTATACATAACAGAGTGTATAAAAAAACTAGAGCAAGATGTGAGCGAAACTCAGTTTGGCGTCAGAAATGGTCTGGGTACAAGAGAGGCACTATGCGCTTTTAATGTAATATCACAAAGATGTCTGTATATGAACCAAGATATTTATGCGTGTTTTATCGACTATAATAAGGTATTCGATAGGGTTCAGCATGATCATCTAATTAAACTACTGAAAGATAAGGGACTAGACCGCAGAGATGTTAGATTAATATCAACCCTATATTATAACCAAAAAGCCAAGATAAGAGTAGAGCAGAACATATCGAACGATATTGAAATAAAGAGAGGAGTCAGACAGGGATGTGTTCTTTCTCCAACTCTATTCAATCTATACTCGGAAGATATCATCAGCAGGGCCTTAGAAAAAGTAGAAGATCGCAATATCGGTATCAAAATCAATGGAACACCAATAAATAATACTGATGACACAGTTTTGTTGGCAGAAACCCTAGAAGACCTACAGACCCTGTTAAATGAAGTGGTGGAAAGTAGTGAAACATATGGACTCTCATTAAACATAAATAAAACAAAGCTTATGTTAATATCTAAAACCACACAAAACATTGGAAATCTTTATATACACGACCTAGCGGTTGAACGCGTTAAGCGATATACTTATCTTGGAACATGTATAAATGAGAACAACGATTGCTCTGTTGAAATAAGAATACGTATAGAGAAAGCCAGAAATACATTCATGAAAATGAAAAAAGTGCTCAATAGTCGGGATCTAAGCCTGGAATTGAAGATGCGGCTTGTGAGATGTATTGTACTATGGGATGGAAACGTGAACAATGAAAAAAATAGATACCCAACGCCTCGAAAGTTTTGAAATGTGGATATATCGTCGAATTCTGAGAATATCATGGGTAGACAAAGTTACAAACGAAACAGTATTAATAAAAATGAAAAAACAAAGCTGTTAGGAGTCAACATTACAGAAAATCTGATCTGGCACGAACACGTCTCGTCAATTGCAACAGCTGCTGGTAAAAAGCTTGGGTACCTATTTAGAGCCAGAAAGTATTTCTCACCATGTAACCTCTCACGCTATATAAAGCCCAGATAAGACCTTGCCTGGAGTATTGCTCTCATGTCTGGGGAGCTGCTGCCCCCACTACCCTGTCTATACTAGATGCCGTCCAGAGAAGGGCAATTCGACTAATTGGCGATCCGGCCCCAACGCGCCACCTTCAGTCACTTTCTCACCGGCATGTTGTTGGTGACCTCTCACTCTTCTACCGATATTCCAACGGAATCTGCTCCTCTGAGCTATCCTCTATCGTTCCGCCGCTCACTGCTCCTATCAGATGTACCCGTGCGACCGCTGCATCTCATCCTAAGACGGTCGTTCTTCATACATCAAGAACTGAGCGGTACAACCGCACATTCATTCTCAGGGTGTCCAAGGCTTGGAATGGACTGCCAGAAGATGTATTTATTGATCATTTGGTACCAAGTTGTTATGTTATTAATTTTTGTGGCAGTTTGTGGCCGAGCTTCATCTTCAATTATTGAGTTACAAACTTCTTTAACTTTCTTCTTCTTCTTTTAGTATCATCTCCTCAGCGGACGTTGGCGACCATCATTTGGAATTCTTATCTGTCTTGTGCTAAACGAACGATTCTGCAGGCTTCTCTTATATTAAACCACTGGCGTAAGTCCCGAAGCCAGGAAAACTTTTTACGCCCGATAACTCGTCGTCCTAAGATCTTTCCCTCAAAGATCAATTGTAAAAAATCGTACTTGCTATTCCTAAAAATATGGTTAAAATATGCTGCTTTTCTCTGTTTTATTTTAGTTAAATGTTCCTGTTCTTTATTCATTCTCTCTAGTACCATACTGTTTGTTACTTGCCCGGTCTATGATATCTTTAATATGCCACATCTCAAAAGAATCCACATGTGACATAGTCCGTGCTTTTAATGTCCATCCCTCAACTCCGTATAGTATTGTGGACAGTAGATAGCATTTTGTTGCTCGTCATCGAATAGTCGGACTTAAATCTCGGTTGCAGAGTATAGTTTTCATTTTGAAGAAATAATTTCTGGCTATTTCGATTCTACTTTTAATCTCTTCATCAGGATCCGATTTGTCATTTAGCCAGCACCCCAAATTTCTAAATCTCGTTACTCTTTCTATGTCCTGATTTGTATGTATACATTTTGTTTTCTTTATGTTTATTTTGAGACCATAACCTCTGCGACTCTAGTACCGAAACCATTTCTAAAGCCGAACTGAGTTACATAGATACTTTCCTCAATTTTTCTCCATAGTCTGGAGTGCAGGAGACGTAAAAAAGCTTTTAATGAATGGCACATAAGATTCCATCAGTCGGTACACATTCATTTTCTGGAGTCGGATTTTTTGGGGAGTGTGACAAATGTGGATTGCAGACATTGCCTGGGTATCTCTCCGGTATTGTGAATTTGATTGAACAATTTAAGCAGAAGATTGATGCATTCTTATGCCACTCAAAAATTGTACATCGCGATAATAAACTATCATCTGTATATAAAGTTTTAATTATTTCAAAAGTTTCGGTTAGTGTTCCATTCTACCGAGCACAAAATTTTATCGCAAACCGTTGCTCCATATTTTTATTTTTTCGAAGAGTACGCAAACTACGGGCATACAAAGCGTTTATATCTTACTTTGTGTGTTATAAAATTTTACTTTCAATAGAAGCTACAGAACCAGTCTCGTTATATACTGATATATCCTCGTATTTCTCATTAGCTCCTTTTTGAACCACACATTAGTTTCGGTTTTAAATAAAAAAAAATGGAGTCAAGTTGATTGGCTCAGTACTTCCCACACATAACGATGATACCATTTTATTATTTTCCCATTGCATGAAGCTATAGTTTGAAATCCCCTAGCAACCAAATCATCGCCCACCCGTCCGCAAAAAAATCCAACACAAACACTCTCGTAAATAGTTTCTTACGTCTCCCTCCTTAGGAACTAGGACGCCATAGTTTTTTCTCCATGCTCGCCGCGGTAGTAATACTGTGTCGAAATTTTACTGAAATCAATTCAATAATTTTCGCATTAGGCAATATAAAGCGATCTAAAACACTGACTCGTATGCATACATCAGAAAAAGTCCCTTGGTTTCGGTAATAGGCAAGGCAATGTTCGGATGGACCTAAACAAGTGTATTATGCCGCTAAGGTTTTCATTCACAGGTCAATGGACAGCCCATTATGAATACAATACATTTTTCAGTTATACAAGCCCCCACCCCCCAACCACCCCAAATTCACCACTACCCAAAAAAAAAGTAGAAAATGATCAGGAACCTCTAAAACGCCTAAAAACGAAGTTTGAGCTGTTTTTATTTTTTTATTATTGCTGCACTGACACGATTTTTCCAAAACTTACGTGTTTTCCATTCTCGCCGCGGTAGTAATACTGTGTCAAAATGTCATTTAATTCAATTCAAGTTTCATCGTTATTACAATACACTTACAGACCGATCTAAGGCAATACTCGTATGTTTACACCAGAAAAAATTCCTTTTTCTTTGGTTTCTGTATTATGCGAGGCAATGTTCGAATGGACCAATAAAAGTTATTTATGTCGCTAGGTCTTCCTTCACATGTCAGTGGACAGCCTATTATGAATACAACAATTTTTTCAGTTTTTCAACCCCCCACCCCCAAACCTCCCCAATTTCACCCCCACCAAAAAAAAAACGTACAAAATGATCAAGAACCTCTAAAACGCTTAAAAACGAATTTGAGCTGTTTTCATATTTTTAGTTTTTTTTATTATTTCTGCGCCGCCACTGGCACGATTTAGAAAAACAATACGCATTTTCTATCCTCGCCACGGTAGTAATACTGTGTCAAAATTTCATTGTTATCAATTCAACAGTTTCCTCGCTAAACAATACAGAACGATCTGAAGCAATACTCGTATGTTTACACCAGAAAAAATTTAAGTCCTTTGGTTTCTGCAATAGGCAAATGTTCGGATGTACCTAAAAAAGTTATTTATGTCGCTAGGTCTTCCTTCACAGGTCAGTGGATAGTATATTATAAATGCAACAAAATTTTCAATTTTACAACCCCCCACCCCCCAACCACCCCAAATTTTACCCCACCCAAAAAAAAAAACAGAAAATGATCAGGAACACCTAAAACGCCTAAAAACAAAGCTTGAGGCGTATTTGAATTTTTTTTTGTTTTTTGCTAATTACTCCGCCGCCCATGCACCGATTCTCAAAATTATTAGCAGCACTACCTACTACGACTACACAGCATATTGATGCATAAATTTCATCACAATCCATGCAGCGGTTACTGAGATTACGAGGACAGAAAAACGCGTACAGACCGACAGACAGACAGACCGACAGACAGACAGACAGACAGACAGACAGACAGACAGACAGACAGACAGACACACTGACGGAAATGAGTGACATGGATTTTCGTTATGTAGACATCATGAAACGCCCAAAAAGCGTATAATCTCAAAATCTAAAATTTTCGCGATCACAATACTCCCCTCACCTATCGGTGTGGGAAGTAGAAGTTAATTTCTATAGGAAACACAGTTCCCTGTCTTATAGAGTTAACATAGCTTCCTGGAATTCATTGACAAATCCCAATCAAGATGATATCTGATAATAATTGATAACTAAATTTATCTCAATTATCTCCGTTTTGAACCACACATTAGTTTCGATTTTAAATAAAAAAGTTAATTTCTATAGGAAACATAGTTTCCTGACTTATAGAGCGAGCATAGCTTCCTGGAATTCATTGACAAATACAACAGTTTAATCGGACGGAAGAGTGATTCACTTTTATAGGAGCTTATAAAAAATATGGTAGTTATCAAAATAAAATATTATTTCCAATACCTGAAATATCGTAAGAAAGGTTCTAAATGGGAGCGATTTTGTTCCATATAGACGTACATGCGATATTCAAAATGTCTTCGCTTCACGTAAATTATTGTATTAGATGATCAAAATACTTTTGCTGTTGCCATAAGAGTTATGGCCGATGTTGAAAACATACATTAGCTTCTCACAGCATGTTGAAGCTATTTATTTATTTAACCACATTATACAAAATATAGTATTTATGGCCAGTGAGGCATACAAAAGATGTAATAATAACAGAGATATGTATAAAAAACAAACATACGAGTATTGCATGTAAGTAAGACCAACGCAATATACAGGGTGAGTTTTTAGTACCGGCTCGGTCGATAACTCCACTACTATAAAAGATAGCGAAAAAGTTGTATATAAAAGTTGTAGCCACGGATATGCTTCTTGCTCAGAAAATATTTAGACTTTTACAGGGTGATCCATAACTAGTTGGTGATGCAAACATGCATTTTTTTAAATGAGACAGCCTATATAGTATTCCTTATTCAAATTCTACTAATGATTTCTGTTCTTTCAATATAGGGTATTGTTACATTATACAGGCTATTTCAAAAGTTATGACCATTTTTATATCCAAATCGCTGCCAAATGAACTTCCTGTATATCAAAAATGGATGGATAAAAAGTATTCTCTAGTTTTAAAACCAGCTATAAAAATAGCCCGTGGCGCATATTCGTATACAGGGTGATGTAGAATGCAAAATCTAGATTTTCTCTCTTTTTTTTAAATGTGAATCTCAATATTTTGTTATACCAAAGAATTGCTTGTATAGCACTTGTTATGGCTGCATTCATTAGTTTCTGAGATATTTCGATTTTTCTACAAATTTTAGATATACACCTCCTTTGTTGTTTACTAAAATTTATTTATTTTGAAAATTTTAATTTTTGTTTAACAAGAAACTAAAATATAAGGCCATAATAGTACCTGATCAAGTCAAAACACTGAATTAACGAGACAATGTAGGTCAAGTGTGCTGAGGAAACAATTTTACAGATGTCCTGCATAATTATTTATCAAGCAAATCTATCAGGTAGGCTATGAAATATTAAACGACATAGTCCAAATAAAACGTTTAACGTTTCTTCAATATTTCAAAAGCATTAGTTTTAGAGTGTCTCCGTTCTGGAGATTTCTGTTCATAGTTGATATATTCTAGAGGCAAATAGGCAATTCCTTAAAGATTCTCCTAAATACCCTCAATGGAAAAATTAATTTTTAAAGCTGGTTTTTCACACAGTACGGAATTATTGAGCATGTTATGAAAACTGTCAATTTTTCAAAGCCTACCTGATAAATCTGCTTGATAATTATGCGTCACGCCTACAAAATTGTTTCTTCAGAATACTTGACTTTATTATCTCCATGATTTAGGGTTTTGACTTCATCAAATACTATCATGACCTTATAATTTAGTTGTTCGTTGAATAAAAAAAAAATTCGATAGTACTTTCTCAAAATAAATAAATTTCGGTACGCAAATAGAAGTTATATTTTAAATTTACCGAAAAATTGAAATAAAAGGCCGTTGCACAATTGTCCCGGAACTGGAACGGAAACTGTAACGAGAACGAGAACAGGAAGAGAATCTAGATGCACAATAAAAACGTAAGACCCACGAAACATTGAATATTTTTCAGCACAAAACATCTAATTGGGATGAATATTGATGTTTTGGAGGTTGAGAGGTTTAACTGACATTGTGTTCGTTTATCGTATTAATACTGTACATTTTATAATTTGAATACCTAATTATTGAATAACGAGATGGATTTTGAAAATAAGGACTGTGTCTCATATAATTTGTCAATATAAAATCTTCATATATTCACACATTTTAACGCTAATTCATTTTGTATGTCATGTAAAAAATCAACTCGGCCAACAGTAGTTTTCTTTCAAAATAAGGATTTAGTGTAGAAATTTCACCAAAAAGCATTCAGTTTTTATTACTCCGAAAGCTCTCTCTCCCCTTGCAAGGAACTGGTCAAGTTAAATGTAACCCATTCAAAACAAAATTGGTTCAGTCAACAGTATATTTTATTAATAAGTCAAGTACATCGTTCTTAAAATGCAACTTGTTTCGTGGAGTCAACGCCTGCATATCTTGGACAACTGATGTCATGAGGCTAAGGTCATTCTCATTAAAACCACTATTCAATTTATGCTGGCAGATATCTGTGGATTTTTTAGCTCCATAGACTCGTATATTGTCTTTCTCCTCTTCGCCTTTGGTGTCATGGTTGGTGTATCCCCATGTGGTCAAGGTCCGGATAGGAAACTATGAGAACTAACTGGTTGCGATTCTGCCAATTCTATTGACACCTTCATAGAGTCATCACTTCCAATAAAGAATTATCATACAAATTCGCTGACTGTTCAACCAAACTTATTAGTAGTTCATCATTACGCACATTCGTCATTACAGCAACAACAACTAATAAACAATAAAATGGCAAACAACGGTAAAAACACTCTAGCGAACACAAAATATTAATGAATAAACGATAAACCAAATAAAACGTATAGCATCTATCGTCTGTATCAAATGTGACATATACATAGGTTACGAAAAGAAAAGTCTGGTTCACAATGACGCGTCCTGTGTGCTAGCAGCTACCTTACGGCTAGCTCAAGAAATCCGACGATTCTATTGGTCCCGGGAAGTTCAGTCTTTGACAAGCTTTCCGTTCACTTACCGGGCTTGCTCCCGTTCTCGTTGCCGGAGATTCATTGTGCATGCTGCCATTCATTTGTGTACAGTTTAAGTTTTTTCTCGTTACCGTTACGGTTTCCGTTCCCGGGCAATTGTGCAGCGGCCTAAAGTTCTTTCTGAAATTTCTAACTCCTCATATCTTCTTGTTACAACAGTTTATACTGGGAGTTCGTCATGTTCATCAATTACCTGCTGAGATTCGTTTTCGTATGCATTTGGGCTTCGTTCGATTTTGAAGATGTTCAAACGTTTACTATTGGTTTAGTGATGTCGATGGATGTGATCGTGTACTGCGACATTTTCAAAAATTTCTTCACTGGCTACTACGATGGCGAGAATAACGTTACGGTTTTGAAGCCTCGCAAAATAGCACTGTAAGTATTTGACACGGTTATTAGACAAAGCATTAATAAGCCTCATGGGGAAGGTTCTACTTTGACTTGAACAAGTTTAGAGATAACAGCTGCTTCACCCATCATTTTTAAAATTTTCTGGGCCTTGACAACAGTCAGGTGGCCAGACTTATCAAGTTTTGCGCGGCTGGGTAGAATATTAGAACGAGTGAAGTTGTTTTCGGAATTTGGGAACATTGCGTCCTCCGCACTAGTTGCGGAGGACAGAGGACATTTTGATTCAAAGGAGGACTGACCTCGCGGCTGGAGGTCGCGGTTGGCAATGGTAACCCTACCAAAAACCGACATATAATGAGAGGGACAATGATAACTTTATTATTGTTATTAGCCAAATTGATTGAAACTCTAACCTGCGATATTTTTTCTAGAAAGTACTTAAAATTCTATTTTTGGATTGATTTCCTGTCAGTTATATCGGTGATTGTGTACACCATCGTTTTACTATATGGAATGACGGAGACAACACGCACCTGTTGCCAAGTGGCTCGTTGTCTGAAGCTGATTATGATATTCAGAGGACTGAGATGGTCTTTTGCTATGGAACTGTTCAGACAGGTAATCTATTCTATTACTAATAGTTGTAGTCCATTTGAATTCATTCAAAAAATACAAAATTCCTTCGATAATAGCGGCAAAATAATCAAAATTGATAGGGGTTGGATGTGTCAATAGTCGCTACCGGAGCGATCAATCAATGTCATTATGTCAGGCGTGGTCTTTTATTCCATCGATGAATGAGCGCAAAATAACATCGACAGTTGCAGTGACCTCATAGATGGATTCTGAATTAAATCCGGATTGAATTCAAGAACCTGCAGTGGGACTCCGCGTTGTATGTATAGTATTCTACATATCGACTGTATTCTACGCAATCGGTATCTGGCTGTCATCGAGATCGACAAGAGGCGACATTAACCATCGCTCCAAACGTCGCTGGTATGTATTGGGAATGGAAAGTGACCCGACGTGTACACGCTGTGGCGAGGAGGAAGAGTCCTCTATGTCGCCGTGAAGCTCTTGGGTATCACAGGCAGCCCATACTAGGTTCAAAGGTTCTTGAACCTGACGTTCACGTGACGTCCGATTCAAAATTATAAATGGGACACCCTGTATATTACTGCCTTTCTGTGTCCCTCCCGATAAAACAATTCCAACAAACTAATACACTTGGGGTCTAAAGTGACTCATTCAAGAGCTACAGGTACTTAAAGGAATGTACCACTAACACTGATTATGACATATACCCCTACAGTTGAATTAGTTTGCTAGTGTTTCATAATGGTAGTGGTACGCTCCTTTAAGTACCTGTAGCTCTTGAATTAATCACTTTAGACACCAAGTGTGCTAGTTTGTTGGAATTAAGGTATCGAGAGGAATACAGAAAGGCACAAATATACAGGGTGTCCCATTAATAATTTTGAATCGGATGTCACGTGACCAACAACAAATACCTCATTGAGTAACACAATAATACGAAAAGATACTTCATTTGCTCTAATTTACACTCCCAAAATTTGTTTTCGAAAGCATGTCTGATAGGTCATTCAGTACCCTTAAGGCGTTTCTCGGAAAACCTCATAAGTCAATTTTTGCCAAAATTTAGATAATGGAATCATCGCATTTTTAACATCCATATACATGGATAGAAGTAATTATTTCTCGAAAAAATATTATAGGTTCCGTACTATTTACAGAGGAAAATTGACTTGTTCTTCTAAAAACATCGTCCATATTCTTTCACCTAAGAAAGCCATTTGTGCATATAAATTGTCATGCAAACTTGACAACAAAACAGTACAACACAGCACCTGACACTGTTGGTAACTTTGTCATCGACAACGAGGGGGACAACGATGATAATATAGTAGTGTAGTGGTTGCGAAGGCTGAGTGGTAGATATCGGGTTGTTTCAGCTAGTCGGTTTTTGTGTTAGGTATAGTTATTCACTATCACTCTTTCTTTGTTTTTTGTATCGGAATTTATGTTATTTTCATGTTGTGTGTACTAAGGATACTAATTTGTTAACCTTTTCTCTCAAAAACCTCATACGTCCATGTATTTTTTGTATTTTTTTCATATGTGTTTCACAATAAAATAATTACTGCTTGTGGGCGATGTGACTTTTGCTTCTACCAGGTATGGCAAAAAATCAATCTAATCAAAGTTTTACATGCTGGGAAGTTTTTTCATTTTCCCAAATATTTTAGTTTTGGACTAACTGTATTCTCGTTATATTTGGCCTAAGCAAATAGATTATGTCAGAGAAAAATACAGTCTTGAAGTGGCTTAGGTTTGGCAATATTTTAGAACATAAGTATTTGATATTAATTCACAAAATGTTGTCTCCATCAAAACCAATATCTGAGACAACAACTGATATTTAGTTATGTGGTTCATGACACCACTGTTAGAAATCGTTCCAGCATCAAAACTACCCTACACACCACAAATTAATTCCAAGAAGTTTTTCACATAATGCAGCCACTTCATATAATCACTGAAAAAGTCTTTCAAAATACTGACACTAGCATGTGTCCTCACATTTGTTAAAAACATGCTACTTGCTAGAGACATATTCACTCAAGCAAAGTCGATAAACATTTTTCTTTTTCTTCGTTAAGTAAACATCCTAACAAACTATGTGTCACCATATTAATTTTTTACGTAAGCTTTCCACAGTCATTTTTGTATATATGTCGCATTGAACCAAATTGAACATCCTTGTAACTGACATAGGCAGTTATGTCACCAGTTGTCAAACACAAAGTGAGTTGCTTTCGGCATTTTACAGCACAGCATACTAAACAATCAGCACATTATCTCTGAGGACTGCCTAAATAAACATGGTTTCTACAAAATTTGGGCTTGATGGCACCAATATGGGTGAGAAGTCTGGATAGGGATGCGAAAACAAAAGGTATTGATATCGATACAAATTCAATATATTTTGGCCAAGTATATAAGTTTGGGTCGTACAGAGAATTTTGTGCAGTTGATTACAATCCTCAATAATCAATTATGTTCGATACCGATACCCCCACAAAAGTATCGATACCTGCTTGGAATCGCTCAAAAAGTATCGATGACAAAAAGACTGATACTAAAAGACTAATACAGTAATGTACATTTTTAAGTTATATTATGTTTTTTTATTTTTATGTTATTTTATGTTGTTATTCAAATAGTTTTAATTGTGATTAAAATACTTTATTCATAAAAATATAGGGAAGAATGTCAGTAGGCACGTGCATAGCGTTATCGTGTTTTGAAGGGTACTGAAATCGATCCATAAGATGAATTCCAGAAAAAACCTTCTAAAAAGCAATTGCTTAAAATTACATAAAATATAATCAATAGGCTTGATTACAATTTGGCTCAAAAAACCAAGCTTTGTCCCCCCCCCCCCCCCTCGAGCCTTTACTATGGCTTCCCTAGGGGCCGCACCCCACACTTTGAGAACTGTCGACTTGAAGTATCGGAGTAGCCAAGGCTTAATTTCGCTGCTCATGTACCCTTTGGTTTCTGGAAATTAAGGGAGTATATATTATTCGTATTATTAAATTTAGTTTAGTCGCTCCTTTTCTTCCGCGACTAATAAATTGCACATTTGCAGGCAGCATACTTTTACAAGATATGATAAAAATCTAATACACTGGTAAGGTAAACACTATACACAAACGGCGAACAAATGAGTGGCAAAATTAGGTTCATTTCATAATCAATCAGAATCCAAATTCAAAGTCACCAGTGTTCCACTAAAACTCGCTCAACCTGTTCAGGATGACTTAAATGGCCGAGTCTTTCCGAAAGGAAGTCGACACAGTGTAGATTCAACTCTCACTGTCGACTTGGAAAGCAGATTTGTATTGCAGAATGCAATATGTCGAATTCTACGTGACACGGAGTCCCACTGCTGTAGCATTTGATAACTGGCATATGAGATTTGGCCAAACATAACTTATTTTTCTTTTTTTGTTGATTTTCCTCTCCAATATTTACTTTCCGCACTACCAAAACCATCGTATGCATCAGTGTTCAAAGCCGATGGATTCCATATATCGCTGCATTCATCGATGGAAAAAGAACAGTTTGATGCTTCATCGTATTTAAGCCGCTTCAATTTACGAACGCACTGAGGCCTGTCATTATAATTATTGAATAGGGTATATGTATATATTTTATTTTAGTATAGGTTATAATAGTTTTTCTTTCAATCTATATTTGCTATTGTCATGTTTTTGAGCCATACGATAAATAAATAAATAAAATAAATAAATTGAATAGGGTGCTTGCAGAAAAAATATTATGTCGTTTACGCGTTCCTTAGAGCCTAGTAAACATGACAAAATCACTTGTTTGGTTTTTTGGAATCTGCTGTGAGAGATATTCAAAAAATTATTTCAAATGCCGGAAAATGCCGCGCAAACAACCTCTGACGTCAGTGATATCCTATAGTAATGGGATGTAAAGTATACTCTGTTACCTGATACTTTAAACTGGCTTGACGTCTATTTGATAGGTATCAGCTGACGAAGAAGCCTATCTCAAATTTAATTTTTTATTAGTGGTGTTGATTGGCAATCCTGCGATCAGGTCTGTATTAGTAATATTCTTATTGAATATTTGCCAAAAAGTAATGACTTTTGTTGTAAACAAGAAATTGCTTCAATATCCAGAAATTCGCAGCAAAAAGTTAGTTAAAAGAAGTAGATTATTTTATTGATTTGTATATTGTTAGAGACACAATACTCCTATATTTAGCAATAAGGACGATTCAATGGATAGCTTGAATCACTAGTGAGATATTTATTGGTTGAAACGTACAAGGTACAATTGGAGAAAAGTATAAAGTAAGTATATGGAGTAAGATTAATATAATAAGGTAGTTTAACTGAACCTTAAGCTAAAAATGCTTTTATCTTCATTTTTACCTCATTTAAAGTGTACCTAATCATCATCATTCAGACCAGCCATACTGATATACTGAAAGACACGCCGGATTTTCCGAGAAAATTTAAAATAAGCAGAGACCTCAGAGCATGGATGAAAACGTCACCAAGTGTCAATTACTTGTCATTAGTAATGCTTCCACTCAATACAGCCCTGCATTCCTTCAAAGCTCAAGATTGATACGTCATGACTCAACCTGGGGTATTTTTAGTTATCACTAGCCGAACAGCTGTTCGCTGTTGACACGGCTGACAGTTTAAAGTATCGGGTAACAGGGTATATTGATATTCGATATCGATAGCCAGTGCTAACCTAACAATTTGACATTGATCATTATAACCACAAAACACAGTCACACACAAAAGTACAAGAGTCAAAAGAATAATAGGCTAGATTACTAATTCACTTTGTAGGGATGGGCTTCAATTAGATTCTATCTTTGGATTCATTCATAATGGGATACGCCGAAATAAAATGATGGCTTCGATTAGTTGCGAATCTCGGTCACAAACAGGATGAACTGTGATAAATATCGGATATAAAAATGTATTGCTACTAAATGCTAGTGGGTTAATTGCCTGTTTCAAATATGTTTAAGTATCAATAAATTGAGTCGCATTGTTAAAGAATTCAGATCATCTCTAGTTTGCAGTTGAATCTCACTGATCTGCGCTGTAGCAGTATCGATTGTCGATATCGATAAGATACCTGTGACGTCAGCCCTTGTTTTAAGTCACGTGGAAAAATTTGAATATATCCTTGTTTTATTCTGCAAATATCTTTTTTTTGGCCGTCAGTAAAATCATGTTTTTTGTTTCCTACTGCTTCTTGATATGGTTTTCTTTACGCTATGTATACTCCCGAGGCGATTTCGCGACCTCTGCAAGTACCCTATTGAACGGCGTTGAACAGCATATTTGTTGCTGGAAATTGTAGTACGGGATCTTAACATGACACAAATACTGACATCCGAAAGCAACAAATATATTCTCGGATAACCACAGGCTATAAGAAACTGATTGTAAAACAGCATATTTGACAGAGATGATTGAAATTACCCTGTCGCTTCTCGTCAGTTTTGTTATTCTTCGATAGAGGTTCATGTATCGTTTATAGGTAATAATATGTCGTAATATTTTATTTATTCCAGTATATGAATCTATCTAGCTACCTATTCAAGGCGGCCAAATCCTTTCTCACATATATAATGGTGATGTGCTGGCTGTATACAGTAATGATAGTTTTAGAAGATATGGTATACGAATACGTCTATCATAAAGATGTTAGTCGATACAAATTACGAAGGTATGTAACATGTTAGGAGAATACTTAAGATTCCTTTATATAGTACCGAAATCGTATCGATGTTGTAGCGTTATTCCATCGACACCATATGAAAATATTTATTTGAGTACAATGAAATATTTACGTTAGCATAGCATAGTCGATACTTGAGGGTCCGTTAATACTTGAGGGTCCCTTAAGTAATGTTTCGTGTTTCGACGGCTACTTGCGAGTGGCTTACGTAAGGCTCCCTTTAGTAATACTCAAGTAACGAAATGTCAACATGGCATGTCGACATGACATTTCGTTGTGGTCAAGGCGATTTTGTAGATTAATTTTGGAGTACGGTGTTGTCAGTTTCTGTCACATCCGGTAAAATGTTCGACACAAAACACGAAATACTGACACAAAAACAAAAAAAGATAACAGAAAATGTCAAAATGCGTAGGTATGGGCATAACAAATTGACTTATATTTGAAATATGACAACAACGGCAAATGAATCCTGCCGTCTCGTAGCTGTTGTCTAGGAAACAGATACACAAGGAAAACCACACCTGAGGGTCCCTTGAGTAACCCTCAAGTATCCCTTGAGTAATACTCAGGGGAAACGACTATGAATACGGACCTTAAGGTCATTCTTCTATATGATTCTCACAACCTCTTCAGACCGCTGAAGGTGTCGCTAACATTCACAGACAGTTTCAAGAAAATTAATGGAGCAGGTTGCGGAGTATACTAGAGAAGTTTCCACATAAACATCAAGTGGCCCATAGACAAACATGCTAGCATAATTCAGCAGCTAAAATGATTGTCCAAAAAAACATTAAGCGCAAAAATATCAGAATCGGCACAGACAGCAGACAAGTGCTACTGGTTCTCAGCTTTGACCTAAAGACAACCTTAGCATTAGATTGCCATCAGGAACTTGTATATGTATCTCACGACAACAATACAATAGCTAGCTAGGTAAACGGACAGTCACAGTCCAAAGGCAATATTTTTGCGGACTGGTTGGCAAAAAGAGTTGCCGAGACCAAAATCTTGGGTCCCGAGCCTCTTTGTGTCTTGCCCTACGGAGCAATGACGAGACGGTTGAGAAAACGCACCTACAAACTTTTAGGGCCGAGTGGGATGACACTTGTGGCTGCTCAACTGCTGAAGAACTGTTTATCTATCCTAGTGAGGAGGCAGCAAAATACTACCTGGTCATGCCCAGGTCACACCTTCGAATTGGGTTTTTGACATTTTTTGTGATAAATGTAAAGATCATACACTCATGGACAAAATTATAGAATATTTTTAATTTTTCAAAAATTTTCGCTGTAATAATAAGTTGTGGTGAACATTACCAAACACGTTAAACACCACATTACCAAAAAAAGTTTATTATAAACAAATTTCAATGTCCAATCTTTATTTGTATCAGAGTAAAATCCTAAAAAAATATGCTGAAGGTTGTGAAAATTAAAGAGATTTACGTTATACTTAAATGCTAATTAATAGTTAACGAGTGTTCCCTAATTACTACTTGCATTCTTCTCGGCATTCTAGTAAGTCGAGTTTGGATATAATCTTATGGAGCTGTTCTATTGGACTTGGAACGGGATTTCTTCTAATCTAATCTTTGAATCCGGACTGCATCAAGGTAATTAGTCACTATGCGAGCTGCATGCAGTCGAGTTTGGTGCGTCCCTCCCAACTAATACCTCCCCAGAGCATTAAACCCCCACCTCCAACACTAACGGTCTCTATGAGATTGCAGCTGGCGGGTCGTTCGCCAACTCTTCTGTAGGCGTAGTTTCGTCCATCTGGCTTCCATAATAGTATTCTAGTCTCATCCGTGAAAAGTGCATTTTTCCAATTTTCTATACCCCACTGAATATGTGTTCTAGCAAATGTAATCAACGAGTTTTGCGATTTTGGAGAATACGTGGAAATTTGGCGGACCGTCTTAGCTTAAAGTCTGCTCCTTCTAATCTTCGTCTGTTTTTGAACTTACATTATTTTTGTCTTACGTTTAGTAGCTCATTTTTGAAATGCATCGATGTCAGTGTACGATTTCGTATAGAATTAAGTATCAAAAATCGATCATCCATTGCTGTTGTACATCTATTACGCCCTTGACCCGG
The DNA here is from genome assembly GCA_951848785.1 of Callosobruchus maculatus. NCBI lineage: Eukaryota > Metazoa > Arthropoda > Insecta > Coleoptera > Chrysomelidae > Callosobruchus > Callosobruchus maculatus. The sequence goes on from CATOUR010000058.1 coordinate 2,084,553, forward strand.
TATGCGTCCAAAATTCCCAGTTTCTTGATACCTTTTCAAAATATTCGATACCGTAGACTGACCTTTCCTGACACGTCTTGCGATATCTTTTTGTATATCCTTCATTATATAGAGTTACAAGTTGTACCGCTTCAGCTTCATTGCAGTGTCTAACTGATGGCACGTAACGAACGTAATTACGTTATCAATGAAAGAAAACACAAAACTTTCAACTATCAGTTAATTACACTATGATTTAATTCACCATGATTTTTAAAATATGTAAAATTAAACGTCAAAATATTTAAAAGTGTAACCAGCCTACCGGATGACCAACATCAGCACATATACATAGGTTTACGGCGATAATTTAAAATTATTTTTATAAAAAAATCTTCGATAATTTCTTCCAAGAGTGTATATAAGTTTCATAACAAGACTATTTGTTTTCTTTTTTTTTTCTTGCAATAATTCAAAAGTTATATCTTTAATGACATAATTGAGGTTTTGAATTAAGAAAAAAAGTACTTTTTTGTGATAAATGGAAAGATTATGTATAAGTTTTATAACAAAACTGTTTTTGTTTTCCTTTTTTTCGCAATAATTCAAAAGTTATATCACAATAAAAATGGGTTTATGAATGGAGTACCGAAAACACGCCGACGGCTCCCGAACCCGTGTGACGTCACCATGGCGGCAAAGATGCTCCTTTGGCCAACGACGTCCTACTTCGATACTAGATGCTAGATTCCCAGTCAATCGCGAAAATACGTACTGCTAAACCGGTAACTAGTGTATATTTGTTACAACACAGTCGATGAATGAAGTTTACAGCTCGAGACGAAGTCTACGATCGAAATAAGTATGTTTTTGAATGTTTGAAGTTGAAGTCAGATTACAGATTCCAGTAAGTAAGTACCTAATCAAATATGTTTCGTTGAAAAGATCTCCTCAATCGAAGGATGGCCCAGTGGTTAGAGAGTCCGATAGTGGATCACAGGCCTCTCAGGGTCTTTGGATCGAAACCCAGGCCTTCCAACTTTTTTTTTATTTTTTTAGCAAAAATTTTATTGATGTGCTTTTTGCACTTGTTACGCAAATTTTTTCTACGATCAACATAAATATGTGTTTGAATCAAATTTTGTTAGACATATTAGACAGTTCTATCCAAAGGTTGCGCGGTACATTATAAAAAGACAGTTTTTAATAGGTCTGTTTTTACAGAGAATCACAAACCAGTCAGAGCCAATCAGTATTCCCCATTGCAGTTGTCAAACTATTTCTTACATACTGACAACACCTTACTCCAAAATTAACCTACAAAACCGCCTTAAGTGCAACGAACCGTCATGTTGACATTTTGTTACTTGAGTATTGCTCAAGTGAGCCTTACGTGAGGGATGCTCAAGTAGCTGTGGAATCACAAAACCATGCTTAAGGGACACTCAAGTATTAAGGGACTCTTAAGCATCAACTATGAATGCGGCCCTAATGTTTTCTCTTGTCATACCTTTGTTCTGCCACAAGATATATGATAGTTCAGCTTCATAATTGAAAGCTTCCAAATGGTGGTGTTAGCAGAAAAGTTGTGACTTTAATATCAACCAGTGACATATTCAACATTACTCTGGGATGTAGTGACATCAAACCAAAAGCAGGCAAATTTTTATCAGCGTAACTCTGTTCCAATGTGGATATAATATATAGAAGAATCTAAGAAGAAACATCGATTCTTTCCAAAAGTCTCCTGGAGACTCAAACCGGTGGTTGGAGCGATGTTGTCGAATGGCAGTTGCAGTTCTGGTCAAACTGCTTAAAATAATTTGAAATCCCCTGTCCGTGTTGCATCGATGATCCTTCATGATATAATTTTGAAATGATTTAGGCATGTGTCCATGTCGCTCATCTTTGAGTGTATCGCATTAGCAAAATGTTCCAATACCAGTATGCCTGAATCTTTAGTTATCAATTCAACGCACGTAATGAACTCACGTGCAGAACTCCTAGTTATTTTTCTGTTAGATCAGACTCGTAGCATGTGGTTACTCAGTCGGCTAGTACCTGGCTAAGCCCTTGACAACAAGAATATACAACAGCAGCAGCATATATTACACTAAGCCAATTAACAAACACTCTAATTGAAGAATTTCAAGAAGTCAGCTTTTTTAATTAAAATTGCATGAATTACGGTTGAAATAGCTGAGGAACTTGAGGAAATAGCTTTAACATTATGTCGTCACAAAGAATCATGGCGCGTTCATAGCCACCTGATTTTGGTTCAAATTTTATCAAGCTTTAATTGTTTACAATAGGCCTATACCACATTTTTGGTTTATTGGCTCAAACGAACCCTGACACCACGTAGATGCCATAAATAATTTTACAAAATTTTTCTATCGTATTTATAACCGAAAAAAATTGCCCAGGTCGTGACGTCACCTGTAGGCAACCAATAAGAGCTCACTGGTACAAAACAATAGCATCCGCTCGTAGTCATCGGACCACGAAAGGACGCTTCTAATTGGTTCCCTACAGAAAGGACGCTTCTCATTGGTTCCCTACAGGTGACGTCATCATCGGCTATTTCAAATTACAGTACAATTTTCTTTTTAGTGTTATTCTCATTTGGATCAAGTTTTCTGCTGACTTTTTACAGTAAACGGTCCTATGTATCATCAAAAATAATACCGCAATAAATAAATTGATCAATTTGAGATCACGGTATAGGCCCATTAATGGCAAAAAATATTTCTAAATTTTTCGTATTAAATATCAATATTGTTAATAAATTTTTCAAATACATGAAAAAATTCAAAATTTTTTCAAAATCCCAATTGTGACTGGTGCTGTTACTGCACACTATGAGCTGAGAAAACACCTCTACAATATGAGGATAAGTAGTACATCCCTTTTGAGAGGATGTGCATAAGAAGATAAGACTGTTGAGCACCTGCTATGCGATTGCTCAGTTCCCTTATGAATGCAATATTCCATTCTGGCTGCATCGTCACCTTTCTCACTAGTTTGGGTGGTCTGTTCTGAGGGGTCATTGGGAGTATGATGTACAAGGAGCCCAATAGGGTCCAAGTGCTGTGATCTTGGCAGATCACCTTCCTTCTAATACAGAATATAGAATAGGGTCATTCTTATAATAAATTTGGCAATTTTATGATATTATACGTATTCAATAACTTCTTTCAGATATTTTTCTATCACCCTGGTATTGCTGTTAGTAAGCTATGGAGTAGACCCAATAACAGAAGTGATAGACGCTGTGATTGCTACATTCTTCATTTGGGTTGGATTTTGTATGCAAATGTATTTGTATGGTAAATAATGTTTCCTTTCAATACCATTATAAAAGTAAATGAAAAAAAGAAATGTGAAATAGAAAGTCCTTCGCTTTGGGATGGATCTTGCGTCTGCGTTAAACGCCGAGCTTTCGTCCATGATTTCATGGGACATCCTCAATCCATGATGACGATTGAGACTACTCTCAGCATTTGCTCAACCGATGGAAGTAGTCTTCAATGGCTTCTAGAACTCTTATTTACACTTTTTCATATAAAAGCTGTTTAATATTGTATTTCCCATAATACGACAGTACTGACTAATTCTTGTTTCAGAAAACAAATGAGTAAAAAAACAACTGATTTTTTTTTAAACAGCAGTATACCCTTTCATTAGGCGTATTTGATAGACTTTTTTTCTCCTTGCAACAACATAACATGTTAGTACCCAAATACAAGATAATGTTTGAAAAAATTAAAAAACTTATTAAGTTTATTACTTCGATAACATGAATCTATTATAAATCAATCGATTTTCTATAAATCCTTTCTCCCTAAACCGTTTCAAAGTCTCACTAACTACTGACAGGGTGATAGGTTCTCAATTTGGATGACCTTCATGGAAAATTTCACATGCTTCTACTTGTGCTCGTTTTCCATCCCATAACCGACTATAATCAGAATTTATATACGTTCAGATTCTGTTAAATGAAGCATTTCAAATTTTCGATGACCGACTTATTATTATCATCATGACGTAGCTCGCCATCGTTCGCGATTTGTTGTCAGTTTAGTGGCGCTCTTAACACTCATATCCAGCAACTGTTTCGTCGTATCCACCCAGCCCCAGTGTAGGGGGACGGCCACGGCGTCGCCCACTCGGGGCATGACCCTGAATTACAAGTTTCTCCATATTATCGCTTCTATGTAATGTCCAAATAATGTAAGCATTCTCGTCGACACAATGGATTACCGACCTCATCCAGTATGGAAACGTTAGTTCGATGGGCGGTATAAGAAACTCTCAGCATTCTCCTCCATGTCCACATTTCAAAAGCATCTATGCGAGCTCGATCTGCCTTTTTAACAGTCCAAGTTTCCGAGGCATACAAAAATATGGAGAACATAAGAGACTGAACCGGCGAGATTTTTTTAGCTTTAGTGATGTTATGGTTATGATGTCACGCCATATTTTAGTAAGCTTTGTCATGGCCACACGTGCCTATTGAATGCACCGTCGAATCTCATTTTCACAGCTACCTGAATTGTCGATCAAAGAACCGAGGTATACAAAACTTTATTAACAATGTCAGACATATTGACATATGACAATAAGTTTCCGTCGCATTGACTAGCCTATACTGACAGATCTCAGATATATAGATTAATATTACTAATGTAATAAACTTAATATAATTTTTTTTATTTTTTTGAAACATTTGCTTGTATTTGTGTACGGACATGTATGTATCGAATGAGCCTAATGAAAGGGTATGGCTGTTTAAAAAAAATCAAATGTGTTTCGTTACTCATTTATTTTCTGAAACAAAAACAACTGAATTATTATGCAAAATACGATATTCAACAACTATTCTATAAAAACGTTTTTTATACAATCTTATTTATTTAGATATACACTATATTCCATACATAATGGGCACACTGTAAATGTATATTTATATACGGCTTTTGCAATAATCTTTGTAACCTCGGAAACGATATTATGGCCTATGTCAATATGATTCTCTGCAAGAGCAGGTCCTGTCGGGTTTATTAGTCTAATTCATATTAATTTAAAAGGGTTGCTACGGTCCTACCTATATCACCAATCATATATGTATTACTTTCCCACACGAACGCGGTATCTTTAAAAGAAAAGAATAGGAAAAAGTAAGTTGATGATGGTTCCAAAAAAACGAAGCGCTGCATCCAATATCTGATTGAATAGGCTTATTCTACGTGAAAAACTGCTGTGAAAATATCTTCCCACATTTGTGAAATGTTAAGAATTAAAAAATTTACAGCCGACCCAAGAAAACATGTCTTTTTGGTTTCTCAAAAATATCTCGGAAACGAAAAGAAAGAAAACCACTCTACAAGTGGCCATAAACTACAACTGCTGTTACCTAAAGTCTTTCTCATTTAACTGCCTTTACACAGGTTAGGTAAGTGCTAAAGGTCAGTCATCGTAGTGGACAGAAGCTCGGCGTTTATTGCAAATCAGACTCGGGTTCTGTCCGTGATTGAAGGCTTTTTAGTGACAATGCCTGTGAAAATTTCCAAACCGTCATGCTGTTTGCAGTCTGGCATACATCCCATCCATTAACGCTGTTTGTATCCGGAAGAAAAGAATTTTATACTTTCGTTGAAAAAGAATCAGTAACGGATTAAGGTATACCTAATTCTGGGCTTAACAGGCTCTCCTGTACTTGCAATTATCTGGACACGATAAATGTCTCATACTAACAGATTCCCTCAGTGTTCGGACTGCCATGGAGCACGAATTCACAAGAGAGGAATCCACTGCAAGGATTCTTGATCAAGTATAGCTGCTCAAAGCAAACAATAAACTTGTAACCTTTATGTGGATTCCTAGTCACTCTGGGTAATGAAAGAGCCGATCGTTCTGCAAAAGTAGCAGCAATATCTCGATGAAAGAATATCAACTCCACTAAGGGACTTGGTCACTTATATCAAGACCAGGGTCTTGCAAGTACGGCAAGATGAGTGGAACCAATACAGCGGCTACATGAGTCACATAGAACCTATACTTGGAGGTTCAAATTATCCGAAAACTAAGTCGAAGAGAACAAGTTGTCATCTGCAGACTTCGCAAACAACCCTACTCTCACCTACTTCCAAGAGGCACCTCTCCGAGTGGTACAAACTGTGACGAAGTAGCCACCGTGAAAAACATTCTCTCAGCCTGTCCGTTATACAACTCCCTTAGAGAAAGTTTACAACTGAATACAGACCGGCCCCAGATGCTATCAACTACTCTACCAAATATCAAGATCATTTTCAACTTCTTGAAACAAAATATAAGAGGCATATGCAATCAGCTGTCGACGCTGTTTAAGCAAAACAAAAAAAAATACTTCTCCTAACCTAACCTCTTAGGCCCAGTTTCACAATCATTGGTAACCTCGGGTAGTCACTTAACTGACAGATGGAAGTTAACCAGTAGTTATCAGGGAACTCCTGTTTCACAAAGAAAACCAATGGCTTATTTATCTTCAAGTTGACACCACAGATGGGTCTCAGAGCACTGACATAACTATGTTCTGTGAATACTACCTAACCCTTTGACAAAGAAACCTAACCTTTGTATACATATTTTTGATTTATCTAAAATCCATGTTTTTATAACTTTCAAAGCAAGCTTCTCTCATCGGTTGTTCGCAACAAACGTCAAGATAGCCCATACTTTATCCTTGGGTTAACTTAACTACTGGTTAACCAGAGCTTTTGACGCAAACCGCCGATTATGAAATGGATTGTTTTCGTTAACTACTAGTTAACTAACGATTTTGGAACTGGGCTTAAATAGCAGCCGCTGTATTCCTTTAGCGAAGTTTTGGCTTTTTTGGTAGCTTAGCAACAAACAAATCTTATTCGATGAGGCATATCCAAATACATATCCAGAATGCTGACTTATTTCTCCATTTACAGCACAAATCTTACAAGTATGGAACAAATTTTCGAGTGCGAGGAACAAAAACGATGACCTGTTTCGCCAATTCAAGGAGTACATGAAGTATAAAGGCTTGCCTATCCACTTGCGCGAGAGAGTATTTACGTTCTTCAACTTCAGATTCCATAACGAGTTTTCTAATGAAGCACATATTAACAAAATGGTTAGTACTTCTTTCTATAGCTTGTACCAGATGATAGCTATCTTCATTCGTGTAGTACAGGGGGGCTATTATCACATCACTCCTCTCCTATGTCATACACTATGTATATCTTGTTATCACAATTGATGGCAGCAAAGAAATGCAAGCTGAGCAAAAGCACTGTTGTCACGCGCTAACAAATATACTACAGGTTCTCAAATCATACTAAGATCAGTGTATAAGATGTGAATAAGTGTCGCTAATCCTCCATCTAGTGCCCAAACCACTTAGGTATCCGCATGCCATTGGTGTCATCAATGTGGTTACAAGGTATAAGAATCACCAGGTACAGAAGGAGGCATACACTGTGGTAGATCTGGGCGGGACGTAAGTACCCGCCTAGGTAAACTGGCTACCGTTTTTCAAGCACAACTATCTATGTAAAACAGACAGCCAGGCGGCTCTCTGATGGCCTTGGCAAGTAACCACTATACTTTAAAATAGCGTGGGACTGCCATAATATCCTGAAGACTCTTATGAAGACCAGAAGGTAACATTATATTTGGTGCCTAGTCACATAGGAGTGGGTGGTAATGAGAGGGCCGACAGGTGTGCCTAAGAAGGTGTAGAACTCCCTCTCCTTGGACCCGTATCAGCATGTGGTATATCAGACAACATGATACGAACAGCTGTCACCAGATGGGTGTCAAATGAGCACAGGAAGCGCTGTGACAGAGTGGTGGGGAATGTTCAGTCTAAGAAGATGATGAGGGGACCCTCGTGTTCTAATATCGCAGACGCTCTCAGATTGAGCAGGTAGGAACTACAAAGGTGGTTGGATTTATAACTGGTCATTGGACGTTCAGGGCACACCTGCAAAAGCTGGGGATTGTAGTGGCAACCTCACTATGCAGGAAGTAGGGTAAGGCAGAGGAAACAGCTAACCACGCTATCTTCGACTGTTCTGCCTTGAGTGAAAGCAGGAACTCCTATCTGAATGTAGGCCAGAAGTGAAAACAGGAGAGCATATTCCAATGCATCTGAAAGTTCGCAAAGAACTCAGGATGGGACTCTGTCTGATCCCTTTGACCGGGGGGTGCACAATAATCCTAACCTCCTCTCACTACAAAAAAAATACTCCTGCATGCGGTACGTGCACGCCTTCGCACGCAGTTGCACGCACACTAAAATGCTCCACTGTGTATGTGCACTTATCCCATATTCGCGGATGTTAAATACCGTTGTAAAAACCGATTTGTAAGTACGAGAAGTAGTGGCCAGATGTTGCTGAACAGAGATTGTTATATTTGGAGTCAGTAATGGACGAGGGTAGAAATTTAGTGGTTGGTGGTTGGTTTTCATGGTACAGCTCTTGCTCATGAACTAGTGCCGGTTGGCAGGTTACAATAAGACTTATAATGTTCCATAATTTAATAATTTTCGTCGTTTGTGTAAGTTTATTTCGTTTGTAGATTGTTTTCTATTCACATATTAAATTGTTTATACCACGTTTTGCATCAATTTAAGGTCTGTTTTTTTTTCACTTTTGAGTCAGTGTCTTATTTGTTTGTCATCTTTGATGAAATGGGAAGTGCGCAAAATAAAAGAATTGTGTTACACGGTTTTATTTTCATCAGTCATCCATCAAACCTTGCAGATAGTACCATTGTACTTCACGGCAATCCAAGGAAAATGTTCCAACAGTCTCTTCACATAATACATGTTCGTGGACTACGTTACGATGTACTATAATTATAGTACCAAATCAGCCAATTTCTTTTCTTTCGTTCCCCCTCTGTTCTGTTTCTCTGTGTTCTCTGTGAAATTTGCAGGCAATCCAATCCTCGCCGCGTATGCGCAGCTTCTTCTTTCAGTTCGTTGTCCTTTTTATGTTTTACTTTCGAGAACCAAAGTTTCGTTGATGTAAAGTTTGCCTGTTCTGATTTACATTTGATACGTTCTGATTTTCATTTGATTATTCTGATTAACATTTGATACGTTCAGATTTTCATTTGACTATTCTGATTTACATATGATGCTATCGGATTTACAGCTGGAAAAGGTGTAGAATTATTTAACTAATCACTAATCGAATCACAACACGTTGAAAATAAGGATTTCAGGAACTTTTTTCCATAACTAGCGCAAGGAAAATTGCATAGTACATCACTTGACGCTGTTTTTTTACAGATTTCAGAGAACCTGAGACAGGAAATTCTGCTGCACGCGACGAAAGTGCACATCCAACGTGTGGAGTTGTTCACCAATCTTCCTGAAGACGTGTTGCAGAAAGTGGTTGCTAAGCTCAGATCTGAGATCTACTTGCCTGACGACATTGTAGTAGAGGCCGGTAGCACCGGAAACTGCATGTATTTCATCCATTTTGGTACAGTCGCGATTTATACACGAACTGGGAGAGAAGTGAGTATTAATATTTTATTTAAATCTGATAGATAACAATAAACACTACGCAGTCTAACCACTTGCCAAACCGATTTATTCCCAAACCCAACAAGTGTTTCGCTAAATAAATGCATCTTCACTGTAGATCAAAAAATTATTATCATTTTAGTTTGTATTTAATATAGGCAGGTATTTATATTTGACGAGTACATGAATAAAAATCAAATTTAAAGTACGCATAGTGTTTTTCTATTCTAACTCTCTAACTATTCATTTATAAACGAGTCCATTTACCTTCCAATCTTGCGGTATTCACGAATGGCTCCAATTCGGAACTGGAGACAGGAGCGGGAGTAGCTGGTACCAATCCAAGGGTTGAAATTTCAGTAAACCTTGGGAGGTATACCACAATCTTCCAACCAGACATGATGGCCAGATAGTTGGGAGTCAGGGTGCTGAACAAAGACCCCTGACAAACAAACCTATGAAAATCTTTTCAGATAGCCAGGTTGCCCCGAAAACACTGAGCTCCAAACGAGTTGACTCAAAGACTCCCATGGAACTGCATACATCTCCCCAATGAACTTGGAATAAGGAACAAAGTAACTTGTTTGGGTGCCAGGTCATAGGATGTATTGTCCGAATTTGTGTTCTTCGGACTAGAAGCATTCGCGGGCGTTGTGAAAAGCACTGCCAAGAAAGCCCCCCCCTCCCCCAGGATCATATAATGGAGCAGGAATGATATGCGTATACTACAATAGTTGGTCTGGTGACGGGACATTGTCGTCTGTAAAACCACTCGCGAAGATACGTCTGGAACAAACAACGGACTGTCGTTTCTGCTATGTCAAGGACGGCACATATTGTGCTCATATCCAGTACTGGAAAGAGCTAGGTTTCTGACTTAAGGATTCACCCAACTCAAAGGTATCGACTTAAAGCAAGTTTCACCTTACTCGACCATCGCCTTCGTCGAGAGGTGTGGATTGTAAAGTGAAGTAAAGTGGAAAGGGGCATCATCTACTAACTCAACCTAACCTAACCTAAATGAATCCTCATGTTACAGCGGTATTCAAAAAGGTTTTTCTTTGTATTCGAATCTTCATAATTAAAATACAATTTACAGTATCCAGGATTCCAGATCTGATTTTACTATTATACTACCAAAATAAGTATCAGAATCTGCATTATTTTTCCGTGTTTCAGATTTGCCATTTAAAAGATGGCGCCCATTTTGGAGAGATCGCGTTAGTATTCAACGAGACTAGAATTCCCACTGTGGTCGCAGTCACTGCTTGCGAACTGTTCAAACTCAAGAGGAGCGACTTTTTCGAGGTGATTGACCCTTACCCCGAGCAGAAGCAGAAGATTATTCATATGGCTCTTGAACGCCTTTTGAACAGCGATAGGGAATGAGAAATTGACGCCTACACAAAATTACAAATAGCCTCACAAGATATAAAAGTCTAGAACTTCTCAAGAGCCATACATATTACAAGTCTTGAAAAAAGGCCTTTTTAGAATAGAATGCCTCACATATTCATTATAATAATTGGGTAATTTACTAAGCTATTAATCAGGAATTGTGATATTTGTATATTATAACAGCATGATACTAAGCTGTTGATTGTTGGAAGGAGATATATTACTAATGTATCTGTCATATTTTTTTTGTTTGGACCTTTTATTTTGGTCACCCTGTATAGAAAGCACGTGCATCAAGATATTGAACTGTTTTTTAAAAAGGATTCTAAATGATCCTGGAATATTTTTGTTGGCTTGTTTTGTTTCATTTGAATTTCCTAGCTTTTTATTGTTTTGTGCGCTCTTTGTTACGTTATTATTGTTAATGATACTGTTGATGTAAAATTCATACGTTATTGTTTGTGCTTCAATAAAAAGTTGGTCTAACTTCCTCATAAGTTTTTTTATACGAAAAACAATGGAAATATTGTGATTTCAAGTTTTTTCAATTTTTTTAAACTAAAGAGAATATTTTACTTCCATTCCAGGTAGCTGGAGGTAGTATATGATCGCGAAAAATTCAAGTTAGGAATAACCTATTTTTTCACCGTTATGACAAACACAGCACAAAGATGTTAGTCAGCTTGGTTTTGAAATTCAAAATTAGTGAAAAATTATTCACGTCACTTTCTATTTAGTCGGAAGATATTTTGGTTAGCTTTGAGGTCGAGTCTTTCATCACTAATATATCCGTTCCAGATAGCCTATCCATACTTGAAGCCCCTTTAGAAACATAACACATGGATCCAAACTTGATTGGATTAATAATCAATTTTGTCTTCAAACCACCATCTTTCTTTATGGCTAACACATTTTTGAGCGAACTTCTGGAGTTGCCATCAGCTCAGCTTTGTCGTTTGAAGCATTAACACCTGTATGCACCGTAAGTCAATTGCGCGATTAGTTACGTAAACCTGGATTAGATTACTTGTTTACTATGTACTGCAAATTGACAATTTTGACACTGTCACTTTCAAAACAATCTTGCGAACACAACCTTGCCGTATCTCCAATCTGGATTAGTTAATCTCTTGACGGTGCATGGCTAGATGCCAAAGATTTTCAAAACGCGATTAGGGAACTAGGATTAGAATCGCCAAACGGTGCATACGGGTTTAAATAACACCATTTGAAAACCTAAATGCCGGTTCTGATATGTAGGTGACACTTTCCTTAAACAAGTTATTTTTACCCTGTGTGTTATGGTGTATGTACATACACCATACAGGTTAGACGAGAGAAGCGCTAAGGTTAGTCTCAGTCGTCATTGTGCCCTGAGGATGTCCCGTGCAATCGGCATTTAACGCAAATCAGACGCAGATTCCATTCGGAGGTGAACAATTTTCTAACGCAATTTGAGATTTTATTATAGTTCCTAAAGGCGGTATAATCTATAAACGTTTATAATAATCACAAAAAACTATAGCTATTCATTCAAAATAAAACTATAAGCCCAATCAACGAAAAAATGCTATAAATACGAGTAAGCGTTATTTGCGTAAAACACAGGAAACATGACATAAAACCATGATTTTCTGCTCTGAGCATCCCTATCTCATCTAGCCTCAACAAAGTCATGTCATGACCGTCCTATTCATGTTGACACAGTTAAAAAAATGGAGTCAAGTTGATTGACTCAGTACTTCCTACACATAATGATTATACCAATTTATTATTTCTCCATTGCCTCGAGCTATAGTTTGAAATTCCTTTGCAAACAAATCATCGCCCATCCGCCCGCAAAAAAACATCTAACGCAAAAACTCTCGTAAATAGTTTCTTGCATCTCCCTCTTTACTGGGCGATCCGAAACGATCAGGAGCCTCCAAGACGTCTAAAAACGAAGTTCGAGCTGTTTTTATGTTTTCAGTTTTTTTATTATTGCTGCGCCGCCATTAACACGATTTTTCAGAAGCAGTCGCGTTTTCCATTCTCGCTGCGGCAGTAAATCCTGTATCAAAATTTCATTAAAATCAATTCAATAAATTTCGCTTTACGCAATATACATAGAAACAAAATAAAGCAAAAGTCGTATGTATACATCACAAAATTGGTTTCTGTAATAGGCAAGCCAATGTTCAGATGGACTTAGAAAAGTGTAATATGCCGCTAGGTATTTCTTCCACAGGTCAATGGACAAACTATTATGAATACAACAAATTTTTCAGTTTTACAACCCCCCACCCCCCAACCGCCTCAATTCCACCCCCACCTAAAGAAGGTAGAAAATGATCAGGAACCCCTAAAACGTCTAAAAACAACGTTTGAGATGTTTTTATGTTTTAGTTTTTTTATTATTGCTGCACCGCCACTGACATGATTTTCTTAAAACATACGCGCTTTCCATCCTCGCTGCGGTAGTAATACTGTGTTAAAATTTCATTAAAATCAATACAACCTTTTTGGCGTTACGCAATATATAACAATCTAAAACAATACTCGTATGTATACCTACATCACAAAGTCCCTTGGTTTCTGCAATAAGCAAGGCACTGTTCGTATGGACCTAAAAAAGTATATTATGTCGCTAGGTTTTTCATTCACAGGTCAATGGACAGCCCATTATGAATACAACAAATTTTTCAGTTTTCCAACCCCCCCACCCCTCAACCACCCCAAATTCACCCCCACCCAAAAAAAGTAGAAAATGATCAGGAACTCCTAAAACGCCTAAAAACGAAGTTTGAGAATATTTGAAAATTTTGGTTTTTTGCTAATTACTCCGGCCCCCGTACAACGATTTCCAAAATTATAGGAACATTACCTACTAAGTCCCCACAACATATCGCTACCCAAATTTCATCACAATCCATGTAGCGGTTACTGAGATTACGACGTTATAAAAACGCCAACAGATAGGCAGACAGACAGACCGACCGACAGACAGACAGACAGACAGACAGACAGACAGACAGACAGACAGACAGACAGACAGACAGAGAGACAGAGAGACAGACAGACAGACAGACCGACAGACCGACCGACAGACCGACCGACAGACAGACAGACAGACAGACAGACAGACAGACCGACAGACAGACAGACCGACGGAAATGAGTGACTTGGATTTACGTTATGTAGACATCATGAAACGCCCAAAAAGCGTATTATCTCGAAATCGAAAATTTTCGCGATCACAATAGTCCCCTCACCTAAAGGTGGGGAAAATTGACATTTTTTGCGAATTGCATATTAATTTTTCTACGATAACGACAATTATAAAAATAGATACAAATAAATAAGCAAATATTTTATGTATTGCTTTGGATCCATGAAAATACGAAATTACCTAATTACCCGTTTCACATCAATAACAAATCCATGGTTTTATTCATGGATTCAATTCGTGGTCAAATTTGACTAGTGTAAAACAGAAATTTGACGTCAAATAAGTCTACGGTTTTCTTCACTGACGTGAAATTCAGTAGTGCCAACCATAAACTCATATGATTCATGTCATGCACAGATAGAAATTTGAATGTTATTCTGTTGACGTGAACAGCATTTATTTTGCAGAAACTTTTGTTGTTTCGATAGCCATTTCATTATTTGACAACATTAAATTGTATTGTTTTAATGAGCCCTATGATTTGTTTCACTTGAATTTTTTTGAATATAACTAGAACAGTTACGTGCAAACAATCCGTTGTTTAATTGAATATAATTGATATGATAAGATTTTTCCAAGTGTGTGTGACATTACGCTTCTTTTGGATGAATGTATTTCTGCTTCACATCAAAAAAATTAGTATCTGACGGATCCCAGACCCCAGACCGGCTGCGCTGATGACCTCTACGCATATGTTTGATTATATGAAATAAATTTGTGCAACCTTATACAATCTTTGGATATATCTACTAATGGTGTTACATCCCATTCAACACAAATATTTATGTATGGTATGAGATAAGTTAGTCTGATTCGCGGTTAAAGCGTTCTTGAGCTCAAGACGGTTTCCAATAATTGAGAATTATTACTCTGAGGTTTCCACTGTTTCCAGTCTATCACAAAGTTAAAATCTATAAATACCGAAATGCGATTCGTCCATAGCCCTAGGAGAATTGGAATGCCTGTTAAATAAAAATACCTGTTAGTTAACGTACGTATTGTATTCAAGTATCCCGCCAGCCGTCAGCGACAATTTTTGCTTCGATGCGCTGATGCCAGACTTACAATCCACTATTGCTACTGAAATCAAGTATTATTTTACCTATTATATATTTAATAAGCGTGTATTATAGCTAACTACAACTATTTCGAAGAAATGCCTTAAATACTTGACTGTATACCCATATCCGTATTAAATCTACGAGTATGCTATCTATTTTATATGTATTGGAACTGGAGTAGGTAATACTAATTATTATAACGATAACTTAACCTGAGAAGAATTGATCTGAATTTCGTAATTTTAGTGTGCGGTAGGTAGTTTTTAGGAATTTCTATAAACGGTAGGTAAAAATAAAACGTATGTAAGGGTGAGCTTATAATGTTAAATAGGTACAATTTCATTTTTTACAATCACACCATATTTGTTTTGCTTGCTACTAAATAATGTAATGCGAAATAAGGTATAGTTGCATTTTATTATTCTGTAATTTTCTATTGTTTCAAGTATTATGGCAACACTGGCTTCGGTGGGGTCGTGGGGTGACAGAACCGCAGCGCGCAGCCCGCAGCCGGAAGTGCGACTACACGAACACGATGGCGTAAACTGCCATAAGCCATAACATAACCTATTTTGTGCTGCCATCTTGCCATACTGCCAAATCAAGTTACAAGACAGTGATGAAGTGATACGTTTTTCGGTTTTTCATTTCGCTGTGCTGTGTTCACCAGTGTATTATCTCTGGCCAGTGTTCGCAACGTAAAATTCTTTTGAGATACTTGCGATACTCGGTGACATAAAAGTAGTATAATATTTGGATTTCGTCATGGATGATGTAAAGTTATTATTAAATCAGATGGGGCTAGACCATTTAATACCCCGTTTTGAAGGTAGGTAGAAGTGATTTTTCCCTACACAGATTTGTAATATTACTCATATCGTGACTACATGGGTACGTTGTACCTGTTGAATATGCCCTGAACTAAGCACATTTATTATATTGTATGCTGTTGATTATATTATACTGTATCCAAACATTCCAAACCCTAATGATTTAATACATACTTTGATTCAATTCTTATTAAGATTGCAGGCATTTATATGCAAGCAGATGGCGCGGATATTGTTTTGTTGTTACCAAATTGCCGTGGAATTCAAACAAATTATGTATTGGTGGTACATGCTTTGCTGATATTTTGTTAAAGTTAATAGAGTGGTGATTGATTCCAAACAAATGTTTGTTTAATTTTACCCCTCTGTTATTTGTCAGAAAGCTTTTTATGGTTTATTCACTATAGATTTTTGCACTAACTTGTATTTTCCATTATTAAGAGGGCTATATTCACCAAATATATTTTTTTAATATATAATACATTATAATCCACAGTGTTGAAGGCAGCTGTCTATTATTTTTTAGGTATGACAAAATACTTAGGTAGTGTAGATACTTAGACTTAAATTCATAAACAACCGGGAAAGGGCACATTTGTATACTATACATATACTTGCCTTCTCAAGTCATTTAGGTATCAATTGTAATCACCAATTTACACAGTCATTCTTTTTAGAACATAAAATTAACAACTTGGCAATAGTGAAATCTCTAGATCAAGGAACTGATTCCAGCATTGGGAGACAGAAAAGAATTTAGTTGCCATGTGAATAATCCAAATGATACAAATGATGTGAGTATGTTACAGTTGTTTTCGCTTCAAAATTGTGGAGAAACAAAATTTAGTTAATTATCATTAGTTACATAATGTAATAAATAGATAGACATTTGAAAAAAATGGTATCTATTCATATTCTTGTTATTCAACATTTTTTTAATGATGACAAAAAAGGTTGCATTACTAACAAAAAATAAGAAAGCACATTTTAGAACATCAATTATTACTATTTAACTACAAAATCATCATTACCTTCATCAAATTTTTCTACATTATACCTAGCTATCTAGAGCTGCTTTTGTATTTTTTATACTATTCCACTAAGGCCCGGTTTTTCAAAGTGTAATTAAGTATAAATTAAAGTTAATCTTGAAATATGCATTTTTCAATTGGCAGTTAATACATAATTCATAATGCTCTCAACTGGGGAATAATTACAAATTAAGCTAATCAGAGGTTTGAGTTATGATTACCAGAGATACCTAATTATTAATTAAAATAGATTTGACAGTAACACGTCAGATGTTACGATATATTCTGATAACCTATAATCGCTGTTATCTTTCGATTTCAATATGGATTATGACATAAATGCCCATTCAAGTGATGAAGAACAAACTTAAGCTTGGTTTTTTTGTTTCAAATTGTTATATTTGATTTTTTAACTTCTCCAATCTTTAAATTCATTTTCATTCACATTAAACTCTTGCTCTATTTTTCTACAACACACATCTTTTTCCTTCCATGTAGTGGTTCCAGTCTTTTTACATTCAAAAGTCCAATTAATAGTGCATATATATTTATTCACTAATTTTACAAGGGCTTCTTCTTGACTTGTGAAGCTTGGTAACCTCTTTCGATGTACATTCTTACCTCTGCAATTGTATTTAAAATTTACGCAGCTATATTTTCTTAGGAATTATTGAAAGACAAGAATACATGATTCAGAATATCATGCTTACTTATTATCAGAGTCCATCATGAGGTTATGTTTTCATCAAAATTTAATTTGTTTTTCCGGAAGCATAAATCACAAAACAGCTGTAAAACTAAATGAGATTTCAAGTGAAATTAGCGAAATAGTATTTCCAAAAGTGACGTTATGATGACAATTTGTGACATCTATCACGATTACAAAGGCCAAACAACAAAATTAGACAAATTTCACCTGACTTACAACACATAATTTAATAGAATGGTGATCCCCAGTATAGCCAACATTACGTAATCAAAAATTAGCAAATTATCAATTTATATGTGATATGAAATACACTTCTGGAGTTCAATTGGTAATTAAGACGTAATTCGTAATTTCATGATTCTAGATTAATTAATATTCAATTACAGTTTGAAAAACCGGTCCTAAAAGAAAGTATATAAAATATAGTTATTTTTGATACTTTTAGGATTCCTGGCAATCTGCTGTAGTATTCACTGCTGATAGTAATGAAACCATTATTGATGTACCTGACGCTATCCCTGATATGCCTGTCAAAAGATTCAAGGATGATGATTCCTGTTCCACTCATTTAACTATGTCATCCATGTGTCATCCCTACAGTTATCTCTTGCATCAACTTCTTCAGCACCCAACCTGGTATCAACTCCGGAACTGAATATCAGTGCCACAGAATTGACCCTTAGGGAGTCTGAATTGGCCAATTTTGATTTGAAGAAACTCTTGGAAGAAAATATAATCACTCATTCCATTATCATGAAATATGGAGTAACTAAACAACTAGACAACACGAGTAGGAGTATTTTATGTGACACAATAGTGTCACATTTCCTTAATCAAGGAAAAAGGTTGAATAATGCAACAATATGCTCATTGGCTCATAAATTAGTTGAAATCTTTCCAACAGAAATATGTTCAACATATTATGTGAGCCCTATAAGCAAAAAAAGATCAAAGTATAATAAACCAGAAGTTCCAAAAGGAAAATTAATTGACAAACAGAAACAAATGGACGCTGATAAAAAATTATTTGTGTGATGAAAAAACACCTAAGGAAGAAGAGAAAACTGATGAAAGATGCACTATTCCACAAAGCATAAAAGATAGTCAAATTTGGCTAAAAAAGAATCTGTCCCCAGAAAAGGATGTACTTAATCATTGGCAGAATACTTTTATTATTAGAGATATATCACCTACTATATCTGTTGCACTTTATTTCTGAATGGCCAATTCTAAATACACAGATTGCTGTGAAGTTGGTATGTATTTACTTCATTACATAGAATTTGAAGTAGTCGGAAAAATATTAACTTTTCACCATTAATTCAAACATGTACTTGAAAACTGCACTACAATAAACATTACACAATTACCCCTCAAGATATGATATACCATCCTAGAAACTATTTAGTTGTTTTTGCCTGACATATAATCCTTCCTGGGCACTTGCACAAAAATGTTTAAAATTATTATTTATTTTTTGATCTACATAATAGAACTGCCTATGTATATCTGCCTGCAATAAAATCACATTTTATTTACATATCATACATATTTGTTCTATATAATTTAACATTGAACACTTATATATCATTGCACTCTCTCCCCATTGGCTTGAAAATTCTATATTAGAACTATGCTTGTTATCTCGTTTAACAAAAATAGAGAAATGTCATGGAAGATATTTCAAAATTACATTTTGACTACAATTCCTTTCTTTTATATTTTCAGATTCATTATGATTTTTTGAGAAAGTATCCTCTACTAGAAAACATTCATTTGGAGAACGAGTTTCAGAAATTATATGAACATGTTTATGCTAAGAGGAATAAGCTGTTGAAAGCAGCAGATGAAACAGTTCATCAGCTGTTGAGTGAAGAAATAACAACAGGTTAGTACTGGTATATATTTTTTTTCTAACAACTAGTAATGTCATATGTTAAATAATTTATTTTTATCAAAATTCTTTCCACTATAAGTTTTATAAATGCTAGCTGTTAATTAAGAATCATATAAACACCCTAATTTCTGTTTTATTCTGTGCTTTCTGGCATGCCTTAGATTTATACACTTTTTATTAATATCTAGCTGTGATTCTGGAGATTTTTTAAGAGTGGAGGAGAATATAGAAAGATCTAAATGCTTTGTACCAAAAGCTTGTGAATTGAAAAATGTTTGTCTAATCATGGGTTCTTATTGTTTCAGAGTCAAAATTTGCAATTCGACTTTTTTTGCTGCCATCCCTCATTCCTCCACGTGGGAGAACAAAGACTGGGAAGGTTCATTGGAAGCCTGCAATAACAGAAGCGCGAGATGGATTGCTTGTCCTTGTGAAATGTGCAGGTGATATTGAAACCATAAAATCAGAAAGAGTAAATACAGCTTTCAAAAGAGGTACAAGACTACAGCCATATATATTGCTTGTAGGCCCCTCTTTAAATAATAGTCACTCCAGCTTCGTGGTCTTAAATAATAAAGAATATAAGACAACTCCTGTTTCAGAAGCCTTAAGGTTTTGCTTTGAATTATTTTTCATTCTTGATGTTAGCTATCCCTTTGAGGCTCACCATATTTGGTATTTAATCCAGTGGAAAGTTTTCAACATAAAAAATACCAATGACCCGAAGATACCCTTTGTGAGTGATTTACTGTAAAGTTTAGTAATAGAATTTTTTTATTTGTTAAAGGGTCGCATCTAACATATGGCTCAATGGCATGTGTTTAGCATGCAATACTAAAAAAAGCCAAACACATTGATGCATCAAAAATATAAACATATTTAAATTTTCTGTTAGTATGGACACTGCTAAAGAATATTCATGCTGTAAATGTTTTCATTCATTTTCAGTGATTGAACAATTGTTACATTTAAAAATTCTTCATCCATTTATGTTCAAATATGAGTGTATGGAATCTAACTGTCACCGAAGTTACTCAGATATCAAAGGTTTTCGAAAACATCTTGTTAAAAATCATATGCAGGTAGCTCATTCAACTTCTCCTGCCAAAGTGTTGCAGAATAATTCTCGTTCCAGTATCTGCCACAGTTTCTAATGATGCCGTGCCAGAAGAAGATCCTTCTGAAGCAGATTTCATAGATACTAACACAACAGATATGCTCCATAACAGTATCATGCTTTTTATTTCAAAGCTTCATGCTAATAACTCTTTGCCTAGAAATGTGGTACAAGATATAATAGAGGATACTGAAGATTTATTTAAAACATTATGCCTTGAAATTGAATTGCGTATGTCAAATGATGACAATGATAGCAAAACGCTCAGTGAATGCTTCAGCTGTGTATTTGATATTTTTGCAAGATTCAAATCAGAATATTTGAGATTGAAATTTCTAGAAAAATCAAATTTTTTTGTGAGACCAGAAGGATTTTTTATAGGAGAAAGTAATACAGCTCGTAATATAAATGGACATAATACCATGGTAGTAGAGAAAGCAATGGGACAAATAATTTCACTACGAAAAGCTTTGAAATGTTTTTTGCAGTTACCAGATATTTTCAGTAAAAATATTAATTATATGAATCTTGAAGAATCTTCTTCAGAGGATACATTAAAAAGTGTTTTTCAGGTAACACTTTGGCAAAACATCAAATGAAATAGAGCAGAAAAAATATTCTTCTTTTTATGTTTTATGATGACTTTGAACCATGCAACCCTTTAAGTGCTATAGCTGGCACTTTTAAAATTGGATCTGTTTATGTATCGTTAGCTTCTACCCCTCCTGAATATGCTTCCTTACAACAGAATATAATTTTAACTCAACTTGCTTATGCTACAGACAGAACTTTGTTTGGAAATAAAACAACATTTAGTAAGCTTATCGATGAATTAAAATATTTAGAAAATGTGGGAATTGAATTAACAATTTGTAATGAAAAAGTTCAAGTGTACTTCATAGTTCTGCTAATTTTAGGCGATAATTTAGGTCTTAACTCTTTGTTGGGATTTCATGAAAGCTTCCAGTCTAATTTTTTTTGTAGGATATGCAGAGCTGATAAGAATCTTACTAAAAGTCAAATATCAGAAAATTCTGAATTACTACGCACTTCTGAGAACTATTCTCAAGATACAAGTCAAAGAGAACATGGGCTAAAAGAAGTGTGTATTTGGCATGACTTGTCACATTTCAATATAGTTGAAAATATTTCTTGTGATTTGATGCATGACGTCAGCTCTGCTGATAGGGGCCGACATAAGAGGTCTGTGGGGAGAACGACGGGTAGCGCAAAATACCTGTCTTTCTTTGCTCAAGCCTCAGTGTCAAAAGGAATACTTCAGCACCGGAAAATTACCGGGTGGGAGTACAAGTCTCGCCAACAGGCTACTCATGGACACACAACATCACTGTGTAAATCACCTTCGGAGATTTATGTCTAACTGGTAGTACTGCCTAATACTATACCGTCTGGGTCTCGGGTTAGAATGGTCCCAGGGTTTAATCTGCCTGTCGTAAGAGGCGACTAAAAGATTGGTAGTCCTTGCCTTAAAAGGGCTTATGGTGGTCACCGGCTGTGAAAGCAGGCGTATGAACCTACATAGTGAGGAAACGGCTGAACCTATGTCAAGGACGGTTTCCCGACTGCGAGTCGTAAAAGGCGACCAAAAGGAACCGAAACTACTGCCGGTATAAGCAGTAACCTCTTCTCAACCAACAGCTTTGGGTAGACGAGTTGACAAGAGTCAGGACACCTTCTTGTCCTTGGGGTGAGAAATTGTCCCTAAAGGCGGATGAAACAGTATATACATCTGGTCAACGGCATGAGGATGCAGAAAGCAAATGGGAAACTACTGCATTAAAGATCTCTAAGATATCCCAAGAGAAATTCGTAAAATGAGTAACGTGAGAATCAGCGAGGCCTCGGATGTGATGCCTCGCGGTCCGACTGACAATCGGCGCTGTTCCTCGTCCGGGGAGGTCAGTGTGAAATTGGGACCGGGCATAAGGAGTGCGACCATCAGGCTTCTTGTGCGAAATTGACTACTGATGACATTTTTAAAACGCGCCGAAAATATCGCCTGGCAACTTGGAACGTTAGAGGTCTTCAGGCTATAGGAAAGCTCAGCATCGTCGAACAAGAGCTTACACCAAATAAAATAGCCATTGCTGGATTATCTGAGACTCATTATAGAGACACAGGTCATTTTACTTCTAGCAAGGGGAATTTTATTTGCTTTTCAGGTAAATCTGATGAAAGTGTTAACGGTGTTGGCTTTTGGGTGGCGAAAGCGCACGCAAGGACCATTCTTGGTTACAAGTGTATTAGTGACAGAATTGTAACAATACGTATCAATGCGAACCCTACACCGATCAACATTGTGCAAATCTATGCACCTACGTCAAATTCGGATGAGGAAACGATCGAATCTTTTTACAACGATCTTGAGTCTGCACTTGAATCTCTTTCGAATCGGGAAATGGTCCTCATTTTAGGCGATTTTAACTCAAAGGTTGGTCAAACCATTGATGATGAACATCTTAGGGCACATATTGGTAAATTCGGTCTTGGTGTCAGAAATGAAAGGGGTCAACGTCTGCTTCAATTCTGTATTGACCATAATTTCTCAATTGCCAACACTATGTTTTCACAACATCCACGGCGCCTGTATACTTGGACCTCTCCCGACGGACGATTTCGTAATCAAATTGATTACATTTTAGTTCGTACACGGTGGAAGTCATCCATTAGCCTCTGTAAGGCTCTACCAGGCTCAGACTGAGGCTCAGACCATCAATTACTCCTGTGCGAACTTCAGTTAAAACTGAAGGTATGTCCACGTTCTAAGCGGATAGTACGGATGGAGATCGCTGACCCTTCTTCTTTTCGGTCAAAATGTTCAGAGCTTTTTCGGGATGCCTCTATAACAGATACAAGTTCAAATGATATGTGGCTATCATTAAAAAATGTGCTTTTACATGCTGCCCAGATAAGCCAACCAAAGGGTAGCACTCAACCAAGACAACAATGGATTAGTAGCCACACACTGTCCGTTATTGAGGCACGTAAAAGCCTTAAGATTTCAGGTCTGGATTCAGATACAGATCAAAACACATATAGACAGCTCTCACGCGAGATTCAAAGATTATGCCGGAAAGATAAGAACTCTTATCTACAGCAATTTTGCAGGGAAATAGAGATGCATGCCAATACTAACCATCCGAAAGAGATGTTTTTTAAGGTCAAATGCCTCAGTCGGGATTTTAAACCCAAATCTTGGGCTGTTAAAAATCCTGAGGGAGAGCTTATTACCAACCTGCATGAGGTTATTGAGGTATGGCGAAATTATTGCGAAAATCTGTACCATGAGGATGACCTTCACGCCCTCTCATTGGATTTTGAACACGAACCGGATATTCTTTTGACTGAAGTGGAACATGCCCTCAACAAGCTAAAAAATAACAAAGCTGCAGGCATTGATGCTATTTCTGCTGAAACGTTGAAATGCTTGGGTGACGACGGCATCGCCCTTTTACATAATATTTGTAAGAGTGTCTGGTCGTCCGGTGTTTGGCCAGATGAATGGTGCACATCAATTTTTGTTCCACTTCATAAAAAGGCATCTCCAACAAATCCAGACAATTATCGCCTACTTTCGTTAATCTCTCATGCAAGTAAGGTTCTACTGTATATTTTACAATCTCGTTTGGAGGGTTTTATTGGCTGGCAAATTTCTCAGACGCAGGTAGGTTTCGTGAAAGGACGCGGTACGCGTGAACAGATCTTAAACTTTAGACAAATTATTGAAAAAGCCAGAGAGCATTATTTTCCTGTTTTTATCTGCTTTGTGGACTATTCTAAGGCGTTTGAAACGTAAAGTGGCCTAAACTGTGGGAAATCCTCATCTCTATGGGAGTTCCCTATAACCTAGTGTTTCTCATACAGCAACTCTATGAGCCTAATTCGGCTCGCGTAAGAATTGATGGTAACCTGTCTAGTCAAACTGCAACCAGAAAAGGAGTTCGTCAGGGATGTGTATTATCTCCGATGTTGTTTAACATTTACTCTGAATTTATGATGAGACAGGTATTAGACAACTGGAATGGCGGTGTAACTATTGGCGGAAGCAAAATATCCAACTTAAGATTTGCTGACGATACAACCCTTATTGCAGCTTCTCAGGAAGAACTAGTAGCTCTATTAAACATCTTAGAACAACGTAGTGCAGAGTATGGTCTTGGTATTAACTACAATAAGACCAAGGTTATGATCGTAGATAGAGAGCATGATAATTATCGAGAAATAAAGTCAATAGGCCGTCGTGAAGTAGTTCAAAGTTTTATATACCTCGGTTCTTTGATCGATAATTTGGGTAGCTGTGAAAATGAGATTCGACGGCATTCAACAGGCACGTGTGGCCATGACAAAGCTTACTAAAATATGGCGTGACTATAACATCACTAAAGCTACAAAAATGTCGCTGGTTCAGTCTCTTTGTGTTCTCCATATTTTTGTATGCCTCGGAAACTTGGACTGTTAAAAAGGCAGATCGAGCTCGCATAGACGCTTTTGAAATGTGCGCGTGGAGCAAAATGCTGAGAGTTCCTTATACCGCCCATCGAACTAACGTCTGCATACTGGATGAGGTCGGTAATCCAAAGAGATTATCCTCCATTGTGTCGACGAGAATGCTTACATTCTTCGGACATATACACAGAAGCGATAATATGGAGAAACTTGTAGTTCAGGGTCATGCCCCGAGTGGGCGGCGCCGTGGCCATCCCCCTACACGCTGGGTGGATACGACGAAACAGTTGCTGGATATGAGTGTCAAGAGCGCCACTAAACTGACAATAAATCGCGACCGATGGCGAGCTACAGTGCTCAAAACTATTGATAATATTCGTGTCGGCAATACTCTAGCTCCGACTTAATGCATTTTACGAGTTCACAACATGTCATTGTGACTATGATGATGATGATGATGATGCATGACGTATTAGAGGGAGTTTTACGATATGACCTGGCCCACTTGATTAATAATCTAATCAAAAATGAGTATTTTACTTTGGAGCGACTTAATGATAGAATAAAGTATTTTAAAATAACTGACCCTGATCCAGGAAATTCTAGACCATCAATTTCCTCAGAGCATTTGAAAAAGAAATGTATAACAATTGGTGCTGCTGAGATGTTAAGCTTAAGTGCTAACTTTGGTATAATTGTCGGAGACCTTTTCTAGAACATTCTCAAAAAGTCGAATAAACCACTTACGAACATTAGTTTCCGAACACCATGATATGTACTATCGTCTGTTTAGTGATACTTTAAAGCCTAAATTTCACATTTTAGTCCACTATCCGACTATTATTGAAAGGGTTGGCCCAGTAAGAAATTTTTGGGTAATGAAATATGAAAGCTTCCATAAACAGCTCAAATTAACTGCAAAAATTCTTACCTGTAGAATCAATTTAGTTACCACAATTAGGATGAAACAACAGCTCAAATTTGCCCACTATATTCTGAGCAATAGAGGCTTCCAAATGAATATAGAAATCGGAAAAAGTATTGAAAATCTTAATGACTGCGCTAAAAGACAGTTAAATGATATTCTAGCAGCTGATGAACGTTCTTTAGAGGATGTCCGCATATTCCATAAATTAAAAATTTATAATATAACTTATAGACAAAATCTCATCTTAAATGTACAAGATGGATATGAGGATGACATGTTTGCGTTATTAAAATATATTGTTGTTGAGCAGAAAAATGAAGTAACATTTATTGTGTTGCCTGTAAAGGCATTTTATGACTATCATATGAAGATTTACAAAATCATTGTAGATGAAGGTGCCAAGTGGACTTCATTTTTTACTTGGCGCTAGCAAATAAACAACCATATGCACCTCACTATATAGTTAGTGGTGATATGTGTATAATATCTATCCAATAATGGAAACAAATTGGTGGGTATATTTGAAGAGATTTGAATTTGTCTCTATTTTTCAATTGAGTTATTGTTTTATTAGAGGCGCAAATATTTTTGCCATCCATTTTCATTTGAGAATATTCAAATAAACTATTTACGTTTTTGAATACGCTGGGTATCCATATACATAGAATTTTTTTGCCTGATTTCTATATAGATATATGTTAAGTCTGCAATAGAGACTGTTTATTTTTATTTGTATATGTGTTTCCATATCACTTACACACATAATAATTGCATACAGGTATATTTGTGTGCTTTTTTTAGAAAATATTTAATTTTATATTATAGTTTAAATAAATATTTTCATTGATTAAGATTTTTACTCAGGAACCCGATGTCTCCATTACGCTTAACTTGAAATTCCAATACTGTCTTTTGTATGTATGTGTATGTGCTCTGTTATCAGATGATAATAGTTAACTAGTCCAACACTTTTAATTGATAAATCTTGACAACTATATGCATTTTTTAACTGAAATGTGGACTATAGTTGGCTGGCTCTTATAAATAACTGAATAAAACATTTATTTAACTATAAACAACTAACATTTCCATGAAAGCTATAGTAGCTTGGATCCAACAATATGTTTACTACATATAAATAATTACTAGTTTGCTTTACTAAACTATAGTGATACCTTCAAAAATATGTTGCTTTGATATAAATAATCCATATTTTTCAATAAAACAAATGTTTGCTTTTTCATCATCACAGAAATGTATCTCAAAAATTATGTTTGATTAGTGCAAAACACTATGTTTTCAGATCAAACAAATAGTTCGTTTACTTAAAGTAGGATTTCAATCAATTCAAAATAATGCTTATTTCATTTTAATATTTCAGTTCATTTTTTAATAAATAATTTGAATCGAGTATAAGCAAATATTTATTTGAACGAATGAAATCTGTGATTTCGAAAGTCAAACAAAGTAGTTATTTCATTGAAAAACTGATTTACTTGGCCCTATACCAAAGCACAAATTTATTTGAGTGAATTTTTTTTTATTTCAAACAATCTTTTCTATCTGTGTGCATACTGGATACCCGTCTATGTATATCACTAACACTTTCTAAATAAAAATTCGCAATCAAATCGAGAGTTTTAGTGTCAAGGCCACACAAAAATATGAATTTAATAGATCTTGCGTTAACCACCAAATTATATGACAGCAACAGTGTTGGCAGCACTGCATGTTGTCACAAAAACTATGGTTTTATACACAGATGTAAAACACAATCACTTTGACCTTGAAGAAGACCATGGATTAATTCATGAATAAATTCTGGAAGAACTCGTCGATGTAAAACGGGTATTAGCGGAGCCTGAACAACAGTGTCCCAACCAATTAATCAAAATTAGCTTTTCTCTCTGTCAGAATGTATTTAACGCGTGAACATTTTTATGCTATGGTACTTTCCGATTTCAACTTATTGGAAGACTTTATGGTGCATTTGGTAATAAAGCCGCATGTTTGAGGACTATGTGTGGCTAATACCAAAAATTCAAATTTGAAAGAGTTTCTCTCAGTGACGAACTTTGAGAAGGAAGGCTAATTTCTGCAGTTTTTGATGAAAATGTTGCCGCTGTTCGACAGATGATTGAGGATGATAACCGAGTCACCTACATGATTATTCGGAGTGCTTCAGGAACTGTAATGACTGCAATCCAAAAGATTTTACGTGACCTTCTCGGAGTAACGAGAGTTTGTTGTGGTTGGGTTCGCCATAATCTCTCAGAAGTCAGTCAAACAGAAAATCGGTTTGAATGGTGCCAAGAAACCTTCAAGAAATAAGATTATGGCAGTTCTTAGGGAGTATATGAAATTATACTGGTGGAAAAACATCGATATATATATGCATTTGAACCTTAATATACATCGAGAGAAAGTGAAACAACCTCGAAGTGTCGGGAAAAAATGATCGTATGATTTTCTGGTACAAGTGAACTTGTTACCTCAGTTCCTTTGGAGAATCAACGAACTAGTGGAGTACCCAGAGAATTTGGCCTCGGACTCCGAAACCTGTCCATATATTAATGCAAACCCTTCTGAATTACATTAAATACATCAAATACTAAAATGTTTACCATTTTTTCTGCCGCTTTCGGTTATTTATATTTTTTTTAATGATTTTGATTAACTTTTAATTTTTTTCCCTCAAATGAAAATATATTTTAGTATTTTCATAGTGTATCCATAACTAAGTGAAAATTGATATTAATCGTCGCCTTCTATAAATGTTAAACTCCAAAAAGCAGCAGGTGTGAGTAGAAAAAATGGAGGAGAGGGGGACGCTAGATAATATACCATCCATCAGTGATGAGAATATGAAGTGTTAAAACGCGTATGAAGAATAAATTAAGATGATGAAACAAAAAACTTTAAAACAACTCAAGTTATCATACAAAAATAATGTAACCTATCTATTCATGAAAAATTAGATTAAAATAAACGATGATTTTGTTGCGGTTGATATTCTACTGTATTTGTGTTTTGAAAAAAGCTGATGAAGAAGTGGAAGATTATATTAATTATTAGGTAGCGTTCACAGGCGTATATAATGAGGGGTAACAGAGGTAATTACCCCCCCCCCCCAAAAAAAATATGTCCAACCAAAAGTTTATTTAATCATTTTTCTCAAGTATTAAATGGTTCATATCTAAACCTAAGTTACGTAATATACCTTGCGTTTCTAATAAAAGTCACAGATCAATGTATATACTGAGAGTAGGCGACAGAAAAGATCTGCCTGTGCGTCATCTGGTACCCGAAGGTAACGGTAAACCAAAGAAACTCACTGCTAAACAGCAGCAGGCTTCTGCGCCACGGCGCGTTCGCTTGGCCTGACCAGAAGAGCGCGCTTCTATGACGACTGCATATGAGATTCGATATACGAGGGCTGCTCTGTATCTCCGCCAATCCACCAGTACGCAGACAGCTGTTTCACGCTTGAATGTATATACTGCATAATGTATCAATTTCTATTTTCGCATCTTTTGTACACTAATTTGCATTTTCCTAGTATTTTTGAACAAATCTGATTTTCTAAATAAATCAGGTGAATCAGGTATCATTCAATTGAAAATAAAATTCTGCAAAACATCGATTAACGTATTAACTCATTGTTTCACATGTATATAAATATTGCCATATTATTAATATTTAAGCCGAAATGCCCAGGTTACCTGACTGTTTAGTGTTTATGACCATTTAGCTGTTTGTGCTGTACTAACAAAATGCTTACGCTAATACGTGCTATTTTTTTGTTATGTATTTCATCAAATTAAGATTGATTATTTCATCAACCAGTTTTTTTCTTCCTAAATTGCCAAAGACTCGACTGTTTCGGCCAACCCAAGACTGATATCTGGATACGCTCTTGGTAGCACGATATCCCTCTTGCTCTCTTTGAAAGTGAATCAACATTATATCAATTACTTCAGAAAGCCTCAATAACTGTCCATAAAGCCCGCTACAGACGATCGTTAATGACTTAATGCAATACCGTTCATTCATCACCGCCATGCATCAACGTCGGTGTGTAGCTAAAAAATGTCACGTTGTTGAGTGCGCAGTCAGAGAGCGAGTGGCGTGCAAATCTTCTGCTGGCGACTGATATTTTGAATGTACAGGCAATACCGTCCATGCAAGTCGCAGCGTGTGGAGACAATTTGAACGTTTTTGACTGCTATTCATCAGAGGTGTCGAAAAATTTGTTTTATTTTTATTGTTACATAGGGTTTTAGTTTGTTTGATGATTTCAATGTAGTTATTTTTTCACTGAAAAGAATACCCTCAAATATATCATTTTCTTACTTCATGTACTTGCCTTGTAGTGACTGATATATAGCTTTACAGGTTTCTGGAATTATTTGGCTTAGAGCTTGCAGCGATATTATTAGACAATTTTAGATCCTCATAATTTTGTCCTGTCGCTAAAAATCGGAGCGTTGCAGTTAACCGTTCATGCGCTGTGATCGGAGTTCACATAACAGTATCTTCACGTTTTATTAACGGTGTCACTAAATTTAACAGTTCCACATAAGTCTCTTCCTTCATCCTCAGGTAATTCTGCCAATCATCTGATTGTAATCTCAGTTCGTCCAATAAAACATATGTATATGCTCTGTACAGAACACTGTTCGACTTCCGTCGAATACGCCGCCATCAATATAGCATAGACTTCCGCCTGGAAGACAGTCGTACAGGTTCCCAGCGCGAAGCTCCGCCGCACTTCTTTACCCTCCAGGCAGAAGCCTGCTCCTCCGGATCCTGACTCACAAGCTGCTTACTAGTTATTTACAATTGGTGCTTTTTTGCAGCAAATAAATAACATTATGACAGGTTAAAGTAACTATTAAAAAGTACTCATATAGCTTGTTTATAATACTCACGTCTCTCTAGGGGTCTCCATAGAGTAAAATTCTCTTCTCAACCAAGCTTGTACTTGTAAAGGATATGGAGCTGTAATGGCATCTTTAACAAGGTATTTAAGGCCTCTAATCCATAGCTCACACTCTGCTTCTGAAAGAGCTAGAGAAAAAATATTTTGGTAATCACTCATCGTATATAATGCAGCATAATATATGGTTCTTGCACATTTTTAGAAATGGTTTTTTTTTTAATTTAAATATTAGAATAAGATCTAAATATGAGATAAAATTTCATCTACATTACTGAAGTTATATCCAGATATTTAAAAGATTCAGCTCCTTCCATTGTTTTCATTCTCAGCCATATTAATGTTTATATGTTCTATTAGAGTTCATTGCTTAAATATCAATATAATGAGGTCTGAAAAAAGTGTGACAAATTCATTGAAATAAGGCTTTTCACCAAATTCTCACAATAATCAAGTGATATTTTAATGGCGTACGAGACAGAGTAGACGTTTTGTGTGAGCTCTCCTTTAAAGGCGAAAAAAAGTGGTAATATTCGCAGTTACATCGCTGTAATTTTTCCTGTGGAAAGCATTTTTAGTGTTGCGCCGATCAGTATAAATCAACCCGCTAATATCATGGTGATAACAAGGGAAATTAGAGATGAAATAAAATCCTCTGTAAGTAATTGCTTCGGCTCGGCATTGAAAGATGAGGAATTTATCAGAGTCATTGTAAAAAAGGTAACAGACAACATCGTAAAAACATTGGGTGAAAAAATTTCCGAACTAGAGGAGAAAATCGAAAAGTTACAATTGGATTATAGTACGGTCGTCAATGACATGAAAGAAGAGACTGCAATGTTGAAATCCGAAAATGATTATTTGCTGAAAAAGATTGATAACATGGACCAGGAAATAGAATGAACTCCTTGAGAATCTTTAATTGTAAGGAAAAACCTCAAGAAAAGTTGAATGATGATGTCATTCAGTTAATTAACTCAAAACTTGGGGTCTCAATTAAGCACGAAGAAATTTTGGAGTGTAGGCGAATTGACAAGAAGAGTGATTTGAAGCCTAGATGTATTTTAATCAAACTAGCGAATGCAAACGTGAAACTCAGTATATATAATAAGAAGATGCTGAAGGGTTCCGACGTCGTCATAAAAGAAGATCTCTCTGAAGGTAGACTGAAGTTAATGAAGTACGCCATTGAGAAAACTTCCCTTAAAAATGTTTGGTGGTTCATGGGTAAGATTTATGTTATCAAGAATAATAGAAGAGTAAATGTTAAATGTAAAGGTGATGTTGATAATATCTGATTAGAATTTCATATAATGTACCACTTTCTTTATCTCGTTCTTCCATACTCACTATTTTCTGTTGCTATGATCTCTATATATGTGCAAATATTTGTGTATATATGTGCGTATATAGGTGTGTTTTACATATGCGTTTATAGTCAAATATGTTTTTTCCTTAATTTCAGTATACTCTGTATGTATGTAGAGCTCATCGAATTTGCGTCACACATTTCACTTAGCTTCCTTATACTTTGAGTTGTATTTTTTTCTCATCTATTTTTTTTTGCTTTGTTTTATAGGTCAATCAAAATTTCACATCTTAATATAAGGCCAATATTCACAGGCTTCAATAATTTCAAAGATACTGTCTTGGATAATGATTTTGATATAGTGTTGCTTACTGAGACATGGTTAGATAACAGAATTAGCTCTGATGATATTGCTTTACCCGGCTATAATTTTGTTCGTTAAGACAGGGATAGCAGAGGAGGGGGAGTCGAGGCATATGTTAAATAACATATACCCTGCGAAATTATTTCTCTAATATGGATATGGTATTAGTGAATATTTGTTATTGAAGGTTCGAAACACCCATTATAAAATTATTTTAGCTGTCTTTTACAAATACAGGATATCGTCAACATTTTACCCATGACGTATCACACAGTAGATTATTTTGCTTGCCTGGGAGATCTTAATATAAATTTTTTCAATTTAGATAATCCGGTGCAACATTGTTTTGAATCATTTGGTTTTTCACAAATTTTAAATGTAGGTATGAGAGTTACGGCCACCTCAAGTACCTTGATCGACCCAGTATTTGTTTCTAACATTGACTTTATCACAATCCATGGAACACAGGCAATGCATAATGTGTCGGATCATGATTTAGTATATGTAAATACTGATTTTCCTGTTCCTGATTCATCGCCTAAAATTATTCGTTATCGATCGTTTCGTAATTTCAACTTTAGTGCGTTCAATGCAACACTTACCCAACTTCCCTGTCACTGTGTCATTACTGAACCTGAGATAGATATGAAAGGGCATCTATTTGATTAACTATGTTTGTACGCTTTTGATATGCATGCTGAAATTGTCGAAAAAAGGGACACTAAACGTGTAGCTCCTTGGCTAATCAGTAACTTAATTTGTCTGAAGAAAGAGAGAGACAAAGCCTTGCAAAAATTTAAGCGCACCCGCAATGTTGATGATCATAACAGATACAAGGGGCTGCGTAATTACACATTGGCAATTACTAGAAATGAAAAGAAGGCTTACTTTGATCAGCTAACCCGACAGCGCAACTCAAGAACTATTTGTAAAAATTTAAAAGATATGAATATTGGCACAAACCAGTCCAGAATAATTCCGCAAAACTTATCCGATCCCGAAGCCCTAAATCTATATTTCTTTTCATTTATCCAAAATGTTAGCAACAATCGTCCTCTTGGATAGCGTAAAGAGTGACGCTTTTGGTGTTAACTGCAGGATGCTGAAGTATTGTAGCCCTCTCATAGATAAATTCATTACACATCTGATAAATTCATGCATTGAAAGGTCATATTTCCCTATTTTATGGAAGACTTCTGTGGGAATTCCTTTCCCTAAAAAAATTATCCGTCAGAATTTTCCGATTTGAGAATCATCAGTTAATTGCCTGCAATGTCTAAAGTTTTTGAGAAATTTTTGTACCTCCAAATTTTCGAGTATTTTCAAAATAACGAAATCCTTCCTGATAGTCAGTCTGGATTCCGTCCTGGTAGAAGTACTGCAACTTCCCTCGCAACTGTTACTACCGACCTTCAAACTGCGTATGATCAGGGTCTATCTAGTGTTTTAGTATTGCTGGACTTCTCAAAGGCTTTCGATACTATCAGTCACGAGCTTTTGTGTGCCAAGCTAAAATACTATGGATTCAGCGAATCCGTCCTGGTAGAAGTACTGCAACTTCCCTCGCAACTGTTACTACTGACCTTCTAACTACGTATGATCAGGGTCTATCTAGTGTTTTAGTATTGCTGGACTTCTCAAAGGCTTTCGATACTATCAGTCACGAGCTTTTGTGTGCAAGCTAAAATACTATGGATTCAGCGAATCGTCCGTATTTCTCATATGGAGCTATTTTTTAAGGCGGTCGCAAAGAATATCAGTGAAAGGTAACGTATCTTTATCTACTGACATTTTATCCGGAGTGCCGCAGGGTTCAATCCTTGGTCCACTTTTTTTTCATTATATATACTGCGAACATTTTGAATAGTATCAAGGACTGCAAAATACAAGCGTACGCTGACGATACGCAGCTGTATTTGAGCTTTCATGCTAGTGATGCCAATTTTGCTGAGGCACAGATGAATCGTGAACTGAATCTTTTCAGCACTATTTCGCTTGAACACAATCTAGATCTCAACTCTAATAAATGTAAAGTAATGTATTTTGGCAATAAAAATAGTGTTAGAATTTTAAAACAAAGTCTCACATTAAGTATAAATAATCAGGCACTTGAGGTGTGCAATTCTTCTCCTAATTTGGGACTGCTTCTGGACACGGACTTTCGCTTCAGTCAACACGTACAAAATCTCATTAGTAAATCGTTTGGATCATTAAAACTAATTTACAATTGTATCTATTATTATCTTAGTAAGAAACTGAAAAAAAATCTGTGTGAATCCCTTGTTTTAAGCCATTTCAACTACTGCGAGTTTATTTATGGTCCCTGCCTTACACAGGCAGATAAATCGCGAATCCAGAAGGTTCAAAACAGCTGTAGCAGATTAGTTCATGGTATTAGAAAGTATGATCCAATCACACATAAAATCAAGGAATGCAAATGGCTCAAAATGGAGAACAGGCGTAGATTACATCTGTGCAATTTTACTCATAAACTACTGAATAATCCTAATCCACCTCATCTGTCAGCTAAGTTCACCCCCCGTTCATCAGTACATGCCAGAAATGTCCGATATAATTTTTCATTCACCATTCCCAACACAGAACTGCCATGTTCCAAAGATCATTTATTTATAATGCGATACGCATGTACAATCTGTTACCCAATGAATTCAGAGCTTATAATATAAATAAATTCGAATATAAACTCAAACTTTTTTTAATGAATGCTCAATAAGTCTCGGTGTTCGACACTAAAACTAAATCATCAAAAATTGAAGCCTTGGAGGTTTGACATGTAATTATATATTTATAAGAAATTACTATGCTTTGTGATATGTTACTCCGCAGTATTTTTTTTCTAATAATGTTTTGTTGTTCCTTATGGTCGAGTGGAATAGCTTGTAGCTAGACTCCGCCATATTAATGTATATAATTAATTCTAATGTAAAAAAAAATAATGATGTGAATAAAGCCGGTTATTATTATTCTGATTTTTCAAGTTTCTCTCGCATGACTGCGGTAGCAACAAATGTTGACGGGCTATGCCAAGTCAACACCTGAACTATTACGGATCGGAATTTAGGAAGGATCGTACAATATTGCAGGTCTTATTATGATTATTATTATTATATAATCGTAATAGTGAGGTCAGCCTTTAATCTGACATGTTAGATTTTATGTGATACTAACACACCTAATAAATGCTTGCACTACTGCAAGCTAACACAACATGTGAAAAATTTATTAAGCATAGGTCAACTGAGAGTAATTTTGTGATATGTAACATACATCTGAAATGAGCTATGTAACATCAATGTTTATATATGGACATAATATACTACAAAACAGAATAGTTGAGTATGGGGATAGAAATCCTTTTTTACAGCAAATTTGTTCAATATCAATACAAGTCTTCATTCACTCAATATTGTTTTTATCCATATTACATATTTCAGCAAAATTCCACTGCATAATTTGGAATTTATACTTTGTTACATGCTATATAATGTACCCTTCAATAATAAAGACTCCAAGCAATCTATTTATATGAGCAATAATACATAGAATAAGCGATTGTGAGAGACACATAAAAAAATGCAGAAGCATTAAGCTACCAAACTTACCTGCTACACTCAGCACTCTCAAATTGAACTCATTCCCATAAAATACTACAAAGCATTTAGAGCTCTCAATCTTCTTTGCATCCTCAGGCCACTTTTCAAAGTCCTTGGAGTTCTTTCCAAGCCTTACTTCTTTAACCTCCCCTAAATTTACAGCACCATCAAATGTTGTCTTGGTTGTAGGCCCTGGTCTGGTCCACACAATTTGCCTTGTCTCTCGACGAATAGCCAAAGTGGTCTTACGTTCAGCCTTTTTCCGCCAGGAAAATTTTGTAACCAAAGTTCCTCTTTCTAGCTGGCTGATTATTTGCTCCATTTCAGGGATATAACCTGATGGGGAGGCATTGAGCACTCCATTAAATAGGCCAAACATTTTTGCTGCTACTATAAAAAAATGATTTCAAGTAAGCCAACTCTAAAAATTTTGCTTCATAAGTTCATGTGTTTAGCATAAAGTGGTTTAATTGCATTATAAAGAATAATTGATTTAGGCAAAATATTGCACTCTGGCAATTAATAATTTACCCTTCACCCTCAAGGTTATGTCATTCCAAACTTAAACCCATACTTTTCGGAAATGGATAGAACAGAATATCATACACTAGGTAGTTTTGAAAAATCTAAAAGATCCTTGTAAATATTTTAATGTGCTGTACTTTTCAAACTTAGCCAAATATGACTTCATTTGCCTCCAAAGGGATATTACAAATACTATTTTCAATTATATGGATCAAAAGGTTTCATAAATTGTCTTTGAATATCCTATAGACCTGAAACTACTGTCTGATTGTGAAGAAATTTTAAATCATTGTTACTAGTGCAGTGGGAATGAACTATCTATGGTTTTTGAAAACTGTTCCAGCAGCAGTAGAGCAATAATCAAATTGATTTAAAGAAAAATGTCTGTGTTAATGCTCAGTCTTTATTTTTATTTGTTTTCAATATATCTTATTTTTTTCTGAGGTGAATATGGGAGAAGTTGCAGGAACATGAAATATAGATGTAGATGGCATAAGTAGCTTCAAGCAGGGTTGCCAGAATTTTCAGAGACGTATTCTCGGCCGTATCGCACTCTTAACGGTAATTTGTCGCCCAAATGCGCAACCACCATTGTGATATGTCGCAAATAGGAAAAAATTCTAACAAGTATTTTTAAATATGAAATTGACTTATTGTAGAAGTTATTAAAAAACGGGTTTTTTCTCGAAATTGTCGCCCAAAATCGCAAGCATGATGAGTTAACATTTCTTTATGCTGTTTTCTAGTCATAATAAAATAATTTTATTGTGATTTAATATAATTATTCACTGTATATGGTTATTTCCATACAGTGAAAAAAAAACAGTGAATGTAAAGCTGCAAACACATCTGAGCGCACATGACTTGAAAACACACACATATGTGTGCATGCTCACTGCTCAATGTGTGTGTTCTCAAGTCATGTGTGTCATGTTCTGCCAGAGAGGCAGAAACTGGTTTTTTGAATCTGCAGACTTCCTTACTTGACTGAAAAGACAGTAGATTCTGGACATGTTATTCGTAAGTTACTTTAAGGATTAACACACAAAACATCAAAACTATGATTCTTTTCTAAATATCTGTGTTTCATACAAACTGTTAAGGCGCAACTTGCTAAATTCGAATTCGTCCAATTTGCGACTTGCAATATTTGTAAATTTCTAGTACATTTTTCATTCAAATGTAGCCCAATTTGTGATAAATCGCCCAATCTGGCCACCCTGGCTTCAAGTGAGTAGTGAGTCAATCTACTTCAAACACATAATAGGTATAAAGAAGAGTGTGATATTTGTATTATCAATTCAATAACATCTACTTCACAAGGTTTGCAGTATAAGACAATGTTAAATTTCCCAATCCAATGTAATGGAATGAAAAAATGATGAGTGATCATTAAATAATAAAAATACAGACTCAGATGCTCAGATGAAAAGTTTCTATCTTAGGCTCATAGGTCACAACCAAGGGCGCTTCCAAGGGGGGGGGGGGGGGGGTAGAGGGGGTAATTACCCCCCCAGGACACGGAACAAAACTGACTAATTAAAAATAAGATGCAATAAGATGCATTGAAATTTAACTGTTTATGTTTATTGCTTTAAATATAGTTTTCTGTTTACATTCTTTATAATAAGTCTGGTTTTATTATATGTGTTTTGTTTTGTTAATTTTCCTTATAATAACAAAATGGAAAATACCTGTGTACTGTTTAATTTGATCTTTGCGGCTGAAAAATTTTAATTTCAAAATATTCATCTCTTACCGTATCATATCTTCATTTGACAAGATGTTTATTGTACCCCCCCCCCTGTCTCCTTGGCGGCGCTCACTAGATTATCCATAGAGTAACTACCCCCCCCCCCCAGACAAACTTCCTAGAAGCGCCACTGGTCACAACTGCCAGAATATACTTTAAAACTATTCATATAGATATATATAATAATAATACATATTTTTGCTAATAAATGTAGATACATTGTTAGTCCCTTCTTAACATAATCATTGATTGCATTAAAATATGGGAAATAATGTACATAATGCTTCCTTATCAGAAACAATAACATGCTCAGTTTGCCTCCATAACATCTTTGAATTTTTTGTTCCTCTAATTTCATGCTGTTCTATTATTTTAGGTGGAGTCATTTAGTATTCCCTTTAAATAAAATTTCTGATGCTCACTGATTCACATCTTTCTCGGGAACATATTAAGCATATAAGATAAGAGGTATTTGGTAGAGAGAGTGTAACTTATGGCACATGTAGATTTACCTATGATGCCAAATTCAGCTAAATGAAAAAAAAATATATTAAAAGACATTCATCCAACTTATTTGACTTAAATGGAATATTTGGGGTCTTATATGTGTTTCAAATTATTCTACTTTCACTCAGTCATTTGTAGACATTTTTTTCCATTAGTTAGTTTATCAAAGATATGTTGTATCTGATGCATTTATAGACCCAATACATATCCAAAACATTCTACCTGGAATGTGGAATCGTGTAGATATAAACATACATTAAAGCATTGTATAGATAAGTTTAACACAATCCAAATGGTGAGGTTTAAAAATAGGTGATACATGAAAGAACAAATTTAGCCTCAAATATGTGAGGAAAATCAACTTCTATTATAATATCTAAAATGAAAGTTTCTGGAGCGATATGTTATTAATATTTTTATAACAAAATAAAAGCTCAGTAACTGATAAACCCCATGTAAACCTGTTTTTCGAAATTTACGTTAACATATTTTAGGCATTATTCAACAATATTGTTTAGCTTGTAGTTAAGTAATACTTCTCTACAATTACTAATGTTGCTGTAGGAATTCTAAACTGGCTATTTCCGCATAAAACAATTAAATAAAGGTCTAAAATATTTCAGATCTACTTACCAGAAAGTATGGTATTTGAATCGAAAATTACACTTTACACTTAATACCGCCGACACTGTCCATTATATTGTTTGGACCTTCGTCAAGTGCGGAAATAAAATCTACATTACAAGAAAAAAACATTCCTTAATTTAATTTAATAATTAAAATAAAAAAAATATATTAAAAATACGCTGTTCCCTTTCTGAGACATCCCAGAATTTTTGACAATTTGACATTCTATTGATGACGTATCTAGTTAAATTATTCACCAAAAGAGGTCAGTGTATTAATCCTCCCTGCCACCTGTTGCACAATAGTTAAATTAAACAGGGATTGGTGGGTTCATAAGAATAACCAACTACAGTGACTGTATGAGGACTGTGGTGACAATAGGAACGAAGCTCCGCCGTTTTGTGGCTCCGCCCACCACCCATGATTAGGCAAACCATGGCCGACTCTACACTAGGCCGGAACCTTAGATGTGGCAACGTGGCTTAGCTGTCAAATAGTGGGCCTATAGTTTCAGAATAATTATTACATTTTATATGTATTAGAGTTCATCTCGGTTAATAAATTAAGAAAAATACTTTTTAGAACTACTACTAATACCACTTACATCTGATGTCTGGTTCATCGTAGTCAAACACTACAAAATAAACATAAACGCAACCTGTTTCCTGCTGCCACTTCCACTTCCACTTAAATGAACACTCGATTTACTTTGTAAATTGTCACTTGACCTAGAAAAATTCACTGTTAGGTCACTGTGAAGCCATTCTTGCTGGTCTTGATTCCCTTTCACTATCAAATCTTTTCGTAGGTATGCCCAGATGAGTTCTATAAACTCATGGCCGTCTCTACTCACTAGGCTGGAGCATTGAAATATGGCAACGTTGGAGATCAGGCCGTGTTTTCATTTGTTGTTATGTCATGTGTATTTTTCCAGGTGCAGAAAATATGGTTGGAAGGTGATTATTAATTTGTTTCTAATTATTTACCTGCACAAACGAAACTATAAAGATAACAAGATGCCTGCAAAGCGTGTAGTACCAGGTTGCAGCCCAGTAGAGGACTACCAAACCATGGCCCAACATCACCTTATTCCAGATTAAAAAGAACGTTGCAAGGTGATTTTTAATGGGTTTCTACTTATTTACCTGCACAAACGAAACTATAAAGATAAAAAGATGCCTGCAAAGCGTGTAGTACCAGGTTGCAGCCCAGTAGAGGCATGAGTAGAGGGCTACCAAACCATGGCCCAACATAACCTTATTGCAGATTAAAAAGAACGTTGCAAGGTGATTTTGAATGGGTTTCTACTTATTTACCTGCACAAATGAAACTATAAAGATAAAAAGATGCCTGCAAAGTGTGTAGTACCAGGTTGCACTAGCAATTGTGCGTCCGATAAGGGACATAAACAGAAGTGGGTGAAAGGTATTCCTCGGAAGGGCTGGTTATATTTATAAGGATAAAGACAATAATTGACAAACATTTCAAAGGATAAGACCTATTTTAAACCACAATGTGGTACCAATAATGTTTTCTGGACCTCCCAAATATCACAGAAAAATACAGTTAATAGAACTCATCTGGGCATGGCCTGGGGCATACCTACGAAAGGATTTGATAGTGAAAGGGAAATCAAGACCAGCAAGAATGGCTTCACAGTGACCTAATAGTGAATTTTTCTAGCTCAAGTGATAATTTACAAAGTAAATTGAGTCTTCATTTAAGTGGAAGTGGAAGTGGAAGAGGAAACAGGTTGCGTTTATTTTTATTTTGTAGTGTCTGACTGTGACGAAACAGACATCAGATGTAAGTGGTATTAGTAGTAGTAGTAGTAGTTCTAAAAAGTATTTTTCTTAATTTATTAACCGAGATGAACTCTAATACATATAAAATGTAATAATTATTCTGAAACTATAGGGCCACTATTTGACAGCTAAGCCACGTTGCCACATCTAAGGCTCCGGCCTAGTGTAGAGTCGGCCATGATTAACTATATTTTTCTGTGATATTTGGGAGGTCCAGAAAACATTGTAGGTACCACATTGTGCAAAATGCTTTTTAGAACTATACTACTAATACCACTTACATCTGATGTCTGGTTCATCGTAGTCAAGCACTACAAAATAAAAATAAACGCAACCTGTTTCCTGCTGCCACTTCCACTTAAATGAACACTCAATTTACTTTGTAAATGTTCACTTGAGCTAGAAAAATTCACTATTAGGTCACTTTGAAGCCATTCTTGCTGGTCTTGATTCCCCTTCACTATCAAATCTTTTCGTAGGTATGCCCACATGCATGCCCAGATGAGTTCTATTAACTGTATTTTTCTGTGATATTTGGGAGGTCCAGAAAACATTGTAGGTACCGCATTGTGCAAAATACTTTTTAGAACTACTACTACTACTAATACCACTTACACCTGATGTCTGGTTCATCGTAGCCAGACACTACAAAATAAAAATAAACGCAACCTGTTTCCTGCTGCCACTTCCACTTAAATGAACACTCAATTTACTTTTTAAATTTTCACTTGAGCTAGAAAAATTCACTATTAGGTCACTTTGAAGCCATTCTTGCTGGTCTTGATTCCCTTTCACTATCAAATCTTTTCGTAGGGATGCCCAGATGCATGCCCAGATGAGTTCTATTAACTGTATTTTTTCTGTGATATTTGGGAGGTCCAGAAAACATTGTAGGTCCACATTGTGCTTTAAAATAGGTCTTATTCTTTGAAATGTTTGTAAATTATTGTCTTTATTCTTATAAATATAACCAGCCCTTCCGAGGAATACCTTTCACCCACTTCTGTTTATGTTCTTTATTGGAAGCACAATTGCTAGTGCAACCTGGTACTACACACTTTGCAGGCATCTTTTTATCTTTATAGTTTCGTTTGTGCAGATGAATAATTAGAAACACATTAAAAATCACCTTCCATTCTTCTTGTCTACTCTATTTGGTCGAAGCACAATTCCTACTGCAACCTGGTACTACACACTTTGCAGGCATCTTGTTATCTTTATAGTTTCGTTTGTACAGGTAAATAATTAGAAACACATTAAAAATCACCTTCCAATCTTATATTTTGCTCTGGAAGATTACAGTAATGACTTAACAACAAATAAAAGCTCGGCCCCCGATTATAGTGTTGCCATATTTCAATGCTCCGGCCTAGTGAGTAAAGTCGGCCATGGGCAAACTTAACATTAGCGCTCAAGGTGTAGCTAGTAAAAATTGAAACAAAGAATTAATTGGTAAATTATTATGAGTAAAAGCCATGGCCGACTCTACACTAGGCCGGAGCCTTAGATGTGGCAACGTCGCTTAGCTGTCAAATAGTCGGCCGGTTACCGTGGGCCGAACGGCGGGCATTCCGCCGAAAATTTAAATTGTTTTATAGATTCAGAATAATAATTATTACATTTTATATGTATTATAGTTCATCTCGGTTGATAAATTAAGAAAAATAAGAATGGTGAAAAATGCCAGTAGTATCAGTACAAAAATGTACATGTATTTAGATTTAGAGATTTTCCCTTCTGTCGGACATTTCTTATTTCCATTAGATTTGATTAGATTTCCTCTTTTTAGTTTTGTCAGTCTGTATTTTGTCTTGAACTGTTTCAGTGTAATTATTAATAAAAATATTATTTGCTACATTAACAACATTAATTCAAGCAGAATTTCATCAGTTTGGGGTTGATTACATGAACAAATGTGTCTAAAACAAAGTCATCTATATGTATATTGATGTATTCTTTTGCAATTTTCATTAAAACTGCTTTGTGCAATTGCTCAAAAACTTACTTTTATACCTATATTGGCCTGAAATCAAAATTTTAACAATACCTATTGTGAATAAGGACCGTAATTTGAGCTGTATACTCTGATGGAAGTGTTACGCCTACCAACTATAAGCTGTATGTATTTAATATACCTATCAAATAATTTTGTCCTTCATGTTCTACCTATAATTTTTGTAATGACAATACAGGCTGATATTTCATCAATTTGTAAAACAATGTACTTCTCTGAGAATAATAAACCCTCTGCAATAGTTTTTAAATTTTAGAACATATATGTTGATCTGAAATGGTTTTTTTGCAAACAAACAAAAAATTTGTTGTTGCCTCCCACGCAAAAGGCTTCGAGTTCGCGTATGGGTATAGGGACTTGTCTTTCATTCTTTTCTACAAAAAGATAATTTAGACCAGTTTTTAAGCTTTAGCAGACATATGTTGATCTAAATCAGTTTTTTTTAATAAATTTATTAAAAAATAATCATTGTAATTTCTTTTTAATATTCTGGACCCACATGTATGTGCTTTAAAGAACATGAATAAGGTATTTTGTTA
This sequence comes from Callosobruchus maculatus, assembly GCA_951848785.1. Taxonomy (NCBI): domain Eukaryota; kingdom Metazoa; phylum Arthropoda; class Insecta; order Coleoptera; family Chrysomelidae; genus Callosobruchus; species Callosobruchus maculatus. Next base: position 2,128,730 of record CATOUR010000058.1, read on the forward strand.
CTTTCTTAACATAATATTGCTATCAAAATACTGGTATAGCATGTAGCTCCTAACACAATGGGATATTGGAATAAAAAAAAGTATTTTTTTTAGTTTATTACATATACTATTCCTACAAAACATCTTTAAACAGAATCTAATTTTCTTAGAGGGTATCATATTTACAAAATATTTTTAAGCTTTACACATCACTTATTTTCATAGAAGCTGCAAGATTATTTCATTTGACATATTTTTTGTTATTATGTGACCAAACTAGGATATCTCTTCTCAAAGTTCTGACTTGAAGTTGGCCGAAAATTCTAGCAATTAGACAGCTACTATTGCTAAAAAATACCCAAAATCACTTGAAAATCACTACAACCCAATTAAATAGTCCAAAACCTCGCACTATAAATAACCATCCACACAAAGTCGCATATGAAAACAGACAATTCCTAGTGTCTGAAAATTTTCGATCTTTTTTACCCGAGGCCAAAACTCAACCAAATATTCATCATGTCCGAACAAACCACTTGTTTGGACAAACCCATCAAAAATGACACATCGTATTGTCAGATTCTTTGCATACGGGAAGGCCCACCGGAAAACCCTTTACACACCAAGATAATATATCAGCTAAATCTAAAAAAAAAAAAATGAAAAAGAATGGTACCTACCCAGATTCGGACACGCAACCTCTTGCATCGAAGTCGTACCCATTATCACTAGGCCACCCTATCTGTATTATCGTTTTGCCGAACTTCGCTACTTCGCATATGAGCCGATTAGGACGCGAACATGGCGAATTTTAACGATGTATAAATAGAAAATTACCTTTTTTTTGTTTTTATATAAAATAAAAATAATCATATGCTCCTACTGATAATCATTTACTAATTATTCCTTTATTTCAACTGGCATTACGTAAAAATTAAGCTTTTCTCATATGCTGCTAATGTTAAAGTTGCCTCAATATGGCGGAGCTGGACGAACAAAAATAAGACATCCTATTGTCGCCACTGTCCTCATACAGTCACTGTATAACCAACCAAACAACGATTTATTGTGACTCGGTAATAACTAAAATTGTTTTGTTTATCCTTGTTGGCTGAGTTAGCCCTTTGTAGCTCATTGGTGGGGTGGGAGCGTTTTGAACTTGCTCGTTTTGAACAATATTTTTACTCTTTATATGAACCTCTCAAATTTTGAAAAATATCTAAAACGAAAATATCGGGTGTGATATTCTCGCAACGAAAAAAGTTCAAACGAAAGCTGAGTGGTACTTTTGAAAGTACTATAGGATCTACAATATCATGCTTTCGAGATCTTTTTCTGTAGGTACTTCAACCACTAAAACTCACCCTCAACTTTTTACACCTTCAAAAATTGCTTATTATGACAAAGCATACATTAAATTAGATGAACTTTCAATATCATGCATCTGTTTTGATTCTCTCCCTAATGTACCTAAATAGACTGCGATAGCGTCCAAAACTAATTGAGGACTGAGTATCCACACCTTTTTTATTTATTTGAGGTTAGTGCTTTTAAGACACAAGGCTATTTGATAATATTTCTAAAGCTGTAGAAACTATATATTCTTCCGGACGTGACAGGGGAATTGAGGACATAAGAGCGAAAAGAAAAAGAATAAATTTAATATATTGTAACATACTGTATATTATGGTATTCGTGTATTGTGTATTAGTTGTCATGCATGATGTAAAGTCCCTACTTGGTGACGAACCGCTTTAATGACTTGGTCTACATGTTATGTACGGAAAGTGGAAAACCGAAGGTCGACTATGCTTATGTCTGTGGTGATACAAGAATCGAAGTTGTTCGTCGAGGACGCCGAACGCTAAGGGAGGAAGAATGTAACATAATGTATATTATGGTATTCGTGTATTGTGTATTAGTTGTCATGCATGATGTAAAGTCAAAGTGTAAGGTTAGGTCTTTGAAGTGTAAACGTCATCGAATCGTCTATACTCTGTTACCTGATACCACAAAACAGGTACGGTTCCTGATACTTTAAACTGGCTTGACGTCTATTTGGTAGGTATCAGCTGACGAAGAAGTGTATCTCAAATTAAATTTTTTACTAGTGGTGATGATTGGCAATCCTGCGATCAGGACCGTATTAGTAATATTCTTACTGAATATATAATTGCCAAAAAGTAATGACTATTTTTGTAAACAAAAAATTGCGTCAATATCCAGAAATGTGCAGCAAAAATGTTGGTTAAAAGAAATAGATTATTTTATTGATTTGTATATTGTTAGAGACTATCAAAATACTCCTATATTTAGCAATAAGTGGGATATTTATTAGTTAAAACGTACAACGTACAATAAATTGGAGAAGAGTATAAAGTAAGTACAGTTAAAAATGCTTTTATCTTCATTCTTACCTCATTTAAAGCCTAATCATCATCATTCAGACCAGCCATACTGATATACTGTAAGAAACGCCGGATTTTCCGAGAAAATGTAAAATAAGACCTCAGAGCATAGACGTAAAATGTCACCAAGTGTCAATTACTTGTCATCTTGCACTCAGTACAGCTCTGCATTCCTTCAAAGCTTAAAATTGATACGTCAAGACTCAATCTGGAGTATTTTTTGTTATCACTAGCCGAACAGCTGTTCGCTGATGACACGGCTGACAGTTTAAAGTATCAGGTAACAGGGTATAGAGTTTTCAGGAATGACGGATGGATTCTAGAGTGTCATCGAATTCTCTATATGGTTCGATGAAGTGTATATAAGGCGCCACGGGTAGCGTGGTAGTTCAGTCCAGTTGAGTTGTAGTTGAGATAAGGTTAAGAGATATTGTAATGAGTTGTGAAGTAAAACGGTGAAAGTTATACGTCCAGTTTGATTCCTTTCGTGAAGAAAAAGAGGCCGTCGTGACAATTGGTGTCAGAAGTGTGGGATTAGCCATCGAATCAACCCAGGAAATGGAGACAAGGAGTGAGTACAGTGTCCATTAATGCCAGTACCCAGAGCTATGGCATCTGAAATGAGTGCATTGATGAATATGCTACAAGAAATAAGAACCAGCTTTGAACAAAGTTTAGAAAAAGGTGCAGCCGAAACGAGGGCAAAAATGGAGAATCTTCAGAGTAGTCAAGACAACCAGGCAGCTGTTATGCAAGCGACCGTCGTTAACCTTGAAGAAACCCTAAAGCACCACCAAGACGGAGCAGTCGTTAACCTTGAAGAAAAGCTAAAGCACCACCAAGATGAGGCAGTCGCAGGTTTGAAGAGTGGACAGGAACTGCTGATGGCTAGACTGGAGGAGCAGAGGCAAGCCGTAAGTCAGGCATTAGAAAATCAAGATCAGCGTATTAGTTCAATAGAGACATCACAAAAGCACGTTGAAAAACAGCTGCAGCAAGTGAAAGATCATGTCAAGGAAATCGTGAGAGACGAGCTGCGAGAACTCCGTGGAGGTGAGCATGAACAACTGCAGCAAGTGGAAGATCGTGTCAGAGAAATCGTCACAGAGAAGCTGCGAGAGCTTAGTGCAGGTGAGAGTCAGACACAGTGGCGTAGCAGCTAAGCCGTATCCATACAATGGTAAATCATCATGGGACATTTATTATATGTAATTTGAAAACATCGCACGTATGAATAACTGGTCGAATGAGGAAAAAGCTTGTGTGCTGACATCAATGCTCAGAGACTTTGCAGCAGCTGTTTTGGAAAACCTCTGCTTGTCAGATCTACGTGACTATGACAAGATAACGTCTGCACTAAAGCTACGTTTTGAAGCGCACTTAACAGAGCTGTTACATGGTCAACTGCACAACCGGACACAGCAAGCCAAGGAGGATCTGACCACGTTTGCATATGAAGTCCAAAGCTTAGCTAAACGCGCATTCGCCAACAGCCCCGTCGAGACACAGGAATACGTTGCTGCTCGTCAGTTTGTCGAAGGCATTGCAGACCTGGACGTTCAGCGAATCGTAAGATTGTCCAGTCCCAGGACCTTACAAGACGCTTTGGTCAAGGCTCTAGAAATTGAAGCTGCCACAAAAGCCACGAGAATGACACGGAAGGTGCGCTCTGTAGAACAAGATGATAAAGTAGAAGTCAGGGCCACATCGTTCGTTCCAAGAAGAAGAGGTGGTACCTTCCAAAGAAACCCAGCTCACAGAAATCTAGAAGGAGCTGAGAAGTGTACGTGCTGGAGATGTGAGCAGAAGGGGCACCAGAGTAGGCTGCCGGATACAGGTCAATAAGATGCAGGTGGTTGTAGAAAAAGCAGATGAATATGCAAGCAAAATGAATTCTGTGCAAGGCACTATAAACTCAATGAAGGAGCAGTTTGACAGAGACACGAAGAATTTGCCTAAGAAGAACGAGAAATCTATCGCTAAGCTTCAAGGACAACACAGAGTAGCCATGAGGGAACTTACAGCAGACCGGGATAGGCTAAAGCAGTTGCTTGACTCTCAGAAACGAGAATGTATGGGTATTAAGAGCAAGCTTGAAAGGGACAAAAAGAATTTGTTGAAGAAGAATGAGCAACACGAGGCAGCCTTGAGAAAGCTCAACGAAAAACAGGACAGAGAAGTTTCTGCTTTGAAAAATAAAATCAAGGGATTGAAGGCTTTGGATCAGCCGAAGAAAGCGGAGGATAGACGTGACCAAGTTAAGGACGGGAATGCAATGCTCAAACAGAAGATTACCCAGCCGGAGGCTGAGAACGCATCCTTAACGAAATACCTGGACCACGCGATTGTGCAAGCCAAAAAGAGCGGGGTCAAGGACGACGAGTCAAGGTTGAGAGAAAGGTTGGTGCATCATGAAGCAGAAATCAAGAAGGTGAAATCAGATATCACAGATACGCTTGATAGTATGAGAAAGGTCATGGGAGACTTGTATAAAGCAACAGACGTTGACAATAAGATGAGAGAGCAACTGGCGAATTTGGAAGATGAGAACGTTCGACTGAAAAAGGAGCTGGAAGACGCTTTGGCTGCAGCACAGGCTGATAGTTCTGGGATGAAACAATTGAACTACGGACATAATAAGATAAAGCAGAAGTTGCGCAGATGGAAAGCGAGGTCGATAGCGATAGGCTAAAGAAGAATCCGAACAAAATCATTGAAAATGCAAATGCAAGTGCTTAACGTTGCGCTCAAGGACGTATCATGGGGATCTGATCAAGCCGCGCAACTCAGGAGCGAGAATAGTAAGCAGAAAATCAGGATTACGCAACTGGAAGACAAACTCAGCAGACTCACTGAGGCACTGGAGAGCAACCTGAGTAACGAGAAGGTAGTGTTGAGAGTGGACAACCGACAAGACGAAAAGGTGCAACTGAAGAGAATGATAACAGAGCTAGGAAAAGAGAATCCTGCTGGAGCTGAAAATGAGAATCGCAAGTTGGGCAAAGAATATCGCAGTTACAAGGTGATCTGGTATGGTCTTACAACACACGACGCGACGGAAGGAAGGGTAGATGTCCGAAGCTTCATCATCATTTGGAGGGACCCTACTTGGTGAAGAACCGCCTCAATGACTTGATCTACAGGTTATGTACGGAAAGTGGAAAACCGAAGGTCGACTATGCTGGTTCGATGAAGTGTATATAAGGCGCCACGGGTAGCGCGGTAGTTCAGTCTGGTGAAGAAAAAGAGGCCGTCGTGACAATATTATCTAAAGATTTTCTTATGCCTAGTTAGTTGTGTGTTACTTTATTCACATCGGGATCCTAAGGCACTGCGTTGTATTAGTTGTCCTTTTGAGTTTATCAACATAGAGATACTATATACGCTCTGTTCCTCTGATTTCTTTAAGATTTTACAAACAACGAATCAGTTGTGAATGAATTTGGTTTATTTCAAATGTATTTTTTGACAGACCTTTTATTTTACTTCGCTAAAGGCTACAGAGGCACTCTTGTTGGTTTAATTCTGGGTCAGTGCCAGTGGGAAAATCACAAGATTAGTTTCATAAATTACCTGTTTTACCGGCCCTGTAACTGAACATAAGAGCCCTGCAAGACTGTGCTACTTGCTAATGTTTGCGTCTTCCAAATAATTATTCTACTTGCCTCATAGAAGGTGAAGGGTAAATTCCCAAATTTGTTGGTAAAACACCCAGTACTCAGCCTTATATACGTTATTCGCGTATAAATGATCACGTCATTTGTGTACATGTCCAGAATTTCGTGTAATACAATCTGTGTCCTTTCATTGGCTATTTTTCGCAAACTACGAATAGAGTTTGTTTCCGAGTTGAAGGAGTTCATTTCTACTGCCACCACTGCCAGGGTGAGGTGACGTGTTCAAGATTTTGGTAAGTAGCTACCATTGTTTTATTGTAATTTTTGTGTATTGTTTAGGTATGTCGTGCATCAATAAGGTGTTTATTTTCTCAAATTTGATCTTTAAAACTACTATTACCTGTAAATTTTGTCTTAATCTAAGAAGCCGACCATCATGTGGCCATGTGGGGCTGACTACTCTGTTTTTTGTGTTTTTTTTTAATACTTGGCTGAATGTAATAATCGCTGCTGGTTAATGAAGCTGTTAAGCGGACCACAGACGCTCCGGAAATCCTCAGAGGAAAAACTGCACAGTCCTGGCCTGAAGGCCCTTGCACTTTGGTTTGAATACACCCTTCTTCACAGATGCTCAGGAAATCTTTCAGTTCAGTTAGTTGTAGCAAGCATGGCATCAAAGGACGGCCTGCGCGAGCGATCGAATGGTTTTTCAATTCCACATCCGGCGGCCTGTACAGTCCGGCGAACCTTCACATACGCTCCGATAATCTTTGAGGCTAGGACTGTGCAGTTTTTCCTCTTAAAATTTCAGGAACGTCTGTGGGCCGCTTTAGGACGGTAGCAGCTCATTTTACCAGTAGTCAACTACCTACGATTGTACGTGGCCGATTAACGAGTCAATGAATCCAGTAGTCACTTAGTCAGCCGTAAGGCCCGTAAAGTTTATCTAAAAGTCTACGTGACAGCTGCTCGCCCTTTGATTGGATTAGAGATCATAAAGTCAGTCTATTTCAAGTGTAAGCGTGCCAGGAGAGCCACAGGTGTTTTTCGATTGGACGTTGACCGCTGTATCCGTATCCTAATTGGTTCCTACTTACGGAACACTAGCAAATTTTATAGCCGCTCTACCAATGTGAATCTATTATTTTCTGGGATTGCTCAATAGCAAGGCCCTTTTACGTCCGCGTGGACTGCACAGGTTTTCCCAAACCGTAAGCAGTTAAATTGGTATTAAAGGATGTGTGTCGCTTAGAGTTTTGAATACACTTTTCGTTCCGTATATGGTCGACAACGGTGGAAAAAACAAATTCGGCAAATTTAACGCAGACGGTCACAGTTGCGCCGTCCAGCACTAACGTGCACGGGCTTGTTCGACCGACTGTCGGTAGAAAACAAATCATTTCGTTTTTTTTTCGTGTACGCTAGTGCTAGAGCTTGAGTGGCATACTTTAAGTTTACAAAATTGCTGTGTTTTTCTGTGTACCGTCTAAGTCTATTGAATCTGTACCAGAGCGTATCATTTTTCTTTCTGAAATATCCAAAAAAATTATTTTCTTAATCCAGCAACTTTGGAAATGAGGTGTGAAACTCGCCATCTTCCTCTTTCCCTCTTCAAATATAGAATTGACCCATCCACTCTTTTTGTCAATAAATAGTATATGCACTAATGATATGTTTCCAGCAACGCAGTAGTTCCGTAGTTCGTCCTCGTCCATTTTTGATTGCCAATTGGCACTAGCGGCAGAAAAAATGCCCTAAACACGTGCAGTATGACCACAAATTCGTCAGAGTAATGCGGCCGATTAGGTCGCCCGTTTACTCCAGTGTAAAAAATCGGTTGAAGACGGATGCACTCTGACCGTAGCCTTACTGTCAATGCTACGACTTCGCACAGTTGGTATTATGGTATTAATCCCGATCTCGATGCAGATGCAGGTATATGGATGAACGACTGAGGCAGCTGGGTATGGCGGGAAACGCTAAACGCACTACCCATGCTACAAGCAACTAGCGGCTCAATTGACCCAGCATTTGTTTTTACGGAACGGGAACCCTACAAAATAGAAATTAAACAGAATGCTGAGCCAAATGTGACAAATACGCAATTTGCATGGCAAAACAAGGAAAGGCACAGGATGTGGTGTGTAGTCCAGGTCTCTAAACCTATACATATAAGAACAAAGTGAGCTATGGGTGAAAATGACAATGTAGTTCAAATGGAATTGGTTGGCATACTAACCATCAGGAGAGATGCATCTGGGAAGACTGCATAATAATCTGCACTAACAGCAGACAAGCACTTCTAACCCTGAAAAGACTTTAAATCACATCGGGGTCAGCAATAGAATGCCACCAGGAGTGTAGCGTGCTTTGGTGGGGCACCGTGTAGTTGATACGGCAGATTTGGCGATAGCTATGCCCCTGAATGCCACCAATCTTTAGCTCATGCTTCAGACAACAACAATATTGTCGTGAGGTGGGTTAAAGAACATAAAAACAACAACAGAAACAGTATAGCGGACGGTCTAACCAGAAAAGCTGCTGACCTAAGAATTTTAAGAACATGTGACCTTTCTGGAATGTCGTCAACGACAATTGCGGTAATAGCCAAAAGACACTCGCATGCCCAAATGGCAAAACGATGGTGAAGAAATACAAGGATGCCGATTTGCCAAGGAAACCTCTTGAAGGTTTTGGCATGGCAAATATTCAAGAAGTACTTGGCGATGACCAGATCAAACCTACGTGTCATGGTAGGATTCCTGACCGGCCATTGTCAATTCAGGAAACTCATCTCCATTATGGGGTTAAGTGACACATAAGGGAGATATGTCTCCTAGCGACATGTCCACCTTCCTAAAATTGGCAGGATGGACGATGACCTGAGGAAACAACTTCCTGGGAGGATGCACAGTGGACCAGTTCGGATAAAATGGGTTGGTGTTTGCACACAAATAGAAAAATAGTAAAATGGAATTATTTATCAAACTTGAAACCAGAAAAAATTATAATATATAATAAAAAATAGTAACTGTTTACAAAAATCGCAAAAGTAGGTACGGCTCAAAAAGAAGACAGTTCTGGCACATCACCCAACCGTCGTTCGTCATAGATGTAGAATTCAGTTCTTTACAGTAAATGCATAATTCGCCGTTGTCCTTCTTTTGACCTGCTTTCTCGTTTGTGTTTTTCTTTCTGTTCTTTTCTTTGCTTAGTAACGCACATGTTCTTTTCGCCACTGTTATTCTTCTTGCTCTGTAGAGAAAACCGGTCTATGACACCCTAGTCCCGTCTTTGCTGAATTTTCTCGTCCGAGAGTCCCATTTCTTTTTTTAACTGTTGCTTCAATTGTTTCGAAGCCTGGCCACTCCTTGGACCACTTATCGCATACTTCCCTCATTCTGTTCTCCATCTTATAAGCCTGTAAAGAAGAATAAATATGTTAAAGCCCATAGTGTTGGACAAAACAGGACAATATTTGGCTTTATCCGACCGCTTAGTAGGTATTTAACTCGACTGCACACCCTTAACTGTTTTTCAAAAATTTCACGAAAATAACATGAACGCCATATCCACCAAACACTTGTTTGTTTGTTTAAACTAAAAATTTGTAACTAGCTACCCATAAAACTCAAAACACACTTGTCACTCACCAAAAACCAATCAGAATAACCACCTGCTATAACTAAACATACTTTATTTACATCGTTTATAACCAGCAGCTGTTAGAGGGAGCTCCTTATTTAGAAATAATTGCCGGTATTCCGTTTTACCAGACTATTCTGTTTTAGCTAACCTTTCCCTACATAGTTGCATATAACATTTTGACAACACGCATAATGATGTGGATCAGAGATGTATACCTATATTTTTACCGATATGTAGTCCTAGAAATTGAAAGAATACACGGGTAAATATATATTTTATTCCTATTTGCTGTAGGCTTCTATAGACATGAATATAAATAAGGAAAATTCTACCAGCTCCTTCCCAATCTTTATTATTTTCAATGCAGAGGCTTTTACAAGCAGATACATTTCTCGTAAAAGTTTTATTGACTTGGAATACAGAATCGAAGTTGTGAAAGACTAGGAGCAAGTATAAAGGTATATAAATTGAGAAGAGGCAAATGAGAAATGCTAAAAATAAGACGTTCCTTATGAAGCAATTTTGATACGTATTCTTGAAATGCTTCAGTTTTTTTTCCTTAGTGGTATGAAGGTGAGCCAACAGGCTTTAGGAATTGACAAATTCCTCGAATATATACTCTGAAATAGCTCTGCCTATAACCTTTTTGTCAGCCCTCTGGGGGTAAGACGTCAATGGTCAGCCCTGACTTAGCAGAAACACATTTATTTTTTGAAAAGGATATTCCAAATAATTGTGTTTCGGCACATGTTTTGACAAATTCACTTCACATTGTGTAGTGCAAGCAGACGGTAGGGTTTTTTTGACAGCAAAAAGTTGAAATGAAATTTTGGTGGGATCAGTTGTTCTATCGTCGTTGGGTGTGATGGTTGACATTGGTCCCCTGAACCTACACCTAAGTTTGCGACCTCGGAGGGGTTGTCGCTCGAAGGGTGGAGGGATGAAAACTCAGCTTCAAGACGATTCTCGAAGTGACATCGAAAAAAGCTTCCAATTATTTATGGAGAGAACAAAATTCTGCATAATCTTGGTCTTTACATTTTTCGTGACGAACAGTTGGTTTGTGATTTTTACTGAAATCAGAATTTCATCGCGGATTAAGACGAAGAACTTAATCAAAAAGCCGTTTTTGTGCCTCTAAAGGAATGACATCTTCTCATTTATTTATTATCAGCAGCTGCCTAAACGCACGCATTTGGTTTAAAAAAAAAATACGACACACGCTACTTAATATCGATATGTGCAGTTGCGAAAAATATCTTATTTGCACATACTGTTAGTGGAAGTGATACTACCTCGGCATTATTTAATTAGGATAAGATTCAATTTGTGACCTCTGGGGGTTGCCGCTTGATGGTGGGGGGAGGGGGGTGAAAACTGTTTCGTGATGCTTTTCGACAAATAGCGCCGTTGTGGTAAGTGCTATCGAAAAAAAATTTCAAACAATATATGGAAACATTAAAATTCCCCACAATTTTGGTCTTTACATTTTTCTTGTGCGATCAATGGTTTCCATTCTACAGTGCCCCAAATTTGGGGCGTGATTTTTGATTTTTACTAAAATCAGAAGTTTATCGCGTATTAAGTCGAACAACAATATTAAAAAGCACTGTGATACTTTTTTTCTTAAGACAATAATATTTCTCATATCGCTATTATCTGCAGCCGCCTAAATAACACATTTGGGCTTAAAAAAGTACGACATTTAGGAACACATCGCTACCTACTCCCGATATATCGATATCGCTAAGTCCTACATAAATTAATCTTTTGAAAGCAAGAGGTCGGGGAGGGGGGGGGGGGGGTGCCGCTCGAGGGTGGGGAGAGAGGAGGGCGAATTTTGTTCTCTCGATAAATCGTTTGAACCTTTTTTTTTGATAGCACTTTTTTTTATGGTCGGCCTCCGCAAAGGCTGAAAGCCTATGGTGCTGTAGAAGCGCTGCGAGAGGATAAGTATCGGTTCACGTTAGATTTGAAACGCTGCAGGTTGTAGCCGTCGGGAAACAAATTCTCCGGCAGCTGATTCCACAGCATCGAAGTTCTCCAAAAGAAAGAATGCTGGAGGAGACTGGTTCGGGGAGTAAGGACCTCGACCTAGTAAGGATGAGCTCGCAGAGCTTCTCTAGTGTTCCTGATTCGGACGGCCTCTGGTGTTATTATCTGAGAGAGCTCACTCGAACATCTTCCGTGATAGAATCTGTAAAACAGGGATAGGTCAGCCACCCTCCTTCGATGTTCCAGGCTGTGGAGGTCCTTTGTGAGGTTAGGCGTATCGATTAGTCTAATCGCTCTTTTCTGGATAGTGTCCAGAAGCTTCAGAGAGTGCTTCGGAGCGCATCCCCACACATAGGAGCAATACTCCAGCGATGGTCGGATCTGTGCCTTGTACAGCAGCAGCAGTTGCTCTAGTGTATACAACTTCCTACAGCGGAACAAAACTCCAAGCTTCTGGGATGCCGTTTTAGCAATACTGACGACGTGGTCATGCCAGGACTTGTTATTGTTGATGTTGATTCTCAAAAGCTTGACGGAAGGTGATTCGACTATGGGGTGACCCTCCATTTCCACGGTTGGTAAGCCATCGTGAGACTTCTTTGTAAGTGTTGTTGCCTGAGTTTTTTGTACGTTGAACTGTACTTTATTTGCTAATCCCCACTCGACAATTGTTTTGATATCTGCGTTGGTCTGTGAGGCATGCTGCTGTCGCCGACGTACCGTCTCCTGAGATGATAGTGGCTTGCCTGGTTCCATGCACGACACTAATGTACTGTCATCTGCTAAGCTGTAGATTGGATTGGATGTTATTTCCAGCAGCTCGTTGATGTACAGCAGAAATAGTGTAGGGGATAGGACAGATCCATGAGGAACACCGGCGTTTATTGAAAATACGTCTGATGAACAGCCCTCGACTACAACAAACAGAGATCGGTCGTTCAAAAAGCTATTCAACAACTGGCGCAGGCCGGGTGGTAGTCCATAAGCTGCAAGCTTGACCAGAAGCCCGTCATGCCATACTATGTCGAAAGCTTTCGATATATCAAGTGCAACAACACGGGATTCGCCATGATTGTCTATTGCTCTGTTCCACAAGTGAGTGACGTAGGCAAGGAGGTCACCTGTAGACCTGAGCTTACGGAAGCCATACTGGGTATCATTGATGATGTTATTGTTGTCCAGGTATTTCGGGAGCTGTGGATTAATGACAGTCTCCATAACCTTAGATATGATGCTGAGAAGAGCAACAGGTCTATAATTGGTGGGATCAGTTTTTTTGCCCTTCTTAGGGATGGGTTGTACGCAGCCAATCTTCCACGAAGCGGGAAACACGCCTCGTTGATACGAAAGTTTGAAGAGCTTGCAAAGAGTAGGTGCAAGCTCAGCGGCACAGCGTTTAAGGACAATGTCTGGAATTTGGTCAGGACTAGTAGCTTTATTGGTGTTCAGTTTTTGGAGAATGCTTTTTACTTCTCGAAGTTGAAATTTGACCTCTGCCATTCTCGAGTTCACGCTTATGGTGGTGGTCGGACTACTTCCTTGAAAGTCTACAGTAGAATTGGCTGCGAAGAGCTTCCCCAAGATGTCTGCCTTTTCTTTAGTAGCAGAAGCGATGGATTTGTCCTCTCTGGTCAAGGGTGGTATTGACGAATAGGAAAAGTTCTGACTAACACCTTAGCTACAGACCAGAATGTTCTGGACGAACTAGGACATGAGAGGAGCTTGTTCTTAATTTTTTGGTTGTGTTCCTCCTTGCTGCTTTCAATCACGCGTTTGCAGTGATTTCTGGCGTCGATAAAACTGCGGTGGCTCTCAGCATTTGGATTTTTCCTCCATTCTCTGTAATGTTGGTTTTTAGAGGTAACTGCATCTCTACAACGCTGATTGAACCATGGCTTGTTTTTGGAGGGATGCTTGACGACATGAGGAATATAGGCTTCCGAAATGACGCTGTTTTTCGAAAATCTTCGCAAAGCAGAGTTTTCACCCTCTCACCCCTCGAGTGGCAACCCTCCAAGGTCGCAAACTTAGGTAAACATTCAGAGAGTCTATGTCTACCATTCCACCAAATTTCATTTATTTCCGACCTTTGGCTAATATCGGTAGTAGGTAGCGACGTGTTCCAAAATGTCGTACTGCTACAGCTGCAGACAATAGAGATATGAGAAACGTTATTCTCTTAGGAGAAAAAGTGTTACAGAACTTTTTGATAGCGTTCTTTGACTTAATACGCGATAAAATTTTTATCAAAAATCAAAGACTACCCCCTAACTTTGAGGCACTGTAGAATGGTATCCATTGGTCCCAGAAGAAAAATGTAATGACCAAAACTGTGGGGAATTTTGCTGTCCACATATATTATATATTCTTTGAACTTTTTTTCGATAGCACTTACCACAATGGCGCTATTTGTCGAAAACCGTCACGAAAGAGTTGTCACCCCCCTCTCCCACACTCTCGAGCGGCAACCCCAGAGGTTGCAAACTGAATCTTATCTTAATTAAACAACGTCGAGGTAGTATCATTCCCACTTAAAGTATGCACAAGTAAGATATTTTTCACAACAGCACATATCGGTAGTAGGTAGCGGTGTGTTCATAAATGTCGTATTTTTTTTAAACCAAATGCGTGAATTTATGCAGTTGCAGATAATAAAGAAATGAAAAGATATCATTCTTTCAGGGGAAAGAAAAATATTACACGATGTTTTGATAATGTTCTTCGTCTTATCCTGCGATGAAATTCTGATTTTAGTGAAAATCACAAACCAACTCCTAACTTTGGTACACTGTAGGATGGAAACTATTGGTCTCACATGAAAAATGTAAAGATCAAACCTATGCAGAATTTTGTTCTCTTATAAATTATTAAAACTTTTTTCTATATCACCAAACCGCCGCTTTTTTTCGAAATTCGTCGCGAAGCAGTCTTCACCCCCTCCCCCAAAAACATGTACTATAGTAGTGAGGGGGTTGGGGTTTAGTTACTCTATTTTTTGTACTTCTCGTGAAAACAACCCCATAGGATCAGCCTTACAGTCCTTACACTCAACCAATGAGGTTAGCAACCAATAACAACAAATTACAAATTATAACTACTAGTATTTTTGACAATTCGGTTTCGATACAGGAGACAAAAATAAGATCTACTTCTTACAGTTCTTTAAAAAGGACAAAAGATTTAAACAAGGACTAAGATCGTTTGTATACCTACTATGTATATCTACAATGCTCAATGTAGTAGCAACGTGAATGATGAACTTAAATATAAAAATGCATAGCTACACTGTATGAAGAACTTCGTTTAAATAATGTTGTACGTTTTGGTGTCCTCATATAATTTTTTTTGAGAGTTACTGTTGATTGACATTTTGGTCGCTAAAACAAGGTTGCTGCGGTATTAACAATACTAATACTTAATGGTGATATTTCTCCATGTCATTCATTTTGAGTACAGAGCATTTCAATTATGCTCTTAAGCTAGGTGGCCCAAACATGGCAAATACAGTAGACTGCATAATTAAGACAGATATCACCAACGCTTTACAGAGTTTCTTACTAAGTCAAAGTACCATACAGTACCATACCTTATTTATAGATAGATATACAGGGTGTTCATTTGAAAACTTGCTATCATGGATGATCATCGAAAACCGCTGATTAAAAGAAAAAAAGCCTAGACACGTCAAAAGATTTGTCAAGCTGGACAACTTTTTAACCAAAAGCTACTTCCCGCCTTGTACCCCCTGTCCGTCAAGGTCATCCTCTTTTCAAATTCAATTTTGAATGACAAGGGGCGTCGAGCTTGTTGGTAGGTATGACGAAGTCCTTTACTTTGGCGTTTGATTTTTCAAAATCGGTTGTTTAGTTTTCGAAAAAATTAGAAAAATCTGTACCTATGTATCTCAATTTGTTCAGACAGGAAACAAAAACACACGAAAATACCACTTTTTATTGCAATAAATTGTTGCCCGTTATTGGTCAAGCAATGATATGGGCGACATTCAAATTCTTGACGGACAGTTGCAAAAACAGTGGAAAATCAATGTGTTCGGCAAACTGTCGTTCCCTTTAGCGCCAGACATCCGGGAAAGATAACTTCTCATAGGTATGTTTTGGACCATGTTACAAAATTTACTCAAACTGTATCTGTTGCAAATAGAAAACGAAAAGTTCTGTTTGAAACCGCTTTGGATCATTGTGGCATAAATCCTAATACCTAGTTCATTACGCAAAATTGTGGATCCGACTGACATTTCATTTGGCTCTGTACCCACAGTTACTAAACTCTATAAATTTTATCCATTCAAAATGAAAGTAGTGCAAGAGTTAACCGAAGACGATTTCAATCGGCGAGTTGAGTTTTTTGAAAAAATTACTACAGAGATTAGTGGTAATACCTTTCATGTAAAAAATATCTACCTCACTGATGAATGATGTACATTTTATCTAACGGAACTTGTTAATAAGCATAATTGCACGTATTGGAGCAATGAGTACCGCCAAAAAGGCATTTTAAGAAACAAAGTGATTGGGTGATTGTTCATTAATGGAAATTTAAATGGGGTGTTTTTGTTTTCTATCTAAACAAATTAAGATGAAGATGTTTCTAATTCTCTCAAAAACAAATGGACCGATTTTAAAAAATCAGACGTCAAAATAGAGATCTTCGACATACCTTTAAAACGAGATATTACTCGATACCCCTTGTCATTAAAAATGTTTAAGGGGATGATCCTGATGGGCGGAGGGTACAAGGGGGTGAAGTAAGGTGAAGGTTAGTAAGTTGTCCCCCTTGACAAATTTAATCTTTTGACGTGTCGACGTTTCTTTTTTTAATCAGTGGTTTTCGATAAATCCGTGGTGGGAAGTTTTCAAATGACACCCTGTACCTATAGATTATTAAGGTATTAATTCGAATGGATCAACAATTGGAATGGAATTGGTTATAAAATCGCTAATGTTTATGGAGTTTTATGAGAATTTTAAGTTACTTTGCTATGGAATGAAATGCCAGACACAAATATAAATTCGACTCGTCTTCCGGAGCACCAAAGAAGGGGTGCGGTTAATATTGCTATACACCTACATACAGGTATACGGTTTAATTAATTTATATATAGTATATAGTCAAATATTGCAGGGGAGATCCGAGGATAGATGCTACATTGACCTACTTGCAGGGTAAGCCAACGATTCTTCTGCGCATATACATATATATTTCCACTGCCCACACACTGCTTTGCCGCTCTAGCAGATATAAGTGATTGCCGGCTGATTAGCTAAGTAGTTTTATTTAAACGGCCGAAAATATCGTAAAATGGGGGTGAATAAAGTTGATGAGGGCGATTTATGATACATTTAATTCGTCTTATGACTGGGGTGGTCTTTATTGAAATCGATATCAAGAGACTGTCACTCTCTTTTAATATTCGGTGGTAGAATGAAGACATTTATTAATCTATCCATATTGTGTTGCTTATCCCTGTTTTAATTGTTTCTATTGTTGTTATAATATGTAACACTCTATCTCGGGTATACTTCAAGAGGATTTCGATTTTCAGAACTAATCTGAACAAAATAGTTTTGTGTGATAAAAGGTTACCTATGCATAGACAATTATGTTGCCCTGTTTAGCAGTAAATGGGTTCTAAAGATAGAAAATAACTTGGGGCTCTTATTATAATTTTTAATAATTTGCTAGATATATAGATACAGGGTGAGTTTTTAGTACCGGCTCGGTCGATAACTCCACTACTGTAGAAGATAGCGAAAAAAGTTGTATACAAAAGTTGTAGCCACGGATATGCTCCTTGCTCAGAAAATATTTTGATATATACAGGGTGATCCATAACTACGTGGTGATGCAAACGTATATTTTTTTAAATGAGACGCACTATACAGGGTGGTCCAATAAGCGCGCGGTGCTTCCTAGCGGCCATACGGTTTAAATTAGACAAAAATGTTTTGAATAAAAAACGTTTCCTTTCAAATTCTCTACATTTAGAAATTAATTTCAAAGATGGCGGACTTCCGGATATACCGGAAGCAGGCATCAACTTCCTTATTTTAAATGGAACACCCTGTATATTATTACGTTTTTGAATTCAGCATCGATTTTTAGGTCCAGTTTGTTAACCATTGTTTATGCCTATGAAGCCTATTTTCGGAGTTATTCAGCGATTTTTACAAAATTTGACGTTTGTAGTACTTTACAAGAAACGTTAATATCTAGAAAACTAAACGCGATAGAAAGATGCGGTTTTCGGTTTTGAAACAAGCAAGGAACGTATTTGTGTTTCAGTAAGATCGTTGTTTCAAAGGAACATTAAATCAATAGACTAGAAATTTTCAAATTTGAAAAGCTAAAAACGTTAAAAACTTTTATTTTTCAAATGGGATGGTATCATAAGTTTCACATCAGTGGATGCGGAATTAAATTCTCTTTCACTTTTATCTAGGCACATGTGGTTCTATCTTTGATGGTTTTTAAGATATTTACGGTTTTGTAATTATTGCGTAGGAATTGGAAAAATCGTAGGTGGCGTGGCTCGCAGACGAAACAATTGGCAGGAAACCTTTCATCCAAAGTGTTTCGGTCTCTAATACTAAAATGTGCTTTCGCTTCATCTAACTGTAACCACATTATTCTTAAAAACTCCAGTGGTGAAGTTTTCAACAGGATTTCCAAATTTTCATGTGGAAAATATTGGAAAACATTAGTTTATTATGCGGTTTCCAATAATATCGTCCCAAATGCTTAGACTTCATGCTGGTTGTCAACAAACTTCTCAAAATTTGGATTTACCTGGGCGTAAAATATGAGAGAAGGAAACATGCAGTAGTAATACATGAAGATAGTGAGTTTGACATTCTCGCAATTGCAGTTGGAAATCCGCATAGCTGTGCTACAGCAGAAATTAGTCGCTATTTGGGCATTGGTCAAACATCTGTGAACATGATCTTAACGGAGTACATATAGCATTCTTATCACGTGCAGCTATATCAACCAATTGAAAGACAAGACTTTGAAAACTGAATGAATTTCTGTAACCGGAGTCGTGCTCAAGTCCAAGAAGATGCACTCCTTTCTAACATACATTTCTTATGAAATTCTTTCATTTTCTTTGTTATGAAATGTAGCTACATTACATTACATTACATTATCGGTCATGTAAACTGACATAATTTACATTTTTATACCGACGTAAAACCAAATTTTGAGAAGTTTGTTGACAACCAGCATGGAGTCTAAGCATTTGAGGTCATATTACTGGAAACCGCATATTAAACTAAGGTTTTCTAAAATTTTCTTCGCGAAAATTTGGAAAATCTTTTGAAAAATTTACCACTGGAGTTTTTAGGAATAATGTGGTTACAGTTAGATGGAGCAAAAGCGCATTTTAGTATTAAAGGTCGAAACACTTTGGACGAAAGGTTTCCTGCCAATTGTTTCGTCTGCGAGCCACGCCACCTACGATTTTTCCAATTCCTACGCAATAATTACAAAACCGTGAATATCTTAAAAACCATCAAAAATAGAACCACATGTGCCTAGATAAAAGTGAAAGAGAATTTAATTCCGCATCCACTGATGTGAAACTTATGATACCATCCCATTTGAAAAATAAAGGTTTTAACGTTTTTAACTTTTCAAAATTGAAAATTTCTAGTCTATTGATTTAATGTTCTTTTGAAACAACGATCTTACTGAAACACAAATACGTTCCTTGCTTGCTTCAAAACCGAAAACCGCATCTTTCTATCGCGTTTATTTTTCGAGATATTAACGTTCCTTGTAAAGTACTACAAACGTCAAATTTTGTAAAAATCGCTGAATAACTCCAAAAATAGGCTTCGTAGGCATAAACAATGGTTGACAAACTGGACCTAAAAATCGATGCTGAATTCAAAAACGTAATAATATACAGAGTGTTCCATTTAAAATAAGGAAGTTGATGCCTACTTCCGGTATATCCGGAAGTCCGCCATCTTTGAAATTATTTTCTGAATGTAGAGCATTTGAAAAGAAACGTTTTTTATTTAAAACATTTTCGTCTAATTTAAACGGTATGGCCGCTAGGGAGCACCGCGCGCTTATTGGACCACCCTGTATATTATCCCATTTTTAGATTCTACTAATAATTTTTCTCAACACAATGTAAAGTATTATAACATTATACAAGGTATTTCAAAAGTTATGACAATTTTTATATCCAAATCGCTGTCAAACGAACGTACGTATATCAAAAAATAATGAATCAAAAATTACTGTTTTTGCATGGAAACATTAAAAATATCCTCTAGTTTTAAAATCGGCTATAAAAAAATCCCGCGACGCATATTCGTATACAGGGTGAGTTAGAATGCAAAATCCAGATTTTCTCTTTTTTTTTAAATGCAACTCCTAATATTTTATTATCCCAAAGAATTGCTTTTAACATGCTCTTTTATCTTTGTATAGCACTTGTTGTACCTATGTCCATCAGTTTCCGAGATATTTCGATTTTTCGGTTAATTTATAATATAGCTGCTATTTGTGTACTGAAATTTATTTATTTTGAGAAAGTACTATCGAATTTGTTTTTTATTTAACGAACAGCTAAATTATAAGGTCATGATAGTATTTGATGAAGTCAAAATCCTAAATCATCGAGATAATAAAATCAAGTATGCTGAGGAAACAATTTTGTAGGAGTGATGCATAATTATCAGACAGATTTATCAAGTAGGCTTTGAGAAATTGACAGTTTTCATAACCTGCTCAATAATTCCATACTGTGTGAAAAACGAGCTTTAAAAATTAATTTTTCTATTAGGGGTATTTAGCAGAATCTTTGAGAAATTGCCTACTTGTCTCTAGAATATATCAACTATGAACAGCAATATCCAGACCTATAATATCTCGTTAATTCAATGTTTTGACTGATCAAGTACTATTATGGCCTTATATTTTCGTTGTTTGTTAGGCAAAAATAACATTGATAATATTTTCTCAAAATAAATAAATTTTAGTAAACAAATAGGAGGTATATCTAAAATTTGTAGAAAAATCGATATATCTCAGAAAGTAATGAATGCAGCCATAACAAGTGCTTTACAAAGATAAAAAAGCATATTAAAAGCAATTCTTTGGTATAATAAAATATTGGGGGTTACATTTAAAAAAAGAGAGAAAACCTAGATTTTGCTTTCTACATCATCCTGTATACGAATATGCATCGCGGGCTTTTTTTATAGCCGATTTTAAAACTAGAGAATATTTTTTACTGATCCGTGAAAAAAATGATTTTTGGATTCATCACTTTTTGATATACAGTACGTTCATTTGACAGCGATTTGGATATAAAAATGGTCATGACTTTTGAAATACAATAATGTAACAATACCTATATTGGAAGAACGGAAATCATTGGTAGAATTTGAATATGGAATAATATATAGGGTGTCTCATTTAAAAAAAATGCATGTTTGCATTACCACGTAGTTATGGATCATCCTGTGTAAATCCAAATATTTTCTGAGCAAGGAGCATATCCGTGGCTACAACTTTTATATACAACTTTTTCCGCTATCTTCTACAGTAGTGGAGTTATCGACCGAGCCGGTACTAAAAACTCACCCTGTATAATAAAATGAAAGCATTGCCTTTCATACTATTCTCCTAATTTACATGTCGCTAAGAATGTGTTGTATTATCACCAGCTTATATATTATAGTATTTTTTGCTCGTGGAGACGTGGACCAACAGACGTGTACATTTATCCGCTAAAGATAATATCACTTTCGCACATCTTCATTCTCTTTGAAAACGTAGTAATTGCTTGAATAGAAAGGTTAAAGAAAGTAGAGGCATAAATGATGAGAAAAATATCTGAATACGTTTTGTTTATAATTCATGGCCTGCTAGGTTGCTTATAGGTGATAGGAAAATCGAAAAACATTGATTTGGTTGAAAATCTGAAATCAAACAAAAACTACCAGAGATTGATATTCACAACCTTATATCGGGTATCGAATTTTACATTTGATCGTATAAAGATAATTAGACATTTCTATTTGAAAAATCAAGGTATATCTCTGATTGAAGCTTCCTTAATTAATCTACTGATCTCTCCAAATACAAAAGTAATCCAAATATTCAATTCAATTCAATTTTATAAGCTGTAGCGGTATGCCTACTATGAGCCTATAACCCATATCATACCATGATCAAAGTATCATTAAAATTGATGCAAAATTTACTTGGATTACAATTGCAAAAGTACACAATATTACCCTGAATTGTAGTGTGGGAAATCCACAGATATGTGCATCCATATTTAAAAATATAACCTATTACATATCACACTGCTATGATGGATCGCGATTGGAAAATGGCGATAGAGAGACCGCTTGACAGACAGACGGACAGACCGCCGTGAGTAAGTGATATACATACATGTTTTCTTGACGCAGATAGTATAAGTCTCCCAAGAAATTTATCTCAAAATAGATAATTCTCGTGATTACATTGATTAAAATACTCCTTGACCTACGGTGTAGGAAGAAGCCTATATCTCGCATGGTTGCTGAACTATGGATAAGGTATATAGAATGCCTGATCCAATCGACCTTATAGCACCGAGTAACGAAAGCGTGCAAAACTCCAAAACAGAAAGTACCACACGTGTTTCATTTTTCTCCACCTCAAGAGAAAACCATGAATGTAAAGTATCTGTGGAGGAAAAAATAACACGGATTGCGAATTGAACGTGTGAAACAGCTGACGAGATTTGCACATACATATAAGAGTATGCGTATATTAATCGCAGACTGGTCTCAAATTCGGTAATAATGTATTATGAAAATATTCATGGAAGTCAATCCATCTGTAACAATAAATTAGTTGGTTTCGAGCTTTATTTATATCTATATTTAAAGGATCAACGGATGTTATGCCCTCTGCGGGAGTACTATAAAAAATCATGCTTGTGCAACATAATACAACGTAATTCTACCTAAAACGAATGCCATACAGAATGTTCTATGACGAATGGAAAATAGCTTAGGAGAAGGCTATATAGCTCATTTCCAACAAAAGATTTCATATACACACACGTACACGGAAAGCATCCTACATCTCTCGGAGATCCAATATGCCTTTAGAACTTAAATGCAATCTTATTGCCTATGTTTACCACATTTATAACAAGTTTGTGGTACCACTGGATAGAATGATGATGATGATAGAAAGACGGGTATGTTTTTATCGTAAAGAACACGGTTAATTATTTGGTAATTTTTTAAGATAAATTCCTTTTCTTGTCACGTTTTTGAAGGCACTTTTCAAAGCATGCAATTTTGGCACTATCTCGCGAAGTGTTTGATACATGATCACTTTCTTTAAGTCGATAATGACGTGATAGCATATTTTATTAGGATTAGTACCAATAAAATTTTGTTTTATTAGGGTTTTCGTTTGGAGCTCGGCATTTTAATAAAATTTCTTAAAATCAATTTATCTCTGAAACAGTTCAAAATCGGACCCTACTTTATATGACCTTTTTTGTTGGAATTGAGGTGAGATACGTCAAAAAATCTGTCAAGGGGATAACTGTTCAACCAAGAACTACTTCACCCCCAAGAATCATTCCCCCGTTTGTGGTTGAAAAGTTGTCCTACTTGACAAATCTTTTGACATGTCCCGGCCTTTTTTCTTTTAGCCGGCGGTTTTCGAGAAATCCGGGGGGAAGTTTTCAAATGAACACCTTGTATATAAATTTATCCACTTACTACTTACGTGTCGAATAACGTGAATAACCCGGTATATGTTTTTCCTCTGATTACTAATTACCTAATAAGGTGATACCTCCGTTATTATGAGATATATACGAAAACCTTTCGAATAATAGTGGTAGGTGAAGCTAATATCTACATCTTAAAATTATTTTATACGGGGTCATTGTTAAAGTCACGGCATACCAAAGTTGTGTTTTTCAAATGGAACGCCCTATATATTATCCTGAATTTGAATTGTACTTACTTTCCCTATTCCGAAAATATAGGGTTTTATTAGGTTATACAGGGTACTATCAGTGATATGGCAACTTTTATGTGAAAAATCTTAATGAATTAAACACCTTGTATCTTAAAAAATCAATAACTGGAGGCTTGATTCTCAATGCTAGAATAATTTTGTGGTTATCTAGTTTTGTCCAAAGTTATCAATTTCCTGCTGTCTTCGATTTTGTATACAGAGCGAGCCAAAACTCGCGACCATAATTTTCTTTGTTATTTTAGACGAAACACCCTGTATTTTATAGCATCGTCAGAAAGTTCTTACAATATATTTCCACTTTTATAAGCATTCCCTACACCTAAAAGTAACAGTTATGGAGTTATTTCGATTTGAAGTAGTAAAACAATATATTTGCCAAATTCTGGTTTTTGTTAGAATTGGCCATGGCCTTGACTTAGTTCTTTTCTAAGAAAGGTCAAACAGTATAACAAATACGGTTGCCATGACCAACTCTGACAAACTTTGAGTATTTGGCAAAAATGTAGTATTATTAGGAATCGTTTTACTAATTCAAATCGAAATAGATCCATAACTGTTTCATTTAGGTATGGGGAATGCCTAATAAAAGAGGAAGAGGAAGTACTTTGTGAAAGATAGCAGAAACTTGATATTTTTTGACCAAAACTAGACAACCACGAAATTATTCTAGAATTGAGAATCAAGTTTCCAGTTATTGATTTTTTAAGATAAGGGATGAAATGATTAAGATTTTCACATAAAAATCGCCATATCTCTGAAATTACCCTATACAACCTGATAAAACCCTATATTTCCGGAATAGGGAAAGCGAGCACAATTCAAATTTGAGACAATATATAGGGCGTTCCATTTGGAAAAACAGTATTTTGGGATGACGTGACTTTATCAATAACCCTGTATATTATAAAATGATTTTAAAACGTAGACCTTAGCTTTATCTACAACTTTTTTTCGAAAGTTTTTTTCTGCATTTGCCATAATAACGGAGGTAACAAACTTCGGAGTATAAATTGATCACCCTGTGTACAAAAATGAAAAAAAGTATAAAATAAAAAAAATGTAAAACTATTCAAATTCAAGTGTAGCTCAGAAACGGTTAAATTAATACATAAGTTTCTTTTTCAGCTAACCAAAACATACCGTCAGCATCAGCAATCATCAGCAATAGATGCAAAGTCCAATTCTTTAGTGGGTCAATCGCAATTATGTATGTGGAAGGTATATATTATAAGTTAACCATTTCGATACCATTTTACTTTGAGAACGATATAGCTATCTATTCGATTTTTTATCTCATTGCTTTGCTGTTGTTCCTTCATACCGCATATTTTTTATTTCATGGCTAAAAGGAAACCGAAATCGAAAGTCTCAGCCCTGGAAACACTCTGTATAAATATCCTACATATACCTACTGAAAGTATACATCTCACAATGCTTTCCCAGAATTATTCACAGTTCGCTGTTGAGTGGTGTACTTATTTACTTGTTGGCGTAGTGTACCCTGAACCGTGAACTATAATAAACTGATTGAATTACTACACCCACGATAATACAACTTGTGTATATGATACCACAGCGTCAAAGCAAAAGAGTAATGGAATTTTCTTCGAACGTATGAAATACCAGTGAAATCAAGTGATAAAATTTCATGCTTTTCTTTCTAGATTTCTTATTTGATTAAGCCATATATGTGTGTAAAAAAAATATGGTAGACCGTGAAAAAACAGTTATGGCTGAACTGGTTTAGATAAAAATCGAAGGTTCATGCTTAAGGTGGGTGTCCACACTAAAACTAAAATCTCATGCGACATTTGTTTGATGAGGAATTTATTTTAGATATGTTTCCACAAAACATGATATATTTATGGATATACAGTACACATTCCAGCGCATACTGTGAAGGGAGTTGGAATTTATAAGTTGATTAATGCTTCCTTGCAATCATCTCTATAAAATAAGATTGCTACTATCCTTGCTGATCTTCTTTGTTGTCTGAATATTCTAGAAAATATTGAAGAATGTCCCCAAGAGAGTAAACCATAACTTAGTTTTGTTTGTGATGGTTATTTTGCTAGTGAATCACCATGGGCATTCCAACATAACTTAGGATCTAAATGGATGCCCAAGAACTTTGCAGAGCTGGCGCTGTCATGCTGTTTAATATTTTAATGGTAAGGAGCATCTCAAATAGCTTTGGAGTCATTCCGATTTGGGTAATTCATAGCAAACCGTGACTCGGCAACTATAGCTTGACATTGCAGGTATTTTGCAGGAATTCATGCTTTCTAACCTGATTAATAGTGTTGCATCATCATCAACTATCATCAACTACTGCTGCTCTAGAAGGCAGACCCGACCATCGCTGGAGTATTGCTCTCATGTGTGGGAATTCGCTCCGAGGCATTCTCTAATGCTTCTGGACACTACCCAGAAAAGAGAAATTAGACTAATCGATACGCCTAACCTCACAAAGGACCTCCACAGCCTGTAACATCGAAGAAGGGTGGCTGACCTGTCTCTGTTTTACAGATTCTATCATGGAAGATGATCGAGTAAGCTCTCCCAGACCAGATAATAACTCCAAGGCCGTCCAAACGATGAACACTAGAGAGGATCTGCGAGCTGTCTTACCGCCTGCCGCCTGTACCGACACTTAGGTATCCCCTCGCAGCACTTCTACAAGGCCATAGGCTTTCAGCCTTTGCGGGAGGTTGACCATAGAAATATAAATAAAAAAAATATTCGGTACAAGCTCTGGCGGGGTGAGCTAGAGGATTAGCGTGATGGAAGTATCAGGTGTGCATTCTTGACTTTGACCGCAGGTTCTTCATAGATCCATTGACTTCAGGCAGACCCGTTTCACATTATTCCACTCGATTTAAAAATACGCGTATCACTTTTTTCTTTACAGACCGGGATTTTTTGGCAGCTACGGATGTTCCTTCATGATCAAAGATTCAAACTTTGTTTTGAGCATTGGTTGGCACATCGTAATATGGCTTCATCTGAAAAGTGTTGTGTTGAGTTAATGCTATCTTTATGAAATAAAGTATTTTCAAGTGAAGTCCACGTAGTTTCAGTTGAGGTATATCGTCAGCTCTATTCTAATATAATGTGATCATAATAATTATAATCATCATCATCATCATCTAATTTGATGCTACCTTTTTTTGTGTGCTACAGCAAATGAAAACAAGCTTCTTTAATTTTGGAGGATTTATTTTGAATCTACCTTGGATCCGCCGCTGCTTTTGCATTATTTCAACGAGCATCACTGGAGGATTTAAAAAAACAATTTTATTCAGGTTTGCGTAAGCTATCTGATCTGTTTTCCAAATATTTGCATCATATTTATCGCTAAAACATGACAAAATGGACAGCACGTAACTAAATTACATAATGGTGCTGTGGCAGAATATACAAAAATTTTAAGGTTTGAACCCTCAACGTACATATATTTTGATGCTCACATTAGATGAGATAAGCAAGCGGTCAAAAAAATTACCCGCGTCTTAAGTAAGTTCAAAAATCTTTCATCCATACTTAACTGTAAATAGATGCTAATTTTATATCGCGCACGTGTACATATTGAATAAAGTATTGCAGAATCGGACGTTGCAACTAAAAATCATCCAAACAAAGTCGCAAAAACAGAAAAATACTGATCCAGACATTATTCAGGGTGAAGCCGACTCGATCTTCGAAATGACTGTTTCCACAATCTAAAATATTAGATATTTATCAACAAAATTTTCAATCAGTAGGGGTTTGTCGTTTATGGGTAGGTACAAAAACAAATTAGATTTATCCAAAATCAACAGAAATATAAATCAAGGTCAACGTATACTGTTGTACCAAAGGCATTGAAAAATTATCTAGTACGAAGTCATACATTCCTGGGTCCAAGAAAATACATTTAACCACGAGGCATCTTAAAAATGCCAGTTATTTCGAACCCATTCACACACTGCTTAAAAAATGTGGTCAGGTTGATTGACTCAGTACTTCCCACACATTTCGATGATACCAGTTTTATTATTTTCCCATAGCATGAAGCTATAGTCTAGATCCCCTTGCAACCAAATTATCGCTCGCCCGACCGCAAAAAAAGGTGTTTTATTCTACTAGGTACTTCTTTCACAAGTCAATGGACAATCTGTCATGAAATTTTTGAGTTTTACAACTCCCCACCCCCGAACTACTCCAACTTCACCCCCACTCAAAAAAAGTAGAAAAGGCCCTCGGTTCCTGTAACAGACAAGGCAATGTTCGGATGGATCTAAAATAGTGTATAATGTCGCTAGGTCTTTCTTTC
This sequence comes from Callosobruchus maculatus, assembly GCA_951848785.1. NCBI lineage: Eukaryota > Metazoa > Arthropoda > Insecta > Coleoptera > Chrysomelidae > Callosobruchus > Callosobruchus maculatus. The sequence continues at coordinate 2,156,731 of CATOUR010000058.1, forward strand.
ACAGGCCAATGGACAGTCTATTATGAATACAATTATTTTTTCATTTTTATAACCCCCACCTCGCAACCACCCCAACTTCACCTCCACAAAAAAAAGTAGAAAATGATCAGAAACCCCTAAAACGCCTAAAAACAAAGTTTGAGGAATATTTGAAATTTTTCGTTTTTTGCTAATTACTCCGCCGCCCATGGACCGATTTTAAAAATTGTAGCAACATTACCTACTACGACCCACACCATATCGCTACCGAAATTTCATTCAAATCCATGCAGCAGTTACTGAGATTAGGAGGCTAGAAGAACGCCAACAGACAGACAGACCGACAGACTGACCGACAGACTGACCGACAGACTGACCGACAGACAGACCGACAGACATACCGACGGAAATGAGTGACGTGGATTTTCCGTTACCATCATAAAACGCCCAAAAAGTATATTATCTCAAAGTCGAACATTAAATTTTCGCGATCACAATACACTAAAATGAATGACTAATACTGATGGAATAAAAATTCATGAACTATTTGTATATGTGCAATATTCTACCCATACGTGAACTAAAACAAAATGTCTTTATCTAACCTTACCTACTCACTCTGACATATCTCATCAGGTATACCACAAGGCTCTATTTTGGGCCCATTTATCTTTAGTATTTACACCTCTACTTTAAGTAGCTGTTTGAATAGTTGCCAAATTCACTTGTATGCTGACGATACGCAGCTTTATTTCTCTTTCTGCCCTAATGAAAAACAAGAAGCTTTAACTATTATGAATCAAGACATTGAAAGATTGGTCAGTTATTCTGAGGATCATGGGTTACAAATAAACGCATGCAAGTCGCAACTTATGTTATTTGGTAGGTTGAAGGACAACGTCAAAGCAACCTTCGATATTAAAGTAGGAAATGTATCCATACCTTGTGCAAGTGCTGTGAAGAATTTAGGCTTAGGGTTTGACTCTGTTCTAAGGTTTAAACCTCATGTTAATAAGTGTATTCAAAGAGCATATGCATGCTTGAAAATGTTATATGCACATAGACATGTACTTACTATTCCACTTAAAATAAAACTTTGCGATGCGCTGGTCCTTAGCCATTTCAACTACTGTGATAGTGTGTATGGGTTTTGTTTGGATAAAATTGACATTAACAGAATTGAACGTGTACAAAAGTCTTGCTTGAGGTTTATTTACGGACTGCGTAAATTTGAAAGAGTATCGCATAAGCTACTTGATGCAAATTGGTTGAACATGAAATGCCGCCGTGAGTTGCATTCTTGTAACCTTTTTCACAAAATTGTTTTTTTCAAGCAACCACCTTACCTAGTCAATAGAATAACATGTCGTACTGATGTTCATAATCTGAATTTACGTTTCCGCGGATACATATCACCCCCACCTCACCAAACTGCTTATTTCTGTAGATCGTTCTCTTATAATATTTATCGTTTGTACAATAGAATCCCCACAGATTTAAAAATTCTGCATCCAAGTCAATTTAAACTTAAATACAAGAGGTATATTTTTCTTAACAGTTAATTTAGTTAATACTTTAGAATAAGGCGCAAGTGGTCTTTAATGAGGTTATGAGAAAGTGTTTTTTGTTTCATCTTTTTTTTACCGATATAACAGGTAGAGTGAATTGTTTATATTTTATAATGTTAGAGTAAAGGGCTGAACTTTGATCATTCCTAGAATGCCTTCAGTCCTGTTTGTGACATGAATTACTTAGTTATGGTTTTTTGTAATCATTGTATTTTTTTCTATAAACCTACACATTTGTCATGTTGCAAATAAATATTATTATTATATTTGCTATTTTTGTACTGTTGCATGTGTTTATTAACCTTTAACTACCCGCGCTGGTGTACACTGTACACTATCGGATATCGGATTTAGGTACGTGGAATTTCTGGAAAGATGTAAGATGCCGCCACTGCCCTTCTACCTAACCCTCAAATATGGTATTTACTTAAAGCTCGCTAAGCTTGCTTTGCCGTCAGTCGTCAGTTGTGTCGCAAACTTTGCCAAGCAAATAAAGTTTGACCGCTAGTCCGTTTGGTGCTTAGAATATACCGCACGTGCAAATGTGATGAAAACATATTATTATTATTATTTAACCAACTTATTAAGTTGTTTTGGGTTTTTTATAAATATACTTTTTAATACTTACATACAATACGCTTTTAATATAAAACCTATAAATGTAATAGTGACAATATTTCAGCTAATGCTGCTTTTTCTGGTGCACAGAATACATCACGCTTGCACTCAAGAAACAAAAAGGTATTTAGACCGATATATAATATTCACTACATTGAAGTCCATGCTTGTGAACCTTCTGACTCTACTGGCTGGAAGTAGGTGAAATGGCCGATGAAACTTCGTCCCCTTAGAGCAGAAGTATACCAAGTCTCAAAATGTAAATTATACAGGAGGAGCTTTTTTTGTTTTTGAGGTATTGTGACCTAAATGATTGCTTGATAAAATTTACGCAGCCATATGGGATAACTGGTGCACTACTTGGAATTGGGACATTCTTTAGTTATAGAAAATGGTGGACATAGTATATATTAGGACATGTCCATCATCACTGGTCGTATACTAACTCACATACTACAGATCAGAAAAAACCTATGTCCTCCGATGCAGTATACTAACTCCAAACGTGCGAAAGCAGTAACTAGTGTAAGTCCCTTATCTTCTTCTTAAGGTGCCTTATCCTTGAGGACGTTAGCTATTACATTTGTCCATTTAATCTTATCTGTGGCAGCTCTAAATAATCCTATGGAGGTCATATTTGACCACTGTCGCAGGTTTTTGAGCCAGGAGTTACGTCTTCTTCCTGGTTCCCTCTTAGTATTGATTTTTCCTTCGATGATAAGACGGAGCAACTCGTATTCTTCGTTTCTCATAATGTGGCCAAAATATTGTTTTCAGATTCATAAGCTCTGTTGTCTTGTGTATTCTTGGCAGGACTTCCTCATTTTGTCGTATGACTCACGTAAGATATTCTAAGCATCTTACGGTAACACCAGAGTTCGAATAATTGTATTCTTTTTTGTGTTGCTTCTGTCATTGTCCAAGCCTCAACACCCTACAGTACAGTGGAGAAAACATAGCATTTCAGTATCCGAGCTCTTAATGGGATATCAAGTTGGCGACTGCATAGTACCTTTTGCATTCTATGCGTGTTCTTTTCTCTAGTGAATGATCCCCAACTTCATCAAGATTACTTCCAAGGTAATTTATTCTTCTTACTCTTTCCAGCTCTGTTCCGTTGATGTTAATTTTTACTTTCTTGTCCTGCTGCTTGCTGATAACCATCGTTTTTGTTTTCTTTGTGTTAAGTTCCATCCCAAACTCTTCACATGCTGTTGTTACTCTGTTAATCCGTCGTTGCAGTGCTTCAGCACTATTTGCTAGAATAACCGGGTCGTCAGCGTAACGCAGGTTGTGAATGCATTGCTGATTTATAATTATACCATCCGTGGTGTCTTTTAAAGCTCTCCTGAATATCTCCTCCGAGTAGACGTTAAACAATAGGGGTGAGAGGACACATCCCTGCCTTACTCCTTTCTCGATATCAATCTTTTCAGATAATTCGCTTATTCTGATTTTAGCTTTTCCGTTATCAGTGTACCAAAACGGCACGTCAAAATTAGTCCAACTCCAGCTCAGAAAAGATAGACTAGTTTGAATTTTGCGAATTTATTATCCCCCCTTCAGTGTGGACGTATGCTTCTGCAGTAAATTCGGTGATCTTTAATGTATACGTAGGTGTTTAAATTGCGAATTATGACAATTAGGACCTAGTATAGTTCTGCTCTCAAGGAACGACTTACGGTCACCTTAAGCTTCTTTCTTTCGACGAGCGGTCAGTCATACCGCCCTCTTTGGTTTTTTACCGTTATATACAGGGTGTCCCACGACGATTAAGACAAGCAATATATGGGAACTGGGTAGTAGTAGCGAATTATAATTCTAGGGATGTAAATTAGAGCAAATGTTGTAAGTTTTCTCATTATTGTGTCACCCAATGAGGTATTTTTTTTTGGTCACGTGACGTCCGATTCAAAATTTGAAAAGGAACACCCTGTATATTTGAGACTCTTTGTGTGCCTCCCGATAAAACGATTCCAACAAAGTAGCATACTTGGGGTCTAAAGTGATTAATTCAAGAGCTACAGGTACTTAAAGGACTGTACCACTACCATTATGAAAGCAATTTAACTGTAGGGGTACATGTTATAATCAATGGTAGTGGTACCATCATTTAAGTATCTGTAACTCTTGAATTAACCACTTTAGACCCCAAGTGTGCGAGTTTGTTGGAATCGTTTTATCGGGAGGCACACAAAAAGTCACAAATATACAAGGTGTCCCATTAAAAATTTTGAATCGGACGTCACGTGACCAAAAACAAATACCTCATTGGGTGACACAATAAGGAGAAAAGATACAATATTTGCTCTAATTTAAATTCCCAAAATTATACTTCTCTACTATTGCCCAGTTCCGATATATTGCTTGTCTTAATCGTCGTGGGACACCCTGTATCTATCGAGTTTGTTTTTTTTAATTGTCCCATCCCCTATTAAATAGAGACAACATTTTTTCCATTCCCATACAGGTATACTTTGAATATCGGGACCGATTATACACATAAAAATAAAGTCTCGGATTAATAATGTGTGCTTTCATTTATATGCGAGCAACATTCTTAAACCTCTTTTGATCATATTGGGCCAAGCTGAGGAGTCAAGAATACCAAAATATCAAATTAAGGATATCATAATTTGAAAACATTTCACAGTCTTGGCGTAAACAGTGTTCATCGACTTTATAATACAGTTATGTTCTTCTGGCGAAAATAATCTGAGAGCCTATAAGCATTTGTTAATTTTGGTGGGATGTTGCCACAGCTACAGGCTACTGTTATTTAGTTAAAAAGAAAATTGCTGAAGCAATGATAAGCATTTTTTTATTAAGATGTTGATAGGTTTCGTAAAATATAATATACGTGTGTTTTTGAGCCAAAATTTCACAGTTCAGAAACAACTTCCTCTAAAATGACAAAGCTAATGTAAGGTTAATCAACAGCAGAAGAATAAAAAAATGTTAAAAGGTACTTACTATTCGTTCGCTGCGAAGTTTTATACGTGCGGTCATGCTACATGAGTCTTATAAAGCCTTATAGATATCGCGATGCAAGACGGAAAAGTCAAGTAGTTATTTATTTTTCATTCGCGGTTTTTAGGTCATCCAGCAAGTACATACATTCCAGTGTCGCAATATGGATTCCGAAGAGGTTTAGGCACTATCTATTGTGTTAACCATCTGGTAACCGACATTCAGATCACCTTCTCCAAAAATCAATATTTAGCATCTCTGTTCATTGACATATCCAGTGCGTATGATAACGTTTTACTCAGTCTACTATTTGAAAAACTGTTGAAACTAAACATTCCCCCAAGATACGTGTGCAGTCTCGTAAACCTGCTTGTCGACAGAAAAGTTTATATAAGTTACTATAATAGAGTTCTGGGTCCAAGGACAGTAAACAAAGGGCTACCCCAGGGCTCTGTTATTAGCCCCTATTACTTAACCTGTATACTCTAAACCGACGTACAATGGGAATTGAGTGCAGAATTTTGCAGTATGCCGATGATGTTTGCCTTTACGTAGCAGAGACGAAACATACCAAAGATCTATCGACCAGCTCAGTGTGGCTACGTATTACTGCAAAAAATATTTATCTGAGCAAGGTTTCGGCATTTTCCCTTCCAAATCTGCTATTATCTTCTCTCACGACATCGATTGCCTGTACGTTATAGTAGATCATTGGCACAAGTAGATATTCCAGTCAAAAATTCTTTCACCTACTTGGGTATCACATTAGATAAAAAATTGACTTGGAACGGTCAAATAGATAAGAAAAAAGCCTTAATATATTAAAAGCAGTAAACAAACACAAACGGGGAGCTGACCTCAAAAATGATCTCCTGTTTTATAGGTCTTACACCAGATCTATCCTGGACTTTGAACGCTTTCTATATGGCTAAACTAGCTAAACTGGACAGGCTACAATATAAGGCGCTACGACTTGCATTGAATGCCTTAACGCCTACTCCTACTCTGCTCTCTGAATGTTGTAAGGTACCACTTCACCTAAGAAGAGCATTTCTTGCAGAAAAATGTATCACTAAATGCAAGATTAAGCGGGCAGTCAATGAACACTCAAAAAGTAGCAGAGTTAACTCATTATAACTTGACGCTATCTTGGTGGCAAAATAAATTCGCCTACACTGGCTGAAGCTTATCCTAACATCTCAACTTGTAACATCAGAGAAGGAAAGGTCTCTTTTTTCGAGTCTCAGTATACCATCTCCTTTATGAACCTCGAAGTTATTACCTGACCAATACTCTTGCCTTCTTGGATCAGCCCAACACCTACTTGAAAAGTATGATAATCCCTGCATTATATTCGCGGACGGCTCCAAATCTCAACATGGAATTACTGGCTGCGGCATTTTCATTCGAAACAATTAAGAATCGTTAAAGTACAAGCTGGATGTGAATTGTTCGATTTTACGGCCGAATTGGTGGCCATAGTGAAAGCTCTTGAGTGAACTATTTCTAATGAGACACCTCACAATCGCTACATCATAATGTCAGATTCCAAGTCATCTTTGTTAGCTCTAAGGAATTATTCAAACACTAAAAAGATTGTGGTTTCTGATGGTGGAGAAAGCAGATCAACTAGCAAAAGAAGCGGCTTTTACAGGTGAAGGAGTTGAGCCCGTACTTAAATGGGTCGATATCTCGGCAAGAAAACTGCAAATGAAATCAAAATCGGAATCATAATGGAGGAGCTATGCCATAAATAGTAACAGCCAATTATAAAATGTTTCCAAATTTACCTGTCAACGGCATGACTTCTAGAAATCATCCCAATAGGCGGATACAATAATTATACAATGGTAACGTAAAGGCAACCTTGACTGCAGAAGCCCAAAACTGTTGAAAACTCTGGTAAAGGGATTCTTTTTTTATCAATCAGAAGTTATTTATGATTATGTTATACCTAGAGGACATACTATAACTGCAGGTACTATTCCAATGTACTTCGAAAGTAACTAAACACGAAATTAAATCAAAAACAGTCGCTTTATCAAGACTTCGGTTCGGCGCTACATCACGACAATACTCCGGCTTACAAATCACAGAAATTATGGTTCACCGCCCTACTCTCCGAACCTTACTCCAAGTGACTACTTGTTTCCTGAAATTCAAAAATAATTGAGTTGTCGAAGATTTGAGTCGAATTTAGAGCTCAACAACGCCGTATACTGAACAGACTATCAAAAATTGTCTTCTCAACAGTTTATGACAAAGGGATATAGCGATGAGATAAGTGTATCGAACAACATGAAGGTTTGTAGCAGATTTTTGAATAAATATATCATTGTTATACAATAGCACCAGTCTCGTATTTTCTAATGAACCGTCTTTTCTTTAAAATTGCTCTAAACAGACTATATTATACAGACTTCAAACTGTAAAATAGTTTATACGATGTTTCTGTATTGTTTTTGCACCGCGTAGGAATATTATTTGAAATGCGCGTGGGCAGGTAATCCCTTGGATCTAAATGTTTTTTTACAGTAACACTCCACAGGGAAATCCTAGCAGATTCGCCAGCTATAGATAGAACAAAAGTGCACACCTGGGTTCCAATCGATGTAATTGATCAGTAACGTTACCGCGTCTATTGGTACAATAAACTAATAGACAAAATTCAAGCTCAACTGACAACTTGGTATATCATACAACATGGTTGGGACAGCTGTCACCAGCTGGGTATCTAATGTACCAGAAAGCGCTGGGACAGAGAGGTGGGGAATGTTCAATCTAATATGATGCTGAGGGGACCCTCATGTTCTAATACCGCAGACGCTCTCAGACTGAGCGGGAAGGAACTACGGAAGGTGATTGGATTTATAACTGGCCATTGGACGTTCAGTAGACACCTGCAAAAGCTGAGAATTGAAGTGGTAAACCCATTATGTAAGAAGTGCGGTGAGACGGAGGAAACAGCTAAGCATGCTATCTTCGACTGTCCTGTCTTGAGTGAAAGCATGAACTCCTATCTGAATGTAGGTCAGAAGGAAAGACAGGAGAGCATAATTCAATGTATTTCAAAGTTCGCAAAGAACTTAGTATGGGATGCGCGGCAACCATTAGGGCAACTGAACCCTAACCCGTCTCACTACAAAGAAAAAGCTCAACTGTATTGTTTCTGTCATTTAACATTTAAATGGTGTTAATTTTGACTATTGATTTAGGTTGAGAAAGGACCTCACAGTGCTACAGGTTTTCGAAATCACATACTTTTGGAACGTTCCATGTCATTTTCCGATCAGTCTTAATTTCGGTAGATGCGTTGTGAATCTAGTTGGGAAGTTCTGAGAGTGGCATATTGAGGAGTCGGTTTATAGCTCTCATAAGGTCTCTGTGTTTATTTATCTTTCAAGGCCCTAGATTGAAAAACGATGTTAGCCATTTCCGAGTACTGACCACTGGTACTGACGTTGGTCGCCTGTGTTGACCAGTTTTCCCTTCTATCCTCAAACTACACACATGTTTTACAGTCACTCTAGTACAATTAGAACAACGGCCAACTTCGCGATAAGGCAATAATTGAATAATGGCAAATTCGTGGTAATTTGCCCCACAACTCAAACTGGCAGAGACTTACTCCGCAAAAGTTAGAAGATAAACATTTGTATTCTGTTCTCATTTGAAAAAAGGTAAAAAGTACTGTCAGCAAGACATTGCACGCCATACACTTGCGCTGTTTCGATGACAAAAATGATGGAACTAAAGTTCCAATTATTACAACGAGCAACATATTGACCTGATTTGATTCCCACTGACTTTTTCTCATTTCTCGGTTTAAAAAATAGCGCGATGAACAAAGCTAATGTCTAACAATTATCATTCAAACAAATGCATATTTTGAGGGGCTTTGAGAATCTGATCTTTGACGGCTTAAAAAATATCTAAAAACTCTTACAAAAATGTGTAGAGCTGAAAAACTATTATGATGAATAGAAAAGTGAATCTTTAAGTGTTTTGACAAGAGTAACCCACTGAAACTTCACTACAATCATTAGACCTATGTTAACGTATGGAGCCATTGCCTGGGCGATTAATAAATTATATAAGATACAACGTATGGCCTGCATTGATATAATCGGAGCCATGAGAACAACACACCAACTGCTGCTATGGAAGAAATAATTAAAGTTACCTCTCTAGAACCCGAACCCGAACCGGTCTTCTCCAGCATTCCTACTTTTGGGGAACTTCGACGCTGTGGAATGAGCTGCCAAAGAATTCGTTTCTTGACGGCAAATCTAATACGCACCGATTCTTATCCTCTCGCAGCGCTTCTACAGCGCCATAGGCTTTCAGCCGTTGCGGGAGGTAGACCATAAAAAATAGATATCCACATCAAAGAGGTTGCGTTACTTTCAATGCTACGACTTCGCAAGATTGGCATTAATCCCGATATAGGTATGGAACGACCTAAGCAGAATTAAACAGAATGCTGGGCCAAATGTGACAAATTCAATTTGCCTATACACAGGTGGCTCCAAAATATGCTGGATGTGATGTGTACTCCAGGTTTCTAAGCCTAAGAACAAAATGGGCTGTGGATTAAAATGTCAGTGTCGTTCAAACGGAACTGACTGGCATATCGATAGCTGCTAAGGAACTAACCAGGAGAGATGTATCTGGTAAGACTGTAATAATCTACACCGACAGCAAACAAGCACTTCTAACTCTGAAAAAACCTCGCCTCATATCTGGGCTAACAATGCAGTACCTCCATGCTTCAGACAAAAACAATGTTGTACTGAGGTGGGTTAAAGGGCACAACAACAACAACAAAGGCAACCACATAGAAGATGGTCTAGCCAGGAAGGTTGCTGACCAAAGAATTTTAGGACGATGTGACCTTTCTGAATTGTCGGTAAGCACAATTGCGGAAATAGCAAAAAACACATCCATGCCCAAATGGTAAAACAATGGGAGGATGCTACAAAAATGCCGATTTTCCAAGGAAACCCTTGCAGAATTTGTCATGGCAATATCCAAGAGGTTCTTGGCGATAACCAAGTCAAACCTACGGTTAGGATTCCTCACTGACCATTGTCAACTCAGGAAACACCTTCACATTATGGGGTTAAGTGACACACTGATGTAGAATGTGTGAAAGTGTAGAAGAAATTATGGAACACGTCATATGTGGGTGCTTAGCTTGTGTCTAGAATTATCTTCTATTAGAGAGTGTGCGCTCGGCAAGCTTTGGCCTACAGCTGCTGACTTAAGGGAGGTGTCCCCAAGCGACCTGTCCACCTTCGTAAAATTGGCAGGATGGCCGATATCCTGAGAAAACAACTCCCTGGAAGGATGCACATTGAGCCAGTTGTGGCCTAAGTGTCGTGGGACTACTCAACCTCATCACTTTACAGATACAGATACAGGAGTGTTTCTTATTTTTTTATTAAACGGTCCTAACATTTTACTTGCGATACTTATATGACAACACTCAACCTATCCTCCGTATCCGCAATACTAGTGCTGCATCGTGGTATACGTGGTCCACGCAGTCCTATATGTCGTTGTAAGACATACAGGGTGTCCCACGACGATTAAGGCAAGCAATATCTCGGAACTGGGCAGTAGAGCGAACTATAATTTTGAAGGTGTAAATTAGAGCAAATATATTATTGTGTCACCCAATGAGATATCTGTTTTTGGTCACGTGACGACCGATTCAAAATTATTAATGGGACACCCTGCATATTAGTGCCTTTCTGTGTTCCTCCCGATAAAACAATCCCAACAAACTCACACACTTGGGGTCTAAAGTGATTAATTGAAGAGCTACAGGTGCTTAAAGAACTGTACCACTACCATTATAAAGCACTTCCAACGTAATTTATTTAACTGTAGGTGTACATGTTATAATCAATGGTAGTGGTACCATCTTTAAGTACCTGTAGCTCTTGAATTAATGACTTTAGACCCACGTGTGCTAGTTTGTTGGAATTGTTTTATCGGGAGGAACACAAAAAGTCACAAATATATAGGGTGTCCCATTAAAAATTTTGAATCGGACGTCACGTGATCAAAAACAAATACCTCATTGGGTGACACAGTAATAAGAAAAGATACTATATTTGCTCTACTTTAAACCCTCAAAATTATAATTCGCTACTAATACCTAGTTCCGATATATTGCTTGTCTTAGTCGTCGTATGACACGCTGTATATTCGCATTATTAGGATGCAAACTTCTCTACAAGTTCAGTTTTTTGCAGTTCTTGGTGTTTATGTATAGAATTATTGCTGAATTGTGCAGGAATAACGCAGCATATTAATGAGATAGCAGTTAAATTAATCAATTATAATTCTTTTGGATATTTTCACATCAATGCATCATGAAGAGCCATTAATTACATTGCAATATCCTACCCACAGGATTGGCTGGGCAAATTATGCGGATTCAATGAAAATAAGCCTGTAGTGATAAGCTCGAATGCGTTAAATAAATTTAATAACTAATATTTACATTATAAAACAAAAATCATAACCCGTACATCAACTTCTGTTGTTTTCGTAGTGTATAAAATCGAATCTGTGACGAATACGATTTACTAAATTAGTCCTGGTAGGGAATAATTTATCATATAATTGATTGCAATGTCTTTCAACTTTTCATCGAAACGGGTAATATAAAACTGAAGACAGTCAAACTGCATTTTCCCTATATAAATTATAGGCAAACAAAAAATGACATAAATGTGATTCGGAATACTCGATGCGATCGCTTATAGTTGGACAATATTTTCTGATACTCTGCTTCTATTTAACTTCATATGTATAATTAAAAAACTACTCAAATAAAATACTGCTATCTTTCTGCTTCTAGATTGGCACATAGTTACTATTGGCGTACTTTAATAGAATTTGCAGTGGGAGAGTAGCTGATTGCATCATTTCCGAGTAAAGGAAAAATTTGACGGAAATAGTTATTTTCTAAATTCAGCGCTACTACCAAGAAGACCGGCCATAGAGAGACCTGTATTATTCTTAATATACAGTTACATTTTTCATTCAGCCTGAAGTGAAAAACTTTTCTGAGAGACAGTTATCACTTAAAAAATGGTATGGGTACTAGCCACTATGGACTAATGTTTGATAACCGAGATAATAGAAGAGGTACATACTAAACTTATACAATACACCTGAGGATGAACTCCATAAATACACTCAACATACACAGGAACTATCCATCTTGAATTGGTTGATAATGCTTTTTCTGGCAGTTAAATATACCATTTTACTATAAGTACCGAGTATTACGAAGAAAGGTGCATTTATGGGACTAAATGCGACAATTTAAAGTGGCTGGGTATATCGATACGACAGCAATGTTGAGTGTAGTTTCTAAGATTTTGAAAAATCTAGTGTATATAAGTGTGTATAATCAATTATTATCGTTTCTTGAAAAAAATAATATACTTTCACCGTCACAGTATCGACTGAGATACAACATGTCGATTAAAACCGCTTGTTGTCACCCGATTTATTTATAAACATTTTTCATTCAGCCTGAAGTGAAAAACTTTTCTGAGAGACAGTTATCACTTAAAAAATGGTATGGGTACTAGCCACTAAGGACTAATGTTTGATAACCGAGATAATAGAAGAGGTACATACTAAACTTATACAATACACCTGAGGATGAACTCCATAAATACACTCAACATACACAGGAACTATCCATCTTGAATTGGTTGATAATGCTTTTTCTGGCAGTTAAATATACCATTTTACTATAAGTACCGAGTATTACGAAGAAAGGGACTAAATGCGACAATTTAAAGTGGCTGGGTATATCGATACGACAGGAATGTTGAGTGTAGTTTCTAAGATTTTGGAAAATCTAGTGTATATAAGTGTGTATAATCAATTATTATCGTTTCTTGAAAAAAATAATATACTTTCACCGTCACAGTATCGACTGAGATATAACATGTCGATTAAAACCGCTTGTTGTCACCCGATTTATTTATAAACATCTTTATAGCGTTCGGTAGTATAAGTACTACTAGTACTAACAGTGGTGGCAGTGGATCAATCATCACCGTGGTGTCAACGCAATAGACTAGGGAAATGTGAGATAAGACGGGGTTCTTAAAGTTTTGACCGTAATAGAGCGGACGTTTTTAATAATTTTAAATACTTATTTATATACAATTAGTCTTAAGTAAACAGTCCTTAGAAATAAGGAACTTCAGAAACTTCACACTCATTGAAAAGGACAATAATTCCAATTTTACCAGCAAAAACACATCTTGCCACCCCTATGTGGTATAAGACGTTGTACCCTATGGGGTAAGATAGGGTATGGGAAACATTCTATTTTTGGCTGCTAAATGCTCAAACAAATGTTGCTTTGTCGTCCTCATCGTCTATCCCACCACAACTACAGTATACCCACTCCCCATAGAGAGAACATGCGACCTACCCTTCGTCGGAACCAAGTATTTTCTATGGAATCAAAAACTAGCGACATTATTTTTATCATTTTTACTTGCTGGTGGTGAATTTAGAAAATTGTAGGTTTTCTTCTTAATACTTTTCTCTGCCAAATCAGCTTTCTCATACTTTTAGTGTTCTCTTCCCTCTCTTTTTCTATTTTTGTTATCTTCTGCCAGTTCCCTTCTGTTCATTGTTTCTTCTTCTTCTTGTCACACATGTCATTTTGCGAATTGAATGGAAAGACATCACATTTTGAGGACTGACAACAAATAATACCGAGGCGGTAGTTGGCCTTTGATCTATTTCTGTACCTATTGATTAAGCTCGATTAAATTACAGAATCAAGAAATAATTTGAATTTTCCTTGAAGAGCAGGATGGGGTACCTGAGTACCTGACTATCTCATCTTACCCTCCAATGCGCATCTGAATAAAATAATATGCCTTAACACAATGGCGTTATACACACAAGTTTGTTGACGCTCCAGCATCTACGATTTGATAAGTTGTACTCAATAAATACTTTTATAAATGGTACTAGACTAAAAGTAAAGTAAAGACAAAGGTCCGCGGTTCAGTTGCAGAAAGGTCAGAAAAATATATAATTTTTATCTATTTCTTGACTACTACGCTCAAGCCAATCTACTGGTAATACAAGAAAGCAATAAACTCAACAAAACTTGTTTCTGCTTAGATTAACTGTTTCTTTTTAGGGGAACGTTATCCAAAACAGGATAGTCTGGTAAAACGGGATACCATCGATGTAAATAAAGTCTGTTCAGATATAGCAGGTGGTTATTCTAATTGATTGTTAATCTGTGGTGAGTTACAAGTGATAAATTCAAAAAGGAAGGTTATGTTATTTAATTTTGTGGATAGTTATTCACACAATTTTTGTTTAAACTAGCAAGTTAAATAAAGGTAATTTTTTTTACGATTTTGTAAATAATTGACTTGACTACGTTTTGTGATATCCGTGGGTATGACATCAATTTCCTTTTTGTGAAAATTTTGTAAAACAATTGAAGATTTGCAGTCAGGTAAAATGGGATACTAAGCTGTCAGATAAAGCCGGATAGTATCTCGTGGAGAATAGAATGAGGAAAGGATGCGATAGGCTGTCGAGGAGGTTCTTAGGCTTTGAAACAATAACAAACTGCATATTATGACGAACGAAGCATACGTCGGGGTTGAACACGATGGGGTGAGCCGTGCTTGTGCGATTTTTGTCCATATTAAAAGGCATTTAATATATATGAGTCTTATAATGTTTTATGTTTTAAGCTCGTTAAATATATTTGACTTTGGCATTTTTTTATTGGTACTCCATTTTATCCGACAAATATGCTTTTTTCTGTTATCCTCAAACTATTCAGAAACAACTACATTCAGACTTAGAAAGGAATAAGCGACGAAGTAACAGTTAAACAAAAAGTACGTGCCAATAGCATGGCTAGAGAGTTTCGAGTCAAACAACGCTAGCTATCCCATATTAGCCAACTCTCCCCTACTTATGGGAAGCATTGGATAAGCCATAGTAACCATACTTCATAGAGACCAGATCCTAAGGATCAATCGAATACACTGTATATGATAAGAAGGTTTACGGCTACCATGTGAATTCAGTATAATTAACTCATGTTTTTCAGCAACTCTCCAATAAGCACCAAAATGTAAGGTAATCAGGAAGATGATTAATAACTCTTATTACTTGTGACTCAAACTTTTTTAATATTAGTATATTATATGAATTTCAGTCAATAAGCATGAGCCTGATTCCCTATTTTCGATGACAAAGTTTATTTACATTTCTGCCTCATCCCGCCAGCGAAATACATAAAGGTGGGAGGCTTTTTTGCGCCTTACAATACTTGATTAAATTCATTTCAACAATTCATTCAAACGCATCCGCAAAACTTTCCTATTTCGATGAGTACACATTATTCCACTTTGCTAATTAAATTTAGTTTATTTTAGAATCATTTTGTATGATACTTGCCCTCACTTGATTTAAATAAGAAAGGGTTTCGTTGCTGCGGCCTAGATCATTCGACATACTCACTAGTCATTTCTCACCGTCTCTTATGTTAAAAAAATGCGTAATTAGTTTGACCGGGCAGCATATTAATTTTCTGCCAACGAATAGGACAGATGAGTTAGCGAGACTAGCCTCGGCTGCTCTATAGGTATATTGGAGCAGAACCCACTCTGGGGGTGCCTAAAAGTACAATCAGATACCAGGTCGTAGAATGGTTGAAACATCAGCACAAGGAGCAGTGGAACTAGTTGCCGGAATGTGTTTATGGAAAAACATTCACAAAAGCTCCATGCAGGAAAACAGCTGAAACACTGCTCTCCTTGAATATGAAGCAGCTCCGAATAACGACGGGCTTCAGTATTGACGGGAACATGGTCGGAAGGCTCCTGGAAAAAATAGGGCATTCCGTTGAAGTCGCAGGCGTTCGAGCCTACCGTTGGAAAAATACGATTAAAGTGGACTAAGAAAAAGGCCTCAACAGTCCATTGCGTTGAGTTCCATCGTCGCCGCGTCACCGGAGCGTCGCTGTGCATATATTTTTCACATGCACAAAGTGACAGGCACCGAGTGACAGAACTCGTGGCTGCGAAAGCCTTACACAGTACAATAATCAATTTATTGCAGAAAAATATTATCCATAATTCAATAACGTACAAAAATATTTGTTATGTTCTAAGAATCATAAATTTTGCACTCTACTTGTATTACATGTATTTTTAAATAGGCACAAACGCCTGACTTTCTGAATTGCTAACTGCATTGTGTCAAACTTTTTTCCAAAATTCAAAAATAATTATTTTTTTTTAGAAAATGCTACTACTCAACTTTATTAGTTCCACAAAATGATAAAAATTCAAATATCTGTTATAATTTCAAATCTTCAACGAAACAGATAAATTATTTTAGGGCTAACATATTTCGATTTTACAAATTTTACATTTTTCAAATTTTGCCGCCCTAGAAAATAGGCGCACTGGGCACTAGCCCCGACCGCCACTGCCACTGATGACATATCCACATATTTATATCAATAAAATTCATGAAAGACCTAAAAGTATGTTACAATAATGATCAATCATGTTACAGTATAATAACATATAATGTGCTGCTCCGTTCCGACGACGCAACGCAGCGGACTAGTGAGGCCAGAGCGTTAGTAATTAAAGGTAACGTCATTTACGATACTACTAACTACTGCTATTCAAAAATGACTTTTCTGACCAGTGAAAATACCACATTTTGCGTTATTTGACGTTTTAATTGTTCTAGTATAACCTTTAAAGTGTTAAGCTATGTTCGTTATCTTATTGATGATGGATGAAATCTTCCAAAATATTATTGGAAGATGTCACCCATTCTTTTTTGTCTTTTTCCACAAGAATATTGACTACCATAAATATGAGGTTAAATATGGGGGAAACGTGGAATGTGGGACCACAGCATAATAAACAACCAGCATAGTATCTGTGAGGATTTCCTATATAAAAATGGTTCCCACAAAATTTGACCTCGGGAGGGTTTTTGAATGATTTTACGGCTGTCAAGTTTGGTTAGAGATGTGAAAATGAAAATATCGATACCGGTACCACCGGTACACCCCTCAATAATTATATAATTATTTTCGATACCGATACAAAATTATCGATACAAGCTTGGAATGCCTCAAAAAGTATCGATGACAAAGAAACTCGATATTAGTGCAGAAGTATCGAAGTACCGTTACCATCCCTACAAAAAACCCATCCAAAAGTGGGAATGCGCGTGTGATTTCCGCCAACTTGAGTTATTGTGCTGGACGTTTATTATGCTGTGGGTGGGACTTCCAAGCATGTAATTGTACAATCTTCTGTCTTGTGCAAATCATTTTCTGTTCCATGTGAAAAAGAAAGGCAAACACTGTTATCCTTATCGCCGTAAATAAAAGACCTTCGTTATTGGGAATCATTTACCTACATATTATTACTGCGCATGCTAAAAATGATGATAGCCACAAAATTCGTTATTTCTGATGCTCCAAAAACTCCCTTCTGTAAATTGTTTCATTATCTACGCAGTAATAATTTACTACTGTTAGCATTTTTCTACATTTAGGCCCGGTTTCACCGGTGCCTGATAAGTGTCGGATAGCCTGTCGGTCAGATAGGCTTAAGTTATTTATATGGCGCTATCTGGTAGATAGGCTATCTGATACTTATCAGAGACCGGTGGAACCGGCCCTTAAAGTTTGATTATTCCCTGAATTTACACAACGAATTGTGATAAGTTTATATTTTAATTATACATTTACATAGTCGTTTGGTGTCTCGGAGCCCTTGCTGTAACAGAAATGGATGACTAAATAACTATGTCTCTGTACGAAACGACTCAATGCTTCTGTTAAACTTTTCCCACAAAACTTTCAACAGTCTGTCATAATTATCAAAGTTACAGATACTGGCATATTTGATGCAGCCGTAATTCCGGAAAATCTAAAACTAACAAAAATAATGGCGCATATTTGTGTCGTTTGCAGAGTCCCTGATAATTGACTATAGAGTATAGTTTTCAGTCCCTAATTATGGTTTAGAACAAACTCTGTTGAAGTTCAGGTTTATGGAGTTAACCAAAATATCAACATTATTAGCGCCAAATGGAAACTCTCTATTTTAATCACTGTGCATATTTATAAAAAAAAACTAGAAACACTATAGTCCCCTCAATTACGGTATTGGCAGTAAAACAGTGGGCATGCACAGTAGCGGCAGTTAGGAGCGTTGGAGTGCGTTGGCCAACGCCGTCCCCTCGGCACTCTCGGCAGATAGAAGCAGGCCGGCGTCGACTCCGCACACAGTCAAGCACACCAGTGCATGGTACAGTGAAAACAGACAAGAAAAAGAGTACAAAGATTGGCCAATCGCATCTAGACACGGTATAAGAAACATGCAATAAGGGTTCAAAATGTTGCCCATTATTGGCAAAACAATGAGGGTCAGTTTCAAAAACACTGGAAATGATTCCCCTGAGGGGCAAGAGGGTACAATAGGGGGTGAAATAGTTTTTGGTTAAAAAGTTGTCTCTGGACAAATATTTTGACGTGTCTTGGCGTTTTTCGTTTAATCAGCGGATTGTGATAAATCCGTGATGGGAAGTTGTCAAATGAACTATTTGTACATACACATGTAGATTCACATCATATACATTAGAACCATTTAGTTGAAATTTGTCAATCAGATGAATATGTGACTGATACTGTACATGTTCAACGAATTCTTGTGCGCGTCTTATTAAGGAAGCTATCCACTCTGGTAGAGACTGTTTGAATCGCTTTGTGAATAAGTTTTTGGGATCAAGAGGCAGAAGTGTATCATTTTGGCGCTAAATTGAGATATGACCGCCGCATGACTGATTTGTTTGGTTTGGGAATTGTTGTGGCACCTAGCCTATATCTAGTATTGTGGTTGTGTATAAATGTGTTAAGCTCATTTGAATATATCTATGATACTAAGTGATAGTACGTAGTAAATACAATTGCCTAACGTTATATATTTGGATCTCGTAATATCATTGGTCGGGTACACTGTTATTTTGTTAAACATTAATATTAGAATAGTTTTTACTTCCGATACACACCGATAGGTGAGGGGAGTATCGGGATCGGATATCGATTTTGAGATAATATGCTTTGTGGGCATTGGGAACAACATTGACATTGGACGCGCTACATAAGGAGGCTCCTGCACTTGGCAACGCAGTGTTCTACCGCGTTCGTCGTGCACTACGCCCGTAGTATCGAAAAACGCGTAAACCTTTCGACACCGCGCCGCGCGGAAATCCCAGCCTTGGGAATTCCCAAAGTGATTACCGCTGTTGGATAGTACAGGACGCTTAGGTAAGCCATCATTCTTTGAATCGATTGTCTTCCCTCTTCTCACGTCTGGCCCTTTTAAGGGCCAGCCGTTTTTCTCTCGTTTTTCTCTCGTTTTTCTCTGTCGGTACTTCTTTTGGTGCTGTTTCTGCCTAAAAAGCCATGGTTTCCGCCGCAGAGTCCTCAATGGATGAGGACTCGGACCCCCAAGATCAAAAAGGGATGATCTTGACTCTACAAATTCAAGTCAAGACGCTCATGCGACAACTTGACGCCGCAAACGCGCGGATAAAGCAGCTTGAAGCTGGCCCTTCGCCCTCTTTTCCCCCCAGCCTGGAGTCGGTACCATTGACTCCCCTCCCGCTTCCCACCTCGAGGAAGTCATCAGCCTCTCCCAACGGCCCCCCCCAACCGAGGAAACGGCGGCGTAAAAACTCCCCCCCTTCCCCACCCGAGGCGAATATCTTCGACTCTAGCAGCGAAGACGAAGCTTCAGTAGCTTCCGCGGACGAGCCAGTCCGCGAGAAAAAGGAACGTCCCCCCCCTCCTGTCATTATCCAGGACAAAAATAAGTGGGCAAAAATCAACACCGCCCTCTCTGAAAATGACATCCCTATCCGTAGGGCTGTCAATACATCCCAAGGGGTAAGGGTATACCCCTCAAACGTTGACTCTCATAGAGAGATCACGAAACAACTCGAAAAGAGTAGTATCCCTTTCACCACCCACCAGCTTAGCGAGGACAAAGACCTGTCCGTCGTTATCCGTGGTGTAAACGAGGCCTCCTCTGAACAAGACATCCTCCTCGAACTCCAAAACAAAATCGCCTCCGTGAAAAGCGTGCACCGCATGCGACGGGGCGACAAAGTCTGGCCCCTCGTCGTTGTCCACCTTGACGCAAAGTCCCCCTGCGCCAAGACTATTTGGGACCTCAACCGTCTCGGTGGCCTATGTGTCACCGTGGAACGCCCTAGAAAGAGCAACGTGGTGCCTCAGTGCCGTCGTTGCTTGCAATTCGCCCACACGGCAAACTACTGTCGTGCAAAATGGGTCTGTGCATTCTGTGCCAGGCCTCATGCCACCCCCGACTGTCACGTCAAAAACAATCCGGCTGCAAAGCCGAAATGTTTCAACTGCTCTGGTGAGCATAGAGCCACCTACCGTGGCTGTCCAAAGGTCCCCACGAAAAAGTCGGGGAAGGCTCCCTCCCAACCTCCCAAAGCACCGCATCCCAGTGCAGCGAGAAAAGTTAGCGTAAATCGCTCTTACGCTAGCACCTCCCACAGCCACCCAGCCGCCCCCCTACCCTCCCAAAGTCCAGCAGTCCCAAGCAATATCCCCTTCAATCTAGAAGCGGTGATTGCTCTTGCCATCCAAAAGGCTGTAGCCGAAGTTACAGCCAAACTTGTCCAGAATTCGCAATGAGCAGCCCAGCGCTCAGAATTCTAAATTGGAATGCGAAAAGTGTTCGCAATAAAACAGTTGAATTACAACACTTTCTCACACAGCACTCTGTAGATATTGCGTGTATCACAGAGACTTTCCTTCGTCCCACGCATTCCTTCTTTGTTCCAAACTACAGGATCCATAGGTTCGACAGACTCGTTGACACGCAAGGTGGCGGGGTCGCTATCCTCGTGAAAAACGACATCCAACACTCCCCTATACTTACTGGTGACTCTCAATGCGAATCAGTTGGCATTGAAGTTAACACTACCCCTTCCCAAACCAGAGTTATTTGCCTATACTCTCCCCCGTCTGTCGCAAATCTGGATTGTATTCCGAATTTCTTCAGTTCAAACTGTCCTACCCTATTGCTTGGTGATTTCAACTCGAAACACACGGCTTGGGGATGTGCGAACACTAACATGAAGGGCAAGATCCTGCTCAGTCACGTCACCAATCTTCACCTCTCTATCGAAGTTCCAAATGAGCCAACCTTCATTCCCGACAACGGAAATCACAATCCAGACATTCTAGACTTGGCGGTCACTTACAGAGTGTCGCTCAGCCGTGATCCCTGGGTGGTCAACGATCTGTCCTCTGACCATCTTCCAGTTATGATGGAAGTTGACTGCTCTCCCACCAAAAAGCCAGTCATTCTCTCTAGAGTCGACTGGCTGCTTCTCAGATACAAACTCGAGACCCTACCCTTCGACTGCCCTAATATTATCAGCGCTGCTGATATCGATACCGCAGTCGAAAAGCTCACTCAAAGCATAAATGCCGCCACTGAGCGCGCAACGATCACCATTCCCAAATCTGAGAAGTCTCCACCCCTCCCGACAGATGTTCTTAGCCTGATTAAGACTAGGAATGTCCTCCGAAAACGCTGGCAACGCTCTCGCGATCCTCTGATCAAGAGAAACCTAAACACCCTCCAACGCCAAATCCGTGCCCAGCTCGTCGAAATTCGCAGCAAGAATTTCAACGAGTTCATCGAGGAGGCAGAAACCCACCCACGTAGTGTCTGGAAGGTAACCAGAATACTACGCAATCGGAAACCCGTTCTCCCTCCCATCAAAGTCGGAAACAGCACCCTCCTACTTGACTCTGAGAAAGCCAACGCCTTCGCTGACTCCCTCCAGAATCAATGTACTCCAAACCCCAGTTCTTCGGAGTTAACTGAACTCCACCACCAAATCACAAGCGAAGTCCGAAATCTTGCCATTCCCGAGTCGGTCATCGTCCCCTGCTCCCCAGACGAGATCAACAGTCTAATTCGTCGTCTTAAAAATCGCAAAGCTCCCGGTGGGGATGGTGTCTCCAATAAGGTACTCAAACTCTTGCCGAGAAAATACTTAGTCGCCATTTGCAACATCATAAATGCTTGCATGCGGCTTAGCTACTTTCCCGATGTCTGGAAAGAAGCCATTGCCATCTTTATACCAAAGAAGGGCAAGGCACTCAACACCCCCGATGGGTTCAGGCCCATCAGTCTCCTCTCATCGCTCGGCAAGCTAGCTGAATCAGTCCTCCTGGCTCGAGTGAACGCTCACCTCGACGCCAACAATATAATCCCGGATTCCCAATTCGGCTTCAGACAGGGCCATGGCACCGGCCACCAACTCCTTCGTGTGACAGAGCATATAGCTGAATCTCTAAACAAGAGACATCACACGGCAATGGTCCTTCTCGACATCCGTCAGGCCTTCGACCGTGTATGGCACGAAGGTCTCGTCCACAAGTTGATTCAGCTTAAATTCCCCCCTTATATCATAGGCACCATCCGTTCCTACCTCACCAATAGGAAATTCAGAGCCAAGATCGGCGAAGCCCTTTCGGACTCGCGTCCCATTTCTGCTGGCGTCCCCCAAGGAGGTAAATTGTCCCCCTCCCTTTTCAACATCTTCTGTCACGACATTCCTCACCATCGTAACATTATAACCTCTCAGTACGCTGATGACATTGCTTTGCTGCGTTCTTCACACCAAATCTCCACCTGCACAGCGCTACTTAACTCCCACCTCAAATCCGTAACCGACTGGTACCGGAAATGGAGACTTGACATCAACGTCAAGAAATCCGACAGCATTTTCTTCTCTCGTAGGCGAAAAACCCCACCTCCCGTCATTGTGAATGCTCAACGTCTCAAGTGGAGCAATTACACGCAATATCTAGGTGTCACCTTCCACAGACACCTTTCCTGGTCCCGCCATATCAGGCAAACCGAAATTAAGGCTCAGGCAGCCTATATCGCCCTTAAGCCCTTCTTCGACAATAAAAACGTCAACAACAGAACCAAACTCCGCGCTTTTTC
The DNA here is from genome assembly GCA_951848785.1 of Callosobruchus maculatus. NCBI lineage: Eukaryota > Metazoa > Arthropoda > Insecta > Coleoptera > Chrysomelidae > Callosobruchus > Callosobruchus maculatus. The sequence goes on from CATOUR010000058.1 coordinate 2,179,997, forward strand.
CGCAATCATAAAAAGCATATGTACCTACGCCATCCCTATATGGGGCACCTCCGAGAACGGCCTCAAACGCATTCAGGGCACATTCATGAGACTCCTGAAGTCTTCCCTGAAAATTCCCTGGTACATAAGGAATAATCAAATCCTCAAGGAGATTCCCATCATCTCTCCGGCACAGGCTGCTCCTCAATTCGCAGCCAACCTCCACAAGACGGTCAGAAACCATCCAAATCCTGCTGTCTCATCCCTCATAAGGTTCTGCCCAAAGGCTTACGACAGGGTCAAACGCCCTTGTCACCTGCTAACTAGTCGTGATTAGCAAAACACCCCCTCTTCCGAAGTCTTAAGCCCACTTCTAAACCCCGGCAAAGGCCGACCTCCAGTCTCGCATTTGCGTTAAAGTTCTCTCGGTCTCTTCAAGACTGAGAGAGCCTCCCAAATTTCCAACTCGTGTGTTCCACACCCTTAGATGGCAAAACTTCTCAGTTGAACCTCTCACGGGGGGGAGTTTTAGTTGGTATGCGCCAGCAGGCTTCTCCTGCTGGTGAATCCAACACTACCCGCATTTCCTTCGCGGGTGTCTTTTGCGAAGATTTCTCCTCCTCGTTCTTCAAACCCCAAACTTGGCAACGCATGAGGAACGACCTGGGTTCAGTGGGAATTCCCGTGTCGGACAGATCCTTTGGGCTGACCTGCCAGGTATAAGATAATTATAACATCATTAAATGCTCATTTTGTTACCTCATATATTTTATGTTTTATATTCAAGCATTTCTTTACCATATTTATACTAGATTTTGATGCACATTTCTCATTCAAACTCGTTATCGTTAAATAGCCCACTTTTTAATATCGAGTTTTGAAACTAACCAACATATAGAACATCAGAAATACTTAACGTATATCAAGATTTCTATTATCCAAAGTTTACATGATAAAAAGAGTCATTTTTACAGGAATCTTCTGATCTTGTAAAGTAGTAAAAATGGCCCAGACCCGTTGATATCTCGACGAGATACCCCACAATAGAGAAAAACTAAACGTTCTACGTTCATTTCATAATTCAATTCATAAGTTGCATTCCAAATGTTTATAAGCAGCCGAGATATGTTTTTTTAAATAAAATATGTTATGTTCGTTTCTATTACTCGTATACCGACGTACGTCGTTTTTTATTAAATTAAAGGTTTCTTAATAAGCTTTCCTAAAAACTTTACCGCAAACAGATGTGACAATAAACGCAACAGTTATGGAATTTGTTTATTAGAAAAAAGTGACTCCATTTTATACGACTTAATTTAATCACGATTTCACCATAAATGAATAACATTCAAGTTGATTCGACGCTCAACTTCCGATGCAACCATTCCGCTTTACTAAATAATCCTTTACAGTGATGAAGACGTATAATGGCGTTATTTTCGTGGTATTAATTATTATGTACACATAATAAATATTTTTCACGTTATTAACAATCATTCAATTAGGCAGGTTTTTCGAATTTACACTTAAATTTATTGATAGATTTTAATGAATGAAAAATCATATTAACAGCCATTTAACTAGCTACATTACTATAGACGTTAGCGGTTATGGCTAATTTCAGATTCCGAAACCATCTCATCTTCCTCAAACACGAACAAAGGGACCTTTTGTGCTAACAAAAGTGACGAGGCATATCCACTCTTACCACTTCTTTTGAAGCCTTTTGGTGGAAAAGATATACAGTTGAACAGGAATGCCTCATGCCCCAATATCTCGGGCTAGAAAATGGATTAGGCGTAATTACCAGTAAATGCCTTCAAATGAGACCAAAACAATTTGAGATATCTTTGTTAAATATCTTGCAGAGCACCTCTTATCTTATCTATCACTACCACATTTATAACAAATTTCTTGATGTATTACCTCAGTTCCAAGCTTATGAATAATATATCCAAATAACTATTGTATATAAACTTACCGTCTACTTTCATAACCGCACTTATTTCCTTCCAATATGTTTCTAGTGCAGCTTGTGTCTTTTATCCCAAATAGGGGTTTTCGCAAACACTGAAGCTATAAGTAACTCTTTATCGCTACTCATCTTCGACCGGCACAGACGAAACCAGGTAGCAAACTAAATTTCTGTTACTATAAAGGCGTTCAAGCAGGCTTCCGACGCTGGTAGGCGGTCGAAAACTCAGTTGAGCAGGTTAGCCTGCATGCGGTACCTGCACGCCTTCGCACGCCCTTGCACGCTCACTAAAAAGCCCCACTGTGTTTGCGCATATAGAGTCAAGTTGAGTGACTCAACTTGTCACAAATTATTGTTCTGTAAAACATACCGCAGTAGCCTTCCGGCTTGCAAAGTTGTCGTTGTTCCGTAGAGTGAAGCTGTATGAGACCCCTTCTCAACCCCTTCTCTATAAGATATATATCATTTAAATTATAAGAAAAGGTCCAAATAAAAAAATTTCTTTTCAAATGGTATACTTGTAGAAAATAATTTAAAAGGTGAAAGAGATCCGGATATACCGAAAGTAGACATCAACTTCTTTATTTTAAATAGAAAATCCTAGATACTATTAGGTTTTTGAATTTAGCATCGATTTTTAAGTCGAGTTTATAAACCATAGTTTATGCCGACGACGGCTATTTTCGTAGTTATTCAGCAATCTCTAAAAAATTTTGACATTTGTAGCACTTAACAAAAAAGGTTAACATCTAATATTAATTAACTACAAATTTGCCTCTCTCATGTTTCTCGTACTTGACTATTCAGGTCCCGCCAAATCTGTCCAACAATGTTTCAATAAATCTTGAATATGGATGCCTTCTATCAGAAACTTTCTCTTTGTACGATCTGGATGTGAGCAAACTATTTTCCAAACATTCCCCAAGGATATAAATTAAGTCAACCATCTCTTAGGTGTTAAGTTGGATTATTACTAAGATTTCTTATAACCACACGCACTAAGTCTCAAGACATCTGATTTAAATAGGTTTAAGTTATCATATTTCTATTAAAATAGCTAAGAATATTGGTTGGTTTGTATACTATCCAGCTAGCTTACAAACTATACAAGATATGCCGCGAAAGTATAATACCACAAAGATATCACACATATTAACCAGTGTTTCTGGTCAGTTTACAAACTATCCACATAATTTGGATAAGATATGCACCTAATATCTCTAGAACTACATAATAACCAACTGGTTGGTTAGTATGTAAACTAACCAATCCTCTTTGGTTACTTTAGTTTAGAACAATAACTTTTAGTCAAAAGTAAAGTTTATTCATAGATAAAACACACATATTTTGCTATTCGATTCGATTCTCTGTAAATAATAAGTATTCATTACATGATAATCATCCTTGTTATTACTGTTAGGTCCTGGTTCGCGTATTCTCTTTATGTGTTGCAGAAGTACATTATAATTACTGTCATTCGTTAATTTTGAATTTTGGGACTTTTTCTCGTAACACTCTAATAGTAACTTTTCAAATTGCTATTGCTGATACATTTTTGGTAACTAGATATCTGTTCTTAAACAAAAGGTACGACAGTAAACAATACCAACACGTCACTCTTGCACTTGCCATAAACATAGCCTTACTTTCCTGTTAAATTGGCCAAATAAAATTAGTTAGTTTACGTACTAACCAAGTTGGTTAATTTAAATACTAACCGACTAGTTGGTTATTATGTATTACTAGAGATATTATGTGCATACCTTATCCAAATGATGTGGATAGTTTGTAAACAGACCAGAAACACTGGTTAATATGTGTGATACCTTTGTGGTCTATACTTTAGCGGCATATCTTGTATAGTTTGTAAGCCACCTGGATAGTATACAAACCAACCAATATTCGTAGCTTTTTTATTTGAAATATGATTTTCCATCAAAATAATGAGGCATTTGTATAGTTTGAATAATATCCTTATAATGTATAAACTATCAAAGTAAACACTTTAACCCTAACATATATAAAAGTTATTTATGTACGAGTATTTAGATATTTAATGTACTTTGCATTTTTTCTAGCCCCCAATAAATTTCATAAAAGAGTAGTAGTCATTTGTCTCTAGCATAGCGAACAGACGTCCTTAAAGATACCACCAGGTTTAATTTAAATCTTTTGTGAGTACCTGAAAACTAAGGCGTGTGGTACCTTTATCATTTTTCATCAAAATAGGTACAGCGCTAAATAAGGTTACGATGTAACAAAATTAACGACAAATGGGTCGGCAGACTAACGGAAATGAGTAACATAGATGTCCATGATATATGCATTATATATCCTGCAACAAAATTACGATTAATTTAAAATTTTCACGACCACAATACTGCTCTCACCAGTAAAAGTAACCATAGCCTTACAAATAGGTATAAGAATAGATTCCGAATAAACACAAGAAACTTAGTATAAATATTTCAACAGTACCAAATAACCCCTGTTCTAATTAAATATGAAGTGACTTTGAAATATTGTTTTTCATCCAAAATTTTATGAGTCTGTTTCTCCTCAATTTCTCAATAACAAACCGAATTTTTATTTATTCGAAAAGGGAGGATTTAACGATGGATACCTAAAAAGCGGCAAGTTTTTGGGACCAGAATTTCATAACCACCTGTAAAATGTTTTAGTAGAAGCCATCAGCATAAAAACGCATGAAGTTATGACAGAAAGCGTATAGTCCGTCCTTTGGCAAGGGAATACATGTGAGTACTAAAATAACATCCGCGCAGCCACTTCAAGCGAACGAAATTGGTGAACCTTAGTTGGGTGAAGCTTCTTACGTGTTCAATAATAAGAAATAGAATACTCATGCAGGTAACTTCACAAACCCTTCACTAGCATTTAGGCATTGTACATTGTACAGTACTCTGAAATAAGTGAAGCAGGAAGCAGCTTTAATTTTTTGCGTTTTAACTTCTAAACTGGGTGTTGAGTCACCACTTTCATATCAGCGTGTTAACCAGGCTTTACCCAGTTCCACCTGTGCATCGTGCCTGATGCGATTCAGGACATGGTCTAAGCAAGGGTTGAGAATAGGCAGAAGACAGCAAACTGCGCAATTATCCCAAAAAGTGCAGAAATTAACAACTTGATATAAGTCGCCGGATTGTCATAAAACGAATTTCTGACAATGTTTGCCTTAAGATTCTACTCAAAAAAGCACTCTTGAAGATTGCGGCAAGATTAATCCCAAAATGATGATGATGATGAACAAAAAACAAATCGAGTCAATTTATTGGCAGTGGTAAAGGCAACTGCAACATGATCTACAGCTGTTTAATAATGTAGTGATTAGTATATGATGCTAAACTTGGTTTTATCATTAAGACCATCTGGTGAAGTCTCAAGGTATGCTTTGGAAGCATAAAGGTCGCAGAAGGCTAAAACTGTTAAAAGCGCTGGTAAAGTGATCCACCTGTTTTTTTATAAATGGTCACATTGTACCTAGAGGTCACACAGTAATTGAAGAGTACAATGCAAGAACCAGTTATGTCCATTAGAGTAAATATGTTGCAAGTTCAGGACGGAACTGATTTTTGCACAGTTTAAAGAACCAGTCAACCAACAAAACAGTTCTGTATCCCATAAGACTGAACCCTTCTTTTTACCCTTCTTTTAATGATGTAGAAATCTAGAAACTGAGCAAGAATAGCTAGTTAACACAAGTTCGTTGGAAATTGGACTTAACTAGTTCTTGCATTGGACTCTTCAATTGGAGAGTGCTATTCTAATGTAGTTCAAGACCATTAAAGCCCAAAGTAAAGCAAAAAAGGCCGCTTTATCAACAATTCGGTTGGAATCCAAATTACTACTATGATCCGGCTTACAGTTGGAAAGTTAGGGGGTGGATTGAAATTGTAATCCATCTTAAACAAGATAGATAGTAGTTGTTGAATATTTTTAAATGAATATGACATAAGATTGAAATTATAATCCATCATGAGCAAAATGGGTAGTATGATAGTTGTTGGATATTTTTAAATGAATAAATCAGTGTCGTAATATAGCATTTGTCTCATTATTTTCTGATACATCCTAGTACGCTATTAATGAGCAGTGCCCCATTTTTATCATAGTGTACTGGACTACAAGGAAATCCTTGAGGGTTACTCGCACCTTTGGAATAATTAAAGAGGTTTGCCAGAACTTAAGATGTATAACACAGCCACAAACAGTGGTGGACTTCTGAATAGGCTAGCGCAACTATACCGACAGCGGCGAGTTTTTTTGTGGGAACTTTGTCGAAGTTCGAATTTCTTGCTTCTTGGTAGTGAGTCATACAAGTTGCGAACAATGATCCCAAATTATTTTTTTGTGGTGTAAATCCCTGAAGGTAAATACCATATCTAGAGAAATTGCTGATGCTAAATTAGTATACATTTATTTCTTACAGGGTTACGCGAAATTTGGGAAATAATTGTTCTTTTGTAAATATTTATAGTAGCATGTACAAGGGTTGAGTGGAAGAACACCTAGCTTGAACGCTCCCTTGAGGTTTTCTCTCTGTTTTAATGCGTTAATGGATTTAAGCTACTTTTTTTCTACAATATACTGACAATGGGAAAATAAAGCAGTATTATTAAATAGAGAACCTCAAACACACGAGGCTAAAATTCCGAAATTAATCGTCTCATAGTTGTGTAATGTATTTCGGTCAATTTTTTATTGTTTGTCAAAGCGGCATTGTGACATTGTTTCTCTTTGTTACCGTCATTTCGATTGATTATCGTTCTGTGTTGTATAAGCTAAAAATTATTGAATTGGTTTTAATGGAATTTTGACACAGTATCATTACCGTGGCGAGGATAGAAAACGAGTATGGTTTTTAGAAATAGTGTCAGTGACGGCGCAGTAGAAATCAAAAATATAAAAACATAAAAACAGCTCAAAGTGGGGTTTTAGGCGATTTGGGGCTCCCTAATCGTTTTCCGCATTTTCTGAAAGGCAGTAAAACTGGGGTAGTTAGGGGGTACGGGGTTGGGAAACTGAACATTTTCAGTTTCACAGATATTGATATTCTGAAACTCTGTTTTTGGCTACTTTAGGGATCGTTGATGATTTTTTACTTTTTTTTTCTTTGGAGTGGTCAAAAGAATCCAAGGTAGGATGAAGTTTCAGATAGAGTGGTTGGAAAATCTTGCATTTTTTTATATCTATAGGACATTTTTCGTCGTAAAGATCGATACTAGTAATATGTTCTGTTTTTAAATATCAGAAAATCGGCCTGCCATGTGATTGGGATATCAGTTGAGGATTGCAAAATAAAAACTGTGTCATCCTAGTTTCGACAGAGAGAGGTGCAAGACACTATTACGGGAGTTTTTGTGATGAATGTTTTTGCGGGCAGGCGGGTGATGAATTTGTGGCTAGGGGATCTCATGCTTCATGCCATTATGGGAAAATAATAAAACGGTATCACCGTAATGTGTGGCAAATACTGAGACAATCAACTTGACTCTATTTTTCCTGGTGAGCCATAAGAGATCGTACCTGTTTTTTATTATCAATTACAAGAACGCTTACCTATGCAGAGGAAATTGGAAGGATACTTACCATTCAGTAGAAAATAATTTGTGAAACGCATGAGGGTTTGTGTGGAAGATAACGTTTCAGATATTGAACAAGCTTCACGAAATTGACTTGAATTAATTTCATATTCTGTTAATAAAAACTTCACAAAAATAATTTGAAGCTTCAGTTTTTCAATGCGTAATAGTTTTATCATAATTTTGGCGATTTCGTTTTTACTTCCCACACCGATAGGTGAGGGGAGTATTGTGATCGCGAAAATTTTCGATTTTGAGATAATATGCTTTTTGGGCGTTTTATGATGTCTACATAACGAAAAACCACGTCGCTCATTTCCGTCGGTCTGTCGGTCTGTCTGTCTGTTGGCGTTCTTCTACCCTCGTAATCTCAGTAACCGCTGCATGCATTGTTATGAAATTTGGGCAGCAATATGCTGTGGGGTCGTAGCAGATAATGCGCCGGAGTAATTAGCAAGAAACGAAAAATTTTAAATACTCCTCAAACTCCGTTTTTAGGGGTTCCTGATCATTTTCTACTTTTTTTGGTTGAGGGTGAAATTGGGGTGGTTGGGGGGTGGGGGGTTGTAAGGCTGAAAAATTTGTTGTATTCATAATAGGCTGTCCATTGACCTGAGAGAAGGAGACCTAGCGGCATAATGCACTTTTTTAGGTCCATCCGAACATTGCCTTGCCGATTACAGGAACCGAGGGACTTAGAAAATTATCTGATGTACATATATAAAATACATACTAGTATTACTTTAGATCGTTCTGTATTGTGTAACGTGGAAACTTTTGAATTGACTTTAATAACATTTTCATACAGATTTATTACCATGACGAGGATGGAAGACGCTTATGGTTTTTCGGAATCGTTTCAGTGATCGCGCGGTAATAATCAAAAAATAAAAATAAACACCTCAAACTTCGTTTTTACACATATTAGGGCTCGTTTTAGGGGTTCCTGATTATTTTCAATTTTTTTGGATGGGGGTGAAATTGGGGTGGTTCGGTGGTGGGGGGGTTGTAAAAGTCAAAAATTTGTTGTTTTCATAACAGGTTGTCCATTGACCTGAGAGAAAAAGACCTAGCGGTATAATGCACTTTTTTAGGTCCATCCGAACATTGTCCGTTCACCTGTGAAAGTCGTTCACAGTAGAATAACACACTTTTCTTGCGGTCGGGCGAGCGCTGATTTGATTGCAAGCATCATACTATGGGAAAATTATAAAACTGGTATCATCGGAATGTGTGGGAAGTACTGAGTCAATCAACTTGACTACATTTTTTACTTGAAAACGCTGAAAAAATGTCGATTTTAGAAGAACTCTGCATAGATATTTTTGTCCAGGCTATGGTGTGCAGTGTCTACATTGAAGGAGTACCCTGTATCGCAGAGCAAAAGCACGTGGGCAGTAGTTTGATGGTAATGTGTTCGGGGGGGACTTGCTTGGTGACGGGCGCATGTCTTCGGAGGCAGCAGCAGCAGCAGCGGTTGCAACCACCGTTGGCGCGCTTCTCCACCACCCTCAAACTTTCGCTCCTTCCTACCGAACACATTTCACAATCGCGCCTGACGCGCACACACGCTCCCTCTCTACTCCTCGCCAACTTCGCCCAAAAAGGTGAGTTTTTTACCATTTTTTTTAAATGATACCTATGAGTGACATTGTTAGAAAAACACAATTAACTTCATTTTGCTCTAAGCTAGCCGTGAAAATAGGATTTGTGTGACGCATGTATGATTTCAATGTACCGGTAAACGCATTAAATTCTCTCAATCCCCATTAACATTTTTTACGTTATTTTATCACAACCGACTTAGGGCAATTAGCTGGAAAACTTGAAGAAATTACATCGCGAGAGAAAGTCAATTATCCGTTACAAATTATTATCACTATCATTTATGAACAGAATATATGTTATAAATAGAATGAGTATTTAAACTGTTGAGTTATTGACCTACTATACAAAGAAGAATACTATTTTGAACAATAGAAATAGTTTTTTATGATCTTTTGAATCCCCCTTAATAACGTCTAGTTTAGTGTTTCTGATTTTTTTTAAACTAATCAGGAATGTTATGACACCTTTCGCGGCAACGTTCACTACAATTCTATTGATTAAAAATTCATATTACAAGTATTTATTGGATTTACGTCACGTAAACTAGTTCATTAAATTTAGCAAAACTAGAGTGATACTTTGCAGGTAAGTTTCAGACAAAAAAATCAATCCGCTCTGGGGTCGACAAAGTCACCTTGGTATGCAACCGCAGTTAGTGAATTTTCGCAGCATTATAACAATTCCTTTAGAACTATGCTAAAAAATCAAAATTCATGATAAAATTTATTTCGCATTTCAGTGATGCACTTCTGACAGATATCATAGTATATATATTTTAGGAGAAACATTTTCTGTTGACCAGTGATAACAGTATATAGATAATGATATCTGGTAAACTTTTTGAATTTTGTTTGACGTGAAATATTTGAAATATCGACTTAAAAGTGGATGTTTTTGTGGTGTGCGTAGTTTTTTCTGTAAAAATTTCGCTAAATATTTCTCGTTTGTTGAAAATGTTCCTATTTTTTAATGTTACCCCTTTTACTAAGAGATACAAAAATTTAAAAGTATAGCCAACAATTTATAGTAGTACTGGATGCTGTCCGTATGTAGAATAAATGAAGTAAGATTTTTAAAAATACTTTGTATGCCTTTTATTATTTTTTTATTCGAGAGGGATAAGCAGATACTGGCAACTACTTGTTGCTAGTTTTAAAATAAATAAAATGAAATATTTGTTACATAAAATTGAGGATAATTCATAGCTTCTTGTAAAACACATATTTTCCGTTTACTTGAGAAATCTAAGAAAAAAAAAGTAAAAGCAGTGCTCGTAAGAACGTATCTTGACTTAAAAATTGTGACAATTATATAGCGAATTTTGTCGCATACTTAGTTTTTCTCCAAATTGGGACAGGAAATCGTGTTTTACTACGAATCCTATAAATCTCGTTTAAACTAATTCTCATTTGGTAAGTAATAAGCGTTTTCTATCAATTGTTTGTAAATTTCATACATAATAGGTATACATATATATTGAAGATGTACAAAAATGAATAACTAATGAAAATGAGTGTATTCTAAAAATTCTTTCAACATTATGTTAAATGACTTCAAGTTATTTTGAAAGACCGTATCGCTTTTATAGATATTGTCAACTTTATTTAACTTCATGACAATAGTATCTAACATTTTCTTGTTTTATTTGAAAAAGTTTTGGTTTCGAGTTTTTTGAGTCATATCATGTCTTAGCAAAGGAGCTTACATATACCTACAGTAGATACCATAATATCCATCATTACCTACAAGAGGAAAGCATAACACAATACTTTTTACTGTGGTATGAGCATTTATCTGCAGCCTAACCAGCAAACGTTTCTATATGAATACGTAGTACTTGGGAATGAGTATCAAATGTTCGTAAAATAATGATGCATAAACGACTTTTTAGTCGACATGTTCAAAAGGTCTAACCACTTTTAGTACTGAACTATTTTCATATTATAGATACTAATAATTATAAATGCATCTGAGTATGTAGCACAATTTCATTAATATTAATGAATATTGATTAATACCACTTCTCAAAGCGTACGGTACAGTATTACTCGTTTTCTAAAATTCTCATTATTAGTGTTATTATCTAATGAAATTACAATAAAGGCTACCATTTAGAAGCACCCAAAAAAGTTAAGGAGATGAAATCAACTGGGTAGTATGGACACATCAACATGACGTTCCTAAAATACCGCTTACCCACACGTCACTAAAGAATTCGCGACTAGAGTTTATAGACATATTGTTAAAAAATGTATTATACTGTTTTATGCTGTAAGCTGCTTAGTGTTCAATAAAACATTGGCATTTAGTATACGGTTTTCATCACTGAGTACGGAGGATAATTCGAAGTGTTTGTGGAGACTAAGTGATTAGATAGATAAAATGTATCTATTTTAATCAAGTCAAATAATTTTTTGTGGGGTAGCTGTTTCAAAACGTTATTCTGCACTCAACTTATTTACGCAGATCACTGAAAATCACATTTTATGTACAGTTTTAAAATTGGTGGATGCGGCTACCAGTTAAGAAGTCTCCTCGCTCTCTCGCCATTTTTACCAGTGCAATGGAATAATCCAAGTTCTTATATTATAACCTTTCCTACATAGCTACTATACCACTATAGCATTCTTTCATCCACATATCTTACATTTCTTTTTTCTCTATACCTGCTGATCTATTTGAATGTTCACTTTCTAAGAAATTTCCCTAAAGTAGAAATGAGTAAAAACTGCCCAATTGCCTAGGTAGTAGTGCCTAGTTTTGGGGACATTTCATACTCTAGATTATGTAACAGACCTATATTATATACTGTACAACTTAGAGAACAATAAACAATAAAAAATATCACTTCCCAAGGTATTCGGCAAAACATCGCATATATTTAAAAATATACATTGTTAGTCCCAGTAATAATACAGGTTCATTGCCCAACAGAATATCGTCCATTTTCAGGACAATGTATCTAACCCAAACAAAGCAGAACACAAAAACAAATTATAAAAATTATAAAAAATGGAGTACAAATAGTATGGTATAAAAAGCCTATATATAATTAATTTAATTAATTATGCTTGATTTACCCAGAGTATACAGGGTTATTCACGTTATTCGACACGGAGCATTATGGCTAAACTATTTGATAGAAAAGAAAATAATAATTTCGGATGGATAGAGACCCATAAAGGCTACATTTTAAAAATATTTTCATGTTATACAGGGTGTCCCAAAAACACGAAATGTATCAAAGTTATGTTTTTTAAATAGAACACCCCATATATTATTGCATATTCAGATTCCTTGATGAATTCTAGGGTGACTTTATGTATCATATATGGTACCTAAAGCGAACCGTTAAGGTGTAAATCACCATTCTCGGTATAAGTAGATATCAGGAAAAAATTGAATATCGCAGAGATTACAAAATATGGAAGGCTGTGACTTTGCCGTATTACTAAGCATAAAATGCATCAGCTTTGATGAGACTGTCAAATTTAAATTACGTTTATGCTTGGAGAAATCGGTCGATGAATTAAGGAAACTTCGATGAGCGATAACTTGATTTTTTCAAATGGGAATTCCTAATTTTTTTTATACGGTTAAACATAGAATTTGATAAGCCTTCTAATGATATAAGGTTGTGAATATCAATCTCTCGTAGTTTTCATTTAATTTTAAATTTTCAAACAAATCGGCGATTTTCAATTTTCCTACCTATAAGCAACGTAGCAAGCCATGAAATATAAACAAAAATCTGTTCAGCTAGAAGAAAACAACTAACTTAGCTGAAAAATACACACTAACTAGACTGAAGGGACAAGATTATAAAAATTCCTTACAACAAATCAACTCTCCCAGAAACAACTGCGATAACATCTCTAAGGTCAAAGAGAAACTGGAGTATGGCAGTAATAAATATTTTTACTGTCTACTGGCTACCGCAATTTACTAGAGGTTAAACATTTCCAAGGCAATAAAAAACCCTCATATGAAACAGAAACAACCAGCGACTGTTGCTCCAGCACGCAACTATCAATCATATGTAATGGTGTAAAAGTCGATACCTCTGACTGGAGCCCTTCTATTTTTTTCAATATTTATTAGCTATATTGCAAAAAAGGAATACTGACAAATCAGATTTAAATTTTCTGCCATTTAAGTTATGTTTTATAATTTGAACAAATTTTAATTCATTCTTCATTTTCTGCGACCTTGCTAATAGGTACTGAAAAATTTTGAGAACTCCAGTCAGAGGTACTTTTGACTTGAGTTTTGACAGAATTGCATACTTCTTTATATCATCAAATGTGGAATTTTACTATGAAAATAATAAACTGCTTACAACATTCTCTAGTAGTTTTTACTTTATTTCAAAATTTTTAATGGTTTTGGAAATTGCCAATCTCTAGTACATTGCAGTAGCTAGTAGGCCGTGAAAAAATCCATTTCTGTCATACTCCAGCTTCTCTTTGGCCAAAGATATGTTACCGCCGTTGTTTCTGGTTAGACTTTGTTTGTTGTGAGTAATTTTTATAATCTTGTCCCTTTAGTTTAGTTCGTGTGTATTCTTCAGCTAAGTTAGTTGTTTTCTTCTACCTGAGCAGGTTTTTGTTTATTTTTCATGGCCTGCTACGTTGGTTATAGGTAGGCAAATTGAAAAACGCCGATTTGTTTGAAAATTTAAAATTAAATGAAAACTACCAGAGATTGATATGCACAGCCTTATACAATTAGAAAGGTTATCAAATTCTACTTTTAACCGTATAAAAAAAATTAAGCATTCCCATTTGAAAAAATCAAGTTATCGCTGATCGAAGTTTCCTTAATTCATCGACCGATTTCTCCAAGCATAAACGTAATTTAAATTTGACAGTCTCATCAAAGCTGACGCATTTTATGCTTAGTAATACGGCAAAGTCACAGCCTTCCAAATTTTATAATCTCTGCGATATTCAATTTTTTCCACATCAAATTTGTTTGAGATACCCGACCCTCAAATCGTTTATGTTGAAGATCCAACGTGGCGCTCGCTGTGTAGCAGGTAGAGCCACCCTATTGGAACCGCATGTCGTCCATCTCCATATCGTTCAACTTGCGCCAAAAGAAATCCGCTATCATCTCTGTATAGCGCTCGCTAGTGACGGTGATGGCTTCATCGATGTCGCCTGGAATCCACACCAAAAAGTAACTTTTTGTGGATGCATTGTTACCTGGTGAATCTCATTAAGGTTACCGTTGTCCCATATATGGCAATTCTGTTTGTTAACATAGCCATTCAGCCAGAAATGCGTCTCGTCACTAAAGATGATTTTTCGGCCAAAATTGGGGTCCTCTCCCAAATTCTCCGAGGCCCAGTCAGCGAATAAATGACGTTGTCTTGGGTTATTTGGATTTTGTATGGATTTATGCCTAAATCCCGGCACAAAATTCTCCAAGATGAAATCTGCGAAGTGCCGAGTTCTTGTGCCCGGTGTCGAATAGACTGCTGGCTGATTGTTGACTGAACCAGTTTTCTCAAATATCACAACCAAACATTGCAGAGTCGACTTCCGCGTCTTCCGTAAAATGGGTGCAATGCGCACTACGTTTGAACAAGTAACCACTCACTTTGATCATAAAATTTCATCATTTGTACACGCTGCTTAATTGTGTAACTTGGCACGGTGATTTGGTATCAGTGACTAAGAATAAACAATGGGATTTGACAGACGCTGCCAGAACAGCTTGGCCACCACAGACTGCCAACACCGCCCAGACATAATTGTAAAATCCTTTAGATTCTTCTTGGTTGTGTCTGCAGACTAGAGTAGCCCATTCTCGCGTCTATCATTATTACAATTCGCAATGATGGAGGGTGTTCAGGATGGTTTCTAGGATGGAAATCGACATGAAAGCAACGCTTTGCACTTTGCTCAGTTCTACAATAGGAGCTCGCTATTTCAGCTTTGGCCACCACACCAAAGATGCAGGTGTCTAGTACAATATGGATAGGCTTAAACCCCATGTTTTACCGTGAAATCGGCTTGATAACATTAGTGTTATTTCAGTTCTTCTTTATCAAGCTCGTTTAAGCTAGAGGTTCAGGTTAACTTAGAATCTCCTAAGCATTTAACCTCTGCCGTCAGCTAAACTTGACTGCCCATGAGAATGCAGAGGTTCTTATTCCTCTACTGTTTTCTTTCTGGTGAAGGCAGGAAAGATGGCAGGCGGGAAGGAAGGCATGGAATCGCTCAATCTGTTGGGTTCTCAGAGGCCACCGCCGGCTAAACAGACTTTTTTTTTATGGTCGGCCTCCCGCAAAGGCTGAAAGCCTATGGCGCTGTGGAAGTGCTGCGAGAGGACAAGTATCGGTTCACGTTAGATTTGAAACGCTGCAGGTTGTATCCGTCGGGAAACAAATTCCCCGGCAGCTGATTACACAGCGCCGAAGTTCTCCAAAAGAAGGAATGCTGGAGGAGACTAGTTTGGGGAGTAAGGACCTCGACCTGGTAAGGATGAGCTCGCAGAGCTTCTCTAGTTTTCCTGGTTCGGGCCCGTGGTGTCATTATCTGAGAGAGCTCACTCGAACATCCTCCGTGATAGAATCTGTAAAACAGGGATAGGTCAGCCATCCTCCTTCGATGTTCCAGGCTGTGGAGGTCCTTTGTGAGGTTTGGCGTATCGATTAGTCTAATCGCTCTTTTCTGGATAGTGTCCAGAAGCTTTAGAGAGTGCTTCGGAGCGCATCCCCGCACATGGGAGCAATACTCCAGCGATGGTCGGATCTGTGCCTTGTAGAGCAGCAGCAGTTCCTCTAGTATATACAACTTCCTACAGCGGAACAAAACTCCAAGCTTCCGAGATGCCGTTTTAGCAATACTAACGACGTGGTCATGCCAGGACATGTTATTGTTGATGTTGATTCCCAAAAGCTTGACGGAAGGTGATTCGACTATGGGGTGACCCTCCATTCCCACGGTTGGTAAGCCATCGTGAGACTTCTTTGTAAGTGTTGTTGCCTGAGTTTTTTGTACGTTGAACTGTACTTTATTTGCTAATCCCCACTCGACAATTGTTTTGATATCAGCGTCGATCTGTGAGGCATGCTGCTGTCGCCGACGTACCGTCTCCCGGGATGATAGTACTGTCATCTGTGAAGCTGTAGATTAGATTGGATGTTATTTCCAGCAGCTCGTTGATGTACAGCAGAAACAGTGTAGGGGGATAGGACAGATCCCTGAGGAACACCGGCGTTCATTGAAAATACGTCTGATGAACAGCCCTCGACTACAACAAACAAAGATCGGTCGTTCAAAAAGCTATTCAGCCACTGGCGCAGGCCAGGTGGTAGTCCACAAGCAGCAAGCTTGACCAGAAGTCCGTCATGCCATACTCTGTCGAAAGCTTTCGATATATCAAGTGCAATAACATGAGATTCGCCATGATTGTCTATTTCTCTGTTCCACAAGTGAGTGACGTAAGCAAGGAGGTCACCTGTAGACCTGTGCTTACGGAAGCCGTACTGGCGATCATTTATGATGTTATTGTTGTCCAGGTATTTCAGGAGCTGTGTGTTAATGACAGTCTCCATAACCTTAGACATGATGCTGAGAAGAGCCGCAGGTCTATAATTGGTGGAATCATTTTTTTGCCTTTCTTAGGGATGGGTTGTACGCAGCCAATCTTCCACGAAGCGGGAAACACGCCTCGTTGATACGAAAGTTTGGAGAGCTTGCAAAGAATAGGTGCAAGCTCAGCGGCACAGCGTTTATGGACAATGGCTGGAATTTGGTCAGGACCAGTAGCTTTATTGGTGTTCAGTTTTTGGAGGATGCTTTTTACATCTCGATGTTGAAATTTGACATCTGCCATTCTCGAGTTCACGCTTATGGTGGTGGTCGGAGTACTTCCTTGAAAGTCTACAGTAGTATTGGCTGCGAAGAGTTTCCCCAAGATGTCTGCTTTTTATTTAGGAGCAGAAGCGATGGATTTGTCCTCTCTAGGACATGAGAGGAGCTTGTTCTTGATTTTTTGGTTGTATTCCTCCTTGCTGCTGTAAATCACGCGTTTACAGTGATTTCTGACGTCGATAAAACTGCGGTGGCTCTCAGCATTTGGATTTTTCCTCCATTCTCTGTAATGTTGGTTTTTAGAGGTAACTGCATCTCTGAAACGCTGATTGAATCATGGCATGTTTTTGGAGGGATGCTTGACGACATGAGGAATATAGGCTTAATGCCAGACCCGACGAGGCTTTGCATGGTAGAGATCTGGAGAATGCGTTCTGCATAGCGTCGAGACGGTGTTATGGTCAGACGATCCCAGTGGGGCGGTTACTTTCACTGTGTAGACCGTTGGAGTAGTTGTGAGATATAGGTCCAACAGACTAGCAAAATCTCCGAGGCGGCTGGGAATCCTTGTTGGTTCTTTGACTATCTGCTCCAAGCCGTAGCTGATAGCGAAGGCTTCAGCTTCACGTCCCTCGTCGTCCGTTTTGTTTGAGTGTTTCAGCCAGTATGAGTTGTGAACGTTGAAGTCACCCAGAAAGACTATCTCTGAATAAGGGTGATCTGATTGCAGCGCGTCCACAGTGGCTGAAAGCTTCTCGAAGAGCTCTTTGCAGTTGTTACTGCTTGGTGGCCTATAAATGCAGCATATAAATTTGGAATGATTTTAGAAGGATATTTTGAGCCATATGATGTCAAATCCTTCCAGTTCGAGCTCTTCTTCTCGATGACAAGAAAGCCCAGATTTAACGTACACGCATATGCCAAACCTACGTCTAAATCGGGTGTATAAGTCATATCCGGGAATTCTAAAGCAGTTATCCATTGCTGAAGAGCCGATTTGAGTTTCCGTAAGAGCCAGAATGTGTGGCTTCTCTGTCTGAAGGTGTTGATGGACAGAGTTTGTGTTGGAGGCAAGACCTCGTATATTTGTAAAGTCGGCTCTGAAAAAGTATCTCTGGCCTTCGGGCCTGTCGTCAGTGCGAAGTTGCTGCGAAGGACGGCTTCTGTTGTTAGCCTGACGAGGAGTGGCAGCGCAATTCTTCAAACACTTCGCTTAATGTTGCCCCCGGACCACCTGGCACCCGGAGATCCGAACGGCCAGGTATTTTACCTCCGGAATCTTTTGATCCTGGAAGAGCCATTGAGCATTTTTTTACTTTTAATAATTCGAATTTGTCACTTATGAGAAACCGAGAACATCAGCCCAGCGACGGAATATGAAACGTGAGGCCATTTGGTGCCGTCTGTTTCCAGGAACCTATTTCTAGTTTCCCGGAAATATTCCGATGTGGGGGTGATTGCACCGCGGGCGAAGCTAAGTGACTGCACTTCTCCCCCTGTGGCTGGTTGCAGAGATAATAGTACATGATGCACCGTCGTCGGTGCAAGGTGTACCATCACCTCTGGGCGATGGAGTCGCCACATCCCTACGCCTACTCTTCAAAATATTAAAAACCCCCATCTGCTCCAGCTGATGGAAAGAAGACTTAACTTCGTTTCAGTCCCTATGCAGATGTGCTGTGTAATGCAACCTTTCTTCTTCTTTTCGTGCCATCTCCTTTTCAGTGGAGGTTAGCGATCATCATCTGGTATTCTTCTCTGTTTTGTGCCAACCGTATCAGGCTTACAGCGTCTCTTATGTGGAACCAGTCTCTCAGATTCTTCAACCATGAAAACTTTTTTCTTCCGAGGCCTCTCCTTCCTTCTATTTTGCCTTCCATAATGAGTTGGAGCAGCAACCTTTAAATTCAGATATTTGATAACACGAAGTATGAAGAGGAATCACTATATGTATATATTTACTGAACTAGTCGGGTATACTGAACTTCAGTTTCGACAAAAATAAGTTCGCCATGCAGGTTTTTACTGTTAGTTCTGAAGAGTCGGCAAAAATAGTCGAAGGTGACCCACTAAAAATATATCGTTGCTCTATTGTCCAAAGACCTTACAACTTTATTGTTCTTAGCAACATTTCAGCTATCCAATGTTGCTTCGACTTAAGTATTATTAGTAGTAGTAGTAGTATCAGTATTATTATGTAGTGGTGAATTATTTATGTGCCATTCCTATCGCCTCGGATTTTGTTTACATACAGCGGTAGATGTTTTACACACTTAATCATTCTGCACCTACAGCAGATACGTGTTTGTTCATTTCATGATGTGGATATTTGGTTGTTTTGTATAATGGTTCGAGTGGACATTCACTCCCAATTTTATGTTTATAGTATAGTATTTTAACGATTTCAGCAATTTCGTGAAATTGCAATTTATGCACTCGCTAGCTGCAACATTTCAACATTACACAATGTTGACAACTATCTCTTTTATTCCAAGAAATGGATAACATGTAAGTAAAATGTCTATGTAGCAGAATGTCAAATAGTACAGTTATGGATGATATGACTTTCAGAAAATTTGACACTGGTAATATCATGTAGTTACTACTTCTATACACATTATATTACTCTACAACTTAGAACGCCCGCGTGCAAAATAATTTTTGGCACCCTTTGCTGTAATTTTAAATATTTTTTAACGTATGATGTAAATAAAGCCTTATTTTTGAAATACGTACACGGTGGTCTACTAAGAATGGACGTCGGCAATATCTCGGTAACTGTCACTGGCGTATATAAGGGGGGGCCTGGGGGGCCCGGCCATCCCCCAGAAACCAGCCACGCATTCAGTTTTGACGTCTGGGAAGAGGTTGAAATAGTTGTCAAAAAATATAGTACTGAATAAAATTAGCAGCGACATCAAAATGTAATCTAATAATAAAGCAAATAGGGCAAGTTTATTAACGATCATAGATGTCTGATTAGGAAGTACACCTTGGTTTCTTTGCTTCAATTTAAAATTATTATCTATAAAAATAGAAATTTACATGTCTAATATGCATATGTGGTATATACAGGGTGAGTTTTTAGTACCGGCTCGGTCGATAACCCCACTACTGTAGAAGATAGCGAAAAAAGTTGTATATATATAAAAGTTGTAGCCACGCATGTGCTCCTTGCTCAGAAAATACAGAAAATATTGGGGGTTACATTTAAAAAAAGAGAGAAAATCTAGATTTTGCATTCTACATTACCCTGTATACAAATATGCGCCATAGGCTTTTCTATAGCCGATTTTAAAACTAGAGGGTATTTTTAATCTTTTCTTGTAAAAAAAATAATTTTTGATTTATTACTTTTTGATATGCAGTACGTTCATTTGACCGCGATTTGGATATAAAAATGGCCATAACTCATGAAATACCCTGTACAATGTAACAAAACTCTATATTGGAAGAACGGAAACGTTATAAAATGCTGTCTAAAAAATGGAATCCACCGCAAATTTAAGGATTTAAGGTGGCAACTCTAATCTGGACCCCCCCCCCCCGAAAGGTCAACCAAATGACACCCATAATCTGGACCCCCAAAATCAAATCCTGGATACGTGCCTGACTGCTAAACTGGTAACTAGTGTATATTTGTTGCAACACAGTCGATGAATGAAGTTTGCAGCTTGAGACGAAGTCTACGATCGAAATAAATATGTTTTGTTTTTGAATGTTTGAAGTTGAAGTCAGATTACAGATTCTAGTAAGTACCTAATCAAATATGTTTCGTTGAAAAGATCTCCTCAATCGAATGATGGCCCAGTGGTTAGAGAGTCCGCTAGTGGATCTCAGGGTCTTTGGATCGAAACTCAGGCCATCCAACTTTTTTTTTATTTTTTTTATCAAAAAATTTATTGATGTGCTTTTTGCACTTGTTAAGCACATTTTTTCTACGATCAACATAAATATGTGTTTGAATAAAATTTTGTTGGACATATTACTTGCACTGTACAGTGCTTGTTAAATTTTTATGAAAATTTAATATTGTTAAGCTTCATTGCCCAAAGTTAAATAAATAATAATACCAAGTGATAAGCAGAATTTGATTACGAGTTTGAGTTACTTTTTTAGATTAATAAACTTAAAAATGAATGAATTGAATGGATGAAGGGATTTTGTTTTATTAACCAACTATTACATTTAAAAAAAAAATAATGGCAATTGATATTGACGGACAAATCTCATTTCCACTGATTTTTTGAATTGTCCACCGCCTCCTGTCATAGTTTTTGCACTGTGCAGTGCAAGTAATATGTCTAACAAAAATTGATTCAAACACATATTTATGTTGATCGTAGAAAAAATGTGCGTAACAAGTGCAAAAAGCACATCAATAAAATTTTTGATAAAAAAATAAAAAAAAAGTTGGAAGGCCTGGGTTTCGATCCAAAGACCCTGAGATCAACTAGCGGACTCTCTAACCACTGGGCCATCCTTCTGTTGAGGAGATCTCTTCAACGAAACATATTTGATTAGGTACTTACTTACTGGAGTCTGTAATCTGACTTCAACTTCAAACATTTAAAAACATATTTATTTCGATCGTAGACTTTGTCTCGAGCTGCAAACTTCATTCATCGACTGTGTTGCAACAAATATACACTAGTTACCAGTTTAGCGGTACGTATTTTCGCGATTGGCTGGGAATCTAGAATCTAGTATCGGAGTAGGACGTCGTTGGTCAAAGGAGCATCCTTACCGCCATGGTGACGTCCCACGGGTTCGGGAGCCGTCGGCGTGTTTACGGTACTGGATTCAAAAACCCATTTTTATTTTGATATAACTTTTAAATTATTGCGGAAAAAAAGAAAGCAAAATCAGTTTTGCTATAAAATTCATATATGATCTTTCCATGTATCACAAAAAAAGTACTTTTTTTCTTAATTTAAAACCTCAATTCGAACTTTGGAAACCGCCGCTCTAAATAGCTGGTTATTAGAGCAATTATACCAATCCTTCAGATTCTTCAGCCACAAATGTCTTCTCCTTCCTATTGTTCTTTTTCCTGCGATTTTTCTTACTACTATTTCTTGAAGTAGATGATATTTCTCGCCTCTCATTTCTTTTCTTTATGGTTAGCAACACTTGTTGTCTTTGTTTTTTCATTCTTATTAATACTTTTTCGTTTGTAACTTTGTCAACCCAGACTCAGAATTCGACCACATTTCAAAATTTTCAAGGCGTTGGGTATCTGTTGATTCCATTGTCCACGTTTCCATCCCATAGTACAATACAGAAAATATGTAGCATCTCACAAGCCGCATCTTCAATTCCAGGCTTAGATCCCGACTATTCAGCACTTTTTCCATTTTCATGAACGTATTTCTGGCTTTCTCTATGCGTATTCTTATTTCAACAGAGCAATCGTTGTTTTCATTTATACATATTCCAAGGTAAGTATATCGCTCAGCACGTTCAACCGCTAGGTCGTGTATATGTTACGGCTAAAGTGTTTACTTGGATAGTTTATATACTAGCTGGATAGTATACAAACTATCCAAATGTCTCGCTATTTTGATGGAAAATCATATTTCTACTAAAATAGCTATGAATATTGGTTGGTTTGTATACTAGCCAGTTAGTTTATAAACTATCCAAGATATGTCGCTAAAGTATAATACCACAAAGATATCACACATATTAACCAGTGTTTCTGGTTAGTTTACAAACTATCCACATCAATTGGATAAAGTATGCATCTAATATCTCTAGTAATACATAATAACCAACTCGCTGGTTAGTATGTAAACTAACCAGTCCTTTTTGGTTAGTATGTAAACTAACCAATCCTCTTTGGTTACTTTAGTTTAGAAAAACAATTTTTAATTAAAGGTAAAGTTTATTCATAGATGCAACATACAATTGCTATCACTACCTAAAAGTAAGTAGGACAAACGGAAATACTATTTGTGTAACAAACTGTTCATATAAAATAAATCTCTAGACCCTAAAACCGCAAAAAAGTAAAATTCATTATTTATTAGAGCATGTTGCACTGTTGTCGCATTTGCTGTTACATGTATATCCAGAAGCAAGGCATTTGCACTTTTTATTTGTGCAACTCTTTTTGCATTGACAGCGCACATAACCTTGGGTTGAACCGATTAGTGAAAATTTTCCTACAGCGCTTCGCAATGTTATTTCAGTGTCTGTTTTAACATTGTCTAACTTGATAAATTCTTGCTTGCATAGTTCAAATTCGTTGCGAGAGTAGAGCTGTTTAAGGACGCCGTGAACAGTTCCAATTCGGTAAAATTCATCTTCTATGCTCATTATTACACCCAATATGTTTCTATGGTCTGACCGACTTCGGTCTACGTCTGGAATGGGTACCCTCACGGACATACCCACAGTTCCTGGTTTAAATTTCTTCGTAGAAGTTTTCAGCATTTTTTCTGCCTGCCTTTTTAGACTTTCGTGGCATGCATCTCTCATCGCTTTGATATTGTTTTTATTACTGCATTGAAGACATACATTAATTTGGAATTTTGGGACTTTTTCTCGTAACATTCTAATAGTAACTTTTCAAATTGCTGTTGCTGATCCATTTTTGGTAACCAGATACCTTTTCTTAAACAAATTTTACAAGGCACGACAGTAAACAATACCAACACGTCACACTTGCACTTGTCATAAACATAACCTCACTTTTCTGTTAAATTGACCAAAGAAAATTAGTTAGTTTACATACTAACCAAAGAGGATTGGTTAGTTTACATACTAACCAAAAAGGACTGGTTAGTTTACATACTAACCAGCGAGTTGGTTATTATGTATTACTAGAGATATTAGGTGCATACCTTATCCAAATGAAGTGGATAGTTTGTAAACTAACCAGAAACACTGGCTAATATGTGTGATATCTTTGTGGTATTATACTTTAGCGGCATATCTTGGATAGTTTATAAACTAGCTGGCTAGTATACAAACCAACCAATATTCATAGCTATTTTAGTTGAAATATGATTTTCCATTAAAATAACCAGACATTTGGATGGTTTATATACTAGCTGGATAGTATATAAACTATCCAAGTAAACACTTTAACCGTAACATATATACAGATTTCCAATGTTTTATGTGGTTTTAGATATTAGCATAAGCTTTGTTTTATTTATGTTTAATGACAGTCCATATGGTTCACTACTTTCCACCACTTCATTTGACAGGGTCTGTAAGTCTTCTAGGGCTTCTGCCGTTCATCTGTGTTATCGGAAATTGGACTTTAGTAAACATTTTTATCAGCAAATAATTGACATCCCAAACCATAGGTATTAATGGTTATACTCAAAAGAAATCTAATTTGAGATAAAATGTTGACGTTTTCTTTATATGTCTTTACATATGTTGTATTTTTTCACCCGCGTAATCTCAATAGCCGCTAGACTGGTATTGACATGTCAGGAGCTACTAGATTATGAGGAAGTCATAATATTGATATATGTTTAAAAACTCGTGTATTAGCGAAGGAAAATTTGTATATAACCTCCAAATTACTTTCTATCTTGGTGTTCTATACTTCTAAGGTCTTTGCGAATATTGTCTTGAATTAGTCTATGGACGTACATATATTGAACACTGTGCTAGTGACGCTGGATAGGTAATAAAAAGCGACGAATATTGAAGTAGCAGCCCAAGCTGTGCTTTTATGTATGTTACACGTTTCTGGTCATTATCTGCTTCCTCAGAAAAGTAAAATTAGGATGGGGGAAAATTGGAGGTTAAAAACCTCAAGACTGGGAAGTATTGAATGAATTAATTTCACTTTGATGTATAATACAAGAGAATCTATGTTTCTCATTTACTCTGTTCGTTGACATTTTTCTCGTTTGCTATATCTGCTATATTTTTGGAAATCGATGCATCTGCAATGGAAAAACGTTAAAAAGGAGAAGTCACAGAGCCCTTTTGAATTAAGTTTTTAAAAGTTAAAGGATTTCTGAGCATAACCCTTTCTTGAGAGGAGGTTACACTGAGGTGAAGGGAGGACAGCAGAGATTAAAACTTCAAATCTTTAACCCTCGTGCCCCTAAAATCTAGCCAAACATGTGCTAATTTGCCTTGAAATGTAAAAAGGGGAATTATTTTAGGACATTTTTGCTACGCGTTACTTGTTATCGACCATATACTTAAAAACTGCCGCGTCGGTAAATGTACATAGAATTACAGTGATCATGGTAATTCACGATCCCATGATAAAAATTATTACATTTTCTGCACGTAAAGGAACGTCTGTCGATCAATAAAGTCGAAAAAAATCCAACGTTTCGCTATCCGAGAAGGAAAAGTCACTAACATTAATTTTTTCAAGCAATGAGTTCACCACTGTAAATAGCCACATTATCATAAGTAATAAAAATAACAACAATGTTAACATTATTTTATTATTATCTTAGAAACGCATACAAATTTCTTTGTGGTATAAACAGCGTTAATCTTCAGTTGAAGCATAATACCTACATAGTTACAGGTTGGGTAGTTTTAAAAAATAGTTTTTAGGTAACAGAACATACACATATATAAGCTTGAGGTACCGAAAATATTCCACATTCTGCGTTCCAGGTAACACATTCATCAAATTAATGAAAATTCAAGTACGCTTCTTAAATGTTCCCATTGTAGTTGATCGAAAATATACATAGAACATGATATGTATATTATATTATAATATGTAAAACGTACATATACAGGGTGAGTTTTTAATACCGGCTCGGTCGATAACTCCACTCTTGTAGAAGATAGCGAATAAAGTTGTATATAAAAGTTGTAGCCACGGATATGCTCCTTGCTCAAAAAATATTTAGATTTATACAGGGTGATCCATAACTACGTGGTGATGCAAACATGCATTTTTTTAAATGAGACACCCTATATATTATTCCATATTCAAATTCTGCTAATGATTTTCGTTCTTTCAATATAGGGTACTGTTACATTATACAGGGTATTTCAAAAGTTATGACCATTTTTATATCCAAATCGCGGTCAAATGAACGTACTGTATATCAAAAAGTAATGAATCAAAAATTGTTTTTTTACACGAAAAAATTAAAGATATCCTCTAGTTTTAAAATCGGCTATTAAAAAAGCCCGTGATGCATATGCGTATACAGGGTGATGTAGAATCCAAAATCTAGATTTTCTCTCTTTTTTTAAATGTAACCCCCAATATTTTATTATACCAAAGAATTGCTTTTAATATGCTCTTTCATCTTTATACAGCACTTGTTATGGCTGCATTCATTAGTTTCTGAGATATTTCGATTTTTCTACAAATTTTAAATATACCTTCTATTTGTTTACTAAGATTTATTTATTTTGAGAAAATACTATCAAATTTTATTTTTTCTTAACAAACAACTAAAGTATAAGGCCATCATAGTACTTAATCAAGTCAAAACACTGAATTAACGAGATAATATGGGTCAAGTGTGCTGAGAAAACAATTTTATAGACGGCATGCATAATTATCAAGCAGATGTATCAGGTAGGCTATGAAATATTAAACGATACGGTCCAAATAAAACGATTCTTCAGTCTTTCAAACGCACTAGTTTTAGAGTGCCTCCGTTCTGAATATTGCTGTTCATAGTTGATATATTCTAGAGGCAAGTATAGACAATTTCTCAAAGATTCTCCCAAATACCCTCAATGGAAAAATTAATTTTTCAAGCAGGTTTTTCACACAGTACGGAATTATTGAGCAGATTATGAGAACTGTCAATTTTTCAAAGCCTACCTGATAAATCCGCTTGATAATTATGCACCACGCCTACAAATTTGTTTCCTCGGCATACTTGACTTTATTATCTCGATAATTTAGGGTTTTGACTTGATTAAATAGTATCATGACCTTATAATTTAGTTGTTCGTTAAATAAAAAACAAATTAGGTAGTACTTTCTCAAAATAAATGAATTTTAGTACACAAGTAGGAGCTATATATTAAATTTACCGAAAAATCGAAATATCTCGGAAACTGATGGACGTAGGTACAACAAGTGCTATACAAAGATGAAAGAGCATATTAAAAGCAATTTTCTGGGATGATAAAATATTGGGGGTTACATTTAAAAAAAGAGAGAAAATCTGGATTTTGCATTCTACATCACCCTGTATACCAATATCCGTCACGGGCTTTTTTTATAGCTGATTTTAGAACTAGAGGACACTTTTAATCTTGTCATGTAAAAAAATTACTTTTGATTCGTTACTTTTTGATATACAATACGTTCATTTGACCGCGCTTTGGATATAAAAATGGTCATAACTTTTGAAATCCTCTGTATAATGTAACAATACCCTATATTGAAAGAACGGAAATTGTTAGTAGAATTTGAATATGAAATAATATATAGGGTGTCTCATTTAAAAAAATGCATGTTTGCATCACCACGTAGTTATGGATCACCCCGTACAAATCTAAATATTTTCTGAGCAAGAAGCATATCCGTGGCTACAACTTTTATATACAACTTTCTTCGCTATCTTCTACAGTAGTGAAGTTATCGACCGAGCCGGTACTAAAAACTCACCCTGTATGTTGAGAGTGTTGTCTAGTGTTGTGTTTTAGTTTCATCTTAGTTCAGATACAAACAATTGCTGGAAAAATAATCAACCAACTATTTTATAGAACTTGAGCATGTCGAGGCACTTGTTTGTATAATGACTGATATTACCTATTATGTATATTTTATGGATACAAGCTGACGATAACCACTATGAAAACTGTTTAGTCAGTATATGACCTATTTGATACATATTTTTTTGACATACTAAAAGCTATAGCAATTTATGTTCCTATGTAAATGTACTTTGATAAACAACAGACAAAAAGCCTAATGTATACTTGAGTATACCTACGAAGGGATCTAATGATGAGGCTTCAATTTCTGGCAATGATATCTTAGCAAAACGAAGCCACTATAATCGTACCACTCATAGCTATGTGGAACTACAACATATGGGAAGTACTGCACTCCAGTTTTTGTTAAACTATTGCCTATTTTTCTGATATTAACTTAGCTGGTCGTTGTGCAAATAATCTAATAAGTATAAACAAGTCAAATGCCGCCATCATCACGTTTTTGACGAGATCACAACAGCAGGAAATAACGGTCAATGAAAACTTAACGTTATCGTCTCTGCTTCAGGAATATGGACCTCGTAAAATGGGCAGCAATGTTTTTGTTTATCAAATATGCGGTATACGTAAAAAAGTACGTTAATATTTCATGTGTCTTTAACGTCAGTCATGGGGTCAACCAGTGTACGAACTTATGGACCATAACTGTTCGTACAACAACACAGATACTGGGGGTATAAATATTGAGATAACGAAGTAGTTTATAGCAAATATACCAAAGACAAAAGAACTAATCGAAACTGTTACACAGAAAATAGTCTAGGCAAATGTGAAGCCGGTGAATGATTGCCGTCAATTCTTTGAATAATTATTCTACGATTTAGCGACTTTTACAATAGTTTCTGGTTCTGTAGATTAATAACGTAGTTGGTACATTCAGTCAAAAGAATCAAAATATCCATTAATACATTCAGTCAATGAAGTCAAGTTTTTTCCAAACGCTCTGTTGAAACGTTGTACTCTCGGAGATCTATTATGCTTCACATGACAATCCCACTTAAAAAAAGATCCTGCTAAATAGTCCCCCTCCTAAGAAGAGGCCCCTAAGAAGTTTTTTTAAAAGAGAAAAGTAGAGACCATGCTGAGAAGATCCTATCAGAAGACCCTGCTAAGACTTAAGGGCATGGCTGACGGGTTGAAAATAAACAAGTCAAGTGAGCGATCTATAGATTTGTAGAACTGGAACTGTAAAAATGTATACGTTACAGGAAATGGACGGTAATTCAACATGAGGTAATATCGCTTACTCATTAAAATACATCATAGTAAACCATAAACATCCGGTTATTGCACTAGCTGACAATAAAATATTGTTTTATTGGGGATTTCTTTTGCAAGTCTGCATTTTAAAATTACTAAAATTCTATTTACCTCTGAAACTATTAGGAATTAGATATGGCATTATATTGTCAATTTATTAGCTTACCACCTCTACTATCACCTCCTCCAATTAACGTCATTTGTATAGAAGGATGTGAAACTATAATACAAATAAAATACCATGTGTAGACTCAAATCTAACCTAAATATAAAATTCGAAAAACTAAAACAACACAGGCACAAAATCTAAATTTTACTTGCAGATTATTTTAAAAACATTTAAACGTAATCTAAATTAAAAAAAACCTCATACCTCCGTAGTTTTCCTTTATGTATAAATATATATCCAGTGTCATCTGCAATCCACCTGTGTATGTCAGCAAAGTCGCCCGGATAGACCCACGAGACTTGTAATGTTTATACCCCAAATCATCCTAGATACACCTTATGGGCTGATGGTAGCGGCTAATAGTCTCTGTAACTGATGCCGTTGTGGGTTAAAAAAAATTAATGTAACGAATAATCCTGTAGATCTATTATATTAAATTTGACATTTTTCGCGATATCCACCAACTGGAAATAAAATCAAAATGACAGTATTACGGAATACGTAAAGGATGGCAATGTTTTTTCCTCGTGCCTCGAATTTTATTTGCTTAGTAGTAGTACATGCTACAAATTGGCGGTAGGAAGGTAACGACCAAATTAAATATAAGGATGCTACTGCTACACTGGATAAAAATAAACTGGGCTGGGAAATAAACTTATCTGGCTAAATTAGATGAAATTCTCAGTACATCCTTTAAATGGAAGGAGGATAATCATGCCCCACACGTAATATAAATACGTTAGTGCTGCAAAAAAACTGTTCTAGAAAGGTGGAGTTAGGAAGAGTTTTTTAACCAATTTAATCGTTCTGTATATACAGAGTGAGTGAGAAATGAGGGGTATGAGAGGTCGGCGGTGGATTAAATTTGGTGATCATAGAGTATGTGTCAAGCTTGATGCTTCGGACTCTTGTGACCAAACGACATCTCTTTTCAGAAAAATAACTGCGTGTATATGTAGGTGGTCGAGTTGAACTTCATTCTAAAAATAACGGCTTTTATACTAATAATATAATAATATCTAATAAAATCGTGACATATATAAGTGTCTTCCATTAAGTTTTTGAATGAAACAAGGTATATACTTCAATATATTAAAACGGCAGACCTGCCAAGATCACGTTTTAGCAGCCACATTTGACGCTGTTTAGTTAGCACGACAGAGAGACACTATAGCGTCTGCCAGTATGTTGGAATCCGCCTAGCTGTCTACCACTCAAAAACTACATTCATCATAGTAATAATATTAATTACATATATCAATTTTCATAAAATTTTAAACCTTTGAAATTTCATAAAAACATTAGGGACCAGAATACGTGTCTGCCATTAGGTTTTTGTATAAGAAAAAGTTATATAGGTACTCGATATCCATTTGTCCATTTCATGTCCATTTAGTGTGTGATTCTTCGATATCTCGCAAAGTATACCTGATAGAAGAAAATGTCAAATACACAAGTTATTTGGTTACTTAAGGCGCATATTCCAAAACTATTTTGAAATATACAGGGTGTCGCGGGAAAGTAGGATAGCGATCAAATTGTTTTTTTTTTATATAGAACTATTAGTTTTTCTTGAATTCTTCTAGTTTCCATCATTGATCTCTATTTAACTCTAAAATATTTTTGGGATTGGTTGCGACGTTGCCAAGTTATAATTTATTTTCTATTAATTCTCGGATTTGCAAGGTCGCAAGTGATACGTCCAAATTGATATATTCCTTTAACTTTTCTCAATAATATTATACAGCGAGTTACTTGAATATTAAACGGATATTATTTTGGATGTTACCAGCAATTTGATTTACAGGGTGTTTTTGGCAGAATTTTAAATTATGGCGACCTGAAGGTCATTTTACTTTGTTTTTTGAATATAACACCCTGTATGTTTTATTTTAAATCGAAATATCTACTTATAGCCTATCTCGCTTTGTAATACTCTTTTTCGCGTTTGCATTTTGATTCATACACCGCAAGCTGCAGCCCATCTCCAGTCCGCGACTGAGCTACAATCGCGGTGTCGTCAGCGTAGAGATAGACTTCACAGTTGCGAGGGCAAGTGACGTCGTGTATAAAAAGTGAATAAAGCCTAGGCCCACGGACTGAACCCTGAGGCACACCAGCTTTCGTGGATCGTAATGTCCAAATAGGATTGTTCTGTCTTTGGACCTATCCTGGTTTTTCACAGTTTTTTATATTTCGATATTAAAAAGGCAAATAAAATGCAGATTTTTCATTTCAAGAAATATTATAAAAGATAGCCCCTTAAATAAACTGTATGTGATGATCTGGTATTTTCTCTAATTACTTTCGCTGTTTTCTGGTCTTGGCCATAATTGAGGTTAGAGTTGACGTTTTCCGGCAAATAGCCTACATCATCACTGTCGGTGTGGCTGCACAACAAGAAGTCATTACTTAACTTCTTACTTCAAGATGATATTATCCCATATACCTACACGCTATTTGTTACTATTCAACAAATTCAATTTCATACTATGAATCAAGTACGTTTGGTTTGTTTCATACTGTGCAAGAACAAGTCAAGTCCAGGCCGATTTTTGTACAGTATAAAGAACCAGACAATCAACAACACTGTTCTGTATCACTGTAAAAATTGGACTTAATTGGACTCTTCATTTGAAATCACAAAGATAGGGGAAAGGGGCGTGACGATTGCTTCAGAGTGCGATCATGGTAATGTCTCGGGAGAACACAATTTGACATCACTGATTATTAAAGTTGGTTATATGAAAGCTAGTTATAAAGAAGAATAGAATGACTAATGATTGCCCATATAAAGCCAGCCGTACAAAAGACGAATAATCTGGTGCATCTCTAGCTCGTGTTTGATGCCGCCTGATGATAATCTACCAGAGAAAAGTGAATAAATACTATTAAAGAGGTAGTAAACTCCATTATACAGAGTGATTCATCCAACTCGTTGGTTTAATCATGACTGATCCTTTATGTTAACATATGTTCAAGATGACGATACATCCTGTTTTAGTGGTACTAGTATCAAATAGATCATTCGCTTATATATTATAGCAGTTTATTTTTAACGAATTTTACGAAGTTCACCAGGATTCTAAGAAGTCTGCCCTGGAAAAACTACAATAAGCATGTTTCAAGTTTGATAGGAAAAAGAATTATTTTTACAAAATAGTAGGTAGTTGTGTTAAGCTAGGTTAAATAATTTTTATTTTCATGGCGAATTTGGAAATTTGTTGAATGTCAATTAATATCTGTTTATCCGAAAATGGTCTACTTAGGTATAGAGAAACCAAATAGACTTCCATATAGATTTTGAAATGGAACTTACTGTTCGATTCAATTTTTTATACGTTACAGCCTTCATTTGCAGAGCATCTGGTAGGGTATTTGAGAAAAGATTTTATTTGAAGAAAAAAACATCCTTTTTTGTAGTACCCGCAGAAATTTTCAAATCATGGCTTCATTTCAATCTTCATCATACTTCATGTGATGATATTTGATGGTGATAAAATTCATAAATTACAGAATAACGTTGAAAAGGCTAACAGTTGGGACATAATAAACATAATAACATTACCAATAATGCTGTATTTGAAATAATCGAGTTCATATAATATAGTAGTTCTAGCTAATCCGTGCGTGCCGTAATTTTGAAAATTTTTTGACAATTCTAACAGCCATTAAGATTTCCACATTATGTATGATGTCATTGGTTTTTATCCAATCAAATCCAAATTGCACTGATAATTGCATTCAGTGCAATTATCAGTCGCTATG
Organism: Callosobruchus maculatus; assembly: GCA_951848785.1. Classification (NCBI taxonomy): domain Eukaryota; kingdom Metazoa; phylum Arthropoda; class Insecta; order Coleoptera; family Chrysomelidae; genus Callosobruchus; species Callosobruchus maculatus. Next base: position 2,212,874 of record CATOUR010000058.1, read on the forward strand.
ATTACACAATTGGGTTTGACAAGTTCATTAGAAATTTCAAAATGTGACGTTTGTGTAAAGAAAATCTTCAAAGTATAACTGTACCATCAATAAATAACGTAATGGTTTGTTGTGTTGAGTTAAAAGTTTGTTTCCAAAAATTTTCCGCCGAATAACAGCTGCAGCTTCAGACTGTTACAAAGGAACGAGCTTTCGATTTTCATGAAATTATCTTGTCTATTTTGAATGTCCTTAGGATATTACTACTGAAAACATTTAGCCTGAAAGGTCGCCCTTCACTAGGTCTACCCTGAAATTCTCAAATCAAAATTCCGATTCCAAATACAAAAAAAATGTAATCAGTATTTTGGGTGAATCACCCTATCTACGACAGACTTCCTATCCATAAAAAAGAAAAATTACGAACCGCTGATGTTAAGAAGTTAGCGCAAGGCTATATATAATATGTTTATAATATTTAAGCATAAAAGGATTTCAACAGAATGTTAACCAATATAGAAAAGAAACAACATTTCTAGGAAACAGATTCTAGATGTACAATAGTCAGCTTCTTATATGAATTGATACATGTGACTTACACTTAAATCTAGTTTTTCTCTCTCTATTGCTATCTTTTTATACGTTCTATCTAAGCTGGTATACTCCAGTCCTGTAGTGAAATTTAGTGCGCTGTATATTCGAGTAATATTAAAAGGGTTGAGCAACGTTTTGCTAAGTATTTATAGTTTAGAATGTGATTAGCAACGACATATTGCTAGCAGATTCAATATGGTGAATATATCTAAAGAAATACTAGGCTACTGTTTTTTTTTATGTTTTTTGTTGTGATGCAATTTAATAGGACGTTTCTTAACTATAGGTTAAAAATTGCAATTAATTAGCTGACGTGCTTAGTTCTGAGGACATTTTTTCCCGTTTGTTTGATGGATCACTCCGTTCGAGAAGTATATGTTAGTTAAAAGAATTAATAGTATAATAAAAATAATAGCAAAATGACGAAATGCATGCAAAGTGGGATACATAGCTACGTCCGAAAAGTTTTAGTGAGTTTCGAAGAATTTCACGTGTCAGACCAAAAGTGGGTATATATCCATGTTTAAGATTCATATAAGCATTCCACAGCCGTCAAAAATAATATAGTGTACTTTTCAGCTTTCTACACTCTGAATACAGAGCATGTCCAAAAATTTATAGAGATATTCAAAACTTTAACTGGTGTTTAAAATTTTATCCATGCTTGCAATTTACCTATCTTGATAATGATGAGACAGAAACTGCAACTATGTAACGTGTTTATTTCTGTAACAGTTTCTGCAGTAAGATAAACTGCACGAAGTTTACCTTCAACCTTCAGCCTTCAATGTCGATACTTTGAGGAAGTGTAGCCATCCATAGACCGACATCGGGTCGAAAATTATTACACCACACTTTGCACAGCACTTTCTATTTGAAGCTTTGCCACAATCAATTTATTACATGAATACAGTGAGAACATTATCAACGCAAACATATCAAATATATCTTGAGATTTTTGTGGAACATGCGTAATGAAGTAGTACTTTTAAAATTACAGATATACGCAAGAGAGTGACATTTCAATTAGTTGAATTCATAAAAGTCTCTCTTTCTCTCTGAATAAGCTTGATCTGGGTGAATCGTACTTTTCAGGCCTATGCAAGTATTGACTTTAAAAACGTATCCGTGGAATTTTTTGTATATTCAGCATATTTGCATATTATGTTGAACTTTGATGGTCGTATAGTAGTTGAAAGCTTTGTTTTAATGAAGTTTCGTAACCATATTACTACCACCACTGGAAATGGAACAACTGTTTGGTTTCTGAAAATCAAGTTAGTTAAACGAAAAATACTGTTTGGCATCTGTCAATATATCTATCAGTTGAAGCGAAAATTTTATAATAATAATTTCTTCTGCAAATGAACTTGTTTTCAGGTGTTTAACATGATTATTTACAATTCACTTATTTTGAGACGGCTCAAATTTAGGGTTTAGGAAACATGACAATATGTTTTGAGTAATTATTAGCATTGAAAATAATACAACCTGCAACTTTTAACTCAATTGCAATTAAATGTTGATATCTTGTTAGTGCCGAGGGTTCATTTAGATGTTTAAATCCTGACAGTTCAGGTTTCTCATTAACAACAACCTACCTGTCTGATTTTTTATCATCGTGTAGTAATGCTGCTATACAGGGTGTTTCATAAGTTGAGACATTTTTTAATACAGCGGATAGTACTCGTCAAAATGAGTTTTTTTCCCAGAAACTGATAAACGAAATATTTAGAGAAAACAAGATACTGACCATTAAAGAAGTCCTCAATTCTAAGTCCGTCCCTAAACAATGGCGCACCATGTCATATCACAACAAACAAGGCAGCGCTAGCGGTGCCGATGCCGGTGAGTAAACACTCACCCTGCACCTCGTCGATTTGTCTCGCTCGTGCAAAGAGCTAGAGACACAGGATGTCTGAATCCACATCGTGGTGGACATGCTGGAACACCTACGAGGTTTCGTACGGTTCAAATTGAAGAAGACATCGTAAATCGTACCTTTTCCTGTAAGACGCCTGCTACAGGACCGCAGTTACGACTTCGTAGCAACCAAATAGTGAGTACTTGCTTCAGATCTGTTTTTATACTGTTTTGGTGCTGGTTCACCGTGCATTAGCTTTGCCGTTTCAAGGGCCGTTGCTTCTAAAGAGGAAAGTCTCAACTTTTAGAACACTGACAATCGGTACTTCATCGGTATAGTTAGCAAATCATGAGGAAATACCCTGCCAAATTAACATTTTTCAGACGAAAAGGTTTCTTCGGAATCTGGGATAAATTAATGCAAGAGGCTTTAACTCAAAGAGCGGACGTTTCGGCGTTTGTTTTACGCCTTCTTCAGGGCTCAATTTCATATAGGTAAAAGATATAGAGTGCCAAAACGATAGTATAAGCGTTGAAAATTCAGTCTAGCAAACAAATTTAAAAAATTTAAAATTTTGTACATATAAAAGTTACAATTAAAATTTTAAAGATTTTAACATTTAAAAAAGGTAACTCGGCAAAACAATAAAAAATAAAAAGCCGGTACATTGCATAAAAATATAGAAGTTGAAAATATAATACAATTTTCCATTCAAATGTTAAAATACACTAAAATGTAAAGCATACATCCTACTTTCAACTGGATTTTTTAGACTGAGTGTGGTTGTTTGTTTATATGCGACTATCTTTAGAAATTTGACATTGGTAAAGTTCTGCCCGTTGACGACAACCCATTGCGTTGGATGCTACACCGTTAGATATGGCTTCATTCAGCATTCTAGTTGAGAATTCCATGATTAAAATTATTAAATTTTCCGCACCTATATCATATCGATCAATAACTGACGCTAAACTTTTTACGGATAGGAAAATGAAAGGTTTGTTTTTGCAAGCAGTGAGTAGACGGTTATGAACACCTACATTGTTCCAGATAATGATGATGTTTTATCAAACATATTTCATTTAATACATCAGTTAAATGTAAAAATACTATACATAAAACTATTGCACTTTACGTTAACAATTACGCCGGGTCCAAACCAACAAAACAAAAACACAGTGTTTGTTGCTATTTTCAGCAACTTTGGTTTTTCCGTCACCGGTCGGAATCGCTAGTGTTTTGTCGGAATTTTTGGCAACACGGTCTGATGTGAACGCGTAGCTGTGTACTAAAGGACTATGTCGGATGACAGATTGAAATAGTCTATAACTATTTTGTGGTCTATCCGTGACCTTTGTGTATGTTGTGTTTATAGTTATATAATTATGGTATAATCCATAACATATTTTCAAATTTGGTGACGCCATTGTATTAAGGCCATTACCATGTTGGAATTTTCGTAATTTTTCTTAGTGTAAATTACAAATAACGAATTCACGCGGTAATTTGTTTAATCTGATATCATGAAATATAATTTTTTGTTTAAATAAATAACGTTTTTCCAAACTTCAAAAGCAGTGATTTGCTTGAAAATATATTTGTTAGGTACTGATATGGTATTGTCTATTTCAATTTGTGATGAACACTTTTGAGAATATTTCGATTACGTAATTATAACGTATGCACAACAACTGCTTATTATTTTGACAGTCATGTATTACGGTCAATTTGAGTGCAGATTCTATAACTACAATTACATTCAAGTACATGAGGCATCCAAACAACTCGATAGTCTGTCCTTACAAAAAAACTAGGTATTTCCTTCCTGGAAATGAAAGTATTTTAGAACCAACTATGGAACATGGGTTCGATTCAATGAGAAGTTGTAATTGAGGCACTCATTGAAATTCGTTAGATCGACAACAGGATATACCTGGTTATCAAATATATCCTTCCCGCTGGATAAAACAGAGCTGTATTTGAGGAATACTGAACGTAAGATTTCATTAAATCAAAGCGTGAGTAATTTATGAAACGATATATTTTTCTGTATGTACCTTCACAATATAACGAACAAATGATTAGAAAGTAGATAGTATATAAACATTTTTCATTTAATAATAACAGAGGTATGAAGCTTACAATGTCAGATTTCTACAAACATAATCAAATCACTTCGAACACTATGATTATGGACAAAATAAAATCAACCATTTTAATGCTACACTTTGTTGGGGGAAATTTAGTTTCAGAAATAGCGTCACACAGAAACTGTTTCCCTCTACTTTGACCAAGTAATATAAAAAAGTGACGGGCACAGACCCATGGGAATACACGGGTAGGAAAGTATGGAACTGATTGTGCGACTTTTGACAAGGAAAAAGGTTCTGCATTAACGTGACTGGGAATACAAGAAAATTTTATATGGTGAAATATTGGTCCTAATGAGTAGTTTAGCAAAAAGTGAATGACGGCCACATCGATGACCGCCATTTTTCAAGAAAACAGCTTCCGTACGCTATACTGTTGGTCGAAGGTCAAAATTGGGCGGAGAAACGTTTGCTTTTTTAGTTAGGCCAAATATCTGCACCTGCCATTCCGGAGGATGCTGATTCTGAAAAATAAACCTTCGTGGTGATGAAACCATGTTTTCATATCATTAATAAGGTAACCGAGATATATGCGATACATTCTGAAGCCGTAGGGAAAGCTTCAAAAGGGTAATGAAATGCGTCCTTCCATATCGAAGCTTATTCTATACAGGGTGAGTCCTAGGTTGATACTTATTTTTTTTAGCTGCATGTGTATAGAAGTCATTAAAATAAACAATTTCTTCAAATAACTTTTTTCAGAAGACTGACAAATAAGCGAGATACAAAATTAAAAATGTAAATCTAGGCTTGTGCTTCAAGACGTACCTTGTCTGTTTTTATTTAGATTTTGGCTCAATCAGGCATTGTACCTGTCAATTAGTACACTAGTCACTTTTAGTTCATCTTGTACCAATTTAAAATTAAGAACGACAATTTAAACAGAAAGTGACTACTGCACTCTCTAACGGGTACAATACCTAATAGATAAGACAAAAACCCGAGCAAAAGACTAAACATAAGCAAACTACATACTTCTCGATACACAAGCCCAGACTGATTTGGTTTTTAATTCTGTATTTCGCTAATTTTTCAGATTTAGAACAGAAGTTATTTGAAAAAGTTGTTTATTTTAACGACTTCTGTACATCAGTTAAAAAAAAGTATCAACTTCGGACCCACCCTGGATAGTAAGTAAATATCAACTGTCTTGAAAAACTTTGTTCATCAGAACTGTTGCTGAAGATTATTATATCTGTATATACAGGGTGTCCCTCGAAGATTAAGACAAGCAATATATCGGAACTGAGCTGTAGGAGAGAATTATAATTTCGGGGATGTAGATTAGAGCAAATGTTGCATCTTTTCTTATTATTGCGTTATCCAATGAGATATTTGTTTTTGGTCACGTGAAGTCCGATTCAAAACTTTTAATGGGACACTGTATATATTAATGCATTTCTGCGTTCCTCCCGATGAAACAATTCCAACAAACTACACACTTGGGCTCTAAAGTGATTAATCCAAGAACTACAGGTACTTAAAGGATTGTACCACTACCATTGATTTATTGATTATAACATATACCCCTAAGGTAGTATTCGTTTCATTTTTTGTCTTAATGGTAATGGCACAATCCTTTAAGTACCTGCAGCTCCTGAACTAATCATTTTAGACCCCAAGTGTGCTAGTTTCTTGGAATTGTTTCATCGGGAGGAATACAGCAAGGCATTAATATACAGGGTGTCCTATTAAAAATATTGAATCGGACGTCACGTGACCAAAACAAATACATTTGCTTTAATTTACATCCTTAAAATTATAATTCTCTACTACTGCCCAGTTCCGATATATTGCTTGTCTTAATTGTCATGTGGCACCCTGTATAATGCGGAATATTTTACTGCGGGAAGTGTGTCTGGATGCTGAGGAACTTGTTTCTATGTTTAAAGATTAAGAAGTGTAATACGTATAACAAATTTCGAGACATGTATCTTCAAAAGACGTTATTCGGATAGGTATGTAGAGCATAAAATATTATAAACGTTCTTATAAGGTAAAAGAAAGCCCATTATGGGTACAAAAAATCTTGGATTATCCTCATCCCCCAACTTCCCTACTAGTCCAATTACACCTCCTTCCAGAAAAAATGGAAGTACCGCCAACGTCATTGTTTTAAGGTGATGAACAGAACAGTTCCCTTCTCGAACCTTCACCAGCATTCCAACTGCCAGGAAGAAACTAAGCGCTTTAAAATGTTTAGAGCAGTTCTATGAATTTTCATTTTTCATGTACCCCCACGTCATAGAACGTCTAAAATACTTATTTCCATGTTATACAGGGTGTCCCTAAAACACGAAACGTATCAAAGTTATATGTTTTAAATAGAACACCCTGTATATTATTGCATACTCAGATTCCTTGGTGGTGTAACTTTACGTATCACACAAGGGACGAACCGTTTGGGTGTAAATCACCATTTTCTGTATAAGTAGATAGGTATCAGGAAAAAATTGAATATCTCAAATATCATAAAATTTAGAAGGCTGTGACTTTGCCATATCACTAAGCATGAAATGCGTCAGCTTGAAGACTGGTTCTCACGATTCAGTTTCACTGATTCAGTGAAACTGAACATATAATGGATGTGAGAACACCTTTTCAGTAAAACTCGTCAGTGGGTTTGTGCTTTCAGTCAAACTGAAAGCCAGTCCTACTTTTCATTCATTTTGACTGAATCAGTATTGAAAGATGAATGCAAACGTCAAACTGAGTGCGAGAATCTTTTCCGTCATCATGAGAGTCATCAGTTTTAGCACTTCAAGGTTATGAAAACGTCGTTTTCATGAACGCTGAATGAGTAAAAGTGATTCATGAAAACTGAACAGTGAGAACAAACGCCGCTTTCATTAATACTGAATCAGTCAAACTGATTCAGTGAAATTGAACAGTTAGAACCCGCCTTTAAACGATCAAATTTGAATTACGTTTGTGCTTGAAGAAATCGGTCGATTAATTAAGGAAGCTTCAGTCAGAGGTAACTTGATTTTTTCAAATGGGAATGCCTAATTTCATTTATACAATTAAATGTGAACTTTGATAGCCTTGATAATGATATAAGGCTCCGACCATCAATATCCGATTATCTGGTAGTTTTTCAATCAAATCAACGTTTTTCAATTTTCCACCTATAAGCCACCTAGCAGGCCATAAAACATAAACAAAAACATGTTCAGATGGGAGAAAGCAATTAACTTAGAAAAAGATAAAGACGAATTAGCGTAAAGGGACCAGATTATGAAGATATCTTACAACAAATCAACTCTAACCAGAAACAACGGCGGTAACATATCTAAGGTCAAATAGAAGCTGAAGTATGACAGAAATTAGACATTTTTCATAGCTTACTAGATACTGCAATGTACTAGAGGTTAAATATTTCCAAAAAAATTAAAAACCCTCAAATGAATTGTATTCTGAAGACAATAAATTGCCTACAACATTCGCTAGTATTTTTCCTTTCATTTCAAAATGTTTAATGCTTTTGGAGATTGGCAATATCTAGTACATTGCAGTAGCTGGTAGAGCGTGAAAAATATTCATTTATGTCATACTCCAGCTTCTCTTTGACCTTAGATATATTACCGCGGTTGCTTCTGGTTAGATTTAAATGTTGTAAGCAATGAAGCTACATTTTTATAATATTGTCCTTTAGTCTAGTTCGTCTGAATTTTTCTGTTAAGTTAGTTACTTTCTTCTATCTGAACAGGTTTATGTTCATATTTCATGGGTTGCTAGGTTGCTTATAGATAGGAAAATTGAAAAACACCGATTTGATTGAAAATTTAAAATCAAATGAAAACTACCACAAATAATATTCACAACATCAATAGAAAAGCAAGCAATAGAAAAGCTATCAAATTCTATATTTAATCGTATAAAAAAAATTAGGCATGCCCATTTGAAAAAATCAAGTTATAACTGATTGAAGTTTCCAGAATTTCCAGAATTCAAATTTGACCATCTAACCTAAGCTGAGGCATTTCATATGCTTAGTAACACGGCAAAGTCACAGCCTTCTAAATTTTATAATGTCTGCGATATTCCATTTTTTTTTTGATATCTACTTATACCGAAAATGTTGATTTACACCCAAACAGTTTGCTTTAAGTCCCATGTGTGATAAAGTCACACTAGAATTCACCAAGGAATATAAATATACAATTACATACAGGGTACTCCATTTAGAAAAATATAATTTTGATACGTTTCGTGGGGGATACCCTGTATAGCATGAGAATATTTTACAATGTAGCCTCAATGGGTCTCTATTAATCCGAAATTATAATTTCCTTTTTCTTCAGATACTTTAGCCATAATGCTCCGTGTCGAATAACGTGAATAACCCGGTATTCCGTTCCTAACAAACCCTTGACTATAATTTGCTGCATGTTAGTAATGGGTTAATATGCTAAATTTTTGAAAATCGCATTGTAATTAGTCAAAACGGAAAGGTATCCCAAAGTTCCAGGGCTCTTTCTTTGTTGTACTCCTAAAAAAGTTTCCATTGACCTAACCTGAATAAGATTTATCTTAGCGATATTCTGTACTTGTATACCTATCGGCAAAAAAATGGAAAATCCCTTCAGTTGGTCCAGCCTACAAACTCGGTCGGACGGTGCATTTACATAAGGACATACTTCCATTGGGATAATGAAATGTTCGACGCTATGGTAACTTGATTTTCACTCGCTCTAAATTCGGAAAGGTGAGAGTTCCCACGAGAGTGTAATTAATGTTGACTTAGATTCATTTCCACACATACTCAGTCGACCAGTCTTCCTGTAGCCACATGTAGAAAACTGAAATATAGGAGAGCTTCTTACTATGTCAAGATCCTGTTTCATCATCATAGTCACAATGTCTTAACAGACATGTTGTGAACTCGTAAAATGCATTAAGTCAGAGCTAGAGTATTGCCGACATGAATATTATCAATAGTTTTGAGCACTGTAGCTCGCCATCATTCGCGATTTGTTGTCAGTTTAGTGGCGCTCTTGACACTCATATCCCGCGACTGTTTCGTCGTATCCACCCAGCGTGTAGGGGGACGGCCACGGCGCCGCCCACTCGGGGCATGACCCTGAACTACAAGTTTCTCCATATTATCGCTTCTGTGTATATGTCCGAAGAATGTAAGCATTCTCTTCGACACAATGAAGGATAGTCTCTTTGGACTACCGACCTCATCCAGTACGGAGACGTTAGTTCGATGGGCGGTATAAGGAACTCTCAGCATTCTCCTCCATGTCCACATTTCAAAAGTGTCTATGCGAGCTCGATCTGCCTTTTTAACAGTCCAAGTTTCCGAGGCATACAAAAATATGGAGAACACAAGAGACTGAACCAGCGACATTTTTGTAGCTTTAGTGATGTTATGGTCACGCCATATTTTAGTAAGCTTTGTCATGGCCACACGTGCCTATTGAATGCGCCGTCGAATCTCATCTCGAAGATCCTCTTTAGTACCGATTAAATAATGTTGTTTATATGTATACAGGATGAGTTTTTAGTACCGGCTCAGTCGATAACTCCACTACTGCAGAAGACAGCGAAAAAAGGTGTATATAAAAGTTATAGCCACGGATATGCTCCTTGCTCAGAAAATATTTTGATTTATACAGGGTGATCCATAACTACGTGGTGATGCAAACATGCATTTTTTTAAATGAGATACCCTATATATTATTCCATATTCAAATTCTACCAATGATTTCCGTTCTTCCAATGTAGGGTATTCTTACATTATACAAAGTATTTCAAAAGTTATGACTATTTTTACATCCAAATCGCTATCAAAGTACTGATATAGTACTGTATATAAAAAAGTGATGAATCAAAAATAATTTTTTTAAACGGATGAATAAAAAATATTCTCTAGTTTTGAAATCGGCTACAAAAAAAGCCCGCGACGCATATTCGCAGAACGCAAAATCTAGATTTTCTCTATTTTTTCATTAGTAACTCCCAATATTTTATTATACCAAAGAATTGCTTTTAATATGCTCTTTCATCTTGGTATAGCACTTGTTATAGCTGCATTCATTAGTTTCTGAGATATCTCGATTTTTCTACAAATTCTAAATATACCTTCTATTTGTTTACTAAAATTTATTTATTTTGAGAAAGTACTATCAAATTTAATTTTTGCTTAACAAACAACTAAAATATGAGGCCATAATAGTACTTGATCAGGTCAAAACACGGAATTAACGAGATATTATAGGTCAAGTGTGCTGAGGAAACAATTTTATAATCGTCACGCGTAATTATCAAGCAGATCTATCAGGTAGGCTATGAAATATTAAATAACACAGTCGATTCTCCAGTCTTTCAAACGCATTAGTTTTAGAGTGCCTCCGTTCTGGATATTGCTGTTCCTAGTTGATATCTTCTAGGGGCAAGTAGGCAGTTTCTCAAAGATTCTCCTAAATACCCTCAATGGTAAAATTAATTTTTAAATCTTGCTTTTACACAGTACGAAACTATTGAGTAGGCTATGAAAACTGTCAATTTTTCAAAGCCTACCTGATAAATCTGCTACTTGACTTTATTATCTCGATGACTCAGGGTTTTGACTTCATCAAATACTAGCATGACCTTATAATTTAGTTGTTAGTTAAATAAAATACAAATTCAATAGTACTTTCTCAAAATAAATAAATTTCAGTACACAAATAGAAGCTATATTTTAAATTTACAGAAACATCGAAAAATCTCGGAAACTGGTGGACGTACGAAAACGACCACTAGTCGAAATGTTTGCTCAGACCAAAGGTTGGACGTTTTAAAATGACCAAACATCGAAGTCAAATTCACTTTGATCGTTCTAGAATAAACAAGCCTAGCTTAGTGCGACTACAAAACAGCCAGAGCACGTAATAACGGTCATTCATAACGGTTGTATAATTTGGAGTGTATTGGGACAGGGGATAGGCCTCTGCAGCGATTGCACACTATTGTCGGGTGCCCATGTTTTCCTCCAGTTTGAGCCTTGGAAAAAATAAAGCGATCTCTATCAGTTGGAAACGTCATCAGGAGTCCTTACAAAATTATACTCAAGAAATAAATTTCAAGTAGCACACCAAAACCTCATGTAACTAGAATATGTTCAGAAAAAAGCTCATGTTGCGAAGTTCGGCTGCTGTAGAACTCAATCGAAGAAACAAGAGATGCAACTCAAAATGAAAGCTTATGCCTTTTATTATTTTTTTACTTTTTTAGTGATAAAAGTGATGCTATTCTGCTTTTTCTTATGTTCTATTCCTTATTAAAGCTTCTAGTTTATTTAGATCTCCAGAGTTAGCAAAGTTCTATTTATACTATTGTTATTTAATCTGGTACCTGTGTGTTTGTTTGAAAATATACCTACATTAGGTAAGATTTAACTGTGTGCGTAACTATTGTATCTGTTTTCATTCATTCATTTGAGCATTTTAGAAAGCTCAGACCTAGGTTTGAGCAGAAATTTTGGATATTGGCCACTTTCATACTTTGCGCCCAACATATACATTCTATTACGAGCTTTTACATCCAGTGTATGAGAATGTCCAAGTTACCTACCCACAGCGGACGACTAACAAGTATTATTTTTCCTCGTCCGCTGTGTATCTCACCATAGTAGTGCTTGTTACATTTCGTCGTTGTAGGTAGCGTCATATTACAGTGTCTACCAACGGTATTTGCCTGTTTCCTTTGCCTAACGTTGTTTTTTTTATTGGAAATAAGGCATCGACTACATGGTCATTAGCCATAATACCATTGATTAACTATTATATACTGTGCGATTTGTAATGTTAGCTTATGTTCGTGGTTTATCGGAGGTCTTACAATTTAAAAAAGCGTCGAATTATTTTAAGGAAGGTGATTAATTTTCTTATTTCAGTCGGAACGATGGTTAAAATATTCAGATCATTCGGTAGTCACATCATGTTTCTTAAGTTTGTATATCACTGACAATCCTGGCAGATGTGCCTTATTTTAAGGTTGACTTGACACTGTTCACACGTTGTTGTATACCGGTCTGGTATAAATAGACTCCCCATGTGTGAGACCGATGAGTACGAGAAATATAACAAGATAGTGAGGAACGTACCTACATGTTAGAAAGAGCGCGCGAATATGAATGTATAAGTCCCCGATTACAGAGGCCTGTTTTTGTCCAAGCCGTACGCCATCGCTCATGTACTTGTCAAAGCTATCAGTGGTGCAGCTTTCCTATAAAGTCAATTCCTATTTTTTCTGGTACAATTGCAGCATTTGTCACTCCTAAGCAAGTACAGTTTTTCAGTTTGGAACAACGTATAGGCAAGAGCATTTGAGGCTTTACTGTAGTCTAAATATATTGCATATTATAAGTTTGTTTCTATCGTTCTAACATGCGATTCAGTTGTTGTGTCATACGATGACTCGTGAAAGCCAGATTTAATTTGTAGTATAATACATAATTTATAACGTATCTCAAGATCTGTTGTTTCACAGTTTTTTTCTAGAATATTGTTAAATGGCTGACTTGACTTGACTTCGGTTAATCATCACGATAGGCCAAATGCCTTTTGCCCAAAAATTACTGATGTTTTAACTGACAGAAGAGCGAGTTTCTTCAAAAAATGTTTAAAGTGAAAACTCCAAAAGATACTTTATGATAACAATTTTATGAAAATAGTTAAATGACTGTTTGGTCGCAATTTGGCAATTTGTTTCGCATTTGACATGTGCCTGTGACTCGTACTCAGTGTTACCAGATTTCGCAGAATTCTGCGATTTTAGCAGAATTAGATTCAAAATTTAGGGTCTAGCAGATTGTCTCGCAGAATTGAAAATATAGCAGATTTCAGCAGAATTGTATTGTATCTCAGCAGAAAATTAGCAGGATTAGACATTAACAAATTATCTGCGTTTCACTTGAGTAGTCAGGCCAGAAATGATAAAAAATACTACCATTCATAAATAAAGTACGATTTCTTTTTGCTATGCTGGCAACTTTCAGTACAACTTAGGAGAATCGCCTGTAAATAGATTCCGGAACTCGGCGATGCTATAGTAAATATTTGCATTTAGCAACTTATTTACTGTAACCTCGTTGCTGTAATCAAACTGCCTCCATGAGGGCATACTTCTTAGAAGGTCTAAAAGGGATTTAAAATAATTTACGGTAATTTGTCAAAAGTTTGGCTACAATTCTTTCTAAATTTCCAAATTTAGTTCACGAAGCTGATATCCAAAGGATTGACTCCGAATATAGGGAGATTAAATTGAATAAAGCAGTAGCCGATCTGTTAGAATAGGAAGGAAGTTCCAATCGTTCACAATCAATACAGAAAGATTTTGGGGCCACATTTCTAAAATGAACAATGTTGATGGAACTAAAAAGTTTCCAAATTTAGTTGATTTTGCAAACGCCATGATGATTCTGCCTGTCAAATACGGCTTATTGTGAGCGCCTATTTTCACAAATGAGTAATATTAAAACTGACCTGCGGAACAAATTTAAAAATGAACATGTTGCTGCCATTTTTCATGAGACAAGCAGTAAAATAACAGGGTGGATCTGGATGTGTAAATTTTATTCCATCAAATAGTATGATAAGCTTGACGGTTTTATATAAAAATAAAGACACAATAGAAAAGTAGTTTATTATTTTGTGTGAATTGTTATGGAAGTGTAAATTTTATTCCATCAAATAGTATGATAAGAGGCGCTCAAAGCTTGACGGTTTTATATAAAAATAGGGACACAATAGAAAAGTAGTCTATTATTTTGTGTGAATTGTTAATAAATATTTTACATTAATATTTTTGCTTTTTTATACAAATATTTGGTTATCCTGCACTTTAGGGGCACCGCTGAAACCCACGTGAGGACCAATGGTTTGCACAAGATACAGATATTGGCCATACACCGAATATGAACAATATCAATTAGAAAAAAACGTGGCAACGACGCCTTCAAAATGGAGAAATCGGTCGTGCGCGAACGTCTGCTCAGAAGTCGGTTAATGGCATACTGGTCACATATTTTGGTGCGTGATGCCCCTAAAGGTTTCTTTGAAATTATTTTCTAAACGTAGAGCATTTGAAAAGAAACGTTTCTTATTTAAAACATTTTCGTCTAATTTAAACGGTATAGCCGCTAGAGAGCACCGCGCACTTATTGGACCACCCTGTATAATTATTTTCGTTAATATTAGTACATTGCTATTTTATATTTAGCTTAGGATTATAATACGCCAATATTATACACTATGAAATAAACTTTAATTTTTCCGATGGGGCCCCCCCGAAATCGATTTCTATATACGCCACTGCTCTGGTGTATACAGCTTCCTACAGCTGAACAAAATTCCAAGCTTCTGGGATGCCGTTTTTGCAATACTGACGACGTGGTCATCACTGTGGTCATGCCAGGATACGTTATTGTTGATATTGATCCTCAAAAGCTTGACGGAAGGTGACGCGACTATTGGGTGACGCTCCATATGTCCACAAGTTGGTAAGCAAACGTGAGACTTCTGTAAGTGGTGATGTAAGGTGACGTATTTTGATCACAATATCTCTCCTGTACATTCCCAGTGACGCAATAGGTTCAACATCGTCTGCAGGTAAGATGGGGAAACAGTGACAGCAGACTGTACTTGTGTCTTCTACGTTTATATATAGAAAATTCGTAAATAAAGCTGAGTTTTTTTGTCAGTCGATCCCGAGAAAGTCCGATTATAATATTTTGTTTAATTTGCTTTGAGAGTCAGGAGACCTCTAGTTAATTTAACGTTTCTCATGGTGCTGGCGCTTTTTGCTACGAACGCTAACTAGCTTTACACACTCTCGGTGTTACAATTCCTGCTC
The DNA here is from genome assembly GCA_951848785.1 of Callosobruchus maculatus. Classification (NCBI taxonomy): domain Eukaryota; kingdom Metazoa; phylum Arthropoda; class Insecta; order Coleoptera; family Chrysomelidae; genus Callosobruchus; species Callosobruchus maculatus. The sequence continues at coordinate 2,228,306 of CATOUR010000058.1, forward strand.
ACACTTTTTGAGCCCTCTCTGACTTGTTTACAGTTGTTCCTCGCATCATAAAAAAGCAATTTATTATTTTTGGTGTTTGATGTCCTCCGTTCCCTGTATTATTGGTTTTTGGACGTTTCTGTGCTTCTAGAATTCGGATTAAACCACTTTTTTTTGGAATAAAACCATCCCTAATTAATGGATGCCTTTATAGTGCGGGAACGGCGATACGAGTACTCGATGAAATCTTCAGGATGATGCTTCTTGAGCTCAGGCCTTTGCTTTCAAAAAATGGTTTTAAATGTAAATTTATTTAAGTAATTATTATATTCATAAAATCTCAGAACAGTTTTAATGATTAGATTGCTTTAGCAGCTGTTATAAGTGTATGTGGGACGTAGGACCAATGTTAGTATTGAAAGTTTGGCAAACAAAAGTCTTAGTTTACAAGATTACTAGCTGACCCGACAGACGCTGTCCCGTCTTAGCTATTAATATTGAAATTGAACTGGAATCTGGAATATCAATTATCTGAAAAGCATAGTGTTTTTTGAAACGCTTTTTGCTTCGGTTTCGGGTTAGTAAATAAATAGTCATGATTTTCTTAACATGGAAGAGGCTACATGATCATGAGGAAAGCATGGATTATCAAAATTAATCCCTCATATGTTCAACGACTGCCCTTGCGATTTAGTTATCGTTATTGCAAATGCAGGCTGCACTAAAAATTGCAACCGTTTAAAGCATGTTGTTTGGAATCATAGGGATGCGTAGAATCAATACGTCTTCACTTTTGAATTTCCCTGTTTTTTAATACATTTTACGTTTCTTTATTTGAATTTTACTAAAAAATCACTGAACGTTATCATCGACCGATAATTAATAGCATCCCGTAATTTCGACAGCGCATGTCTGATCCAAATTCAAGTAGAAGTCTTCACTTAAATATGTGTTCTAAAGAATCTGGTTTCAAGTCAAAGTTTAGGAAAATATTGAATGCCACAGACCATAAAAAAACTAAACATTGTTTTTAACATGCAACAGATAAAAACCCAACTTTTTTTGTCTTTGTCTTTTGACGTCTCTTCGCATCCCGCTTTGTTTTAAAGAAGAAAAAATAAAAACCACTTCATAGCCCGTTCAAAAAGTGGGGCTATAAAATGAAGTGGTTTTCATTTCATTTGTTCGAAAACAAAGTGTGACACAAAAAGACATTAAAAGAACAGAAAAACGTGTTTAATCCGAAAAACAGCGTTTATTTTTTCAAGTTCAGTGGCGTACATATTTTCGTGGGACTGCTCCCCAACAGGCCACTGGAAGGGATAATTATCTTCTAGTCAGTAGTGACTTAGATTTATAATGCAGTGAATAAGAGTGAAAAATTAAAAAAAAAATGGCTCAATATTGTTTAAGAATGCTAAAAGATCAACTGGATGTCCAATCTTCTAAACCCTGAACTGAAATTATATAAACTTTTCTTTTTGAATTTGAATTGTAAGTTAGTACGCCCTTGAAATTACGGTCTATCATTAATTACCACCCTGTATACGTATTAGCTATTTCCATGACGCACAATTGACAGCTTAGATAAGGAAAGAGAGCTTGACAGGCTCGAAATTTCCAGATGATTCCATGACGTTTACACATCTAATAGCGTTTTTCACTGGACACATTTTAGTGCACTCCGTGCGAGTGCAGAATATTGAAAAAGTTCACCTAGGGTAACACTTTTGCACTGGGTTCTTCCAGTGGAATACACATCAAGAAACATCAACTTGTTTTGACAGCTATCTGTATATTTATACTACCTACTCGTTTGTCTGAAAACTGTTTAATAGTTTCCATGTAATTGCTAATTCTGGGATTTTTTTCTCCTGAATTCTTCTTAAACACATTATTTGTTCATCTTCAGAAGATGATGAGCTGATTTTGTCAATTCAAACAAGGAAATTAAAATTTTGATCTTTTCGTTCACTCTACTCATTCTGACTGAAAATAGTGATAATCAACTAGGTATTACCGTATTCAAACATTGAAAGTTTAACCAGGCGAAACATCATTCTATAATTTGAAGTTTCTCGCTCAAACCTACTGTCATTCCCTTGGTTCACTTCCACGACACTCGCTTTGAAATCGGTGCGATTGCACTCAGTTCGACCGCTCCGAGTGCAGAAATGCCAGTGAAATGAGTGCGCTCAAACAATTTTGCACTGGAACTGCCAGTGAAACGCAAAATAGAAATCCAGTGCAGCCCGAGTGCAACCAGTGAAAAACGCTATAACATCTAACCTGTGTTTTTGACAGCAACGGCATCGTCAACGTCATATATGACAACAATAACAAACAAATCACTAACAATATACAGTATGTTACACACTTCGTAGTGATAAAATTCTCTCATATTTTCTAAAAATCTTATAATTTTCTGTATAATTCTCCTTATGCCGGCTACACACGATCCGGTAGGCCTGTCAGTTCGAACTAAACAGTCCGCCTGACGTTCGGTCGCCTGAGCGTGTGTATGTTCCGGTCGACATGTCAGTTAAGACTGTTCAGGAGGCCGGAGAAGAATCACAAATATGTTCGTCCATCCGTCCGGCCTGACGTTTGGTCGCCTGAGCGTGTGTATGTTCCGGTTGACCTGTCAGTTAAGACTGTTCAGGCAGCCGGAGAAGAATCACAAATATGTTCGTCCATCCGTCCGGCCTGACGCGCTACGATTGGTCCATTGCAAAACGAAAGTGACAGCTGATGTTTCCATGACATTTGGATCTCGATACGGTACCAAAAAATAGCGTATCTACCTTAAACAGGAAACGTTTTGAAAACGTATCCAATTATTGAGGTTTCCACTATATAGTGATTAATTCTTCGATATCTCGCAAGATGTACCTAATAGAAGAAAATATCAAATACAAAAGTTATTTGGTTAAGATGCACATCCTAAAAATATTTTGAAATATACAGGGTTGTTGCAGGGAAGTAGGGTAGTGATCGAATTGATTTTTATATATGGAACCATAACTTTTTTAAAAATTTTCTAGTTCCCATCGTCGATCTCTATTTAACCCTAAAATATTTTTGGGATCGGTTGCGACGTTGCCACGTTATAATTTATTTTCTAATAATTTCCGGATTTGCAATTTGCAAGTAATACGTCCAAATTGATATATTTCTTGAACTTTTCTGAATAATATTATACAGCGCGATACTTGAATATAAAATGAATATTATTTTGGATTTTAACAGCAATGTGCATCTACAGGGTGTTTTTGGCAGAATTTTAAATTACGGCAATTTGAAGGTCATTCTACTCTGTTTTTTTAAATGTAACACTCTGTATGTTTTATATTAAATCGAAATATCTACTAATACCCTGTCTCGCATTGTAATTTTTTTTCGCGATTGCGACGTTTCCAAGTTATACATTATTTTTCCAAATGTTCAAACAAATATCTATGATTTTTATTAATAGAACACACTGTATATTTTATTTAACATAGAAGTACTCCCTAGTAATGGTTTACGGCGTGAACAAGTTTTAACTGGTGTTCCTAAAATAATAAAACCGTTTTCCTTGCACATACTATCTATTTCGAATACCAACTCATTCGGTTGGTTGTAGTGCGTCTAACAAACCGGAGGTATCCGATTCATTATGGTGCCTACAAACTGAAATCCTTCCCCCTTACGCTATTCCTTCTGGGACCGCTTTCGCATAACTACAGAAAGACGGTGTATAGATCTTGCTACTTATGTCTACATCACAAACTGACATCTACGAATCTGATCTGCATCCATGTGGTACTAGTCTGTCGCTTTGTTGCAATTCAGCTCTCTTGGGGCCTAGGATGCTTCTCGCCATTCTTGCAGCTGCTCTCCAATTTTCCTCCGACTGTAACATGCCTTGAACTATGTTTGCAGTTCTCCCTAAGATCTGACCATGTGTTGCTATGGAAAAAGGTTTGCTCAGCTGTATCTATGTTTCCGCGGTATAAGCAATGATCGTCTCGAATGGCGAGGCGCCTTAGGTACTGGCGAAAACAGCGATGTTCAAATAGGATCTGCGTCATGGCTCTGACGTCTCCTATATATTTTTGTTAGATTCCTCTCAACCTTAACGGCAGCACCCCATACTTCTTCGCCGTAGAGCATTGCCGAGACGGCAACCGAATCCAGAACAGATCTTCCGCTGATTCTTGGACTTCCTACCCGTAGCATAAGTCTATAAAGTGCAGCTACCATCTTCAGCGTCTTTTCTGATGTACACTCTATATGCTTCCCAAAAGTCAAACACTTATCAAGCAACGGGTTTGATTGGATCGCAGTGGTGTATGCCGATAGCTGACCCTACCAGAGGCAATCTAGTCTAATCTAACCTAATCTACCTTGAAGATAAAAATAAGTGAAAATGTGTAACTGAATTGATGAATATTTTGTTAGAATATTCCATAAATAATTTCATAAAAATGTCTTCTGTCACGCAACCTTCCTGTTCATTCTGAATGTTATTACTTTTTGTCACATTGCCTATAAATATAAATGATAACTGCAGAGGAACAACTCTGTTGCATATACTTGGTGGTCGTGTAATCATCATATTACCACCATGGCGGAGATGCAAAGAGTATATAGAATTTAAAACCCTGCTATGCAGACTTACGAGCTAAAGACCTATGGTCTGCTCGGTAAAATTGATGTCAGGTCAGGTAAAATAGTATAATTAAATTCGCTTTAAAAACACATTTATTTCGATCGCAGAAAATAATATGTAGCATGCGCAAAAGGGATATCAATAAATTTTTTTGTAAAAAGATTAAAAGAAAAAGATGTCATACCCTGGGCTTGCACCAATCTCAAATCCGAACATTATTGGTGGGAGGCTAGTGCCTTTAACCGTTGAGCTATCACGGCTCCAAGGAAATCATTTTGCTAAAAATTATATTGAGTTACTTTATGACTGGAATTTGTGATTTACGTAATTTCTTATATATTATCATTGATTAACATATTTGTAAATATGTTAATCGATTATATTATACAGGGTGAGTTTTAAGTACCGGCTCGGTCGATAACTCCACTACTATAGAAGATAGCGAAAAAAGTTGTATATAAAAGTTGTAGCTACGGATATGCTCCTTGCTCAGAAAATATTTAGATTTATACAGGGTGATCCGTAACTACGTGGTGATGCAAACATGCATTTTTTTAAATGAGACACCCTATATATTATTCCATATTCAGATTCTACTAATGATTTCCGTTCTTCCAATATAGGGAGTTGTTACATTATACAGGGTGTTTCAAAAGTTATGACCATTTTTATATCCAAATCGAGGACAAATGAACGTACTGTATGTCAAAAAGTAATGGATCAAAAATTATTTTTTTTTTTACATGAGAAGATTAAAAGTATCCTCTAGTTTTAAAATCGGCTATAAAAGAAGCCCTAGACGCATATTCGTATACAGGGTGATGTAGAATGCAAAATCCAAATTTTCTCTTTTTTTTCAAATGTAACCCCCAATATTTTATTATCCCAAAGAATTGCTTTTAATATGCTCTTTCATCTTTGTAAAGCACTTGTTGTACCTACGTCCATCAGTTTCCGAGATATTTCGATTTTTCGGTAAATTTAAAATATAGCCTCTATTTGTGTACTGATATTTATTTATTTTGAGAAAGTACTATCTGATTTGTTTTTTATTTAACAAACAACTAAATTATAACGTCTTGATAGCATTTGATGAAGTCAAAACCCTAAATAATCGAGATAATAAAGTCAAGTATGCTGAGGAAACAATTTTGTAGGCGTCATGCATAATTATCAAGTAGTTTTATCAGGTAGGCTTTGAAAAATTGACAGTTTTCATAACCTACTCAATAATTCCGTACTGTGTGAAAAACCAGCTTTGAAAATTAATTTTTTCATTGAGGGTATTTAGGCGAATCTTTGAGAAATTGTCTACTTGCCTCTAGAATATATCAACTATGAATAGCAATATCCAGAACGGAGGCACTCTAAAACTAATGCGTTTGAAAGATTGAAGAATCGTTTTATTTGGACTGTGTCGTTTCATATTTCATAGCCTACCTGATACATCTGCTTGATAATTATGTATGACGTCTATAAAATTGTTTCCTCAGCACACTTTGACCTATATTATCTCGTTAGTTCAGTGTTTTGACTTGATCAAGTATTATTTCGCCTTTTATTTTAGTTGTTTGTTAGTGAAAACAAAATTTGGTAGTATTTTCTCAAAATAGATAAATTTTATTAAACAAACAGAAGGTATATTTAAAATTTGTAGAAAAATCGAAATACCTCAAAAACTAATGAATGCAGCCATAATAAGTGCTATACAAAGATGAAAGGGCATATTAAAAGCAATTCTTTGGCATAATAAAATATTAGGGGTTATATTTAAAAAAAGAGAGAAAATCTAGATTTTGCATTCTACATCACCCTGTATACGAATATGCGTCGCGGGATTTTTTTATGGCGTATTTTAAAACTAGGGGATATTTCTAATCTTCTTATGTAGAAAAATAATTTTTGATTCATTACTTTTTGATATACAGTACGTTCATTTGACCGTGATTTGGATACAAAAATGGTCATAACTTTTGAAATACCCTGTATAATGTAACAATACCCTATATTGGAAGAACGGAAATCATTAGTAGAATTTGAATATGGAATAATATATAGGGTGTCTCATTTAAAATAAATGCATGTTTGCATCACCAGGTAGCTATGGATCACCCTGTATAAATCAAAATATTTTCTGAGCAAGGAGCATATCCGTGGCTACAATTTTTATATACAATTTTTTTCGCTATCTTCTACAGTAGTGGAGTTATCGACCGAGCCGGTACTAAAAAATCACCCTGTATATGCTTAGGTCGCAGTGTCTATAATATATGACACAACATGAAAAATGTATGGTTAGTGGATTATAAATATAAAACTCTAAAAACAATACCTTGTAATTTACGATTGACGCCTTTGAATATTCGAATGATGCTTTAGAATTTACAACTGACTATTGGAAATTACATTTGACGCTTTTGAATATTCAATTGACGGTTTGAAACTACAATTGACGTATTTGAACTAGTTTGAATTTAGATTTCATGCTTTGGAATGTTCAACTGACTACAATTAAATTAACGTGACCGTTATGGATTATCACTTGACGCCTTAGAAACTACAGCTGGAAAAGGTGTTGTTGCGATAGAATTGTCACTAAGAATACTTTTGTAAAAGCAGCCAGAAAAGATTACAACTGTTTCATATGTTCATTAAACTTTTAATCGGTAAGAAATAATACCTATGTGTAGGCAGTCAGACTTCAGTTGTCAATTTCAGTAGACATATAAGGTGACAGCAGATATGATAATGTGATTATTTTATAATTATACAACCAATGTATGTAATATGTTTTTAGTTTTTTTTTCTTAATGAAAGTGTCATTATCAATCAAAATTTATTTTGTCCGAAATGGGACATGGCGGTCGAAAGCTGGAACATTGCCGGGCGGCCTTTGGAAACGAGCGGTGGAAAATGGGGAATACAGCTTCTTCATCAAACTCATAAATTATAAATTTTCAGAAAACTTTAGATACATTTTTAGGGTTTAGATCAACTCTGAAGCAACTCTGGATTTTCCATGCAGGGCTGTTATTTTAAGAAATTGCGTATATGTTAGATTTGCCCGTTGTTGAAAATAAAACTAACGTAATCCGGTCGAAAACCCGCGAGGTCACCCTAGAGGAATCTACATCTGTAACACAGCAGGAATGAGCAGAAAAATCAACTAAGGTCTTTTTGTATTACGACAATGACATGCCTTATCCTTGAATAAGAAAGAAAAATAAGTCGGGGTTCATTAAACACTCTTTATTCCACCTTCCCTTATTTAACTTCTCACAGAAAAGACCATAATTTCTATTTCTATGAAGCTATAAAAACGATCTTGGTTTCTTTTCCATCTGAGTCACAAAAGCAATAAGGTGCCATCGTCCCATTATAATCGAGTTTCTCCAAGAGCTAATTCAAAGAATTACAATTATGTTTTTGATGGTACTACTTCAGATAAGAAAATAGTCGAAAGCAAGCAGAAACCTTTTTTGTCAGGTAATTGGAAAGTATTTTATTCATTTAAGTTACTTGTATACAGGATTTTTCATCTTTACTTCCCACACCCATAGATGAGGGGAGTATCGTGCTAGCGAAAATTTTCGATTTTGAGATAAAACACTTTTTGGGCGTTTTATGATAGTCTACATAACGAAAATCCATGTCACTCATTTTCGTCGTTCTGTCTGTCTATCTGTTCGTGTTTTTCTACCCCCGTAATCTCAGTAACCGCTGCATGGATAGCGATGAAATTTGTGTACCCATATGCAGTGGGGTCGTAGTAGGTAATGCTGCTATAATTTTTAAAATTGGTGCAGGGGCGGCGGTATAATTAGCAAAAAACAAAAAAAAATATTCCTCAAACTTCGTTTTTAGGCGTTTAGGGGTTCCTGGTTATTTTCTACTTTTTTGGGTGAGGGTGAAATTGGGATGGTTGAGCACACCCCAAGTTTTACAACCCCCCCCCACACGGGGGGTTGTAAAACTGAAAAATTTGTTGTATTCATAATAGCCTATCCATTGACCTGTGAATGAAAGACCTAGCGGCATAATACATATTTTTAAGCCCATACTAATATAACAGAAACCAAGGGACCTAGAATTTTCTGATGTAGGTATACATGGGAGTATTGCTTTATATCATTCTGTATTGTGTAACAGTAATTATTGAATTGATTTTAGTGAAATTTTGGCACAGTATTACTACCGTGGCGACGATAGAAAAAGCATATGATTTTTAAAAATCATGTCAGTGCGGGCACAGCAAAGCAATAATAAAATATCAAAAATATAAAAATAGCTCAAACTTCGTTTTGTTGGCATTTTAGGGGCTCTTGATCATTTTCTATTTTTTTGGGTAGGGGTGAAATTGGGGTGGTTAGGGTGTAAGGAGTTGTACAACTGCACATTTTTAGTTTTATAGGTATTGGTAATAGGTTTCCATTGACCTGCGAAAGAAGGAACTAGCAGTATAATACACTTTTTTAGGTCTATCGGAACTTAGCCTTGCCTATTACAGAAGCCAAGGGACTCATACATACGAGTATTGCTTTAGATCGTTCTGTAACCTGAAATTGATTTTAATGAAATTTCGACACAGTATTATTACCGTGGCGAGAATGGAAAATGGGTATGGTTCTTAGAGATCGTGATAAAAAAAACTTAAAATTATAAAAATAGCTCAAACTTCATTTTCAAGCGATTAGGGGGTACATGATCATTACGTTTTATCCAGTTGAAGCTTGTTGAATAAAAACTGTATCTTCCTAGTTCCTACAAAGATGCAAGAAATCATTTACGAGAGTTTCTGTGTTGGATGTTTTTTTCAGGACGGGCGGGTTAATGATTTGCTTACCAGGGCATCTCAGACTCTCATGCAATGGGAAAATAATAAAATCACATCACCGTTATGTATGGGAAGTACTGAGTCAATTAACCTGACTCCATTTTTATATACTTAGTTTTATCTTTTTTTTTTAATTTAGTTTTACCTTTTATTCTGATTTATTTACTACATTTTCCGTCAACTAATAGTGATCTCCGCAGAAGTTACGTATCTTAGCTCCATAATCATGATGATAATGTTTCGGCTGTTGCCTACGCGTTCAGACCGAGAAGTAAGTGCTTTAGGTACTCAGGCGTACAGTCTGACAAGTGTAACAAGAGCCGTGAGAAATATGAAATAGACAAGGATAGCAAAAAATGAGAGGATATGAAATAACGTGTGCGTGTGAAACAGCGGCGAAATTCCCAAGTCTCTTGCTACACTTGACAAGTTGTACTTGAAACGAATTAGGTTTGTTAGTAATAGGTAAGATTGTTGTTCACATGGAATGTTAGCTCTTTAATTGTCTGTATGTTATTGAGGTGGAAGCACGATACTTCAGTTTTACCACACTGATGAATGTTTTCAAAGGTTTATTTATATTTAGGTGAGGGGAAGGGAATATTGTGATCGCGCAAATTTGCGGTTATAAGATAATACGCTTTTGGACGTTTTATGACATCTACAAAATCAAGATCCACGTCACTCATTTCCGTTGGTTTATCTGCTTGTCCATCTATCTATTAGCGTTTTTCTAGCCCCGTAATCTCAGTAACAGCTGTAGGTAATACTGCTATAATTTTGACAAACGGTGCATTGGTGGTGGAGAAATTGGTAAAAAACAAATAGTAATTTTCAGAATTATCAGGGGTTCCTTATCCTTTTCATTTTTGTTTTTGGAGAGGGTAAAATCGGTACCAGTGGAAGGCTTGAACGCTCAAATATTTGTTATACAAAATACTCTACATTGCGCTGGAAGAAATTGACTTTGGTGATATTGTGTGCTTTTCAAGCCTATCCTAATGTTGCCTTTGACTATTATATGTATGGAATAATTTGATACATACATGTTGCAATCCTTTAACATGTAACTTGGAAACTACGAACTTGATTGTGAAGAAATTTTGACACTCTATTACTACCGTGAAGAATAATGTAGCAGTGTCCGCTGTTGGAGCTCTTGTCAGTGGCAGAGGAGAAATCAACAAAAAACGAAAAGTTTCGAAATCGCCTAAATATTATTCTTAGATGTTTCAAAGGTCCCTGGTCATTATCTACTTTCTGATTAGGACAGTGTAAGGATAGACATTTTTTGTTAACACCACTAAAGTGTGAAAGGTAATGAGTTAAGACACTTGACACCATTTTTTGTATTCAATGCTCAATCACTACTTGAAATACATTATTGCTTGAAGTTCATACAACATTAAAGTTGTTTGGAATACTTGTCGATATTCATGAAGGTTCTGGAAATATGTTTTTACAACTTCTTTCAAATGGTGTACGCTGCTTAGATATAATTTTTTAGGATTACTGGTACCACCTTTTTAAATACATTGGAACATGCAACGTCGTATCATCAAACCCAGACTTACTTTTGCGACGCTTTGTATACAAATACACGAGGCTAGGAGTGAAACTAGATTAATTAATATTAAAGTTTGCTGAATATATCTGCAATCTACATGATGATGCATTTTAATGATTATTGCTGGTATATTTCTTGTCTACTTATTACGATGATGAGTAATTTTTTACCAATTATATTACGTTTAGGAAAGGCCCTTATTCAATATCAAAAATACTTAAATGGAAACAGAATGGTTTTATTTATTTGAGTATCTTATTTCTCGAAAACATATCTTTCGTCCATTTTGTTTTCCTGCAACAATTCGAATTAGGACGTAGTCACGCCTTCAAAACAACTGCCATTAATGCCTTCGTTAAGCAGAAATAAATTACAAACTCCAGAGTTCGGAAGTAGGCAGCATCTGTAGCGAACTCTTTTATTAGAGTTTACAACTAAGAGCTGTAAAGTAGTTGCTAGAATGTTTACAAGCCACAAGCCTACTTGTTATCCTCTAAAGAAGATATAATTAGATATTTTTTTAAGAAACTTTCGAAGGGATATAGATTTCCCAAAGTCGATGCATTGACGGTGGACTGACTTTACCGAAAAATTAAATCAGTTTGGACAATGTTGAAGCCCCCTCCCTTCACGAAATGTAGTTCAGTTTCTTATTCAGTGACACTAAAGGATTAAAATTTTGCCATCTGTTATAGCTCCAAGTTGCAACAACGGTGCTACTTTTAGTCCTTGAAGACAAATTAACACGGCATGCTAAAGGAACAGGACATTATCATGGTCAAGCTTTATAGAAACAATGCTTACCCGTCCAGATAAAACCCCAGTTCAACCCTTGCAATAAAAATGAAGTCAAATTGATTGAGTCAGTACTTTCCACCCATTACGGTGATACCAGCTTATTATTTTCTCATAGCATAGAGCTACAATCCGCGATTACCGCCCAAAATTGTGTTATATCGTTAGGTATTTTCTTCAGATGTCAATGGACAATCTACTATCAACACAACAAATTTTCCAGTTTTACAGCCCCCCATCTCTCAACCACCCCAATTTCGCCTCCATCCAAAAAAATGGAGTCAAGTTGATTGAGTCAGTACTTCCCACACATTACTGTGATATCAGTTTATTATTTTCCCATAGCATAAAGCTTTACTCTGAGATCCCCTTGCAACCAAATCATCGGCAGCCTCCCCCCCCTAAAATTGTCTTATGCCGCTAGGTCTTTCCAGGTCCCTCAGTTTCCGTAATAGGCTAGGCAATGTCGTCGAATGGACCTAAAGAGTTGATTTATGTCGCTAGGTCTTCCTTCACAGGTTATTGTACAGCATATTACGAATACAAGAAATTTCTCAGTTGTTCAACCCTCCGCCCCCCAGCCACCCCAATTTCACCCCCACCCAAAAAAACGCAGAAAGTGATCAGGCACCTCTAAAACGCTTAAAAACGAAGTTTGAGTTGTCTTTATATTTTTAGTTTTTTTTATTATTTCTGCGCCGACACTGGCACGATTTATAAAAACCATACGCGTTTTCCATCCTCGCCACGGCAGTAATACTGGGTCAAAATTTCATTAGAATCAATTTAGCAGTGTCCACGTTACAAAATACAAAATGATCTAAAGCAATACATACTCGTATGTATACAGAAAATTCTACGTCCCTTAGCTTCCGTAATAGACTAGGATGGACCTAAAAAGTTGATTTATGTCGCTAGGTCTTCCTTCACAGGCTAGTGGACAGCCTATTATGAATACAAGGAATTTTTCAGTTTTTCAACCCCCCACCCCCTAACCATCCCAATTGCACCCCACCCAAAAAAAAACGCAGAAAATGATCAGGAACCTCTAAAACGCTTAAAAACGAAGTTTGTGCTGTTTTTATATTTTTACTTTTTTTATAATTTTTGCGCTGGCATGATTTATAAAAACCATACGCGTTTTCCATCCTCGCCACGGTAGTAATACTGTGTCAAAACTTCATTAACATCAATTCAGCAGTTTCCTTGTAACACAATATAGAAGGATCTAAAGTAATACTCTCGTATATTTACACCAGAAAAAATTCTAAGTCCTTTGGTTTCTGTAATAGGCAAGGCAATGTTCGGATAGACCTAAACAAGTTATTTATGTTGCTAGGTCTTCCTTCATGGGTCAGTGGACAGTCTATTATGAAAGCAACAAATTTTTCAATTTTACAACCCCCCACCCCCAACCACCCCAATTTCACCCCCATCCAAAAAAAAAGTAAAAAACGATCAGGAACCCCTAAAATGCCTAAAAACGAAGTTTAAGCAATATTTATTTTTTTTTGTTTTTTGCTAATTACTCCGCCGCCCCTGCACCGATTTTAAAAATTATAGGAACATTACCCACTACGACTCCACAGCATATCGCTGCCCAAATTTCATCACAATCCATGCAGCGGTTGCTGAGATTCCGAGGCTAGAAAAAAGCGATAGACAGACAGACAGACAGACAGACAGACAGACAGACAGACAGACAGACAGACAGGTAGATAGACCGACAGAAATGAATTTTCTAGTTCATTTATATAGAACGATCTAAAGCAATACTCGTATGTATATGTACATCAAAACAAGTTTCTTTGTTTCTGTAACAGGCAAGGAAATGTTAGAAAGGACCTAAAATAGTGTATCATGCTGCTAGGTCTTTCTTTCACGGGCAATGGACAGTTTATTATGCATTCAACAAATGTTTCACTTTCACAACCCCCCACCCCCCAACCACCCCAATTGTACCCCACCCGAAGAAAGGAAGAATATGATCAGGAACCCCTAAAATACCTGAAAACGAAGTTTGAGCTGATTTCATATTTTTAGTTTTTTTACTATTGCTGCGCTGCACGCGTTTTCTATCCTCACCACGGTAATAATACTGTGTCAAAATTTAATTAGACTCAGTCTATTAGTTTCCACCTGCACAGAAAATTTAGTCCCTTAGTCTCGGTAATAACAAGGCAATGTTCGGATGGACTCCCAACCCCCCAACCACCCAAATTTCACCCCGAATCAAAAAAGTAGAAAATGATCAGGAATTTCTAAAACGCTTAAAAACGAAGTTTTAGGAATATTTGAAAATTTTTGTTTTTTGCTAATTACTCCGCCGTCCATGTACCGATTTTCAAAATTATACCAGCATTACCTACTAAGACCCCACAGCATATTGCTGCCCAAATTTCATCGCACTCCATGCAGTGGTTACTAAAATTACGAGGCTAGGAAGACACCAACAGACTTACAAACAAACCGTCAGACAGACAGACAGACAAACAGACCGACATACATACCGACGGAAGAGAGATTTTCGTTATGTAGGTATCATAAAACGCCCAAATAGCGTGTTATCTCCAAATTGAAAATTTTCGTGATCACAATACTCCCCTCACCTATCGGTGTGGAAAGTAAAATCGAAAAATTGATGAGAGACCTCTAGGAAAATGAAGCTAGGCCATGATTTTGTTGCTTATTCCGCCACCACCGAATTACTTTCAAAAATCAGTTTCTTCTATAGCAATAATGAAAAGTCAATTTTCTATTTTGAGATAATGAGTTTAATGACACTTGTTTCCGTCGATCTGTGGGTTCATAGTAAGTGATACTTATTTTGATTCCTGATTTGCTTTGCTGATAAATCTGTTTACAAAACACTATCTGGTCATTCCTACTTTTATAAAATGTGCAATTTATGACAACAAGGTGGACAACAATCGGTCATAAAATCCGCCGGATATTTACTCGTCTATAGAAACTGAAATGTTTCCAATGCTTAACTTTATGTAGCTACTGTAGCTACAATTCGACTCAACTTTCAACATACTCGTTAAATCGTCCATTTTGCTCATGTGGGTGTAGGTGTTATGATACATATGCCTTTGGGTATCGCTTTACCAAAGAATTATTCGGGAAGCTTTTATATTTTCACAAACATTCCAACAGATTTTATTGTTCGAACTACGGAAGCTGTTTCACTTCTTGTCGCTTCTAGTGAGGAAGCGTCAAATCGTTAAATTGAAAATCCGTGGTTTTTATAACGAACATATACGTGCAAGATCTTATTTCTACTTTCTATAATAATTGGTGGCCTTTGATCAACAGGTGAAAAAACCCGAAAAATTGGTTCAATCTATTGCCCTCAGAACGTTGTATTGAAAATATTGAATCAATAATACTAAAATACAGAATTGCTACTCGACCGACCGTGTCCCGATTTATTAGTTCCATGGAAAAAATGGCGTCAAGTGTCTTGACTCAGTACTTCCCACACATGATCGGTATTAACAAAAAATTTAGAGTTCCTCTATATCTATACCATCCTAATAAAAAAAGTAGACAATGATATCACAAATGTCGATTTTTTTTCAGCGCAATGTAGAGCATTTTATGAATACAACAAATGTTTAAGTTTTCAAACCCACCACCTGCCCCACCAACCCGATTTCACTCCCTCCAAGAACAATATGAAAGGATCAGGAACCCCTAAAATGTCTGAAAACGAAGTTTGAATGGGTTTTGATAATTTTTTGTTTCTTAGCAACTTTATTGTCGACAATGCGCCGATTTTCAAAATTATAGCAACGATACCTACTACGACCTCACAGCATATCGTTACAATCCAAACAGCGTTCGTTAAGATTACGTGGCTATCGACCGCTATGGATGTGAGAAGTAAAATATGGAAAACGATCAGGAACCCCCAAATCGCCTAAAAACAAAGTTTGAGTTGTTTTTACGTTTTTAGTTGTTTGATCATTGCTGTGCCGCGACACTAATAAGATTTCTGAAATCCATACGCATTTTCCACCACCACTGTAATAATACTGTGTCGAAATTTCATTAAAATCAATTTAATAGTTACCAGGTTATACATATCCTTTTGGGGATCAAGATCAAAAATAACATGTCCTGGTACGACCACGTCGTCAGTATTTCTAAAACGGCATTCCAGAATCTTGGAGCTTTGTTCCGCTATAGGAAGCTGTATATACCAGAGCAACTACTGCTGTTCTACAAGGCGCAGATACGACCTTCGTTGGAGTATTGCTCCCATGTGAGGGGATGCGCTCCGAAGCACCCTCTAAAGCTTCTGGACACTATCCAGAAGAAAGCAATTAGGCTAATTCATATACTTAACCTCACAAAAAACCTCCACAGCCTGGAACACCGAAGAAGGGTGGCCAACCTGTCCCTGTTTTACAGATGCTATCACGGAAGATGTTCGATTGAGCTTTCCTAGATAATAACACCAAAGGCCGTCCGAACGAGGAACACTAGAGAGGCTCTGCGAGCTGATCTCCTTACCTTGTCAAGACATTTGCAGCAAACTGCACTGTAAAAGTCCCATCCAGTGCCCAGTTACCATCCATACCGAGAGTATCCCAAGCCATGAGCGAAATAACGTTCAGAACAAAAATAGTTCGGAAGGTGCTGCAGTCACTTGACATTAATAAGACGAATGGGCTCGACATGATTCCCTCCATTGTTGTGAAGAGGTGTGCACCGGAGCTCGCCCCCATATTTACCCCCCTTTTTCGGATGTCTTACGATTCCGGCATTTTCCCAAAAGAGTGGAAAACATCTTACATCCAGCCGGTGCCAAAAAAGGGATCCAAAACTGATCCGACCAACTACAGACCTATAGCTCTGCTTTCTGTAATCAGTAAAGTTATGGAGAAATGCGTCAACCATGAGCTCATTAAATACCTAGAGCTCCACCACTTAATCAATGACAGCCAATATGGATTCCGACACCAAAGATCAACTGGAGATCTCCTTGCTTACGACACACATGTGTGGAGCAAACTCATCCAGTCATTTGGCGAGGCTCACGTCGTTGCTCTCGACATTTCAAAGGCATTCGATCAACTGTGCAGCATGCAGCTCTCCTAAATAAGCTCCCGTCTTATGGACTCCCTGTTAAGCTTTGCGGTTGGCTGGCAGACTTCCTCTCAGGTCGTAAAATCTCTGTCGTGGTAGACGGCTGTTCCTCTTCTTTCCATAGCGGGGTTCCGGTTCCGGTATTGGCTCCGACATTGTTTCTGCTTCACATTAATGATCTATTCTCTAGCACTGCAAACCCAATCCACAGTTTTGCGGATGACAGTACGCTGCATGCAGGCATCATGAGCAATAGATCTCTGTGGTCGAGCTGGAACGCAGAAGACAGGCAGTGGCAGCTTCACTTTCAAAGGATCTCGATACCATTACCGCTTGGGGGCTTAAGAATATGGTTAAATTTAATGCCTCCAAGACCCTGTATTGTACGCTATCAAACAAGAAGTGCCCAAGCCAACACCAGGTTCTACTGAACAACCGGGCTCTGCCAAGGAGTCACTCCTTCAAGCTGTTAGGAGTCAACATTACAGAAAATCTGATCTGGCACGAACACGTCGCGTCAATTGCAACAGCTGCTGTTAAAAAGTTTGGGTACCTATTTAGAGCCAGAAAGTGTTTCTCACCATGTAACCTCCTCACGCAATATAAAGCCCAGATAAGACCTTGCCTGGAGTATTGCTCTCATGTCTGGGAAGCTGCTGCCCCTACTACCCTGTCTATACTAGATGCCGTCCATAGAAGGGCAATTCGAATAATTGGCGACCCGACCTCAACGCGCCACCTCCAGCCACTTTCTCACCTGCGTGTTGTTGGTGACCTCTCACTCTTCTACCGATATTCCAACGGAATCTGCTCCGCTGAGCTATCCTGTATCGTTCCGCCGCTCACCGCTCCTATTAGATGTACCCGTGCGACCACTGCATCTCATCCTAAGACGGTCGTTCTTCATACATCAAGAACTGAGCGGTACAACCGCACATTTATTCCCAGGTTGTCCAAGGCTTGGAATGGACTGCCAGAAGATGTATTTATTGGGCCTGCGGGTATTGGCCCATTCAAATCCCGCGTTAACAGACTTCCCGTAACATAGTCCTTTCACAGCAGCCGCGGTACTCTGGTATTTAGGCTCTGCCTGCGCGGTCTGCAAAAAAAAGGTTGAGGTCCCTACTCCCCGAACCAGTCTTCTCCTGCATTCCTTCTTTTGGAGAACTTCGATGCTGTGGAATGAGCTGCCGGGGAATTTATTTCCCGGTGGCTACAACCTGCAGCGTTTCAAATCTAACGTGCCGCGACACTTATCCTCTCGCAGCGCTTCTACAGCGCCATAGGCTTTCAGCCTTTGCGAGAGGCTAACCATAAAAAGAAATTAGAACGATCTAAATCAATACTCGTATGTGTATATCAGAATAGTCCAATGGCTTCTATAATAGGCAAGGCAATGTACGGATGGACCTAAAAAAGTGTATTATGCCGCTAGGCTTTTTCACAGGTCAATGGACAGCCTATTACGAATACGACAAATTTTTCAGAGAATTCTTTCTGCGATCGGCCTCTATACATGAAGACGGCTTAAAGAATAAAACCATATAACGTCGAAAGACAGATGTCATCAGTTTGTTACAGTCTTGTCCACTACAAATAGTTTGGTAGTTATTTCCAATAAATCAGATAATTAATATGGAAAGTGATAGTAATAGTGACTTGAAATTGACACCTCCAAGTATAACAGAAGCAGCAAATTCAACAGCACTAAATTTATTGCCAGACATATCAAAGAAAATGTACAAACTGGCTTATTACTTATTTTTGGAGTGGAAATGGGAGCGGAACGCAAAGTCTCTTTCCGAGAAGTTTAACAATAAATGAAATACGTAGAAGTCAATTAGTTGAGCACTGCTGTCCATGCTCTACCAATTAATAGATAATTTTTGTATTTTCATGGCTCCAAAGGAATAAATAAAATATTTGCATATTTATTTGTATCTATGTTTATAATTGTCGTTGTCGTAGAAAAAGTACAGTATGTTGTGCTTGTCACATGATATACTATTTTGGGTGCACTGTTTCACCAGTGTTGTTACGGTTCCTAAGATGAGACACAGAGAGTCTCGGATCCCAAGATTCTAGTCTCGGTGAATCATTTTCGTTTTGATATTGACTTTTCCTGGAAGACCAATATTTTCTAGTCATTCACAACTGCATGTTAACAGTCCAATATTAAGCTCGTCATTGGCTTAAAACAGTTGAGAGTCAGTAGCGCTGTGGTAGCGCTTGTCTGGTCTCTGTGCGGATATTTTTATCTGTGATATTCCTTTGGACCAGTGGGTATCCCAACCGGTGGGGAAGTACAAACGTTCTTAGCTGTAAACAACAAAGGGTTGCTGTATCGGTTTTTTGAGTCCAGATTTCAAATACGCTTTGCTTATTTGGTTGCTTTTTTTGCACAGTTAAATACATTGAACCTTCAACTGCAAGAAAATTTGCAGGGCACGAGTAGTATATTTGCAGATGAGGATAAAAAGAAGAAATACAACAGAACATTACCATCTATGAAGTGTCTGATGAAATTCAAGCAGAATTGACTGAAATGCAACACAATAGTAACTGGAAGAATTTGTTCGAGGCAATAATTAATTTGGAAGATTTCTGGAAGGCAATTTCTCTCGCAAATATTAAATTATATCGCTGTACGTTACCTAACTTGATTTTCCTCGACAAAAATTAAAAATAAGTACCGAAATCCCTAAGAAAGGCAAAAAACTGATCCCACCAATTATAGACCTGTGGCTCTTCTCAGCATCATGTCTAAGGTTATGGAGACTGTCATTAACACACAGCTCCTGAAATACCTGGACAGTAATAACATCATAAATGATCGCCAGTATGGCTTCTGTAAGCACAGGTCTACAGGTGGCCTCCTTGCCTACGTCACTCACTTGTGGAACAGAGCAATATCGAAAGCTTTCGACAGAGTATGGCTTGCTGCTTATGGACTACCACCTGGCCTGCGCCAGTGGTTGAATAGCCTTTTGAACGACCGACCACTGTTTGTTGTAGTCGAGGGCTGATCATCAGACGTATTTTCAATAAACGCCGGTGTTCCTCAGGGATCTGTCCTATCCCCTACACTGTTTCTGCTGTACATCAACGAGCTGCTGGAAATAACATTCAATCCAATCTACTGCTTCGCAGATGACAGTACATTAGTGTCGTGCATGGAACCAGGCAAGCCACTATCATCCCAGGAGACGGTACGTCGGCGACAGCAGCATGCCTCACAGATCAACGCAGATATCAAAACAATTGTCGAGTGGGGATTAGCAAATAAAGTACAGTTCAACGTACAAAAAACTCAGGCAACAACACTTACAAAGAAGTCTCACGATGGCTTACCAACCGTGGAAATGGAGGGTCACCCCATAGTCGAATCACCTTCCGTCAAGCTTTTGGGAATCAACATCACCAATAACATGTCCTGGCACGACCACGTCGTCAGTATTGCTAAAACGGCATCCCAGAAGCTTTGAGTTTTGTTCCGCTGTAGGAAGTTGTATACACCAGAGCAACTGCTGCTGCTCTACAAGGCACAGATCCGACCATCGCTGGAGTATTGCTCCTATGTGTGGGGCGGCACTCCGAAGCTTCTGGACACTATCCAGAAAAGAGCGTTAGACTAATCGATACGCCTATCCTCACAAAGGACCTCCACAGCCTGGAACATCGAAGGAGGGTGGCTGACCTATCCCTGTTTTACAGATTCTATCACGGAAGATGTTCGAGTGAGCTCTCTCAGATAATAACACCACAGGCCGTCCGAATCAGGAACACTAGAGAAGCTCTGCGAGCTCATCCTTACCAGGTCGAGGTCCTTACTACCCGAACCAGTCTCCTCCAGCATTCCTTCTTTTGGAGAACTTCGGCGCTGTGGAATCAGCTGCCGGGGAATTTGTTTCCTGACAATACAACCTGCAGCGTTTCAAATCTAACGCGAACCGGTACTTATCCTCTCGCAGCGCTTCTACAGCGCCATAGGCTTTCAGCCTTTGCAGGAGGCCGACCATAAAAAAAAGAAATCGGTTAGATACCTGTGCCGACATGTGTTTCATGTGTTTGGCTTTGATTAGCACTAAATCAAGGATTCAGAAGTTCGTAAAAAATATTCATTCTTAAAAAGTTCTAGGTACAGTGGGCTTTTAACGATTGTGTGCGTGTTTCATTCAAAATCGATAGCTAGAATAACCTTTTATCCATATAAATTTACCTCCAACCGTTGTGGCTCCGTAGAATGGCAGACATTTTTCAACTGGTACCTCATGACTAAAAGGTTAGGAACCACTGCTTTGGACAGTTTCTTTGGGTGCTATGGTCATCACAACATATTCGAGCTATGCTATTCTGGCATGTTTGTCCAAACGGCATTTGATGTATATGTGAACAATCCTGGAATATGTTCAGCAAGCAACATTATGATGGCATAAGATTGAAGCCCAGACAACCACAAGATGACTTTGAACCAGAAAATTGCTTGTATGATGTCCTGTATCCAGGAATTCGATGTGGTCGCCTTAATGTCAAAAGTAACGAATTGTTCCGTTGTTATATAAATTTTGGGTAGTATACAGTGTAGAGAACCTTCAAAATATTTTGGGATAAAACAACGGCTTTAGTTTTCTCCATAAATAGCATTATCATGCACAGAGGGCATTAATTTTCATAATTTCTCATAAGGTAAGACATTGGTCCATTAATATTGATCGCCTGAAGAGCTCCGAAGTAGAAACACGGAAACTAACAGGAAACACGTTTTCTAGCTCAAAGTAATGACCAATTCATTTTCGTCTTATCATGTATAACATTTGGATGTTATATAATCTAAATAATAATAAATTTAAATTTAAAATACACTACTCACCAGTGAAATCCGAACATTAAAAAAAAGGGTTGCGGTAGGAATGCGGTAAGACTAAATACAATAATAAACAAATTCATTTGTCATAACTAGTTTATAAAAAAAAATAAAACAGATCAATAATGAGTGCGCCCTCCATGTTGACGAATGCACTCCTCTAGCCTACGTGGCAGCCGCGTAATCTAGTTGTTGATAAACTCTAGAGGTACAGCCTCCCAAGCTGCCCTCACAGCATGTTCCACTTCGTCCAGCGGAGGATTGGGTAAAACGCCAATCCAATTCCATATTTTTTCAATTAGCCATAAATCGGGTGATCGTAGGCCAGGGGAGTACCGTGACCTCAGCTTCCTGTAGGAATCTCATCGATACCCTTGCAATATGAGGACGTGGATTATCTTGCTGGAAGAAACCCTCTTCGAGGCCTCGAACATATGGAACGGCAATTAGTTCTAACACCTCATTCACATAACATTGCGCAGTCATTGTGCTACGAATCACAAGTAAATGAGACTTGCTGTTGAAACCCCAAACCATCAAACCAATAGGACGGTGTACATGGCGCTCAACAGCAAACTGGAGATCACGTCGTTCACCCCGTCGCCGTCTTAACGCGTTGGCGTCCATCATGTGCCCCCATACAAAACCTGTACTCGTCGGAGAAAGCGCTCTGATGCCACTCAGCGTGCCATTGTCGGGTGTTCTTGGCACCAATCTAACCGTCGGCAACGATGAGTTGCAGTGAGTGTCAGCACTATTTGGATGCAGACGATATGAAGCTAAGCCCATTTCACTCAATCTGTGGTACACCGTGCGGATTCCAATGGGCCTCCCTATAACTTCATACTATGTGTCAACAACAGCTCAAGTGGATGGCATTCTGTCTCGGAGGGCCAGTAGAACGGCCAGTATACGTGCTCCTGAACCTCTAGCTCGCTGCATTCGCCCTTCTGCGATCCATGCGCGCCATGCTGCTATAACTGCCCCATGCCTCATGGTTATAGCAATTGCTCTGAAAGAAGCACCACGTTCTTGTTGGCCTATAATTCGACCCCATTCAAACTGACTTAGCTGCGTAAACTAGGGCTGTCGTCTTCTAGGGGGCATCTTTACATAACCAATTCATCTTTTTTACACAACCAACTGATCTCTCGCCACATTTGCAACAGATATCATCGTTTTTAATCGACAAAAAGCCATGCTTTGTTTTTACGCGTCTAGAGCTTTTTAGAGATGCCATGTTGGTAAATAGCGTCTGAATGAACAAAAAGTGTTGCATGTGTACTAGAGATGGTAATGCCAAGCTGTGTACAAATTTTCAGTGCAAATATCCTTTTTACTTCCCACACCGATAGGTGAGGGGAGTAGGTATTGTGATCGCGAAAATTTTCGATTTTGAGATAACACGCTTTTTGGGCGTTTTATGATGTCTACATAACGAAAATCCATGTCACTCATTTCCGTCGGTCTGCCTGTCTGTCGGTCTGTCTGTCTGTCTGTGCGCGTTCTTCTAGCCTCGCAATCTCAGTAACCGCTGCATGGATTATGATAAAATTTGGGCAGCGTTATGCCGTGGGGTCGTAGTAGGTAATGCTGCTGAAATTTTGAAAATCATTATACGGGGGGCGGAGTAATTATCAAAAAACAAAAAAATTCAAATATGCCTCAAACTTCGTTTTTAGGCGTTTTAGGGGTTCCTGATCATTTTCTACTTTTTCTTGGGTCGGGGTGAATTTGGGGTGGTTGGGGGTTGGGGGATTGTAAAACTGAAAAATTTGTTGTATTCGTAATGGGCTGTCTATTGATGTGTGACTGAAAAGGTTAGCGCCATAGTGCACTTGTTTAGGTCCATCCGAACGTTGCATGCTTATTGTATATGTAGAAACCACGGGACAGAATTTGTGATGTATACTTACGAGTATTGTTTTAGATCGTTCGATATCGCATAACGCGAAAATTGTTCAATTGATTTTAATGAAATTTTAACACAGTATTACTACCGCGGCGAGGATGAAAAACGCGTATGTTTTGGAAAAATCGGGTCAGTGACGGCGCAGCAATAATGAAAAAACTAAAAATATAGAAACAGCTCAAACTTTGTGTTTAGGCGTTTTACGGGTTCCTTTCATTTTCATTTTTTTTCGGGGCATTTGGGGGTGGGGGTTGTAAAATTGAAAAATTTGTTGTATTCATAATAGTCTGTTCATTGACCTGTAGAAGAAGTACCTAGCGGCTTATTACACTTTTTTAGATCCATCCGAACATTGGCTTGCCTATTACAGAACCCAATTTTGTTATCTATACATACGAGTTTTGCTTTATTTCATCCTATGTATATTGCGTAAAGCGAAAATTATTGAATTGATTTTAATAAAATTTTGACACAGAATTTATTACCGCGGCGAGAATGGAAAACGACTCTGTTTTTGAAAAACCGTGTTAGTGGCGGCGCAGCAATAATCAAAAAACCAGAAATATAAAATCAATCATCAAAAAAACTTCTTTTTAGACGGGTTGGAGGCTCTTGATCGTTTCGCGGCGTCCAGTTGAAGCATGCAGAAAAAAACCGTGGTATTCTAGTTCCTAAGGAGGGAGACGCAAGAAACTATTTACCAGGTTTTTTTTGTTGGATGTTGTTTTTGTGGGCGGGTGGGCGATGATTTAGTTGCAAGGCGTTTTCAGACTATAGCTTCATGCAATGGGAAATAATAAAATGATATCATCATTATGTGTGGGAAGTCGGGTAAACCACCTAGTTATTGGACAGTTAAGATTTTTTTACGAAATTTAGCAATCCACTACTCTATAAAGAATTAGTCTTGCTGTTGGCAATCTTTTTAAAGTTGATGTTATGTTAGTTAACTCTAAAAAACTAAAACCATGTGAAAAAAATCAGTTATTGGACATTTTGTGCAGTATTTGGACAATAACAATCTAGTGATTGGACACTGACTTTTTCTATATTAACGTTAGCTAGTTGTACATTTATCAACATGTTTATGGACATCAGTAGACGCACAAGCTGCGTAAAATATTTTAAGTTTCTAGCATGTTCCTTTTTATAGATTTTATATAATTTATCAATCTCTAGTGGTTCGGAGTCGCCGTCATTTATTTTTAATAGTAATCTTCAACTTCTTGTTCTTTATTGTTTTCTAATGGCAGCTTATCATGTGGCAATTTCTTATAGTCCTCATTAATTTCTTGTTCTTTTTATTCACTCTTTTCTGTTGTATTACTTTTATTCAGTCTGGTCTGGGTACAACCACTACTTGTTCTTCCAGCCTAGAACTTACTGAGCTTATATAGCTATCCTCATTTTGGCAATTTCAGATTCTTCAAAACTTTCTTCACTCTCAGCTTCTGTATCATTTTCCCCTTCATAGCAATTATGACTCACAAAGGGATCGTTATCGTCAACTTCGGGGAGATGCTCCTTTGGGATCCTTGATGCAAAGCATGTGAGTCCGTTTTTCGGAGCCGGAATTATTTTCCAAACTGGTTTTGAGTGTTGGGTGCAGCTTTTCTTTCCCTCTTGCGTTTTCTTTCAAGTTTTGCATTTTGTTGCTCCAGCCTAGCAGCCTTCTTTGCTTCTAAGCTTTCTTGATAAAGCTCTGAAGTTATAGCAAAAGAATCTGTGAGAATATCATCTAACAATTTGAGTTTGCTAGATATTATCTCCAATAAGGCTTATGAATGTTTTTTGATCCATAATCGATGACTGCATTTCCTCAGTTGATGCATTGTCCTTTCCCAGACACTTTATATATTCGACTACATCTGGATTAAAAGGGAACAGGCCGCAAGCACGAAATCTCTACCCTGTAGGACATATTATTATTTTTCACCTTTTGTATTGCCAATTCCATGGAATTCGCGTCACAGAAGTTCTATTTCGACATTTTTGGGAAGTTTAGAAGGAGGATCTAAAATCAAAAGCTTAGTTATTGGACACCCAAAACGTTAGATATTGGACCAATTACTGGTTATAATGAAGATATGTTTATTTTATTTATACGCTTTATTCCAGAAAATAATGCATAAAAACATACAGTTCGATGACAAATGACATGCAAATTTCAGTTATTGGACGGATGTCTAATTAGACATCCGTCCAATAATTGAAAGATATAAAAAAATTCGTTTAGTTACACCCAGTACACCCAGTTAAAACGTAATTTTACTCAGTTATTTAATAGAGAACTGAAAAAAACACTTGCCTCTGGTGTAACGGCACACTTCAGATATTGCCTAAATCTTGATATCTAGTTCAAAAGGACGGAACATTCACACTTCCACCTCACATCAGCTTAACAAAATCTTAAGAAACCGGCGTTTTGGATACAGATAACCACACTTCTAGTATTAGCGTCAAAACAGAAAATTCGACGCCACAGATATAGATTGAATCACATTGTGATTACAATAGCTGCCCCATCTAAGGACAAATAGACCAACTAATGAACATAGATTCCTTGTTATTGGTGAATAAAGATGAAACTTCCAATAACTCCCTCATGTCCAATAACTACCTGGTTTACCCTACTGAGTCAATTAACCTGACTCCATTTTTTTCTAGAGGTTTGGATTTCACTTGCGGGTAGTACACACTCGATCACTGCAGTAATCTCGTATAATTCGTCTTAGTTTTCCTCATAGAGACCCTCAAGATACTCTTATTTGGTTGTTATTCTTATATTCATATTGCAAGTCATTTTAATCATTTTAAGATTAGTCCATATTCAAGAGGAGATCGAACCAGATTGACTTTCTGCTATCTGTTCTTAAAAGAAGTACAATCAAATATAAGAGTACTTCATCATCGGTAGGAAAGCCACCACATATCATACGAAACCTATTTCATTTTTCTGACGAAATTCCCTAAACCCATCTTTAAAATGCTGTCCCGTTGCTGTGCATACTTTGTTCAAACTTCTTGGTCGTATACGTGAGTCTGCGGAACTTCGGTGAATTGGAGTTGTATGCTATGAACGTACACATTGCTACCCCGTTAATGATCGCAGTAGACGGGTAGCAACAAGTGTCAAGCACGCCTACATGGACGGAACAGACAGGATTCTGCTTTAAATATACCTCGCCTAAAATAGCTTATGAACAGCGACTATTTCAAGGGTATTATAATATATGTTGTGATAATTTTGCAGCCATTGCATTTAATTTCAGAACTGAAATACCCTTGTGGAGCTTTGTTAAAAAAATATAACTTCATTATGCCGCCTCCCCACTACTCTAGTAATTAGCCATCTGACCAGGGGGCATAAAGGGATCTAGGAAAGGGTATTTTATTGTAGCTTCGAATACTCACAAAAATGTAAATAGATGTTGACTCTTAAGAGGTACACATCTCTGTGAAATGCTAATTGTCTAATTTATATCACTTCTGCTCATTCAAAGCAAGTCAAAGCCGGTTCTGACAATGCCGACGCTCCGTCTGTTAGCACCTCCGCACATGGGTCGATCTGGTATTTCCAATAAACGCCGGTGTTCCTCAGGGATCTGTCCTATCCCCTACACTGTTTCTGCTGTACATCAACGAGCTGCTGAAAATAACATCCAATCCAATCTCCAGCTCGTAGACGACAACAATGATTACACGTGGAACCCTTTGATCGCAGAACCTTGTAATATCCTCATATTACTATACATAATTTTACAGTCAAGACTGATTTGACAGAATGACATCAACTATTTACCGCCATGAGACGCGCAAGAGACACAAGCCACTCAAACTACACTTTCATTCCGATCGGATACTATTGAAAGCGAGGAAATTCAGAACACATCCCAGGACGACCATCAAACGACCCGTTAGTGCCGATCCAATACTTTGCATGAGAAGTCGAGTAGACGTGCGTTGGGAATCGTGCCAACCACATAGCCACCCAAACTCGCGTGCGGAGGTGTTTATATTTTTAGTTCACTTGGCCAATTTGGAAGTATGGGGAGTTCTAACCCTAACCTAGTTGTAATCCCGTCGGTGTCAGTACCTCACAATATATTCACTCAAGAATCCTATAAGGACAGGGGATACATCTGACATGAACTATGAGATGAAAAAGTACACACAAGCGAATGATAAAGTGAATCACCTGTCATAAAAAATGAGCATCAACGCCAACATTCCGTTTTCAGGAATAGCTCCTCTATAATTTTTATCCTGCTCAGTGATTTTGTTTTTAATTGAAACGGTATACCTATATTTCAAACATAAAGCATTTCTGTCGTCCAAGATCATGTTGATAATTAAGTCCGTTACATTGTGAAAATGTTTGCTGCGTAGACTTTGTCTCATTTAAAATATATTCCTTTTCTTTTCTTCTATTGGCGATTACAACAACTAGCTCAGTTATTAAAATTCCATCACTGTTAAACATCTTTTACTCACTGTTTTTGCTTTCAGTGTAAACCTTTTGTTAAAGCTGCTTTTTGAGTGTAGATACGGCATAAGGCAAAATTTCCGCTTAAATAAGATAATGCACCCTAAAATGAATTCTCTAAAATTCCAAGTAAACGCATCACTGGATTCGGCTGAAACCTTCCAAAGGGAAGAGGTTTTGCCTTTTGTTAAAGCTGCTTTTTGAGTGTAGATACGGCATAAGGCAAAATTTCCGCTTAAATAAGATAATGCACCCTAAAATGAATTCTCTAAAATTCCAAAACATTGTAGAATTCACAAGTATAATATCAAGAGAATTATTGAGCATTACAAGTCTACAGCTGTTTGAAGGGAATGAGCACTAGTCTGGATTAGCCTGAACAGTGCAGAATATCGCCAGAATAAAACCACTTCAGGGCAATGCAAAGACATAAAACAGGTTAGAACTAGTGAAACTTCAAGGGATTATGCAACCTTTTTGGTATTTGTTCCTACCAATCTAATAGTTTTTTGTCTTTTAGATGACAATGAACTTGGTATGGTGGGTAAGAAATGCTTTCATGCATAGTAACAGTTGCTTATTATAATGATATCAGCTGCTTTAAGACACATTTACTTCAGGTGTGTTATAGAAAACTGTGCTCAACAATTAAACAACCGACAAATGAAACTTTTCAATTATTGAAGTTTAAACAATCAAAAACAATGAACTATTAGACCTTGGGCTGTTCGGCCTTGACGTCGGCGCGCTTCGCTGCTTAACGTTTTGCCAACACGAGTGATCGGCATCCTCAGAAGCTGATGTCACCTGTTCGGCGTGTTTCGAGAGACTCTCTCGCTCAAGAACCAACAGTTCATCGGTTCATGGCCGCGAAAGTCTTACACAATACATTAATCAAAAACAAAGTTTGAGATATTCAATAGTTCAGTGAAATGCGATAGAACACAATCAACTACAAGTAGTGTACGCCCCCCCCCCCTAGAGCTCTACGGAAGCATATTATATTTATATAAATCCCAAAAGTTTGCTTTTTTTGTTCTTCCGAGGGCGGCAAGACAGTATGCCTATTCCGTATCTCTCTTTCCGCGCGGATCGACACGGAAAGTCACCTACTGCCCGGGAGTGACGTCACATTCCGGACGGAATACCGCCAAGTGCATTCGGTATGTCCGTGCACTTTCCGTTGACCTCATAGCCGCGGAAAGGGGCACCGAGTGCGGATAGACGTCAGTGTCATTGAGTCATTGTTGACAACGTGTCATATTTGTATCGCACATGTTCGCCCCCCCCCCCAAGACCACTAATAGAAAATGGAAAGTCTAATTGAAACAGGGAATATTTATATAAATACCAAATATGTGTATGACAACTTTTTTTTGCTCTTCGCGTCCATGTGGGGGTCAATTTCCAGCTCATCGAGAAATTCTGAGTTCTGAAATTTGAGCGCGGTAGTATTGGTTCGCGCTCCCCCCCCCCCCCCCTAAAAGAAATACTAAAGTCGACCCTGACAACAAGATAGGTTTCAGAAATTACATCAAAAACTATTAGGGTCAGTTTTACCGCCTCCTGATACCTAAATGTCAGATAGCGTAACCGTATTTTTTTCACTTTCTTACTTATGCTGAATGACAAATAAAAAATATGTAGATAGGCTATCTGTACATACCGCCACTAACTCCATGGTACAAGATCCAATAGCACTAATATACCTATACCTAAGGATCAGTATTCTAGTTTGAAGACAGTAAGTCCCCTTTATAAGATTACATCAACTTTGGAATCTTCTTTTTTCAATAGGCTTAACCATATTACTATGTGCAGGTTATTGCTAAGGGCAAACTTTTTCATAGCAAAAAAAAATCCTTTTGTCAATACAAAACATTTTCGAATTTGGAACTACTCCTCCGAAGTTATAAAAATGTTCCATTATTTTGACACCCCTTAATATCAGTAAACCTGGGAAGTCAACCAGTACCGCACAAAAACTATACCCATCAGTGTGGCCGTACTTAGCCTGCCATCTGCTTTTTTTTATACTTCAGGTTGACCAGTACTCTGGCGGTTATATTGATGCTAGCCAGAAGTCACTCCGCAGGTTGACATTTTAAGGAGGACATAAGGCTGCAATGGAAGACTGAACTGTGTCCTGGAGTCTTGCATGGTTATACAGATTTCAACCGGTTGCAGGACTAATTTACCCTGTGAAACTGTTTTTATTTTCTTTTTAGCACAACTTTCGTCTGTGACAAATCGGGCAGAAAATTATGTTCCACAACTTACCTGGATTTCATTTCTTCCGTTGTTCTGCACAAGCTCGTAAAACGTTCCATGACAGTGACTTTAACCAGAGCATCGAAACCTTCTCCAGACAATGCACTGCACTGGGTCTGAATCCAAGAGAAAGACATCCGCCGCTTTTTATTAAGTGAAAGCGATGTGGCAGCCGCTTTTGAGCTTCTCAAACTCAGATACAGCTAGAACGTTGGACTGACGCTCCTTGCGGCTAATCTGGCCTTTCGGGCCATTTGATTGCGCTTTGCTTAATGTATATTAATTAACCACGGATCAAGATGGAAGATAACAACTATATAACTAGAGAAAGTATGAGCAACAGGGAAGGAAGTTTGAAGTTTCATTAGTGGATGTGAGCATAAAAATGAGGAGTCATATCCCTTACAGCAAATTTAACGTCAATGGTTTTGTGAAAAATGATTTACTATTACACGTTTTGATTAGGTAATCTAACAAAGCTAAATTCTGTGCAGTATGTATTTTAACCTGGTTTAAAAAAATCGTTTTCCTAATTTATAGGCTCTAAAAATAAAATAAAAGGGGTTAGGGGAGGTAATTTTGATGCCATAATTTTGCCAATAGTAATTGGAATCTATCGAGCTTTACTCAAGACCCAGCAATAGAACCTCATACGCTGGAGGATAAGATTTTACTGACGTTCCTACTTTTGTGGCCGTACAAAGTTATTTTGGAATAA
Organism: Callosobruchus maculatus; assembly: GCA_951848785.1. Classification (NCBI taxonomy): domain Eukaryota; kingdom Metazoa; phylum Arthropoda; class Insecta; order Coleoptera; family Chrysomelidae; genus Callosobruchus; species Callosobruchus maculatus. The sequence goes on from CATOUR010000058.1 coordinate 2,259,483, forward strand.
GCAGCATTGCTTGATAGCTATGACAAGAAACAGGTTTCGCTCTTTTACTAGCTAACTTTTTAGGTTGGTGGGCCTAGAAACTTTAATAACTCATAGCATTTGCATTGTTGATAAGTCCAAATTGCGATTCAGTGTTATAACAGTAGGTACCTAACGATCACGACGGTATCTGTCTGATGAGCGAATAAGGTAACACAGAAACCACAATCCCAAGACGACACAATATCTCATTCGGGATCCAAAAACAAGTCATAAGAAAAACTGGAAAACCCTTTCGTCCACTCATTAGAAAATTATATTGATCAGATTATTCTCTGAAGCATATCCAACCCATATCCGCCAATGGATCACAAATATAGTCACGATTCAATTTTATATGCAGATTTCTGTACTTTTCTCCTTGAATAGTATAGAAATTTTAATCCATTTTACCCTGATTCCTGATTTCCAAATGTGTTTACTGAGGGCTGATTTTGATACTACCCAAATTATACAGGGTTACAGGGTAAGTCGACCTTGATTCGTTAAGGGCGTGTAGTACCCATCTTTTCTGACTGATTTTACTATGAAACCTAACCGTTTTCGAGATAATCGACTTTTAACTTTTTTTATAAAACATGCCGAGTTTTTGTCATTAAATATGATATTTTGAAATTGGTGTGCCTAACTATTATTATTATTATTTATTTTTTACATGCAGATTAAGATGCTCCATGAGCTTAGTAACCAAAATCCTACATAAGTTAGCTAAATATGTTATTTTGGACGACTGAAAGTTCAAAAAGTTAATAAAAAAATTGACAATTTACAATTTTCTAAGGAATATTGTATAGCAGACGTTCGGCAGATGTGCCTAAAAATATCTACGTTTCGTCAGCTATCTAACAAAGTATAACAATCTAGAGTTTTATTTAAAGTCGTAGAAAAAATAATTACGCTTATTTAGCCTGATTTATTGTTTGACCCTAAAAACTAAAATGAAACAACAGGTAAGTTTATACAAAATAACATTTATTAACTTCCTACATTAAAGTTCATGTTTAACATGTCCTCCTCTGTTTTGTGTACATCGTCGCATTCTCCTGCGAAGCCTAGTTTTTACTACACCAGTAGTCAATGTTCTTCTAATTTCATTTGCCGCCTTGATTATCTGGTCTTTCAATTTTTCGACAGACGCAATTGGATTGGGCTCGCTGTAAACGAGACTTTTCATGTGCCCCCATACATAAAAATCCATGGGGGTTATGTCGGGACTTCTGGCTGGCCAGGGTAGAGGCCCACCTCCTCCAATCTATTTATGGAGATAATTTGTGTCCAGCCAATCTCTGACACTTCTTCGGAAATGTGTAGGGCAGCCATCATGCTGGAACCACATGTCCCTAGTTAGGCTCAGTGGCAAATTATCCATCAAATCGCCTCTCAAGAAGTTTTTGTAGCTTTCCCCATCTAAATTATCGGGTAGAAAATAAGGTCCCAACAAATGATTGGAAATGATGCTCATCCACACGTTAACGTTGAATCTTCGTTGTAACCCCTTTATTCTCTTCTTATTTGAGTTTCTCAGTGCTTTTGGGGCCCAGTAATGCGCGTTGTGGTAATTGATAATCCCATCTTTATCAAATTTGGATTCATCTGCCCACAAGATATTTCTTAGGAATGTCGGGTCTTCCAAATCCTCATTGAGCATGAATCTGCAGAAATTTAATCTTCTCGCAGGATCTCTTTATTCGATAGCACGTACCGGCGTGTAAAAAGTATGGGTAAAGGCCCGCAGTGTGTACGGTAAACCATATTTTCCACTGCGAGAGTCCCAGATCACGAGCAACAACGTTAGTGGAAGTGGTTGGATCCAAACGAAATCGTTGCACTATTTCACTGTCAACTTCTTGGTCGTTATCGATTACACGTGGCCTTCCCAAGTCTGTGCAGCGTCTTAAAATGGGGCCAGTTTCCCGAAGTCCTCAATAAACTCCGTCAAAAACGGTCACATCCGGCACTCGACGGCCGGGGTAGCGTGCAATGTATTCGTTGCGAGCTTGCGCGGATACACAATCGCAGTATCCATAGCAAAGCAACATATCGGCATATGCCTCGTTCGTGAATGTCGTCATATTCACAGTTCCGAATCACAAATCAGAGTCCAAGTCACAAGCGTAGAAGTCAGCCGACTAACAACCAACCAAACACAAACCACAATGGAGCGTATTGTATCCAAAACCCGTCCCTGGTCATTATTTTTGTCACTCACACATGCATAAATCATAAGTGTTGTCTCGCTCGCATAATACATCGCCTAATAGGCGAGGAACCAATAAGAGCTGCTACCTGGGAGTTTTTTTTTTCTATGAATTTAAATATGACCCTAGATTGTTGTTATACCTGATTAGATAGCTGATAAAACGTGATATTTTTAGGCACATTTGCCGAAAGTCTGCCATACATTTTTTTTAGATATTCCTTAGAGAAATGTAAGTTGTCGATTTTTTTTCTAAATTTTTGAACTTTCAATCATCCAGAACAACGTATTTAGTTAACTTACGTAGGATTTTGGTTACTAGGTTCATGGGGCATCTCAACCTGCATTAAAAAAATTAATAATAATAATAGTAAGGGGCACCAATTTCGAAATATCATATTTAAATCAAAAAATCGATAAGTTTTATAAAGAAAATTTAAGGGCGATTATCTCGAAAACGGTTGGGTTTGGAGTAGGGTCTTTCATAGTGAAATCAGTCAGAAAAGATGGGTACTATACGCCCTTAACGGATCTAGGCCGACTTACGCTGTAACCCTGTATAATTAATGATCGTTGATAAATATATGTGTAGAGTGTGAGCACAGCAGTAAACAACCAGCACAATATCTCGGGTTGGCGGCAATTACACGCGCATCCCCCTTTTGGTTGATTTTTTGTAGGGATGCTAACGATACTTCGATACTTGTACTTCTGCACTAATATCGAGTATTTTTATCTTAGATACTTTCTAAGCGATCCCAAGGTGGTATCGCTACTTTTGTAGCGGTATCGGTATCGAAACTACAGGGTGTTCCGGTGATCATGCTACAAACTTCTAGTGTAGATAAAACACAAGAAAATAAGAAAAAAAGTTCATATGAAAATGGGTCCGGAAACGCTTCCTGGGGGAGCTAGGGCCTTCGAAGATGACCTTCAAATACTACTCTTCGTTTTATAGTTTCGGTACTACTGCAGCTATCGCCACCAATTTTGGAACATGAAATGTAATTGGTAGGTTCATCAATTTGAGCCTTCCTTACTTTGTCACCTTTAACCAGTGGCGTACAAACCAGGGGGGTATTTGGGTAAATTAGACCCTACTCCTCTAAGGCGTCAATTTCTTGTCATTTTTATATCTGATTATGATTCTCCAATGCCTTTTAGATAAAAAAAACGCGCCTACTTGGCTAAAAAAATCGAATTGGTACCGGTATCGTATTTTCATTTTCGCATCTCTGCCTATACTTCTCACCCGTAAAATCATCCCAAGGTCAAATTCTGTGGGAACCATTTTTATATAGGAAATCCTCAGAGATATTATGCGCTGTGGTATGAGTGGCTTTAATATATATAGGATATATGCCACCACGTTCTCAAAATTTCACTATAACCAAACTTTTAGTTTCTATGCCAAAGATTATATTTGTATCATGTAGTATGTAAAAAAACTTTCCTCAGATATACCTAAGACAGGTATTTAAAGTATATCTATGACCAGTTCAATCTTATTGAAAACAACGAAAAACTTTTTTACTTACACAAGATATGGAAAAGTTCTGATACTTTTTCGATTTTTGCTAATTACTTTACCACCTATATTCAAAGATATAGCAAGATAACCTGCTATGACCCCACAGCATGTCGTACCCCCAAATTACATCAAAATCAGTGCAATGACTCATGAGACTTCGCTATGCCACGGATAGAAACGGGTAAATTGACAAATAATATATAGATCAAAGGAGATGAGTTTCATAGGTTTCCATTTATTTAGAGTAGTAACGCGTAATTTTAGTGTCGAGAAAGAAACCGAATGACGCTTGGTATTTGAGTTCTAGATGCAGTTTGGAAACTCCTTTGTCATTGCACCATAACCCCAAAGATCGGAGATAGAGGGAGGGTGTTAAAAAGTGAAAAAAATCTTCAAGTAATCGAATGAGAAAGCGGTATCATTTCAGTACACCTACCAGCTAATGTTCCGAAAAATCGTCATCCGAAAGGCGGTTTGCGCGTACCGACTTTTTTAAAATGAAAATAAAAAAATCGGAACGCAACCGGTCGGAACTTGATAAAAAACTCTTTTTCTTGTTTTGTTTTTGTTTTTGTAGATAACACAAAAAATACTGTCATCCGTTTCTGCTGAGCAGTTTATGAGAAATTTAAGCTTAAATTTCGATTTTTGAGATTACGTTTTCTATACGTGTTCTTGAGAGGTTCAACTATCATATGTATCAATGTCATCTGTTTTTATTATGTTTGACCGCATTTTCAACCACTATAGGGGTTGACATTACTGAACGCCTTCCGTATCCTTCCAGAAGGCGTTCAATAATGTCACCCCTATAGGGATTGAAAAATAGGGTTAAACATAATAAAAATGGATGACATTAATACATATCATAGTTGGACCTTCCAAGAAGATGTATAAAAAATATCATCTTTTTACTTCTTACACCGAGAGGTGAGGGGAGTATTGTGATCGCGAAAATTTTCGATTTTGAGATAATACGCTTTTGGGCGTTTATGATGTCTACATAACCATAATAGACATCACTCATTTCCTTCGGTCTGTCTGTCGGTGTGTCTGTTTGTCTGTCTGTCTGTATACGCCTTTCTTACGTCGTAATCTCAGTAATCGCTGATGGATTGTGATGAAATTTGGTCAGCGATATGCTGTGGGGTCGTAGTAGGTAATGATCCTGTAATGTTGAAAATCGGTGCAGAGGCGGCGGAGTGATTAGCAAAAAACAAAAAATTTTAAATATTCCTCATTGTTTTTAGGCGTTTTAGGAGTCCTTGATCATTTTCTACTTTTTTTGGGCGGGGGTGAAATTGGGGTGGTTGGGGGGTGGGGGAATGTAAAACTGAACAATTTCTTGTATTCATAATAGGCTGCCCACTAACCTGTGATAGAAGGACCTAGCATCATAATAGAGTTTTATTATGTCCATCCAAACATTCTCTTGCCTATTACAGAAACCAAGCGACTTAAAAGTTTTCTGACATACACATACGAATATTGCCTTAGCTCGTTCTGTATTGTGTAACGTGGAAACTATTGGATTGATTTTAAAGCAACGAAATAATACTAATGCGATGTTATTACCATGGCGAGTATGGAAAACGTTTATGGTTTTTAGAATTCGTGTTAGTGGCAGTAGTAGCAATAATAAGAAAACTAAAAATATAGAAACAGCTCAAACTTCGTTTTTAGGCGTTTTCGGGTTTCGTGATCATTTTCTAGTTTTTTGGGTGGGAGTGAATTTGGGGTAGCTGGGAGGTGGCGGACCATAGAACTCAATTTTTTTGTATTCATGATAGGCTCCATTGATCTGCGAAAGAAAGACCTAGCGGCCTAACACACTATATAGCTTCATGCTATGGGAAAATGATAAACTGGTATTACCGTAATATGTGGCAAGTACTGAGTCAATCAACTTGACTTCATTTTTTAAACAATATGACCAATTTTTTAACGATTTCTAACGAAAATGACGTGAAAAATCGAACTTCAAGCTCAAATTTCTTATAAACTGCCTAGCAGAAATGGATTACAGTTTTTTTGTGGTATCTACAGTATTTTCCATGGCCGTCCGACCGGTTTCGTCGCGACTTTTTTATTTTCATTTTAAAATAATCTGTACGCTCAAACCGCCTGTAGATTTCGGATGACGATTTTTTGGAACATTAGCTGGTAACTGTACTAAAATGCTACCCCATTTTCATTCGGTTACTTATCGACTTTTTTTCATGTTTTAATACCCCTCCTCTATCTCCTTTCACTTCTATTTTTGTGTTCCGATGAATGACAAAAAAGTTTCCAAACTACCTCTAGGACCCGTATACCAAGCGTCATCCAGTTTCTTTCTCGACATCAAAATTAATCAAAACATAAATATCAGAAAACGCAACAAAATGCTCCTCCTATTTATAGCGTGGGAAGTAAAACCACCAATTCTTCCGTATTTATATACGTTTTAATTGATAATTAATCTAAAGTGGAGATCTCACACTGTAAACAGCAAAGTATACTGAAGTTTAACAAATACCTTTTTAAATCCCCACACACAGACAGAACAGCTCCAAACTATATACAAAGTTATAATCTTAATCGGTTAATCAGAGTCTCTCCATCAGTCTTATTCACGGTTATTACAAACAGCCAGGCAACCCTTTTAAATTGCTGTTTGTCTTCCCGATTAATTTTAAAAGTTGAGCATCTAACGTTTGACGTTCATTATGCGTGATTAAATTGCTGTTATAAAGTCCTACTAACTCCTTGCTTGAAGTCTCTATGATATATTTTAAGTTTATTTTTTAAAGAAAGGAGTCGAACTTGAACCTAGTCCGACCACTACACACTCTAACTTTGACACACTACGATTTTCAACATAATAATATTGTGATAACCATGCTTTACCCCGAAAAGTCAAAAATGATACTTTTTACTCATAGGACTACTTCATAAAAAGAGATCTCCAACAAATTCAGACAATTATCGCCTACTTTTGTTAATCTCTCATGCAAGTAAGATTCTACTATATATATATTTTACAATCTCGTTTGGAGGGTTTTATTGGTAGTGTTGATCGGGACTTAGCGGACGTAAGCGCTTGTCGACGCTTTGCGCTAACTAAACGATGAACGACAAGCTGTCAAAAAAGCGCCAGTCAGCTTGGTTAGCGCTTTTAAAAAGCGCTGTTTGGTTAGCGAAGCAGAACAGAACTAGAAAAAAGTTATTTGTAGTTCTGAGGGAGCAGTTGCCTTTGTATAGTGTCAATTTAGTATCAGAACAGACCGACAGACAGACCGACAGACAGACCGACAGACAGATCGACAGACAGACCGACAGACAGACCGACAGACAGACCGACAGACAGACCGGCAGACAGACCGAGAGACAGACCGACAGACAGACCGACAGACAGACCGACAGACAGACCGACAGACAGACCGACAGACAGATCGACAGACAGACCGACAGACAGACCGACAGACAGACCGACAGACAGACCGACAGACAGACCGACAGACAGACCGACAGACAGACCGACAGACAGACCGACAGACAGACCGACAGACAGACCGACAGACAGACCGACAGACAGACCGACAGACAGACCGACAGACAGACCGACAGACAGACCGACAGACAGACCGACAGACGGACCGACAGACGGACCGACAGACGGACCGACAGACAGACCGACAGACAGACCGACAGACAGACCGACAGACAGACCGACAGACAGACCGACAGACAGACCGACAGACAGACCGACAGACAGACCGACAGACAGACCGACAGACAGACCGACAGACAGACCGACAGACAGACCGACAGACAGACCGACAGACAGACCGACAGACAGACCGACAGACAGACCGACAGACAGACCGACAGACAGACCGACAGACAGACCGACAGACAGACCGACAGACAGACCGACAGACAGACCGACAGACAGACCGACAGACAGACCGACAGACAGACCGACAGACAGACCGACAGACAGACCGACAGACAGACCGACAGACAGACCGACAGACAGACCGACAGACGGACCGACAGACAGACCGACAGACAGACCGACAGACCGACAGACAGACCGACAGACAGACCGACAGACCGACCGACAGACGGACCGACAGACGGACCGACAGACGGACCGACAGACAGACCGACAGACAGACCGACAGACAGACCGACAGACAGACCGACAGACAGACCGACAGACAGACCGACAGACAGACCGACAGACAGACCGACAGACAGACCGACAGACAGACCGACAGACAGACCGACAGACAGACCGACAGACAGACCGACAGACAGACCGACAGACAGACCGACAGACAGACCGACAGACAGACCGACAGACAGACCGACAGACAGACCGACAGACAGACCGACAGACAGACCGACAGACAGACCGACAGACAGACCGACAGACAGACCGACAGACAGACCGACAGACAGACCGACAGACAGACCGACAGACAGACCGACAGACAGACCGACAGACAGACCGACAGACAGACCGACAGACAGACCGACAGACAGACCGACAGACAGACCGACAGACAGACCGACAGACAGACCGACAGACAGACCGACAGACAGACCGACAGACAGACCGACAGACAGACCGACAGACAGACCGACAGACAGACCGACAGACAGACCGACAGACAGACCGACAGACAGACCGACCGACAGACCGACCGACAGACAGACCGACAGACAGACCGACAGACAGACCGACAGACAGACCGACAGACAGACCGACAGACAGACCGACAGACAGACCGACAGACAGACCGACAGACAGACCGACAGACAGACCGACAGACAGACCGACAGACAGACCGACAGACAGACCGACAGACAGACCGACAGACAGACCGACAGACAGACCGACCGACAGACCGACCGACAGACAGACCGACAGACAGACCGACAGACAGACCGACAGACAGACCGACAGACAGACCGACAGACAGACCGACAGACAGACCGACAGACAGACCGACAGACAGACCGACAGACAGACAGACTGACAGACAGACCGACAGACAGACCGACAGACAGACCGACAGACAGACCGACAGACAGACCGACAGACAGACCGACAGACAGACCGACAGACAGACCGACAGACAGACCGACAGACAGACCGACAGACAGACCGACAGACAGACCGACAGACAGACCGACAGACAGACCGACAGACAGACCGACAGACAGACCGACAGACAGACCGACAGACAGACCGACAGACAGACCGACAGACAGATCGACAGACAGACCGACAGACAGACCGACAGACAGACCGACAGACAGACCGACAGACAAACCGACAGACAGACCGACAGACAGACCGACAGACAGACCGACAGACAGACCGACAGACAGACCGACAGACAGACCGACAGACAGACCTAATTTTTTTATAATGTGATTGGCTCTGATCAGAAAAGTTAATAAAATAACAATTGTAATGATAGTTTTTCCTGAAAATAACTTTATCCAGGTGAAACCAAGATGCGACTAAACGATGTCGTATTTTGGAAGCAACGAATACTGTTATTTTTCGTGCTGACGTCGTATTGAATGGATTACACTCCATATTAATTTTACCGAAGCCATACAACCATGAAATGTATTTTTACATACAGGTACAGCGTTGCAGAAAACTTTTGATGATGTTCAAACTATGTAATAGCACTAATAGACTGATATGGCGAAGCGCGCCACATGTTGATCTACTTTTCAGCTTTGTGTCATACTTTCCAACTCCAGTGGGAGTGGCTGAAGAGTTTCATAGAGCAAGAGCATATTTTCATGGCCTTACAACCTATTTATCAACTCTTGGAGTCAGTTATTCGTCGAGCATTTTCATTAAAACCACGTTTATTGTAACATACACTTTTTAAGAACATTTAGGCCAGCGTTGTAAGGTATAAAAGTATTAGTTTTAATTCAGTGACATCAGGAAACAACTTTTGTCTTTTACAATTTAACTTCCTAAGTCAGACCAAGAAGCTGTACCTTATTCGAGGGCCAGAGCGAAGCGTTAAGAAAACCTGGAAAAACTTATGCCCCACCCTTTAGTTTGGAAAGCAATGATCAGACCATTCCCTGAAGCATATACTACTGGGTCTCATTCCTTTACTTTTCTCTCACAACTATGACGACTACTTTTGACTTATAGAAATCTAAACCTTTTTTACACCGTGTTACAAAAGATGTGTGCGTTATGGCTTTGACGTTTCCTCTTTACCTATGTAACTTTTATTGCATGATGATTCTACACTGGAAAGGCTCTGTGGACTTGTCTTTATATCAGTCGTCTAAATGCAAAATCCTAAATGTCACGCATTTTTCAAAATAGAGTTTTATGTATTATATTATTTTGTTTAGTATCTGAAGCGCTACCATTTTCCATTTATTTATTATTTATTTATGCAGCGTATGGCGCAACACATGGTAAATTCATAAAATATGTACAAGTCAGTGTGTAAATAAGACATTACAATGCATGAATAACAAACAAACATATATAAGTAGATGCAATACTGTTATATTAAAAGGTCTAGTTCAGCTATCAATTCAAGACTTGATTGTGTGGTATGGAACAAGTCTCTCGAATCGCCTTGATATGCCCTCATTTCACACTCTGTCACTATGTGGCCAATTGTTTGGTTGGGGGCGCCAAGTCGCAGCCTGGGTTGGGTCGTTTTCCCCATGTATGGAGGTTATGGGTACATACACCTGTTCTTATCCATATATGTATGTCGTGGTTGGTCGGAGCCATCGGGTTTTACGACTGGGTCAATGAGATTCCGTACATCGGGTGGGGCATTCTCAGTCCAGAGGGTCCGCCATTCGGAGTTGATGCTGAAGTTGTTGGCTGCTAGTTGTTGTGCTGATAATTTTCTATAATATTCGCTTACGAAAATTGACATTAGGCATAAGATATTTGGTAAAGGAAATTAGGCTAGGTTCAGACACCGACAAATCCAAGCTGCAGGAGGTTATTCTGGCCGGTGCGTGTTTTAGCATTTTGTTGAGAATACCGTGTGGTAAATTCACTTTATTTCAGTTACGATTGATGTATGCTGTATTGATAAATTATTTATCAATTTAAGAACCATAGTATATATCACAGCTTTAATATCCAGCATTATGTTTATGGTTTCAGTCGTTAAGTTCAGTGTTTGTTTAGTTTTTTTATATTTATTGTAAAAGTCAAAGAGTATTATTATTATTATTATAATGCATGATAAGAGTTTAGCACAAGCTATAAACTCTTGTTATAATCAAGGAAAAAAAAACATAAACATAATCAAAATGTGTGTGCGGCAAGTATGAGAAAAAAAATTGCTACTACAAAGATAAACAAAAGAGTTCAAGAGTTCGATAGCATCCAGTTGTCATATTTGTTCTTGAAGACATTCACTGAAGGCGAGTTCACTACGTCTTCGGGTAGGCTGTTCCAGGTATCGAAGATCCGGTTTGGTAGGAAGAATTGTCGCGGTGATGAATTAAACTGCTGCTTCAGAAGCTTGAAGTTATGACCTCTTAGATGATTCCTTTTGAGGGGGAAGAGATCAGAAAGATCAACCCCAAAAAGCTGGTGCAGCGCACGGTAGGTAGTGATGAGATCACCACGTAGGCGTCTGGCATGGAACGTGGAGATGCCAAAAATGCGTCTTCTGTCCTCGTAGTCTGGTCGTAGGCGATTATACGGAAGTCTAGTGGCACGTCTCTGAATACGTTCTAGCTGGTCACGATCACGTACAAGTGTAGGATGCCAGACTGGGCCTGCGAACTCCATTATTGGCCGGACATAGGTTCTGTATAGGAGACTGGCGGTGGGGGGGTCACATCCATTGAAAGACTTTTCAATCAGGTAGAGAATTTTTTTCGCCTTGGAAGAGATATTTTGAATGTGATCGGACCAGGATAGATTACTGCTAATGATGACACCCAGGTCACAGTGAGTGTTAACGGTTGGAATAGTTGTATCCGCCATTACGTAATCGACTTTGGGGCTGTTCTTTCCCATGTGGAGTACACAACATTTTAGAAGATTTAAAGGCAGACCCCACTCTTTCGACCATGCAATGACGCGATCGAGGTCTTGTTGTTATAAGTGTTTCATTTATTTTGAACAATTCCACAGAAATAGCTTCAAAACACGACATGTATTGTCACAATTTCTAACATGCAAAACCCGACGTGTCTAAATTTAAAATCTAGGTACCAGAAAAGCTATCTCTCCTAGATTTTGGGACATTCTGAACCGTCGCGTCATAGATTATCATACTCTCGTTTTAGTATTATTTTCAATCATAATAAGGCTGTGGTCGGTTTTTCTTGATCTCTTTAAAATTTGTTTCCATGCACTTGTCAAATTTTTCATTTAGATGACTGACATTATTTTTAATCTTTGGGAATATCAGATAATAACTTGTTTGTAAAAACATCTCAACTTACGTGGTCAAGTTATAATTGCTGATTACAAGCATGTGTATACGTTATGCAGCTTTGGTGTGCCACAGGCCACAGGTTAATAACCCACACTGTATAATTAATTTTTGAGAGCTTAGTAGACATTCTAGACTACATATATTTTACTCAGTAATGGATGGTTTATAAACTTTAAAATTAGCAAACTTATACAGGGTTATTCACGTTATTCGACACGGAGCATTATGGCTGAAGTATTTGATAAAAAAGAAAATAATAATTTCGGATGGATAGAGACCCATAAAGACTACATTTTAAAAATATTTTTATGTTATACAGGGTGTCCCAAAAACACGAATGTATCAAAGCTGTATTTTTTTAAATGGAACACCCCATATATTATTGCATATTCAGATTCCTTGATGAATTCTAGTGTGACTTTATGTATCATACATGGGATTTAAAGCGAACCGTTTAGGTGTAAATCACCATTTTTGGTATAAGTAGATATCAGAAAAAAATTGAATATCGCAGAGATTATAAAATTTTGAAGGCTGTGACGTTGCCGTATTACTAAGCATAAAATGTGTCAGCTTTGATGAGACTGTCAAATTTAAATTACGTTTATACTTGGAGAAATCGGTCGATTAATTAAGAAAACGTCGATCAGCAAAAACTTGATTTTTTCAAATGGGAATGCCTAATTTTTTTTATACGGTTAAACGTAGAGTTTGATAACCTTTCAAATGATATAAGGTTGTGAATATCAATCACTGGTAGTTTTTATTTAATTTTAAATTTTCAAACAAATCGGTGTTTTTCAATTTTCCTACCTATAAGCAACGTAGCAGGCCATGAAATATAAACAAAAACCTATTCAGGTAGAAGAAAACAACTAACTTAGCTGAAAAATACACACGAACTAGTCTAAAGGGACAAGATTATAAAAATTACTCATAACAAACAAAGTCTAACCAGAAACAAAGGCGGTAACATATCTTTGGTCGAAGAGAAGCTGGAGTATGGCAGAAATGGATTTTTTCACGGCCTATTGCCTACTGAAATGTACTAGAGATTGGCAATTTCCAAAACCATTAACCATTTTGAAATGAAACGAAAACTACTAGACAATGTTGGAGGCAGTTTATTAGTTTCTTGATAAAATTTCACATTTAATGATATAAAAAAGTATGCAATTCTGTCAAAACTCAAGTCAAAAGTACCTCCGACTGGAGTTCTGAAAATTCTTCAGCACCTATTAGCAAGATCGCAGAAAATGAAGAATGAATTAAAGTTTGTTCAAATTATAAAACATAACTTAAGTGGCAGAAAATTTAAATCTGATTTGTCAGTATTCCTTTTTTTGCAATATTGCTAATAGATATTAAGATATTGAAAAATAGAAGGGCTCCAGTCAGAGGTATCGACTTGAAATTCAATACTTGAGGAGACGCAAATTACTACTTTTTTACACCATTACATATGATTGATAATTGCGTGCTGGCGCAACAGTCGCTGGTTGTTTTTGTTTCATATCAGGGTTTTCAATTGTCTTGGAAATTTTTAACCTCTAGTAAATTGCGGTAGCCAGTAGATTGTAAAAAATATCTATTACTGCCATACTCCAGCTTCTCTTTGACCTTAGAGATGTTAACGCAGTTGTTTCTGGGAGAGTTGATTTTTGTTGTAAAGAATTTTTATAATCTTGTCCCTTTAGTCTAGTTCGTGTGTATTTTCCAGCTAAGTTAGTTGTTTTCTTCTACCTGAACAGGTTTTTGTTTATATTTCATTGCCTGCTACGTTGCTTATAAGTAGGAAAATTGAAAAACGCCGATTTGTTTGAAAATTTAAAATCAAATGGAAACTACCAGCGATTGGTATTCATAACCTTATATCATTAGAAAGTTTATCAAATTCTACGTTTAACCGTATAAAAAAAATTAGGCATTCCCATTTGAAAAAATCAAGTTATCGCTGATCGAAGTTTCCTTAATTAATTGACCGATTTCTCCAAGCATAAACGTAATTTAAATTTGACAGTCTCACTAAAGCTGACACATTTTATGCTTAGTAATACGGCAAAGTCACAGACTTCCAAATTTTATAATCTCTGCGATCTTCAATTTTTTTCTGATATCTACTTATACCAAAAATGGTGATTTACATCTAAACGGTTCGCTTTAAGTCCCATGTATGATACATAAAGTCACACTAGAATTTATCAAGGATCCTGAATATGCAATAATATACGGGGTGTTTTATTTAAAAAAACATAACTTTGATACATTTCGTGGTTTTGGGACACCCTGTATAACATGAAAATATTTCTAAATTGTAGTCTTTATGGGTCTCTATCCATCCGAAATCATTATTTTCTTTTTTGTCAAATACTTTAGTCATAATGCTCCGTGTCGAATAACGTGAATAACCCTGTATATTATGTTACGGTTAAAGTGTTTACTTTGAAAGTAATTTATACACTAGCTGGATATTACACAAAGTATCCAAATATCTCGTTATTTTGATGGAAAATCATATTTCAACTAAAATAGCTATGACTATTGGTTGGTTTGTATACTATCCAGCTAGCTTACAAACTATACAAGATATGCCGCTAATGTTTAGACCACAAAGGTATCACCATTGATTGTATCACACATATTAACCAGTGTTTCTGGTCAGTTTACAAACTATCCACATCATTGGGATAAGGTATGTACGTAATATCTCTAGTAATGCATAATAACCAACTCGTTGGTTAGTATGTAAATTAACCAACTTCTTGGTCAGTATGTAAACTAACTAATTTTCTTCGGCCAGTTTAATAGAAAAGTGAGGTTATGTTTATGGCAAGTGACGTGTTGGTATTGTTTTCTGACGTAAAATTTGTTTAAGAATAGGTATCTAGTTACCAAAAATGGATCAGCAACAGCAATTTGAAAAAAGTCCCAAAATTCAAAATTAATGACTGTGATTATAATGTACATACTTCTGCAACATATAGAGTACACGAACAAGGACCTAACACTAATAACAAGTATGATTATCATGTAATGAATACCTACTTATGATTTACAGAGAATAGAATCGAATAGCAATTATATGTTTTATATATGAATGAACTTTACTTTCGACTCAAAATTATTGCTCGAAACTAAAGTAACCAAAGGAGATTGGTTAGTTTACATACCAAACAACGAGTTGGTTATTATGTAGTACTAGAGATATTAGGTGCATAATTTATCCAAATTATGTGCATAGTTTGTAAAATGACCAGAAACACTGGTTAATATGTGTGATATCTTTGTGGTATATACTTTAGCGGCATATCTTATATAGTTTGTGTAAGCTAGGTGGATAATATACAAACCAACCGATATTCATAGCTATTAAAGTATAAATATACTTTTTATCAAAATAACCAGACATTTGTATAGTTTGTATAATATCCAGCTAGTGTATAAGCTATCAAAGTAAACACTTTAACCATAACATGTACATTACTTGTCATCTTCGAAGCTTTATTGCACTGGTTGAATTTGGACGCGTTATGTTATACACAGTTTTTACTGAAATTCAAAGTAAAATTGAAACAGGTCTCTTTGTAGGAAATACAACTTTAGTATGTCGCGACCAGCTCATTATAAGCAAAACTGTCACTGCTTAGGGTACACTTGAAAACATTTTGTTTAAGAACTTTACGATACTATGATAATAACGTTTATCAGAAATGGTTTCGGGGCACTACAATTTCTTGTCTGTTAAATATAAACAATAAACCAATAATGGTTGTTGATTTTTCTACTTCCAGATGTGCATTTGTATCCACGTGCAATTACTGATATACTTGGTATCCAGAAATAAAGCTTTTAAACTATGCGATGTGATTTTTGCACCTCGTTCACATGAATATTGGTCTGAAAATTGATCTCGTGTTCGAGTCTCTTTTCAGCATAATCGGACCAATTTATATGTAAATATTGTTTTAACGCACCGTTTCCAAGTTATGGTACGCGCACATTAATCGGCATCGGACGGACGGTACGGATCAGAAAAAGTTACTTTCTATTAAATTTAATGGACCATCGCACATACGTCGGGACGGTAGGCATTGGATTTTCAAAATCCGTCGAAAATATAGCAACCATAAATAAAGCCGGCCGATGCGTGCCATGCGTGCCAATATTGACGTATGTGCGATGCTGATCGGCGATTGCCAAGGCACCGTCGGCATTTTCCACGTTTCTACCTGTACTGCCTGCAGACAGTGTTGCTATTCATAGCAACTTGTCGCGAGAATAGCGACATTTTGATTACGCTGAGATGTAGCGGCCATTTAACAAAATAAACCGATTTGTAGCGACTTGTTGAAAAATTCTGTTACTATCTTTTTTTCGCCACTGATTACTGCTTGTCTATTCTTCTTTTCGGTTTTGCCCAGACTGTCTTGTATTGATGTCAAGACCACAGCATAGTAAACAATCAGCACAATATCTCAGGTTGGCGACAATTACACGCGCATCCCCCCTTTTGGATGATTATTTGTAGGGATGCTATCCATACTTCGATACTTGAAATGTATCAATACTGCTGCACTAATATCGAGTATTTTTGTCTTAAATACTTTTTGAGCGATTCCAAGCTGGTATCGCTACTTTTGTAGCGGTATCGGTATCAAAAATAATTACGAATCAAACGCGCCTCCATTGACGTGTACAGCTCTATACTTGGCTACAAAATGTCGAATTGGTACCGGTATCGATATTTTTATTTCCGCATCTCTACCCAGACTTCACACCTGTCAAATTCTGTGGGAACCATTTTTATATGGGGAATTCTCAGAGGTATTCTGCTGGTTGTTTACTATGCTGTGTCGAGACTATGTATCGGGTAATCCATAGTCGGTGGGTAATCCACTATTTTTGAATGAAAGGTTATATGATATTGTACATATACTTAACATCAATTGCACCCCCTCCCCCCCCCCCACAAATAAAGTTATACATAGGCTGAAATATACGTTATTTTTATGTGGCGACAACGTAGCGATATTCTAGACGGCTCAGTAGCGAATTTCAATCTGATCTGCCTGGCAACACTGCCTGCAGATCATTTGCATATTTGCAACTGATTTCCAATTCTTCCGACGATTCCGTTCAGATATGTGCGATACCCTAATGAAAAATCCGTACCGTACCGGCCGTTCCATCCGTATCGTCCGTCCGATGCCGATTTATGTGCGCGTACCCTTATAGAGCGGGGAAGGTTGAATGCTGAATTAAAAAAGGAGCTATTGAGAATCTTATATCGTTAGGAAGGTTATCAAATTTTACATTTGATCCTGTAGAAGAAGTTTGAAAAAATCAAGTTTCCTGTGATTCAAGCTTCCTTAATTTTTCTACTGATTACATAATAATATACAGGGGGTTCTGTTTATAAAATATAAGTTTGATTGGAACCACTCTATATAAACGTCAAAATTAAGTGAAAATATTTCAGCGTTATAGCCATCAAATCTCCCTAACGTAACAAAGTATCAGATTTTTGTTGTTGGTCCACCCTGTATATATAATAGATAATCTTAAAAAACATTAATTTGTACGATCAATGGTTTTTTTGTAACTTGATGCGTCACCCTAGTTTCAAACGAAGAACCTGGAAAAAGTCTTTTAATGTTTCTTACGTATAAATTGGTGTTCCTTAAGCTTCTTTGCAGTTTCTTTCGTTTGAAAGACAAGTAGTACGGTACAGAAAGCAACACTGAAGCGGAACTTAAGTAAACTGAAGCATTTGCCAAGTATTTGAACACAGCAGATAATGCTAAATGACTGCTAATATGACTAGACAAATATACAAGAAAGCCAACAATGGAACTCTGAGAACTTGGTTCACTGAACGAAAAATATACGTGCCATTTATAAAAAAGGTAGGTACATCATACATTGGGCGTAGGGATGTGGCGACCCCATCGCCCAGAGGTGATGGTACACCTTGCACCTACGACGGTGCATCATGTACTATTATCTCTGCAATCAGCCACAGGGGGGAGAAGTGCAGCCACTTAGCTTCGCCCGCGGTGCAATCACCCCCACATCGGAATATTTCCGGGAAACTAGAAATAGGTTCCCGGAAATAGGCGGCGTCAAATGACCCCACGGTTCATGTTCTGTCGCTGGGCTGATGTTCTCGGTTTCTTATAAGTGACAAATTGGATTAACTAAAAGTAAAAGAATGCTCAATGGCTCTTCCAGGATCAAAAGATTCCGGAGGTAAAATACCTGGCCGTTCGGATCTCCGGGTGCCAGGTGGCCCGGAGGGTACATTAAGCGAAGTTTGTTCAAAAAATTGTGCTGCCACTCCTCGTCAGGCTAACAACAGAAGCCGTTCTTCGCAGCAACTTTGCACTGACGACAGGCCCGAAGGCCAGAGAAACTTTTTCAGAGCCGACTTTACAAACATACGAGGTCTTGCCTCCAACATAAACTCTGTCCATCAACACCTTCAGGCAGAGAAGCCACACATTCTGGCTCTTACGGAAACTCAAGTCGGCTCTTCAACAATGGATAACTGCTTTAGGTATCCCGGATATGACTTATACATTTAGACGTAGGTTTGGCGTATGCATGTACGTTAAATCTGGGCTTTCTTGTCATCGAGAAGAAAAGCTCGAACTGGAAGGATTTGACATCATATGGCTCAAAATATCCTTCCAAAATCATTCCAAATTTATATGCTGCATTTATAGGCCACCAAGCAGTAACAACTGCAAAGAGCTCTTCGAGAAGCTTTCAGCCACTGTGGACGCGCTGCAATCAGATCACCCTCATTCAGAAATAGTCTTTCTGGGTGACTTCAACGTTCACAACTCATACTGGCTGAAACACTCGAACAAAACGGACGACGAGGGATGTGAAGCTGAAGCCTTCGCTATCAGCTGCGGCTTGGAGCAGATAGTCAAAGAACCAGCAAGGATTCCCAGCCGCCACGGAGATTTTGCTAGTCTACTGGACCTATATCTCACAGCTACTCCAACGGTCTACACAGTGAAGGTAACCACCCCACTGGGATCGTCTGACCACAACACCGCCTCGATGCTATGCAGAATGCATTCTCCAGATTTCTACCATGGAAAGCCTCGTCGGGTCTGGCATTACGGATCAGCAAAGTGGGACGACCTAAGGGAATACTACCAGTCCTTCCCTGGAACGACGTCTGCTTCAAGTCACGAGACCCATCAGCTTGTGCCCAAGAAATAACAGAGATATTAATATCCGGCATGGAAGCCTACATCCCTCATGTCGTCAAGCATCTCTCTAAAAACAAGCCATGGTTCAATCAGCGTTGCAGAGATGCAGTTACGTCTAAAAACCAACATTACAGAGAATGGAGGAAAAATCCAAATGCTGAGAGCCACCGCAGTTTTATCGGCCAAATCACTGTAAACGCGTGATTGACAGCAGCAAGGAGGAACACAACCAAAAAATTAAGAACAAGCTCCTCTCATGTCCTAGTTCGTCCAGAACATTCTGGTCTGTAGCTAAGGCTGTTAGTCAGAACTTTTCCTATTCGTCAATACCACCCTTGACCAGAGAGGACAAATCCATCGCTTCTGCTCCTAAAGAAAAAGCAGACATCTTGGGTAAGCTCTTCGCCGCCAATTCTACTGTAGACTTTCAAGGAAGTACTCCGACCACCCCCATAAGCTTGAACTCGAGAATGGCAGAGGTCAAATTTCAACATCGAGATGTAAAAAGCATCCTCCAAAAACTGAACACCAATAAAGCTACTGGTCCTGACCAAATTCCAGCCATTGTCCTTAAACGCTGTGCCGCTGAGCTTGCACCTATTCTTTGCAAGCTCTTCAAACTTTCGTATCAACGAGGCGTGTTTCCTGCTTCGTGGAAGATTGGCTGCGTACAACCCATCCCTAAGAAAGGCAAAAAAACTGATCCCACCAATTATGGACCTGTGGCTCTTCTCAGCATCATGTCTAAGGTTATGGATACTGTCATTAACACACAGCTCCTGAAATACCTGGACAACAATAACGTCATAAATAATCGCCAGTATGGCTTCCGTAAGCACAGGTCTACAGGTGACCTCCTTGCCTACGTCACTCACTTGTGGAACAGAGCAATAGACAATCATGGCGAATCCCTTGTTGTTGCACTTTATATATCGAAAGCTTTCGACAGAGTATGGCATGACGGACTTCTGGTCAAGCTTGCTGCTTATGGACTACCACCTCGCCTGCGCCAGTGGCTGAATAGCTTTTTGAACGACCGATCTCTGTTTGTTGTAGTCGAGGGCTGTTCATCAGACGTATTTTCAATAAACGCCGGTGTTCCTCAGGGATCTGTCCTATCCCCTACACTGTTTCTGCTGTACATCAAAGAGCTGCTGGAAATAACATCCAATCCAATCTACAGCTTCGCAGGTGACAGTACATTAGTGTCGTGCATGGAACCAGGCAAGCCACTATCATCCCAGGAGACGGTACGTCGGCGACAGGAGCATGCCTCACAGATCAACGCTGATATCAAAACAATTGTCGAGTGGGGATTAGCAAATAAAGTACAGTTCAACGTACAAAAAACTCAGGCAACAACACTTACAAAGAAGTCTCACGATGGCTTACCAACCGTGGGAATGGAGGGTCACCCCATAGTCGAATCACCTTCCGTCAAGCTTTTGGGAATCAACATCAACAATAGCATGTCCTGGCACGACCACGTCGTCAGTATTGCTAAAACGGCATCCCAGAAGCTTGGAGTTTTGTTCCGCTGTAGGAAGTTGTATACACCAGAGCAACTGCTGCTGCTCTACAAGGCACAGATCCGACCATCGCTGGAGTATTGCTCCCATGTGTGGGGATGCGCTCCGAAGCACTCTCTAAAGCTTCTGGACACTATCCAGAAAAGAGCGATTAGACTAATCGATACGCCTAGTCTCACAAAGGACCTCCACAGCCTGGAACATCGAAGGAGGGTGGCTGACCTATCCCTGTTTTACAGATTCTATCACGGAAGATGTTCGAGTAAGCTCTCTCAGACAATAACACCACAGGCCGTCCGAATCAGGAAAACTAGAGAAGCTCTGCGAGCTCATCCTTACCAGGTCGAGGTCCTTACTCCCCGAACTAGTCTCCTCCAGCATTCCTTCTTTTGGAGAACTTCGACGCTGTGGAATCAGCTGCCGGGGAATTTGTTTCCCGACGGCTACAACCTGCAGCGTTTCAAATATAACGTGAACCGATACTTATCCTCTCGCAGCGCTTCTACAGCGCCATCGGCTTTCAGCCTTTGCGGGAGGTCGACCATAAAAAAAAATGAAACGAACGCTTATGGTACTGTGATACATCATTAGATTCATTTCCGTTTCTTTAAATCTCAACTGTTGTAAATTGAATGCATATGACTAGGTACCTAGCGTGTTTTCTGGTTACTTAACATGATTAATCAAAATAAGTACTTCAACTGATGTCTGCGGTACATTGCATAAATAAACTGTGCCTTGGCGTTTGTTGTAACGTTTCATTGAAATAACGCATTCATTTATCAATTTATCGATGTTCTATGAACTTTTCTTTATGGTCAGCCTACCACAAGGCTGAAAGCCCATGGCGCTGTAGAAGCGCTGCGAGAGGATAAGTGTCTGTGCACGTTAGATTTGAAACGCTGCATGTTGTAGCCGTTGGGAAACAAATTACCCACAGCGTCGAAGTTCCCCAAAAGAAGGAATGCTTGAAGAGACTGGTTCGAGGAGTAAGGACTTCGATCTAGTAAGCATGAGCTCGCAGAGTCTCTTCAGTGTTCCTTGTTCGGACGGTCTTCGGTGTTATTATCTAGGAGAGCTCACTCGCAAACCTTCCGTCATAGAATCTAAAACAGGAAAAGATCAGCCACTCTTCTTTGATATTCCAGGCTGTGGAGGGCCTTTGTGAGGTTAGACGTATCGATAGTCTAATTGCTCTCTTCTGGATAGTGTCCAGAAGCTTCAGAGGGTGCTTCGGAGAGAATCCCCACACATGGAAGCAAATACAGACGATGGTCGTATCTGTAATCTTGTAGAGCAGCAGTAGTTGCTCTGATGTATACAACTCTATACTTCCTACAGTGGAACAAAACTAGAAGCTTCTGGGATTCCGTTTTAGCAATTCTGATGATCTGGTCGTATCAGCAGATGTTATTGTTGATCCCCAAAAGCTTGACGGAAGGTATCTCGACTATTGGGTGACCCTTCATTTCTACAGTTGGTAAGCCAACGTGAGACTCATTTGTCAGTTCTGCTTGCTGTTTAAAGAACAAAAATACTGTTAGCAAGATAGAGGATATTGTTTAATAAATCATCATCCTAATCCGACACCCGAAAGGCTGTTTATAATGCACATAGTGCCATTTTTTGCAACTGAACATTGCATTGAACAGGAAAAGGTACAACACTTTATTAAAAAAATGCATCCAACCAGCGATTATCAACATTAATTTGGTGTTGATGAGTAAGTGCTTTACATACATACACATACAACACGTGCACAAATGTTCGTGTTCATCAGGTTACAATTGCTGTACATTGATTCAATCATCATCCGGCATGGATGTATACTCACTGTTATTAACAACATTAACAGAAATACATCAGTCTGCGGCTGCTGTCCATTATATCAATAAAGGGATCGGTGAAACGGTGATCGATATATGGCTTGCATTTTTTTGAGTATACCTAGAAACTCATCTTCCAAGGAAATCAAAATAATTGTTATAAACATAAATGAAATTGTCTAATGGAAACCATGTGGTGATTCAGTCTAGGTTTACATTATATTGATGGACAAGGTGGTTATATATTATTGTTTACGTTTATAGTTTTATTTTGATTCTTTTTTTGATTCAATACATCATGTCGTTATTCTGAGATCACAATTTATTAAACCAATTGCCGAATCGTAAAATTAATGTAAAAAAAGACTGACGACAATTTATTGACTCTGTGTACAAAATATTTTTATGGTTTTTTACATAAATAAACAGAACCAATATGTATGAATTAAGGTGACGAGGTGAGAAGTAAGACATACCATTGATAAGAATTTTGTGTGACGAAGCTACTAATCAAATTCTCAGAAACTCTTAGATAAGTGGGAGGATCTTATTCATCTAATATGAGTTAGAACAAATGCCCCGAATGTAAAAAAGCAAAGAAATGAGTCTCTAGATACCAATAAGGCAATATCGTCAAACAACTTAATATAATAAATCGAAACATGATACTTCGTTTTCAGTCTATGTAGCACGTAAGATTTAGATGGCTCAAATTAACTCGAGGTTGATGTACATTTTGTACTGGTATAGTTTGATAATGATGAAAATCAAAGCAAAGGTATTAACAATAAACTAGTGCCCAGTTCGTTGCATCAATAAGGTTATTAGTAGTTAGGTAAAGGTGTTTTTCTATATTCTGTCTCACCATAAAACGTCTTAAAAAAAGTTACTATACTGTGTTCTGTATAGCGAAGTGGACCTTCATGTAGTTGCAGCGAATTTGCAAGCATTGTACCTTCCAACAATATTTTCAAGCAGTAAATTTGTTCGTAAAGGTGCTGATGCTCTTCAAGTTTAATTAGAAATTCGTTCTATGTATAACTACTGTATTTAATTAAGTTCGCTCCTTGAGCTCTTGCAATTCGAATGGTAATGAAAATACTAGATCTTATATGCAGTAATACATATCAAGCCCTCTAATTTAAACCTTTGCTGGGGCAGCATGTTCCTCTGCTATTCACTTCAAAGTTCATGTATTTTTAGTTTCTTAACTTTTCAAAAAATCATTACTACTGTGATCTTAAAAATAAATATATTTAAAAAAACAAGAAAACAGGATGTGATAGCACTAAAAGCTGAAAATAATTATTAATATATGTTGAAAATAATAATGAACGAAAAATACTAGTATACTAGTATTATGGCCGTAAGCGACCCACGCCTTTTTCACAATAATACTACTACTATTTTCCGTTAATTATTATTTTCATCTTTTTGTCCATGACTATTTTTCACTTTTTAGTGCTACAAAAGCATGTTATTTGTATTTTTACTATATCTATTTTTTCACTTTTTTCATTTTAAGCAAAATCGAGTCCAAAGGAGTCGGATAAAAACAAACATACAAGTGATCTAATATAAAAGCGTGTTAAAAATCACGAGGTATGATATGCGTTATATCAATAAAGCTGAAATAAAATTACAATGGCTGAAATCTTTCAGAATGCTAAACCCTAATACAATAGAATATGTTGGAAAGGCAATAACATAACTCAATATATATGTTTCAATATCTAGACTAGGAAAAAAATGATTTAAGGCTCGCGCGCATTAGTCGGCAACAGCCCGGTGAGGAACACGCGACGGCGGCCGGCAATTTTTTTAGGTAAAGCGCACTAGCCCGTAATAATTTTTGCCAAAGACTATAATTATTAGTTTACTGTGTGAGGAAAAGGAAAAACAAAATACAGCAGTTAAACAAAAAAGAAAACGAAAATGGCTACACGAAATCTGTAAAAAGAGGAAAATCGGAAGTAAATTAGCCACTTTATTTCCTGATTTGATTAATGTTTATGAGAAAGGTCATACAATTCCATATACCCGCTAGCAAACATTTTTAATTTTTCCTTGTCCATTTTCGTCGTCACAAAACAGCGGAACGACACGGCGGAACGCAACGAACCTACCTGTCCTACCGGCAAAAGTATTCTCGCCCGAGATTTCCGCTGACATGACGGCCGGAATAAATTCCTGTTCCGTTCCTATGTGGTCCGCTGCCGGCTGGCCCGATCTAAAGTGCGCGAGCCTTTAGGCTTCTTTTGCTAAGCCCTCCCATCATTTCTCGAAGATTAAAGACAGATACTTATTACATTCACATTACACATTACATTACATTTTTTCTAATAATTATAAGTAAATAGTTTATTTCCCAACAGAACAAAGTTCCAATTACAGGAAAAAGTATTCATAAAAGAACAATCAGGAAACAGAAAAAATCAAAAAATGGCTTAAAGGCCTTATTACAAAATTCAAATTAAGCATGGTGCATAAAGGTAACAAGTCCCATCAACATACATAAAATAAGAAACCAAAAAGCACTAATTTATCACTCATACATTCAAAAATAAAAAAAAACAACAAATCAGCAATATTCACTTGTTAAACAAAAATTCAGATTGTACACTAGAGAAAATCAATATATTTGGTGATATGAATCAGCAAGAGCCACTAAAATAGAAGATAATGAATCTGCGTGTATATCACATCTACCAGAAATGCAATTAAAATTTTTTGTAGAAAAATTTATGGGAGAGTTCACTCCTAAGTTTGTGTTCCATCTCTTTATCCGGAAGGAATCAAACGACCGCAATGCAACTGCAGGGACATTGAAGTCAAGTTGTAATAAAAGAGAAGGGCAATCAATCATACCATGCACTAGTTTGAAAAGAAATATTACAGCGCTCTTAATTCTTCTTAAGTCCAAACATTCCATATTAAACCGACTACATAAAATTTGCTCGCTAATCCCACGCTCAGGATAGATACCATCGACTTTAAAACATAAATACTTCAAAAAGCGCCGCTGAATCCTTTCAAGCTTAAGTTTATGACAATTATAATATGGTTTCCACACAGATGAACAATACTCAAGCCTACTACGTACATATGCATTGTACAATGTTATAATCGCTGCTATATTTGTGAATAGTCTACAGTTTCTGACAATAAAGCCGTACATTTTTGCTGATTCATTCACTATTTTGTCAATATGTTCATTGAAACTGAGACGAGCATCAAACCACACCCCAAGGTCCTTTACCAAATATTTTCTAGTGACCGTAACCTCATTGATTGTATAATCAAAACAGATTGCATTTTTACTCCTGGTGAATGATAAAATATAGCATTTAGATGTATTTAAATCAAGTTTATTACTGACGCACCAATTTGACAAAAGATCAAGATTTTGCTGCAATCTGATACAGTTCTGAGTGTTAGCTATATTTGAAAAGATCTTTAGATCATCGGCATAGAGTAGGTGGTCACAATCAAGCTCACTAGAGAGGTCATTGATAAAAAGAGCGAAAAGCAAAGGACCAAGGTTAGAGCCCTGAGGAACACCAGAGGATGCTGTGTATCTGATAGATTTGTAACCATTGACACACACATATTGGGTTCGATTCATTAAGTAAGATTTAATAAATAATAAGAAACATGTATTAAACCCATGCGCAGCCAACTTTTTCAAAAGGATGACATGATCTATTTTATCGAATGCCTTCGAAAAATCAGTATATATTACGTCAACTTGACAATGATTATCGAGATGCTCAGATATGTACTGCGTAATAACTGTAAGATTAGTGACAGTAGATCTGAATTTCATAAACCCATGCTGCATTGGGGTGATTAAATTACGAACACTGAGCCATATATGTTCATAAATCAGAATCTCAAATACCTTAGCAAAAGCTGAGATTACAGAAATTGCCCTATAATTGCAAATGTTACCTGTGTCACCACTTTTGAAGACAGGACAAATTCTTGCCTCTTTGAAAACAGAAGGAAACTTCATAAGTTTCAATGACAGCTTAAAAATAATAAACAAAGGTTTGCAAAAAACTCCAGCACAATCCTTAACGAAAAAAGACGGAATTCCATCAGGTCCTGCAGTCATTTTATTTTTCATTTTCTTTAATACATTAAATATGTCATCTTCAGTGATATTAGGAGTATTTATCGGATGATAATTATTTAAAGAGTCTTGCAAACTCTCATTTTGATTAGTATTGGATCGTATAAAAACACTTTCAAAAAAATTAGCAAAACTATCGACCACCTGTTGAGGGTCATCAATTACTGTATCATTGTACTTCATGCTTTCAGGAATTCTTGTTGAGGGTTTCTTGCCTTGAGTGAGACAGACAAGACAAACTTATTAAATTATTGTATTGTCGCCAGTTGTTCATAAGTGTATACAGTTTTAATAACATCTGCTCGTATAAATAGTCAAAGTCAGTCCAAATAAGTGGGTTAAAAATCATACAAACATACATACAAACATATACACAAACAAACATACAGGTGAAACTAATAAAAGCATGTTAATAAGAAATCAGAAATTTAAGAGATTTAGCTTATATTTGTGGTTTCTGAAATTATCAAAAATGCATTACTTCTACTAAGTTTAAGTTATTGTAAAAATAACAAACCATCACAAACTCAAGATTCGAGTAATGATCATGGTAATGACGGTAATAGGCTGCTATTGTATGATGGTGATGAAAATACTATCTAGGTCTTATATGCAGTTATACATATCAGACCTTCCAATATGAACGTTTGCTGGGGTAGTATATTCCTCTACGATTTACTTCAGAGTTCATAACTAGATAGATGTACTACTGGGTGTTTGAAGAAACTACTTGAGTTAAGTAATCGTAAAAAAATAAAATATGAGACAATATATTCAACCCAATTTACTAGAATATATGAACAACTTTGATCAAATAATTATGCATAGTAATTACTGGAAATATTGTGAAAGACCATTCAGCAGTCATTGACAAAACAGATATCGTTTAGGTGACAAGCTGATATTTTTCAATACGATGCATGCGACAAACTAGTGCAATGTTAAACTCTTGCATTGTAAGTCACTCTTGCATTTTTGGGGGTCTGTGCATGGGTTAAATAAATAAATAAAATCTCCAAAAGTCTGCAATTAACTGACAAAATAATACAAATTTGCATTTTATTTTATTGAACATATCTCTACAGTCTTATATCCTTGTTCCATTATTACTGATTTTTGAAACGCGTGTTAATTAGTAAAATCCCCCGAATACTTGTGAATATTTTAGTGGCTCCGAGAACCTGCAAAATCTCTCAACTTGAGATATATTCTTTGACAACACAGAGTTGAGTGTACGATTGAGAGGTTTTAAAATTTTTACAGATTACATTACATTGCACATTTGTAGTATTTAAGTTCAGATTGCAATTGACATATTTATAAACCAAGGAAAACTTCAAAATAAAGTTCTTTCGAGACATATCAAATAAAGAACAAAAATTCATTTACCTGTCATGAATATTTGGAGTTACATGATGGTACGTTTTATTACGATTAATGAGAGTATTATAGACACTAGAGATATTTGGTAATACTTTAATACCTAAATAGTCTACAACACTTTATCTGAACCATTCTTCATACTATTATCTATAATCATAAAAAATGGTAATAAGGAATCTCCTTTCATTGCTAAGCAAATGAAAAAAAAATCAACTTATGGACGAATTTTCTCCTGTTTTATAAATATTACGGGGTGGCTGTACATAGCACGTAATAATTCAGAAACCTTGCGTGTTCTGAAATATTCAATATTACTATTATTATTAGTTTGCACAATAACAGGCCATGAAGACCTGGGGCAAAAATAAGTACAGTTTGATCTTATACCGCTAAAATTTATGTAACTTAATATTATCTTTGGAAGCTTGTCTTCATTGTTTCACCTCCTATTTCTGAATATATCTTGCACTATTCCATGCCATCTATTTCTGTCTATCCCTTTCTCTTTCCAGTCCTAAATATTAATTTTCTTAAATCATCTTCTTCCTTCTTCAGCCATCTCTCCCTTGGTCTACCCTTCCTTTTTTTCCTACTGGTCTCTGTTTGAGGGCTAGTTTTGCCATTTTCATCCCATTCAGCCTCTCCACATGTCCTAGCCACCTTATTATCGGCGCTTTGATGACTGCTATAATATGGTGGTTCTTATACATGTCTTCCAGTTCCTGATTTGTTCTCCTCCTCCATCCCTCGTTTGTCCTTACGCCTCCATAGATAGCTCTCAATATTTCTCTTTCCCATCTTATAATTTTTTCTTTTCCCTCTTTGTTCATAGTCCGGGTGTCACAAGCATATGTCGCTGTTGGTCTTATAACAGTTATGTAAATTGTCGCGTCGGTCTTTCTGGATAGATATTTATTGGATTTCATAAGATTTTTCAGAGCTCCATACTTCAGGGTTCCTTTGATGATCCTTGCCTATATTTCTTGTTTCTCCTGTCCCTTTTGCTCTATGATTACCACTAGTTACATAAATTCCGTAGTACTTTCAAAAATATATTTCATCCTGTCAGCCACAAAAGTTAGGCTCGGCTGATAATCGGAAGTTTTTCCATTTGCTCCATGACCATATATTTTATCTTACTTTGACTCACCTCCATCCCAAATCTCCTTGCTTTCCCAGCTCTCCTTGTCATAATTATCTGTAGCCCTTTCTTTGTTTTTGCTACCAGTGTTAAGTTATCTGCACATGCTATACATTGGCCTTCGTGATTAAATATGATTCCATTTGTCTTGATTTTGCTTTTTCTAATTATTGCTTCAAGCTTCAAATGTCAGATTTTCGGTAATTATTAGAATTTCGTTAAAATTGAGGATTCTCAAGAACTGTTGATTTTTGCCCATAGTTATATAAAGCTAAGTTTGTTGCATATTAGGTTGCCTATCAGGTCCGACAGGAATACGTCGAATTACAATAAAGCCTGTATATATGTATATAAAAGTTTTTTGTAACTGAAGCCATATAGTTTCATTTATCATTAACTCACGCTGTACAACTGACTGATGTAGTGTCGGATTGCAGTGAGAGAAAATAGTATATCCAGTAGGCGAAAATCACTTCCTGAGACCATTAATTAATGCCCGCCATCTCCTCCAACATCCCATTCCAGAATCGGCAGCAAAGAGCAATGTCCAGAACGACACCTTTTCATTAAAGCCGTCCCTCAGATCAGGGGCAGCCGTGCGTTAAAGTTCTGCTTCCACCAAGCTTAAAATATTATTAGTCGATGCATAGCTCCCTGTCACATCAATGACTTGGAGTTTGAGGTTACCATACTGGAAGCATACTTAGTAGTTAAATTGTAATATCAACAGGCTCGATGAAGCTTCGATGCAAAGTAGATAAGTTCTGAAATTATAGTATAAGCATTTAGAAATAAAAATTCAGATTTACATGAAGAGGAACAAAATATGTTATGTGCTTCTAAATTGATGCAAAAATATAGTTTAAAAATTTAAAAAAACACGCTTTTGAAGAGCATCGAACTAATAAGTTAAAAATTATTTTTAAAATAAGTTTCAAACAACACGAAAAATACTAGTATGCTTGTGAAGAAAGCGTGGGCGCTTAGTACCATATTATTCTTAAACCGAGCGCCCGACGCTTTTTCACAAGCAAGCTTATTTTAAAAAGTATTTTTAACTTTTTAGTTCTTTAAAAGCTAGTTTTGTGGTTTGTTAGACTATATTTATTTTTTCTTTTTAGTTAACTTCACCATTCAATCTTTTTTAACTATATTCATTTCATAAATTTTGGAGTTATAAACTAGTTGTTTTCGACACACGTTGTCCTGGTAGCGCTACCCGCCAGACCTTATATAAAACACTCCCCGATCAACATAAATTTATACATTTTAAATTTTATTAAAGAGCCATTTAAGATTATAAAAACCAACCTCTATTGAAAAATGACAATATTACAGAAAAGCTAACGACACGCAGTGCTTAGAAGTGCTTAAAAGCGGTCACCCAAACAAGCCCGACGCTGCTTAGCCTTAACGATCGACTACAGCTGGCGTTTTCAGCGTGGCATGACCGTTACCTAATAAAATAGTTGATTCTGCGTGTTAGTCCATTGATCGTTTTGTGCCAAGACCACCAAGTCGTTAATGTCTGTAATTTTTGTGGCAGTGGATAAACTGACCCGGCCATTTGACACAATACCTAACGGTGAACCATAGAGCTGGCAACTTAATTTCAACTATTATTTGTGTATTTTTAATTGAACTTATGCTACACATCCTGCAAAATTGTTCATTTTGGTACTCCTAATTCTATTACCACTGTCCAAATGTCCTGCAAATGTCGAAAACGCAGAGCAGTCTCTTATGTCATTTAGAAAGCATTGTGAATTGTTAATGCAATCCTCAACTCAGGAGAAAGATGGTGTCATAGTTCTGCACCGTCAGTTGTAGGTGGCTATAACATCTGGACAGCTATATACAGCTTAAGGCAACATATGGCGCTGTGTTGCAGTTACTATCACACGACTGACAAAATTCAACAATTATCTTTCCAGGAGCATGGGGAACAATAGTAAGCCAAAAAAAAGTTAGGAGTATTATAAGCTCACAATCACAAACCCACGTACAAGTGAAGTTAATAAACGTGTGTTAAAAAAACGTGTTAAAAATTCAAGGGGTTATTCTTTAAGCAGATTAGCAGAAAGCGGAGCTTTCCGTATGTTTAATTGTTCAGTTACAGCACCTGTCATGTGACATTAAAACATTTTTTTGGGATTCAATTCAACAATCTCTTCTACTTCTATGGATATGGAATAATTTAGAAAACTGAGATTCCCAGATGAATTAAGCTAATAATGTGTTGCTCGAAATGGTTTTTGAAACCCCAAGATGTTCTCATAACTCGCAGAGAATTAACTGATCCCTACACTATTTTGCCTCAGAATTTTTTAATAATTCTATGAACTTATATCTATATAAAATTATTTAGAGAGAGAGAGAGAGAGCGGAGTAGGCTTTGCCGACTGGTCAGGAATCAAATTAAATTTTCTTATATAATTAGGAAGCGGCAAATAAGAAAAGAAGCTAGGCGGTACTCTTTAAACTATATCTACGAGCTTTTGGGAGTCTATGCTCTTTTCATGAGGGAGTCAGTTTGCGAGGATGTTACTAGGTAATCGACGCTGACGATTCACAATGTCAGACATAAAGAAAACATGCAAAGGATAACGGTAACTCGATAAGCAAGCTACTGAGTGAAGAAATAATGAAACTACATTTAAATACACATTGATAATACACCGATTTTCATAAACAATAACTGAATGTAATCCTAAAGTATGTCCTTCCATATATTGTCTAAATTTTAGGAAATCGCCTGTTTATATTTACGATGACATTTTAGTTAGATACGATCAGCTCGTAAAAATGTCAAAGGACCTCATATATATCTCCAAAGCAATGTTCATATAGATCTGTCTGTCTCTCTGTCCTAGTGTGGTCATTTTTCAATGTAACGGAAAGTTCGTTTGAAATTCGAAAAAAGATTATTTATTTACACATAAATTCGTATTCTGTGACAACAGACTAAACAAATGACATTAAGAATTGGCCAAAATTGAGGAAAATGCCAATATGGTAATGACTAATGACTTTATTACAATGATTGTCACCATATTTTAAAATGTGGTATCGATTACACAATAATAGCGTAAAATACACACAACACACAAGAAGTCGCGTTAGACCACAAGACTGGGATAGACTGATGCCAATATGGCTTGCAATATTTGTTAAATGCGCCGACTGCGCGACGCTAACAACGATCTTTTTTTGCGACTCCTTCAATTTCGATATGAATCCAGCCGAGTGCAGAAAAGTTGAGCCAACGAAAAGGATCAATAATTTCAGTATAAGATACTTTTGGTCCAAATACTGCTTACTAATATCTCAAATAGGACAGACAATGTGCTACATGCCTTTTAGATAAGGTGTTTATTTGTTGAAAAAATTATCAAGGAATGCTATTGTACGGTTAGACCACAAAATTGGGATAGACCGATGCAAGTATGGCTTGCAATACGTAAAATGCGCCGACTGTGTGACGCTAAAAACTATTTCCTTTTTTTGAATGTATGATTTTGTATATCAATTTAATTATACGCTTTGCAAAACTTACGGTGTATATTAAAAACAAAATAGTAGATATCATTAGAAGGGATACGGATTAAACCTATTTTGAAATTATTAGCTTCTGCAATTGCTTTGAAGCTGAGGAGTAAATTGTTTAAATGACACTGTTTTGAAACAACTGTAAATATGTTTAAGTAACAGAAAAGCATTCAAATACAATTAATTGAAAACACAACAGTTTTTCTGTGTGCCTATGATTTGATGATGTGCCTATGGATTATAGGCCCCGGTTGCTATTAATATCAGTTGTGACTTATATATTTATTTATATCGTGTTTACAGTTACCTATACAGTTACCTATATTCTATCAATAAACAATTGGGAAAAGTGTTTTTGTGACTTTGTTGTACTTAGACTATTAAGAACTGTGATTCATTCACTTATTAATAATGCTTATTAAAGATTCAATGGTAATACAAAGCTTTGATAAACGTAATAATCTCAAGCTACGTTGTGCTTCAAATGACTCAAAATGCCGAGAAACTGATTCTGAATTATAGATTACTAAATTTAAATACGAAGGTATGTATGTAACATGAAACTTTATTCTGTACAGCTTTTATTTCACATATATTTTAATAGGAATATTTGTTCCCAAGATATGAGGTCTTGAAAAGCCGCAAAATGTAAGTTTGTACTGAAATACCTTTATTTATCTTTATCTTTATACCATTCGATGCAGAATTTTAGTCATCATTATCATTGAATAGCACCAAATTTTCTGTCCAATGCATGATTTTCTAGCTACAAGCAAAAAACAAAAAAAGGTGCAAAAATTTGGAGGGTTTTTTGATCACCAATAGTTACGCTCACCACCTGCGATGGTACAAACTCAGATTGCACGTATTTAAAGACCAAATAGAGATATTACGATGATTTCCAGCTTACTGGGAATTAATTCCAGGCAACGGTTTCTTTTCCACTCAATTCTATTGACCTATAGGTAAAGTTGAAACACACCGTGTCTACGGTGTGGCACGTAAAATGTAATTGAGTTCGATTCCGCATAGCGATGTTCACCACAAAAGTTCTGCGAAATTTTGGAGAATAGGTTAAGAAACAGCTTAAAAAATAGCATTGATCCCGCTCTTAGATTTGTATTTTAGATCTTGAAGCAAGTATTAGAAATATCCCAGGTCAAAGTTTTATCATCACCCAATCATAATATGTACTCGCTCGAAATAGAATCCTTCTATCTATACGCCCCTGACTAGAAGGCTTAATTTTAGAAATAATGGCTTGTGAGGCTAAATACGTGGCTATCTGGTTTACCTTGTCATTACACGCTTCTCTTAGTACCAACCTCCTTTGACTTCGCAACAAAGGGAGGCGGACAAATGTGTCGCATCGGTTCCAGATATAACGTATCTTAATTAAAAAAGCTAACTACACCAAACAACGACCCCCACAGAGTTTTTCATAGCCTGGATATCTGACAGCTATATGATGACTCATAAAGTGTAGCTAAGCTTGGAAATAATGAAGCTGTAAATATACTTTGACTAGAAATAATCTCTGTGTAATGTGCAGCAGATAAATTTGATACCTTTTAAGCTAATCTGAATGTGTAAAACTTATTCTGTGTTCCATTGTGTTTCATTATTGTCTCGTCTCAGTATTGCAGTATGTAAATCACACTATTTACTCATAAGACAGACAGTATATCATCGTGTCGTATAGTATTCTACATATCGACGGTATTCTACGCAATCGGTAGGTACTCTGTGTGTCATCGAGATCGCGACAAGACGCGACAGTAGGTAGGTTTCGTTGTTCTTAATTATTACTCTTACCGCTTCGGTTAACAAATACTTTGTCAGAACCGCTATTTGACAGATAAATAAATAGTCTTCGGAGCAGGACACCGCTGTAAGACGCCCCCAAACCTTATTTTGAGTTACAACTTTGACAACATAACGTCAAAATAGCAGATGAGTATTGTAAAGGTTGTTGTTTGAAAGAAAATCATAATTCAATAGTGTTCGCTGTAGTTTGCCCTAAAATGATGGACGAGTTGATTTTATTGGACTCCAATGATGACTCAGATTTTGAAGATGCGATCTTGTTGGAAGTATTTGACAACAACAACATCGAATACAGAGCCAACCTTTACGGGAGATTCAACTTAGATATGCTCTCGGAACAGGAGTGTAAAGTGAATTTCCGCTTCGAAAAACGGCATATTCCGAGATTGGTACAAGCACCCAGAATTCCAGATGAGCTTAATACAGACAGCCAACAAGGTTTCTGGGCAAGAAGCGCTTTGTATTTTGCTCAGGAGATTGAGCTACCCCAACCCCCAACTTGAGCTCTAGGTCAGCTATCCCCAGGTTAGCTGACCTAGAGCCATTCTTTGGACGATCGATGACCGCCCTATCAAAAATAATTAATAATATGATCTAATTTTTATTCGTGCTGCGCATGCGTGTCCTTTCGTTAATCGCTATGGCTATCGTCCGTACAATAGGCAGTTTTCGTTACTTACAAAGTGATGTTCCGTTTAACGCTATTTGACAACTTTGAAATTTGCATTTCGTTTTACGTCGGTGGTTTTACGTATATCGTAACCGCTAAATGCCGGTATTGTACGGACGATAGCCATAGCGATTAACGAAGCGACACGCATGCGCAGCACGAATAAAAATTAGATCATAACCTGTTTTGGTTTTGACAGTGACACTGGTTTTGACTTTTGAGTAGATCTGCAACAATTATTATCCGTCGTTTTACAAAAATGCTTCCAAATAGCTCAAAATAAGGTTAGGGGGCATCTTACAGTGATGTCTTGCTCCGAAAACTATTTATTTATGTGTCAAATAGCGGTTCTGACAACATATTTGTTAACCGAAGCGGTAAGATTAATTAAGAACAACGAAAACTACCTAATAGCGGCATTTAGCGGTTAAGATATACGTAAAATGAAATGCAAATGTCAAAGTTGTCAAACAGCGTTAAACGGAACATCACTTTGTAAGTAACGAAAACTGCCTAATGACCCTCACTCCATCTCTATCGGCTCTGGTATATCGAATTCTATCCTGAATGACATTGTTGACATTTGGTACCTGTTTGGGCTGTCATTTATATGCCATGCGTATTTATTTGAAAAACTTGTTATTATTTGTGAATATCTTTTATTAAAATTTATTAGGATAAACAGGATAACATTTGATATTAATTCACAAAATTTTGTCTTCGTGAATACCTGAATATCTGAGACAAAGGCTGATATTTGATTATAAGGTTAATGACAAAACTGTTACAGCATTATAGCATCAGAACTACGCCACACACCACAATTTTATTCTGCAAAAGTTTTTCATACAATGCAGCCACTTTTACTTCCCACACCGATAGGTGAGGGGAGTATTGTGATCGCGAAAATTTTCGATTTTGAGATAACACGTTTTTTGGGCGTGTTATGATGTGTACATAACGAAAATCCACGTCACTCATTTCCGTCGGTCTGTCTGTCTGTCTGTCTGTCTGTCTGTCGGTCTGTCTGTCTGTCTGTCTGTCGCGTTTTTCTACCCTCGTAATCTCAGTAACCGCTACCTGGATTGTGATGAAATTTGGACAGCGTTATGCTGTGGGGTCGTAGTAGGTAATGTTCCTATAATTTTGAAAATTGTTATACAGGGGGCGGAGTAATTAGCAAAAAACGAAAAATTTCAAATACGCTTCAAACTTCGTTTTTAGACGTTTTAGGGGTTCCTGATCATTTTCTACTTTTTTTTGGGTGGGGGTGAATTTGGGGTGGTTGGGGGGTGGGGGGTTGTAAAATTGAAAAATTTGTTGTATTCATAATAGACTACCCACTGACCTGTGAAGGAAGACCTAGCGACATAAATAACTTTTTTAGGTCTATCCGAACATTGCCGTATGCCTATTACAGAAACTAAAGGACTTAGAATTTTTTCCGATGTATACAGGCTGTCCATTTAGTGTGTAATTCTTCGATATCTCGCAAGGTATAGCTGATAGAAGAAAATCTCAAATACAAAAGTTATTTGGTTACTTGAGATGCATATCCTAAAAATATTTTGAAATATACAGGGTGTTGCGGGAAAGTAGGATAGAGATCAACTTGATTTTTTTATATGGAACTATAACTTTCTCTCAAGTTCTTCTAGTGTCCATCATTGATCTCTATTCAACCCTAAAATATTTTTGGAATCGGTTGCGACGTTGCCAAGTAATAATTTATTTTCTATTAATTTCCGCATTTGCAAGGTCGCAAGTAATACGTTCAAATTGATATATTCCTTTAACTTTTCTCAACAATATTAAACAGCGAGTTACTTGAATATTAAGCGGATATTATTCTGGATGCTACCAGCAATTTGTATCTACAGGGTGTTTTTGGCAGAATTTTAAATTCCGGCAACTTAAAGGTCGTTTTACTTTGTTTTTTTAAATGTAACACCCTGTCTTTTTTATTTTAAATCGAAATATCTACAAATACTCTATCTCGCCTTGTAATATTTTTGTTCGCGTTTTCGACGTTGCCAAGTTATAAATTATTTTCCCAAATTTTTAAACAAGTATCCCCGATTTTAATTTATTTTAAATAGAATCCTCTACTTATTTTTATTGCAATGAATTGCGCATGTCGAATTTAGTAAGATCTCACAATTTCAAAATTTTGTTTATATTAATTAATGAGATACGGCAACACCGCTTTTTCAGCAAACAGTACCGGAACGCTCAAATTTTTCCAAAACTGCCACAGCTGAAGAGGTGAAATTCAATACAAAAGTTTGTATTATTGATAATAGGCTGTTCATTGACCTGTGCAGAAAAGACCTTGCGGCATATGACAATAATTTGGCGATGATTTTGTTGCAAGGGGATCTCAGACTAAATCTTTATGCTATGGGAAAATAATAAACTGGTATCACCGTAATGTGTGGGAAGTACTGAGTCAATCAACTTGACTCCATTTTTTACTTCCCACACCGATAGGTGAGGGGAGTATTGTGATCGCGAAAATTTTCGATTTTGAGGTAATACGTTTTTTGGGCGTTTTATGATGTGTACATAACGAAAATCCACGTCACTCATTTCCGTCGGTGTGTCTGTCGGTCTGTCTGTCGGTCTGTCTGTCTGTCTGTCGGTCTGTCTGTCTGTCGCGTTTTTCTACCCTCGTAATCTCAGTAACCGCTGCATGGATTGTGATGAAATTTGGGCAGCGGTATGCTGTGGGGTCGTAGTAGGTAATGTTCCTATAATTTTGAAAATCGGTGCATAGGCGGCGGAGTAATTGGCAAAAAACAAAAAAAATTAAATATTGCTGAAACTTCGTTTTTAGGCGTTTTAGGGGTCCCTGATCATTTTCTACTTTTTTTTGGGTGGGGGTGAAATTGGGGTGGTTGGGGGGTGGGGGGTTGTAAAATTGAAAAATTTGTTGCTTTCATAATAGACTGTCCACTGACCTGTGAAGGAAGACCTGGCGACATAAATAACTTTTTTAGGTCGATCCGAACATTCCCTTTGCCTATTACAGAAAGCAAAGGACTTATTTTTTTTATGTAAACATACGAGAGTATTGCGTCAGATCGTTGTAACGAGGAAACTGTTGAATTGATTTTAATGAAATTTTGAAACGGCATTACTACCATGGCGAAGATGGAAAACGCGTATGGTCTTGATAAATCGTGCCTGTGGCGGCGCAGAAATAATAAAAAAACTAAAAATATAAAAACAGCTCAAACTTCGTTTTTAAGCGTTTTAGAGGTTCCTGATCATTTTCTGCATTTTTTTTTTTTGGGTGGGGGTGAAATTGGGGTGGTTGGGGGGTTGGGGGTTGAAAAATTAAAAAAATTCTTGTACTCATAATAGGCTGTCCACTAACCTGTGAAGGAAGATCTAGCGACACAAATCACCTTTTTAGGTGCATCCGAACATTGCCTAGCCTATTACAGAAACTAAGGGAGTTTTCTGTATACTGTACGAGAATTTATTGGTCTAAATCGTTTTGTATTTTGTGTGGTGAGAATGGAAAACGCGTAGGTTTATTAAAAATCTTGTCAGTGGCAGCGTAGCAATAATCAAAGAACGCGAAAGTATGAAAGCAACTCAAATTCGGTTTTTAGATGTTTTAGGGGTTCCTGATCATTTCCTACCAGTTTTTTGGGTGGGGGTGAAAGTGAGGTGGTTGGGAGGGTGGGGGTTTTAAAACTGAGAAGTTTGTAGTATCGATAATAGGCTGTCCATTGACCTGTGAAGGAAAGGCCTAGCGGCATAAGATAATTTTAGGGGGGGGGGGGGGGGTGGAAATTATTTGGTTGCAAAGGATCTTAGACTAAAGCTTCATGCTATGGGAAAATAATAAACTGGTATTAGCGTAATGTGTGGGAAGTACTGAGTCAATCAGCTTGACTTCATTTTTTATAATCATTCTTGAACACTATCATGTTTTTGTACATTGGTCAAACCTTAGATAAGGAAAGAGAGGGGATACCGCACGCCCATTTGATGCTATATGGATTAGCTGATACCGAAAATGAATAGCTGTCAAAATGCTGGTGGAAAACTGACGGTAGTGTCAAGGTGGTGTTTTTTGCGATATTTAACGTTTTTAAGACCAATAATTGTGAAATATTGTGGTGAGCGTAATGGTGGGGTGTGCAGCTTACCGTTGTAAAAGCCACAGCAGCAGGAAGGAGCCAGGAATCACTTTTCACAGGTAAATTTATGATCTTATTTTTTTGGTGTAACCGAAATTCATGCAAATATCTCGATATCTAGTTCAAAGATATATGTGTATCCGAAATATAATTTGGAATGTACCACTAACATGCGAATCATAATGTTTTTGAGCACGTAAAGTCTAAAAATTATGTTTTTAAGGGATTTTTTGGTTCAAATACAATCAGTTTTCCAGTGGCGTATCTATTATAGCTTACATTTTGAATAGAAATATTATGACTTTGCATTGTAATATATAATATACCAATACCCTTATACAAGGTGTGCATTTCAAGGGTGGCCTTTATTTGTAGTTGTATGAATAATAAAATTAATTTTCTTTCTTCCTCGACAGGTTTCCTAAAGATCTTCCTAGACATGATTTATGGATCAAAAATATGAGGATCGAAGGTTGGAAGCCTACAAGCAACGATAGGCTTTGTTCTAAGCATTTTGAACAGAATTTCCTTCATCAAACAAATCAAAAAGTATATCTTCTGAAAGGAGCAGTCCCCACCATATTTGACGAGCTTCCGGAATACTTACGTCCAAAAATTGTAAGTTATAATTCCTAGCTTACATTGTCTACGCTTAATCAATATTAAAATAATAAACATTCTAGGATTATGATAGATGGATAGATGGATAGATGGATAGATGGATAGATGGATAGATGGATAGATGGATAGATGGATAGATGGATAGATGGATAGATGGATAGATGGATAGATGGATAGATGGATAGATGGATAGATGGATAGATGGATAGATGGATAGATGGATAGATGGATAGATGGATAGATGGATAGATGGATAGATGGATAGATGGATAGATGGATAGATGGATAGATGGATAGATGGATAGATGGATAGTTGGATAGATGGATAGATGGATAGATAGATAGATCGATATACTTTATAGTCTAAGAATTTACAAGATTCTTATTGACAAAGCTATATAATAACAAACAAAACTTTTGGGATATTCACTAAAACCTGTGAGGAGGAAGTTTGTTATAAATCTTCACTCCATTGTATATAATTGGATCATTAATGAGTTATGATTTGGGTGTGATATTAATTTAAAATCATTCTTATGCCTTATGCCTATATTCTATATTTATGGTCTCAAATTTGGTTTTATATTTGAGTATTAGTGATGACGTTTCCAAAATAAACAGTGCAATAAAGTAAGGAGAAATACGATTACGAATGGCTGAATAACCATTTAAAAATTGATAGCTATGAAAATCAAAAGGCAGCTAACCTCAAAAATGTAATAATTTCTTGTGTTACAGTTACATTATTAAACAACTATATTTAGGTGTGTTTACTCGATACGAAATCAAAACAAAATGTTACTGTCACTTTTCCTATAAGATTCAGTCACTCATTCACATCTACTTAAATCATAAATTAATTTGTTCTGTCTTTCTTTCGGAAATAATGTTTCAAACATTGTCTAATATACAGCTCTGTTATTTTAGGCAAAAGAAAGAAAAAGACCCCGTGAACGTGATGTTCATCCAGAACCATCGCCATCAACCTCAGCTCTGGCTGCACAGGACGACTCTCCCCGGAAAAAGAAACTTAGAAGAGAACTGCTGCTGCAAAAAGATAAGAATAAGGAAAAAACGAAAAAAATCCGTGCCCTTGGTCAATCACTGAAAAGAGCACACAAAAAAGTAGCCTCTTTAAAAATAATTGCTGAGGAATTAGAGCGACAAAATTTACTATCTCAAGAAAATTTAGTTTTAGTTCAAAATATGAGCAAGGTTAACATAGAAATATTGAACAGAAAAATGGGGAGAAATGTTCAATATTCACCTGAACTTAGGAAATTTGCCCTGACATTAAATTTTTTTTCACCAAAGGCATACAACTATGTGAGAGATGTTTTTGACACTTGTCTCCCGCATAGCAAAACTATTGCTAAATGGTTTCAGAATGTGGATGCTGAGCCTGGTTTTACCAAGGAATCAATAAATACCTTAAGAAATAAGGTTCAATCATCTGACAGACCAATAATTTGTTCATTAATTATCGATGAAATAGCCATACGGAAACATTTAGAATGGGATGGAAAAAAATTCCATGGTTATGTGAACTGTGGTACAAATTTAAACGATGACTCTAATGCTTTAGCCAAAGAAGCTTTTGTTATAATGTTGGTTTGCATCAATGGAACTTGGAAATTACCTGTCGGTTACTTTCTTACAGATTCTTTGAATGGCAGTCAAAAACATTCAATTGTATCTCAATGCATCCATCTGATTGAAGATACGGGAGCCAAAGTTATGTCAATCACATTCGATGGTGCTCCATCTAATACCGCTATGTGTCATAACTTTGGATTCTTATTTAACATTTCAAATATACCGACAAGTTTCAGAGTTACAGATCACAATGTATATATTTTTTATGATCCATGTCATATGATAAAACTTGTTCGCAATGCATTTGGTGAAAAGAAAATCCTAATTGATTGTGATAACAATTTTATTCAATGGAAATACATAGCGCTTCTAGAGAAGCTGCAAACTAGCGAGGGCTTACATTTAGGGAATAAGTTACGTCGCACTCATATTATTTTTTTCAAACAAAAAATGAAGGTTCGGCTTGCAGTTCAGTTACTTAGTGCATCAGTAGCCGATGCTATTGAGTATTGCGAAAAAAAGCTGAATCTTGAGGATTTTAAAGGTAGTCAGGCAACAGTTAAATTTATTAGAATTGTAAATAGCATTTTCGATATTTTAAACAGCAGAACCCTAGCAGCACCAGGTTATAAAAAAGCATTATGTCAAAAAAATATAGATCGATCTGCGGAATTTATCAATAGTGCAATTTTTTATCTTTCAAAGTTGAAATTATCTAATAATGAGCAAGTAATCATGTCTAACAGAAAAACTGGGTTTATTGGATTAATAATTTCATTATCAAGTTCTTTAGGATTGTACAAAGAACTTGTTTCTGAGAGAAAAACATTACTGTACCTTCCGTTGTATAAGATTAGTCAAGATCATTTAGAATTATTCTTTTCGTCAATTAGATCAAGAGGTGGCTGGAATAATAACCCAACCGCTCGACAGTTTCTAGCTGCTTACAAAAGGCTTCTGGTTCGAGCAGAAATTAGAGAGGGCGGTATGGGTAACTGTATTCCATTAGATGAAATCCCTATTCTAAGTAGTTCTACAAAAAATGTAAGGTCTGAAGATGTAATTAATAGTAGTTTATCTAACCATAGTTTAATAGACATAAATGAGCCTTCTGATGATCTAGAAACTATTTGGAAGGATCATGACTACATCATGAATGCACCTGTGATAAGTGAATGTTCATCCCAAATTGTGCAATATATTGCTGGTTATGTTTCGCACCAATTACAAAAAACAATAAAATGTGAAACATGTGTCACAGCATTGATTGGTACTAGAGATCGGTTTCTCAATTCCCTAATTGAATTTAAAAGCCACGGCGGTCTGACTTACCCATCAAATGATGTTATCAAGATATGTTTGAAATCGGAACATTTTCTGAGAGTTAATGAAAATTGTATTCACACCAAACATTTTGTACCTTTGCTGATAAGCAAAATAATATCAAGTTTTCTAGGCACCCCTATTTTCAGCTGCTTAGAACGTCACGTATTAGAAAATGATGTAAATCATATATATTTTTTAATAAAAGCTGTATGCACAAAATACTTAAATATCAGAATCCATTTTATTGTAAAATCTCGATCACAACAGGACAATCCAGTTCGGAGCCAATTAACAAAAATGATTCTGTTTAAAGGGCAGTAAAATATTGGTAGTTTTTGACCTTCGTGACTGTAATATTGACTGCCATCAATTGTAGGAGCAAGCGAAATGCCACGTTCCTACAAAAAAATTATTTTTGTTGAAGCACACAATACTGAGTTTCACCCAAACTTCCCCATAAGTAAATACATAACTGCAATAAATTAGAACTTACTGGAAGCAAGGGGTTAAGTGATAAAATAGAGTTGTAATTTCTATGTAAGTTATAGGACCTCACCTATATTGAATGAATTGTTCGTTTTTATTTACTACTAGCTAATCTAGGAGTCATTTTCTAATTTTGTAAATGTTTTGATTTTGGATAAGATTAAAGGACCTTTGTATTTCTAGCCCAAAACTTACTTTATTTCATGTCTGAGATAATTTTTATGTTTAACCCCCCAGCTTTTTCATTAATTATTGCCACCGTCGCAAAAAGAAGTTATGTATAAAAAAGCCTCGTTGGAGTAATTAAAAATACTGCTCTTCATTACACACTACAAACAGCAAGTAACAGCGTAACAGCAAGTAGATTTTTTTACTGCATATGGGGACTCCGAGATTGAAGGCATCAAATTCCTCAATCTCGTAAGCTAATCTATAATAACAAAAATGTTTTATTGCTGCTTCTGTTTACAGTATGTAATAGACAGTATTTTATATATAAACATAATGTCAATAAATATAAATATACTATAGGTATTATGTGTTCTTTAATAATAAAAAATTGATTTACTACAAACTACAAGCAGTTTTTTTCTTTCTGGGTAGAAGTATAATCGTGTCTTCCATCAGTCATATACTGCAAATGAACATAACATGTTCATGACTGAATAAAATATATACATTATCAATTTTTATATATTATTGGCCACAAAACAGCAGTCGAATGAAAATCACGGTTACGGTAATGTTAGTCACTTAAGTTTTAATTGTGGATGGCGAAATTGGCCATATAGAAACCCTGAATAACAATATTTCATTAAATTTTATTTGAAAAAGATTATTTCTACAAATAGCTCAACCAGAACGTTAATCCCATTAGTTACGCCACTGGGAATAGCGCTTTGGTGCCATTTGGTATCAGAAATGTCAGTCGCGGGTTCCGTCCTCTCTCTTTCCTTGTCTAAGGGTCAAACCTAGACTAGACTATCTCTATCTCTATCTAGACTTTCAATCTGTAGCTTGTCAATACAGCCTGCTTTTAGTATTGTTTTGCAAAATCAATAAGCATTTTGCTTCTAACGAGGCATTAAAATTATGCTTTATTATGTTGTAGTAAGCAAATTCAATTTCGTCAGTAATTAATT
The DNA here is from genome assembly GCA_951848785.1 of Callosobruchus maculatus. Taxonomy (NCBI): domain Eukaryota; kingdom Metazoa; phylum Arthropoda; class Insecta; order Coleoptera; family Chrysomelidae; genus Callosobruchus; species Callosobruchus maculatus. The sequence goes on from CATOUR010000058.1 coordinate 2,304,326, forward strand.
ATTTAGCAAGATTCCCCCCCCCCCCCCCTGAGCCATCATTGCACCCCACACTGCTTTAGGAACCACAGATTTGAAGTGTAAGAGTAGCCAGGGCTAAACTGCTCGTGTCCCTCTTAGGTTTTGGAAATAATAGAGAATATTATTATTATATTTAGTCTACTTGTTCCTCCTTTTCTGCTACTAATACATTTTGTACATTTGAAGAGCAGACTTTCAAAATGCATTTTGTCCAAATTTTCCATATTTGAGATAGTGATGGCGCTGTATTCATATACCTACTCTTTATGAACAATAAGACAGACAAAATGCATTTAGTCTCCGTGCTATTAGGTAGGAAATCATAACTAGACAAACAAACTGATTTAAGTCTAGTCACACAAGTAGGTACTTCCAAAGTGCATTTTTGTGCCCCAAGTTGTTTTGCCAGTTTCTTGTACCAAATTCTGCAACTGAGTTCCTTACGCCCCATAGGTATCATTGTATTATATTTCTCTGTACTGGTTTTTTGCTTTTCCTGAAAAATGATCATGCGCACATCACTATGTCTCATTTTGGATTTGACAACAATACAAACGCAACTTTAGATACGTTATGATTCTCTCGATCACTGAAAATGAAACCGGCGAAGGAGCATTTAATTAATGGATCTCGCTAAGGAACGTATTCACCAACAAATTTCTATCTGACTGTTAAATTAGCTATCAGCTTGTTAACCATATTTTTGCTTTCCGCCAAATAAGGTTAACGCCAACCAGCTGATAACTGCTCTGTTAATTTTAACAACCCGATTTTCGTCAGTTAATCAAGTTCAGGACTCGTGAAACACAAAATAATATCGAATATCTAGTTATTTGTCACTTGAGCGATGAAAATGGTGTGTTTTACCATTCTATTCATCAGCGATTTTCTCAGATCAGCTTTCGGTTTATTGAAAACCTCGTTAGTTTTCCAGTTTTCAATTATTCAACTATGCTTATATTTAGCTATTTGTGTTTAGCTACCCGAGAGAGTAAGTGGCAGATCTTTTGCGTTATCCCTTTTTCATGTTAACAATTATTGTTACATTTCTTATGCGAAGAGAATGGCTAGCGATGGTGGAAATGTTCATGAGTAGTATGTATGATCAATACGATTATTAAATAAAACAATTGAAACCAAAAACAAACACAAATGATTAGGTTATGTAGAATCAAGTGGTGGCACTGGTGGCTGCACAAAACGCTTTATACAGCACATAACATAAAACTACGCAGTGTTTACAATATTAGAAAAATTAAAAATTACGTTATCTCTTTGTTAAGCAACTGGAATCTGAAAATTCATGGTGCATAGGAAACTTAACTATCAGGTGGTTATATTTGGCTATGACACCCGTATGCACCGTTTGGCGATTCTAATCTTAGTTCCCTAATCGCGTTTTGCTAATCTTTGGCATCTCGCCATGCACCGTCAAGAGATTAACTAATCCAGACTGGAGATCACTGCTGGAGATATAGCAAGGTTGTGTTCGCAAGATTGTTTTGACAGTGACAGTGTCAAAATTGTCAGTTTGCGGTGCATAGCAAACAAGTCATCTAATCCAGGTTTACGTAACTAATCGCGCAATTGACTTACGGTGCATACGGGTGTTAGTAAACAGACGGTTATCTAAGAAATGGGGAAACGGGGCCTTAGCTGCATCACCACTTTTCTCACAAGGTTGGTATGGCTGAACACTCAGTTCTAAGGGAGATTTGGGAGGATGTATAAGGAACCCAAATGGGCCTAAGTACTGTGATCTTGGCAGATCACCGTTCTAAGAAAATACAAAATCCAGAAAACATAATATCAGCAAATTGGTCAGAGAAGTGCAATCTTAAGCAACATTTTCATACTTTCTCATTGAGATGCTTGACATGCATAGAAGCACCGCCCAAGCTGTAGCTACTTAGAATATACTTGGTAGGTCCCATCTTCTTCAGCTCGGTATCAGTTACTTTTCTACAGGGACTATTTACCCACTCTGCAGTACAGTAAGCAGCAACGGTCCCAGAGCTTAAGATCCCATAAGGTAGCCGAATCACGCTATGCCACAAATCAACTGTCCTATATTGCTTCTTGTTTTACATTTAAAATCGGCTAACCCCCCAAGCCCCCACCTAAATACGCCTATGTAAAGTAGTAAAAGGGTTTGTTTATATCATTCACACGCATATAATAATAATAATAATAATAACGCCCAGAGTATTTTTCCAGAGCAAACAGACAAACTCACATAGGTATAGTAGTATAGTATAGTATAGCGTTTATTGTAAATATAAAATAAATAAAATACAATAAACAACAAGTGACCCAAAAAAAGTTAAAAACTTGTGCTTGGGTATAAGTAATTATTATAAAATGGAAACAACAAATAAGGGCTAATTCAGGAATATTTATATTTAAATATTATGTATTCCATATATATCAGTAATAATAGGTATTGCATATGTCTACAAGTTGGTGAATTTTAATGCGCTTATTATTCACTATCCATTGTTTTAAACCATACTTGAATGAATTTAAAGGCACTAGACATTTTATGCTTTCTGGTATCTCATTGTATAGTCTTGGAGCAAGAAATGTATGACATCGTAATAAAGTATTTTTTCTTGCTTTTGGTACAACATTACATGCATATCTTATGTCATATTTATGTTCGTGTTTTGTCAAGTTTGATTTATTTTTATATTGGTAAATACCTAATGACATGAAAAATGTTTGGCGGATATCTAGAATTTTTGTTTTAGAAAATAACAAGTCACTAGGATATGTACATTTCACTTTATATAAAATTTTTATTAAACGTTTTTGTATAATTTCTATTGCTTTTATATTATTTTTACATGCTGCGCCCCACACCGCAATACAATATCGTATATGACTATGAACAAGTGCTTCGTATACAATGATCATCTGCTCATAGGTAAGTATAGTGGAAAGGAGTTTAAATTTGCTTATAACGTAACGAATCTTTTTGACAACATATTCGGTCAACAGTAAAAGCGGACAAAAAGTATATACCATTCACCCTATCCTGCCCAGACCACGCAACAGACGCACACAATCACATGCAATGACAAAAAGAAAAAATAAGCACCTTGTCGCAGAAAGCACTCCATGGCAATCACAAATACCGTATTACACAAGAGCATATTAATGAAAGGCAGTCATACACCTAGTTATTGCAAGAAATGGCACCAACAGAAACAATAGACCACATAACAAGCGCATGCAAAACTCGCTGAAACCGAGTACACAGTTAGACGAAGCTCTGCAGGTCTGCAGCCAAAGTAATACACCAAGCACTAACCACAACAAACAAGCTAATAGAAAACTATTACGATTACGCACCGACATCAGTACTCGAAAACAATTGATATAAACTATACTGGGATTTTGAAATACATATAGACAAGGCTATCCCAGCAAATAGGCCAGATATACTTTTTCAGTCAAAGGCGGACTTATTTAATAGATATTGCTATTCGCAACGATATGAATATCCAAAACACCTACGCTGGAAAATATCTAAATACACTGACCTTGCCATAGAAATAAAATGACTATGAAACAAAACAAAGTTACTATTGTGCCCCTAATTATGTTGGTCTCAGGCCTTACACCAAAGTCATTTACACCACACCCGCAACAGTTAGGCCTGGACGAAAGTATACCAAAAAGTCTGTAATCCTGTAATATTGTGCGATCCTTCCTAAATTAAGATCAATAATAGTTCAGGTGTAAATTTACCACAGCGGTCAACATTTGTTGCTAGCACAATCATGCGAGAGAAACTTGGAAAATCAAAATAATCATAATCATAATAAGAGGTCTTAATTTTCAACTGGGCAAAAGTCAGCTGGGCAGATTGCTTAACCAAGCATGTATCAGCTATTTACAATTACAAAATTATGACAGAAATTGTTACATATCACAGTGTACACCATAATGATCAATAACACATAACCCTATTACAATATCAAATAGCAGTATCCGTTAAGTGTATAAAGTACTATAATTCAAAACGGATTCCAAGATTCATAATACAACGAATAATAAACATAAATTCGATTACTGACAAACAAATCTGAATAATCTACATTTGTGATTAAAAGCTCCGTATGACAAAGACCTAAAACTAAAGGGAACTTTGATTCAAACTTAAACTAATTCAAACTTTGAATTGTTGTCGTATCATAAGTAATAGATGTTTTATAAGGATCCAAAAGACGATTTGACCTTGTATTCATGACATGATATGATTGATTAAAGTATAATTTTCTCCAGAAATATCGTGGCTTTCCTGTAAGAATGAATTTATGTAATAAGCCTGCTAAATATAGTTTGAGATGATTATGCATATTCAACCATTTAATGTCCTTCAACATGTGGCTAACATGATCACGCAAACTAATATCGAATATATACCTACTGTATTTATTATTTAATGTGTTTTTGTATTTTATATATACAACTAACATCAAGACATGGCATATAAACGACATTACAATAATTGCACATAATCGTTTTTAACCTCTGTAACAATAAAGAAGAAACTAGAACCAATCCCTGGGGCAGACCGTTATCTAACGAGATTAACTTTGCTTTTAGGTAATGGTAATTCGTAATCTATCACACTTTTCCAAATTCAGCAACATGTCTTTTTTTAAATCCGTTGTGTGACACTGCATGGGTGATGGTATTGCAAATAAGCTTTGGCGCAACGCTAACGCACTGAAAATCTGCGAGCATGGCTACTGTGATCGGTTTTGTACATCAGCGGCTGATGAATCTTTTAATAAACCTCTGGTAAATGTGCTGAAAACGGTCATCCTAATTTGCACGACGCCATATCGGATTTGAAGCCTGGAAATGAATTCGCGTGTTCTGATGTATGGTACATCGGAAAACGAATTTGTGGCCAGACGAATCCGAGCCGTAGCTATTTGAGGTGATACGTTAGAAGAAATTTTAGATTCATATATCAGTAAACTCTTTACTAAAATTTCGATTATCTGTGAGAAATCGATGAAAATTATTTTCAAACTCCACAAGTGGCCGCTAGGGGTCGTAACTGTTACGATCAATCGAAAAAACGGCTTTTTCTCAAAAAATACGCAAATAATGCGACATGTTAAATACTACTAATATCATAGATTGGATAATTTTCGATTTTTCTTTTGTTAATCGTTTTTTGCCTATTTTGTAAGATTTAGTGGTGGGGGTACGTCAAAAAAGTGTTTATTTAAATGACAAGTACTTTGGTATAAGTTAAAGAAATTTAACAAGAGCTGTTCGTACCTAATAATTTGTTATATAAAAATTACGCTGTACTTAAACTGCCGTTCAACGGCAGCCTACTAAAGTGCCGCTAACAGATGTGACGTCACTGAAGTGAAGTATTTGACGGCTTTGTAATCGCTGTACTTAAACTGCCGTCAAACGATACCCCACCGACATGACGTTCCAACAGCTTCATCAGTATGAGCATTCTGCTATGAGGTGCAGAATTTCAAAATGCATTTTGTCTAAACTTTAAATATCTGAGATAGAGGCGGCGTATGTATTCCTATGATCAAACAATAAGACAGAACAAACAAACTGATTTGAGTCCATGGATAAAAAGCATTTTGATTGCGATTTTATTTTTGTATATTGTTCGTTCGGGAGCTGAAATAATAGAAACATGTGAGAGAACTGTGCCCAATTAGTGATGTATGGAACTAGAATAGAACTAGATGTTTTTGAATGCGCTGAGCTTAATCAAAATGATTTTATTAAAAAAGTTTTTCGTCTACACATACTATTATATTTTGTTGTTTCATTCTAATATGCTGCAAATATTTTCCAAATTTTTGTTTTTTCTACTAGCAATGACACTCAAATTAGACAAACAAAATGCATAATGTCCACCAGTTTTTTTAATTTTTTACAAGTTGTTTTTCAACTTTCTTTCATTTGATTGTATTATCCCAAGTCTTTTTTTCTCTATGATATGGTCTCTCTGTACTGATGGTTTTTTGCTTCTCCTGAAAATTTGTAATATTGAACAAAATGCAATTTGAAAGTCTGCTTCTCTAATTGTCAGTGAAATTTAAAATTTGGTGTTCGGTTCTATACTTTTATTCTTTTATTGAAAACTGTACCCAGAAAAACAGATCATGCAACATGATGGGATCTTTTCACAGAAGTTACAGAACTCCTTTTCTTTTTCTATGATAATCTTCTTGTCTTGTCCTTTTGGACGACCTCGTCTTTTTTATTGGATATCACTGACTCCAACTTTTCAGTAAGATGATTGCTGAACTGCTGACGTCATTTGGAACTGATTCACTGATATAAAAGCTTCCTCAACTTCAACTGGATCAGATATTATATCCTCGTCTACAATTTCACATGGTCTTAGAGATGAGGGATTCATGTTGTCTTATACCAGAATTGCCTTGTCACCAGGCGCAGATGATTCTACAGATAACTGACATTGGAATGATAGATTTGCATTATCTAATACAAAAGCTTTATTCGTACTGCTTTGACCTGGAAGACCCACCTGGTCAAATACTCTAGATTGCTCAACAGAAACTTGATTTTCACTTTCAAATACAACTTCATCATTGCTTACAATAAAAAAACCGAGTCTGATTCGCGCCGCTATTATTTACATTTACAATTGCAGCATCAGTATCAGTGGCCCATAGCGTTTTAAGATTTTTCAATACATTAAGTCCTTGCTAAAACAACATGTCTGTCCGTTGAGCTGCTCAAAACTAATCAGAAAACTTGCCCCAGTCAATGCCAATAATATCCAGATTACAATAATTCAACAAAAATTGTCACAATTTTGATGCAAACAAGTCGAAAACAATACAACCGATAATGGAAAATAGCAATTTTTACAAGAAATCCAATATGCTATTAGCAGCATTTTAGTGGGCTACCGTTTGACGGCAGTTTAAGTACAGCGATTACAATGCCGTCAAATACGTCACTTCAGTGACGTCACATCTGTTAACGTAATTTTAGTAAGCCGCCGTTGAACGGCAGTTTAAGTACAGCGTAAAAATTATACAAGTTGTTCTTGCCTTAGTAGCTACAGGGCGGAATTTGACATGATAATTATTACGCATTATTACGAACACTTTGAATGGTATGCCATTCAGGGATTTAGCCTCCATCACAAATTTTTAATAATAATTCTACAGATAATACTTAGTAAAACACCACTAAAAATCATATTTTGACTTTCTGGTCATCAAGTGGAGCAGTAAGCGCCAATAGGTGCTGTATCCAATTTTCATAATAATGGATTTTTTAAAAGAGACAATGATATACAGTATACAGTATAAAATTGATTATCATTTTTCATTATTATTAAACGTCAATTTGATTTGACCGTTTTTCTGATTGATCGTAACAGTTACGTCTTCCCCTAACGGCTACATGAAAATAATTTCCAGCGAATTCTCTTAGCCGATTTACCTAATCATATTTTTTGCTCGAAGTTATATCATATTGCCGGCGTCATTCATGCACTGACTAGCTACTTTAAATAGCAGGATTTGCTTCTTGAGAACTTCTTAGATAAGTTAGCGATTACAAGGCCTTAAAGAACATATGCCTTAGTCTGGATTGTTTTAAATACAAAATGAGAGCTAATGATGTATGGCTGTTTTAGGATCTCATTTGCGAGTAACTTAAAATCGTTTGATTTTGAAGTCATTGAATCGTTGATGTTTTCCTGAACAATATACAACCACGCTTGATTACAGACTACTCAGATTCCTTTGAGTTACAAATATTTTCATCTCGAATGTGGAGTTGTATGAGCCATAGGCATAGAGACAAGTCAATAAGTGACTATTAGGATCGTATTTAGCGTGATCTGTTGGAGTGGGGAGGGTAACAATGCTGAAAAAAGAGAAACACCGCCGAAACACTGTGTTTCCAATATGTCAAAATAGTCTTATCGTGACATCCAAATTTTAAGTTTAAAACCATGATGAACATCAATCACATCAAAGAAGAATGCATGCTGCAAACCAAGATAGATCCATTGATGGTCATGAAGAGCATTAGCACGAGCTGGATAAACGTAAAAGTTGAAAGAGGGACAGTAGTCAAGATGGGTTAGCTCCAATTCAATGTATATTTTCAAAATGTCAATGCCAGCTAAACTATTGCATTCATATCATCGAATGCTCCTATTCACTTTTTCAGATGAATCTTATTTATTCCTCCTGGACTTAAAACGAGGCGACTACTGCAGCTTTTCACAAGTGTCCATTTCTTAAGCAATGCAAATATGATCTCCCAAACAGAAAGCTTTGGCTTGAAACTTTTGACATTGTAGTTTAACTACATACAACTTCTGTTTTTTTGTTTAATTATGTATAGCACCCTATAGATGATATAAAATATGCAAGTGCTATTAATTAAAACAGTAGTAAGTGAATCCTATTCCAGCTTTTTCACTATTTAGTAGAAAAGGTTCTTCGGATTTTGGGATAATAAAGTACTGCACTGTACACACTGTGCCTACAGCAACAAATACCAAAATTCAGATTTGTTGACAAACGGCATTTATTATTCTTTTTAAACATCTCAAGTGGATACGTCATCCCTTGCTGCTAAAGGGGTATGCTCGATAGCCCTGAAGAAGACGTAAAATAAACGCCGGAATGTCGGCTTTTTGATTAAAGAAACCTCTGAAGTACCTTATTATCCCAAAATCCGAAGTACCTTTTCTACTAAGTAGTGCTATTTATAGTAATTATTGTATATAATCAACTCACAGACTTCTATAGTGTTACTGTATATATTTTACTTCCCACACCGATAGGTGAGGGGAGTATTGTGATCGCGAAAATTTTCGATTTTGAGATAATACGTTTTTTGGACGTTTTATGATGTGTACATAACGAAAATCCACGTCACTCATTTCCGTCGGTCTGTCTGTCGGTCTGTCGGTCTGTCTGTCTGTCTGTCTGTCTGTCTGTCGCGTTTTTCTACCCTCGTGATCTCAGTAACCGCTGCATGGATTGTGATGAAATTTGGGCAGCGGTATGATGTGGGGCCGTAGTAGGTAATGTTCGTATAATTTTGAAAATCGGTGCATAGGCGGCGGAGTAATTAGCAAAAAACAAAAAAAATTAAATATTGCTGAAACTTCGTTTTTAGGCGTTTTAGGGGTCCCTGATCATTTTCTACTTTTTTTTTGGTGGGGGTGAAATTGGGGTGGTTGGGGGTTGGGGGGTTGTAAAATTGAAAAATTTGTTGTATTCATAATAGACTACCCACTGACCTATGAAGGAAGACCTAGCGACATAAATAACTTTTTTAAGTCTATCCGAACATTGCCTTATGCCTATTACAGAAACTAAAGGACTTAGAATTTTTTCCGATGTATACAGGCTGTCCATTTAGTGTGTAATTCTTCGATATCTCGCAAGGTATAGCTGATAGAAGAAAATCTCAAATACAAAAGTTATTTGGTTACTTGAGATGCATATCCTAAAAATATTTTGAAATATACAGGGTGTTGCGGGAAAGTAAGGTAGAGATAAACTTGATTTTTTTATATGGAACTATAACTTTCTCTCAAGTTCTTCTAGTGTCCATCATTGATCTCTATCCAACCCTAAAATATTTTTGGAATCGGTTGCGACGTTGCCAAGTAATAATTTATTTTCTATTAATTTCCGCATTTGCAAGGTCGCAAGTAATACGTTCAAATTGATATATTCCTTTAACTTTTCTCAATAATATTACACAGCGAGTTATTTGAATATTAAGCGGATATTATTCTGGATGCTACCAGCAATTTGTATCTACAGGATATTTTTGGCAGAATTTTAAATTCCGGCAACTTAAAGGTCGTTTTACTTTGTTTTTACTTCCCACACCGATAGGTGAGGGGAGTATTGTGATCGCGAAAATTTTCGATTTTGAGATAATACGTTTTTTGGACGTTTTATGATGTGTACATAACGAAAATCCACGTCACTCATTTCCGTCGGTCTGTCTGTCGGTCTGTCGGTCTGTCTGTCTGTCTGTCTGTCTGTCTGTCTGTCTGTCGCGTTTTTCTACCCTCGTGATCTCAGTAACCGCTGCATGGATTGTGATGAAATTTGGGCAGCGGTATGATGTGGGGCCGTAGTAGGTAATGTTCGTATAATTTTGAAAATCGGTGCATAGGCGGCGGAGTAATTAGCAAAAAACAAAAAAAATTAAATATTGCTGAAACTTCGTTTTTAGGCGTTTTAGGGGTCCCTGATCATTTTCTACTTTTTTTTTGGTGGGGGTGAAATTGGGGTGGTTGGGGGTTGGGGGGTTGTAAAATTGAAAAATTTGTTGTATTCATAATAGACTACCCACTGACCTATGAAGGAAGACCTAGCGACATAAATAACTTTTTTAAGTCTATCCGAACATTGCCTTATGCCTATTACAGAAACTAAAGGACTTAGAATTTTTTCCGATGTATACAGGCTGTCCATTTAGTGTGTAATTCTTCGATATCTCGCAAGGTATAGCTGATAGAAGAAAATCTCAAATACAAAAGTTATTTGGTTACTTGAGATGCATATCCTAAAAATATTTTGAAATATACAGGGTGTTGCGGGAAAGTAAGGTAGAGATAAACTTGATTTTTTTATATGGAACTATAACTTTCTCTCAAGTTCTTCTAGTGTCCATCATTGATCTCTATCCAACCCTAAAATATTTTTGGAATCGGTTGCGACGTTGCCAAGTAATAATTTATTTTCTATTAATTTCCGCATTTGCAAGGTCGCAAGTAATACGTTCAAATTGATATATTCCTTTAACTTTTCTCAATAATATTACACAGCGAGTTATTTGAATATTAAGCGGATATTATTCTGGATGCTACCAGCAATTTGTATCTACAGGATATTTTTGGCAGAATTTTAAATTCCGGCAACTTAAAGGTCGTTTTACTTTGTTTTTACTTCCCACACCGATAGGTGAGGGGAGTATTGTGATCGCGAAAATTTTCGATTTTGAGATAATACGTTTTTTGGACGTTTTATGATGTGTACATAACGAAAATCCACGTCACTCATTTCCGTCGGTCTGTCTGTCGGTCTGTCGGTCTGTCTGTCTGTCTGTCTGTCTGTCTGTCTGTCTGTCGCGTTTTTCTACCCTCGTGATCTCAGTAACCGCTGCATGGATTGTGATGAAATTTGGGCAGCGGTATGATGTGGGGCCGTAGTAGGTAATGTTCGTATAATTTTGAAAATCGGTGCATAGGCGGCGGAGTAATTAGCAAAAAACAAAAAAAATTAAATATTGCTGAAACTTCGTTTTTAGGCGTTTTAGGGGTCCCTGATCATTTTCTACTTTTTTTTTGGTGGGGGTGAAATTGGGGTGGTTGGGGGTTGGGGGGTTGTAAAATTGAAAAATTTGTTGTATTCATAATAGACTACCCACTGACCTATGAAGGAAGACCTAGCGACATAAATAACTTTTTTAAGTCTATCCGAACATTGCCTTATGCCTATTACAGAAACTAAAGGACTTAGAATTTTTTCCGATGTATACAGGCTGTCCATTTAGTGTGTAATTCTTCGATATCTCGCAAGGTATAGCTGATAGAAGAAAATCTCAAATACAAAAGTTATTTGGTTACTTGAGATGCATATCCTAAAAATATTTTGAAATATACAGGGTGTTGCGGGAAAGTAAGGTAGAGATAAACTTGATTTTTTTATATGGAACTATAACTTTCTCTCAAGTTCTTCTAGTGTCCATCATTGATCTCTATCCAACCCTAAAATATTTTTGGAATCGGTTGCGACGTTGCCAAGTAATAATTTATTTTCTATTAATTTCCGCATTTGCAAGGTCGCAAGTAATACGTTCAAATTGATATATTCCTTTAACTTTTCTCAATAATATTACACAGCGAGTTATTTGAATATTAAGCGGATATTATTCTGGATGCTACCAGCAATTTGTATCTACAGGATATTTTTGGCAGAATTTTAAATTCCGGCAACTTAAAGGTCGTTTTACTTTGTTTTTTTAAATGTAACACCCTGTCTTTTTTATTTTAAATCGAAACATCTACAAATACTCTATCTCGCCTTGTAATATTTTTTTTCGCGTTTTTGACGTTGCCAGGTTATAAATTATTTTCCCAAATTTTTAAAACAAGTATCCCCGATTTTAATTTATTTCAAATAGAATCCTCTACTTATTTTTATTGCAATGAATTGCGCATGTCGAATTTAGTAAGATCTCACAATTTCAAAATTTTGTTTGTATTAATTAATGAGATACGGCAACACCGCTTTTTCAGTAAGCGGTACCGGAACGCTTAAATTTTTCCAAAACTGCCACAGCTGAAGAGGTGAAATTCAATACAAAAGTTTGTATTATTGATAATAGGCTGTTCATTGACCTGTGCAGGAAAGACCTAGCGGCATATGACAATAATTTGGGGGGGGGGGGGGGGGTACTGGCGATGATTTTGTTGCAAGGGGATCTCACACTAAATCTTTATGCTATGGGAAAATAATAAACTGGTATCACCGTAATGTGTGGGAAGTACTGAGTCAACCAACTTGACTCCATTTAGAAGTGTTATAAAAGTCATAAAGAAGTGACATTGGTACCTACACAACTGTATCATGTGACATCTTGCTAGGAAGTCGTCGATAGCGAATAGAAATTTATAACTGGCGAACTACACCTTGCTCCTAAATTTGATATCCGAGACCTCTGAGTGCCGAAGCCTAGTTGCTGAGATACAGGGATATAGTGGAGCGAATCTCACCGGTGACAGATTCCTTGCATCGTTTTCTAACACGATTGGGCTTATTAAAAAACAAAATCAGGTTGCTCATTTGCATTTCGATTCTTCATTTTTTTAAACACTCTAATATCAACAGCTGTTGATTCGATTAGAATCGTATTTGAGTAACGACAGAACATGACTCCGTAGCTCCAATACTTTATATCGTCTACCATTTATTCTTTATAAATGTCTGACCATTTTTAGTCATAAAAGGAATATTGTATTTTTTTATTGCTGTATTATTACAATATGTTGTGCGGTCTAATTCAACTATGAACATGCCAGCGACGTAATAGTTGGTAGGTGCGTAGTGTGCGCATAATCAGCTGGGTGGCTGTCATTCAAATCCTCGTCAGTAGCGTGGCTTAGATCGCTTTGTGGAACCGTGTTTGGTAATCGTTTGTGAGCAAGTTATCTTGTTCGTTTGGTTTCCAACAAATGTTGTGTAGTAACACACTTATTTTTTGCATTCTATTATTTCTATTTTAAAAAAGTTCGATTTGAAACAACAATGTTATGCCTCTGACCATAAACAATGTGATGTTACGCCGATACATCATCAATTGTGTAACGTCACAGTTATGTTCTTACACGGAATGGACAGTACGTCTATAACAAATTTAGTACATTTCTGTAAAAGTTCCACTACGCGGTAGCTGTGGACGGTAGATGTTCCTGTATTTTTGGATTCAAGCTGAGTGTTTGTTATGATTTATTTAAGATATATCGCAGGCAGATACCCTCTCTCCTTTGTATGATATAAAAGGTATATGATGCTGTATCAACCTTTGTGACGTTTATTATTGTTGTTAGGGTATAGTATGGAACTAGTCAATACCTCAATAGCGAACGCAAACCTATAGGGCAAATATGCAATATTATTCTATCAACAGTTTGAGATTAGTTGTAGCATAACGCCTCGACGAAGAATCAATAAGTAGCTGTTTAAAGTACTGGAAGTACACCATAGCGTCTGTATCTTTTATTAACAGGTCAGCGTCTTACATAGTCTGGTTCTGTAAAACTACACTTCGCTTTTTTATAATTTATGCAAAAGGAATGTATTCTCATTATCGTTGAGTTTAATAAACTTTACATCATAAATAATTTGTATATTGTCGGCCTTGAAGGAACTAAGAAAATTTAGTAAGAGTAGTCATCTGTATACACCGTGAGAAAGACCTAAGTTTAAAAAATAAGTGTGCTCTTTATATTTAGGGATGTTTATTCACTATGCGAAATGTAGTATATTAAAAGTACCTACATTCCTTCTGGAAAATAACTACATATTTATTTTCTACAAAAAAATTATATTGCGACATATATTTTATTGTTTTGCTTCTCGTAACTACATAAAGCTATTTTATGACATAGACCAATCATGTAATATGACAAGCGTTTGTAGAAATGAAATCTATTGGAAAAATAGATATAAAACTCGAAGTACGCCATATAGCGCCTGTATCCTTTATTAACAGGTCAGCGTCTTACATAGTTTGATTCTGTGAAACTACACTTCGCTTTTTTATAATTAATGCAAAAGGAATGTATTCTCATTATCGTTGAGTTTAATAAACTTTACGTCATAAATAACTTGTATATTGTCGGCCTTGAAGGAACTAAGAAAATTTAAGAGTAGTGTACACCGTGAGAAAGACTTAAGTTTAAAAAATAAGTGTGCTTTTTATATTTAGGGATGTTTATTCACTATGCGAAATGTAGTATATTAAAAGTACTTACATTCCTTCTGGAAAATATCTACATATTTGTTTTCTACAAAAAATAATATTGCGACACATATTTTATTGTTTTGCTTCTTGTAACTATATAAAGTTATTTTATGACATCGACACAGTCATGTAATATGATAAGCGTTTATAGAATTGAAGTTAAAAGTTATTATATTATAGTTATGGATATCTGTGTTATCATCTACGTAAAGGGCTCCATTCACCTCGTTCTTCTCCGCCGTTTTTAGCCGACAGCGTCGGTTAAAAACGTCGTTTATGCCCGTCGTTCCAAAATGTCAGGCGAGGTTTGATTTCTGTCGGTTATCGTGCCCATCTTTCGAGTAACAACGAGGTGTGTGCTCTCAACAGTGTGACTGGTCGGGCATTTATCAGCGGCTGTGGCGTTCAGCATTTTTTTTGGTTGTTTTGTATTGCAACTGCTGATAATAAGAATGTCGGTTATTAGACCATGGAACAGACTTTTTATTAGAGTTTATCGAACTTTTAGATCATTTCCTTGCGTGTGGAAAGTTTAAGCGGCGGAATACCATGACCGAATTAAAAAAAAAACAAGGCGTACGAAGTATTACCGGTGAAATACAAAGAAGTGAATGCCGATGGAACAGTAAAATCAGTCAAACAAAAAATTGATTCCATACGGAGAGCATCCCGAAAGGAATTGAAAAGACTTTTTGAAATCAGGTGTTGGATTGGAGGATACGTACAAACCGCACCTCTGCTACTATGACAACCTGTTATCCTCAAGTAATTGTGCCAATCGCCTGACTCCAATCTTAGCTCCACCAGTAAATTTGTATGTAGCCCTGCACTGCGTTTAAGCAGCCAGTCTTTAGCACACTTTCTTCGAGTTTTTTTTTCTTGGTTTTTTTTCGACTGCCAAAACCGCTGCCACCGCTAACAAGCACGTACGCGTACGGTCCATCGTGATAAACTGGCGCAGAAAAAACTGTTGTGTGTGGACTTGTAAGTCAACGTTCTTCCCTCCAACGTTTTTAACCGTCGGTTAGAAACGACGGAGAAGAACGAGGTGAGTGGGGTCCTTAATATTCATCCTTAAAATAATATTGACAGCAATAATAACTTTTATACTCAAGGAACGGAAAATAATACCTACAAATGACCAAAGCAGGTGAATTGAAATGCAACAAACAATTCGATAATTCGAATGTGCGTAAAGAAATACCTTTTTTTTGTAGTGAGGGGGTTAGGGTTCAGGTGCCGTAATAGTTTCCACTCAGACTTAAGACTTATTGTGCACCCCCAGCCTAAGGGATCAAACAGACTCCAATCCTAAGTTCTTTGCAAACTTTGAGATGCATTGGACTATGCTCTATTGTCTTCCCTTCTGGCCTATATTCAGATAGGAGTTCCTGCTTTCACTCAGGGCAGGACTGTCGAAGATAACACGCTTAGCCATTTCCTCTGCCTCACCGCACTTCCTGCATAATGGTTTTGACATTTCAATCCCCAGCTTTTGCAGATATGCACTAAATTTCTAATGGCCAGTTATAAATCCAATCACCTTTCGTAGTTCCTTCCTGCTCAATCTGAGAACGTCTGCAGTATTAGAACACGAGGGTCCCCTCAGCATCCTCTTAGACTGAACATTCCCCACCACTCTGTCTCAACGCTTCTGGTGCTCATTTAACAACCATCTGATAACAGCTATCCCATACCATGTTATATGATATGATCACATACCACATGCTGGTTCTGGTCCGATGACAGGAAGTTCTGCGCTTCCTTTGGCATACCTGTCGGCCCTCTCATTACGACTCACTTCCTATGTGACTAGGCACCCAAGATAATGTTACCTTGTTTGTCTTCTCCAGTGCCTTTAGGGTTTTATGGCAGTCCCACAGACTATTTTGAAGCAACATCCAAAGATAATGGGACTATACGATGGAGACCTCAACTGCAGATTATGTAGTAGAGGGACAGAGTCAGTCTTCTATGTTTCTGTGAGTACTAGATAACAAAAAACAACAACTCTTTGGGAAACTTAGCCAAACTTATGCAGGGATATACGGCTAGAATGGGTACCCCAGAAAATGGGAGTTAATAATACAATACCTCATGTTCAAGAAACCAGTTACCATTTGTTTGTCGAAACACCAAAATGATGGCTAGGAGAAATACATGGTCCGAATAGATAAATCACATTATTTAATCTTAGAATCTGCTGGATTAAATCATTTGATATCTCATACAGAAGCACATTAGTAATAGAGCAAGTTACTATGAGGGACCTTATTGTTTCTTCCTAACCTCTAAAACCTGAAAAATTAAACTATACAACGATGTCTTCCACCTAAAAGAAAATTTAAACAAATTCAAATTGGTCAACCTGAAAACCTGAATGTGTGGTCTTATGTTTCAATTACAAAATTTACTGTTTTTTATCTTTAAAGTACTTTCCAACAGATACTGTATAATAGTCGCAAGCCCACGGATATTAACTAAGGTAGGATAAAGAGGATAATGGAAAGTAAAAGTTCATGTTCTCTGCTCTCGAAATTTTTACTTCCATACCTTTGCATTCTAATGCACCTTTGCTGTTTCGAATCTACAACATCTGCGTCCAAATTATAAAAAAGTGCACAAAAATACAAAGAAAGCAACACACATGTAAAATCTGTGACCTTTTGTACTCGAAAGTACAAGGTTGAAGAAAGTCACACAGTGTATATTTTGAAAATTACTGATGACTTATGTCGGTAAATTAATTTTTCCATGACTTCTAAATACTTTGAATGTAGTATTTTATCTTCATGGTGATCATAGTCCAGGAAAGTTATTTAAACCCAAATAGGAATATACAATCAATGACTTGGAAGAGTGAAAAAAATAAATCTAATTTTTTTGAAATCTATAAATCAATTGATACGAGTATATGGAAGACGTTTGTTTCGTATTACGAGTAGTTCTACTAACACAAATCTAGTAGAACTCAAAAAAGGGGATTGAAGTGTTGCCTATTTTTTTAATATGAACTGACTTTTTTTATGTGCTTCATAATATTACTATTAACATAAATTGTTTTTTATCCGATATTCAGTCGAAATATGCTGCAGTTGTGATCTTTGTTTATTTGCTCCATTTTCTTGAAGGTTACGATGATCTCTCATATACCAAGTATTTTATTCTTATTCTTGTTGGAAACGATTCTCGGTTCGATTATATTTGAAGAAACAACAGCAAACTAGTAAAAAAAATGTATAACTGAGCACACCGTGAAGGTAAAGCCTATACACCAGAGTACCTTGGCTGCCATGGAAAGGGTATAGGGAAAATTTGTTGACGCGGGACTTGAATAGTCTCAACAACTGCATCTCCTGGCAGTCTATTATAAGCCCGTCTTAGAACGAGATGCAGCAGTCCCACGGGTGCATCTAATAGGCTTGATGAGCGGAGGAATTATAGAGAAGCAGATTCCGTTTTAATGCGGGTAAAAGAGTGAGAGATCACTAACCGCACGCTGGCGCTGGTGAGAAAATCATCTCTATATATAAAAATGAGTCCCTTTTTCCCTTGGTCACGGCATCACGTGAGAACGGCTTCACCAATTTCATCCATCTTTTTTTTATAAGTTTGCTATTACTTCGTAGAAGGTTCTTACGGGAAGAAATCTAAGGAAAATTATTCAGAACATTAGAAAATTTGGAAAAATGTGGGAAAACTTGACAACTACGAAGGGTGTGTAGTGTTAGTGATTTGTTTGTTATTGTTGTCATGTATGACGTTGCTGTCAAAAATACCGGTTTTTTGATCAAACGACGAATTTTGTCGAAATTCTGATCTTTGATTCAAATTTTGATGATACTTAACTTGAAAATTTATGCCTTGTCTCAGGGTTCTTTCCCTGACTGAAGAGACGAACCGAAGTCGAAACAAGCCAACCGAAAACGAACTTAGCTGGTTTTCCGGCTATGAACACTTTTCGTTTGACACGTCACCTTTTGCTTTACACTTTGCTTTTGTGCTCTGCACTTTTGCTTTTGCTTTGTGTTTTTGCATTTGGTTATGTGTCTACGAAACTGGGTCCATTTACCGAGGATTCACCAAAACCTTGTGTTTTGTGTTGTTCCCATTTCGTTACGGCAGCTTTCGACCTTTTGGGTCTCATCAGTTTGGCGAAGAAGCCAAAGAGCTATTTGATTTTGTTATTAAGTGTTAGATGTTTAAACGTCAAGGAAACATCTGGAAATTTCGAGCCCGTCAAGTGTGCGTCGTATAAATAATGATAAATGCGTATACAGAGTGTTAATTATTGACAGACCGTAATTTCAAAGGCATATTTATGACTCAAATTCAAATAAAAAAAGCTCATACAGGGTGTCCGTGTAATCAACCGACAACGCTTGACAGGTGATAGACCCCACATTTCTATGGACACTGAGATAGGAACATGAAGCCTTACAATGCTTTATTTTCAAGATACAGGGTGTCAAAATGTTTTCTTTTATTTTCGTTTTTCCCAATTCTTTCGCAATAAAATGGCACAACGATATAAAATTACGTATCGGGGGTTTTTAAGGTGAAAAATTCAAATTCAACCATAGTTTTGCTATCATGAATAGAGGGCGCCACGCAAGGAACATTGAACGGATTTAAATTATTAAAACCTGTTTCCGGTTTGCTGCATCAATGTACCTATCAAAAAAGTCCTCAATATGTTTTACATGAAGAAGGTATGATTTGTTTGAGTCTCTAGAGGTAACTGTTTTCGAGATAATCTTCATTGAAATTTCCAATGCGACTGAATGGTAAATTGCGATCGAAAGAATTATCGGTATTTCCGCACGAATAAATATCATGCTTAGGCTCATAGTTTTAAATACCATTTACGAAGTATTCTCAAATTTCAGTGCCACTTGTTTTAAAAATTAGATATATTTGAAACATGTTTTTTGATCTACCTAATATTAATTGGTGCCAGAAAACCGATAATTCTTTTGATCACATTTTAAAAGTAATTGGGCTGCCTTGGATATTATAATAAAGGTTATTTCGAAAAAGGTTACCTCTAGGGATTCAAACAAAGTATACCTTTGTTTTCGTAACACATATTGACGAAACGATGTTTTTAATATTCAGGTTGATGCTCTAAAACGGAAAAAAGTTTTTTTAAGTTAAAAGAGTTTGATGTGCCGTAGGTGACGCCCTCTATTCATGTTAGCAAAACCGTGGGTGAATTCCCGGTACATAATTTTAGATACGTTGTGCCATTTTATTGCGGGATAACTGAGAAAAAACCAAAATAAAAGGAAATATTGACACCCTGTATCTTGAAAATTAAGCATATTAAGGCTTCATGTCCCTATCTGAATGTCCACAATAATGTGAGGTCACCTTGAATAAACAATGGATCGACATGTAGCTTGAATATTCTGGATTTCAAGACACAGGGTGTGAAAAATTGGAAATAACATTGTATTTTTATCAATGACTTAAACATTAATGAGCCATTTTTTTAATCTGTAGTCTTTCACTGCATTAAGAATCTAAGTCACCACTGACTAGAAGATAATTATCCTTTCCAGTGGCGTGTCGGCGGGCAGTCCCACAAGAATATTAGCAAAAAGATGTGCGCCTCTAACTTTGAAAAAATTAAATGCTGTTCAGATTAAATAGATAAAAATACCTTTTCTTTTCTTTCAATGTCGCTTCGTATCTCACTTTGTTTTGGAACAAATAAATAAAAACCACTTCATTGTGAGAGAGAGAAGTTGGATTTTCATCAGTTTCGTCTGAAAAACAATATTTATTTTTTTTGAGATCAGTGGCTTATATTCTATATTTTCCAAACTTTGACACCATGTATCTTGAAGGCCAGACTTTACTACTTGAATTTGGGACGGAAATACGTTCAGAGAAAAAACTTAAAATTGATTAAAAATACAGGGGAATACAAAAGCGAAGACGTCTTGATTCCACGCATCCCTATGATTTTAAACAACATGCCATTCGACTTTAAGCGGTTGCAATTTTCAGTGCGGCTTGCATTTGCATGACAATAACTAAATAGCAAGGACAGTCGTTGAACGTTTGTGGGATCAATCTTGATAATGCATGTTTTCCATCACATGGTCATGTAGCCTATTTCGTGTTCATCATTATTTATTTATGGGCCCGAAGACGAAACAAAACATGTTGGATATCAAATAGTATTTCAATGATTACTATGCTCTTCAGATAGATAACTATTATTTATTGCAGATTTAAGTTCAATTTCAATACTCATAGCTAAGACAGGACAGCGTCTGTCGGGTCAGCTAGTTGCCAATAAAATTTAGTATCCTTCTTCATTTGATTAGTCATGACCTGATCATGTGCTGAAGCGTATATGCGGAGGCGTTGAAACAGCCCACACGACAGCATATATAGGGTGAGTCAAGTTCAACGCCTCGGACTTTTGTGACCAAACGATACCACTTTTGAAAAATCAATTTTGCTGGTGAATGTAGGTCGAGTTGGACTAGATTTTAAAAATAATAGCGTGATATATCAAAGTTATATTTTTTTAAATGAAATGCCCTATATATTTTTGCATATTTAGATTCCCGGGTCAATTTGAGTGTGACTTTATGTATCACACATGGGACTTAAACCGTTTAGTTGCAAATCACAATTTTTGGTATAAGTAGATGTCAGAAAAAAATTGAATATCGCAGCTATCATGAAACTTAGAGGGCTGTGACTTTGCCGTGTCACTAAGTTTGAAATGCGTCGGCTTATGTTAGACGGCTGAGTTTGAATTATATCTGTGCTTGGAGAAATCGGTAGATCAATTAAAGAAACTTCAATCAGAGATAACTTGATTTTTTCAAATGGGAATACCTAATTTTTTTTATACAATCAAATGTAAAATTTGACGATATATGGTTCTAAATATCAATCTCTGGTAGTTTTGATTTAATTTCAAGTTTTCAATCAAACCGGTGTTTTTCAATTTTTCTTCCTATAAGCAACTTAGAAGACCATGAAATATAGACAAAAAACTATTCAGATTGAAGAAGACAACTAACTTAGCAGAAAGATAGTGACGAACTAGAGGAAAGAGACTAAATTATAAAAATGACTTACAATAAATCAACTCTAACCAGAAATAACAGAGGTAACACATCAAAGGTCAAAAAGCAGCTGGAGTATGACAGAAATGGATATTTTTCACAGCATACCAGCTACAACAATATTTTAGATATTGACAATTGACAAAACCATTATGAATTTTGAAATGAAAGGAAACCTACCACCGAACGTTGCTGGCAGTTTAGTGGCTTCAGAATAAAATTTAACATTTAATGATTTAAAAAAGTAGTAACCGATACCTCTGACTGGAGCTCAGCAAATTCTTCAGTACCCATAAGCAAGATCGCCGAAAATGAAGAATGAATTAAAAATCTGCTCAAATTAATAAACATAATTTACCAGGCAAAAAATTAAAATATGATTTGTCAGTATTCCTTTTTTTGCGATCTTGCTAATAAATGCTGAAAAAATTTAAAGGACTACAATCAGACAGCCAGAGATATTGTTACTTTTGACTTAGACCGAAATGACTACTGTTTTATACGACTAAATGCGAAATTGTGTTTTGAAAAATTTAGACTGAAGGCAACAATCGCTGAAAGTTTTGCTTTCATTTCAATGTTCTTAGTAATTTTGGAAAATTTTAATCTCTAGTACATTGCAGTAGGTAGTAGGCTGTAAAAATTATCCATTTCTGTCGTAGTTCAGCTTATCTTTGACTGTAGACATGTTACCGCCGTTGTTTCTGGTTAGAGTTGATTTATTGTAGGGACTTTTTTTATAATCTTGTCCTTTTACTCCCGTTCTTCTGGATCTGTTTGCTAAGTTAGTTGTTTTCTTCTATCTGAACATGTTTTTGTTTATATTTCATGGCCTGCTAGTTTGTTTATAGGTAGGAAAATTGAAAAACACCGATTTTGATTGAAATCTCGAAATTAAATGAAAACTACCAGAGATTGATACTCACAACCTGATGTCATTAGAAAGCCTAGCTTGATCGTATGAAAAAATTAAGCATTACCATTTGAAAAAATCAAGTTACCACTGATTGAAGTTTCTTTAATTAATTTACCGATTTCTCCAAGTACAACTGTAATTCAAACTTGATCGCCTAACTCAAGCTGACGCATTCCATGCTTAGTGATAAGGCAGTCACAGCCCTCTAAGATTTATAATCGCTGCGATATTCGAATTTTTTCTGATATCTACTTTTACCAAAAATTGTGATTTGTACCTAAACGGTTCGCTTAAAGTCCCATGTGTGATACATAAAGTCACATTAAAATTCACCCGGAAATCTAAATATGCAATAATAAATAGGGTGTTCCATTTAAAAAAAAATATAACTTTGATATGTCACACTTTTATCATATAATAGTCGTTATTTTTAAAATGTAGTCCAACTCGACCTACATACAACGGCAGAGTTGATTTTTAGAAAAGTGGTATCGTTTGGCCACAAAAGTCCGAGGCGTTGAGCTTGACTCACCCTGTATAGAGCATTTATTAAATCGGTTTATTCGCAAGGACAGAAGCACTCGCACACCCGAAGGTGTGAGAGAGTCTGCCCGCCCGACGTTGAACCCTCTGATTGAATGGCCCATGGATGCAAGAGCGTCCATCCGACATGCCACCTCGACCCGACCGGCTAAAACCCGTTCCTCCTTTCTTACCTTTGCTCTATCTCCATCTACACCGGACATCAACGTGAATACGAGACACGGTGTTATTCGCAAGCTGGTTAACTCCCAATAGGGCCCACACCCTGGCGTATTGCGAACTACACCCCTTGCCATCTGCTTTGCCCCAGCCGAATACGCATGCCGTGTATTTCAGGAAGAATTTCCACAAACCTACAGACAGACTCCAAATCTGTAACCAAGAGATACTGTGGAAGCGGCGGTTAACAAAGAACCACATACCAACTTGGAATTCAACTGAAAACCTCCCTGCCGGATCACAACTGGAATGGAGGAACTGGAAAAGTCTCAACAGGATTAGATGCCAAATGGGCAGGCCTGAGGATAACCTAGTGAGATAGAGATACGCTAAGGACGATTTATGTGCTAGCGGGGATAACCAGACGATGGCACATCTCCTATCTTGCCCATCCTTGGAAGCCCCTTGCACAATCTAGGACCTATGGGAAGCGAACGATACGGCAATGTGGTGTGCCAGACACTGGAAAGAGATATGAGCAAATACAGACACTTGTGACGTCTGTGATCGTCACATATATGTGTTTTTATTCTTCCTCTAATAATTACTAATTAACTAAAACTAATATAAAAAAATAAAAATAAGAAACAAAAAAATTAAATTAAATTAAAGAAATATATATAAACCTAACAAATTAATTCAACTGTAGCTCAGACACGATTAAATGAAAAATAAATCATCGTGAACGATATTATTCGCAGTGCGAGATCAGGTAATGATCAATACCATTTTGGAATACCTTCTTGCCTTCATCTAATCTTGCACTCATTCCTCCTTCTCCTTTGTAGAGAGTATTTTGTTTACCATCCTATGTATAATGTTCCATGTACCTACAACATCAGCAGGACCATTGTCTCTGGGGTTAGGACCCCCTACACTTTTTTCCTTGCCTCCTGTCTGTATGGTCCCCATCTGACGTACAGAAACAGGGCTTACTCGGCCGTGTCTTCCGCCTCACAGTGCAGGCATGACGTCGTCCATGACGAGTCCATTTTCCTATACATATACATTCAAAAAGACCCATACCCAGCCAATGCCTGCGTTAGTAAACTCCATTCTTCCCCATTCTTTTATAGACGATATTAGTCGTTTCGTCCACCGTGCGACATCAGTCTATAGGCTTTGCCACTTAATTGCTGTCTTTTAGCTTCGGTGTGGCATATCGCATTGCCTGCTTGACCGGTGCTGGCTATGCAAATTGATCTTGAGTCTCGTTACGTGCTCATAAGATTCCTTAGGTGTTTTTAAATACTCATCTTTGCTAGTTCTTCTTTAATCATGCTCCATGACGCCATATTAAGAGCATTGCGGACATCCAGCGTCATCAACGCACACCATTTCTTCTTAGTCTCTCCCACCTTCTTCCTTCCGGTTGCAGGGCAGGGATAATGGACCACCCCGAGCGGAAACTGAATTGGCATGGCGAGAATCCTACCGCCTTTTCAATCTCTGTATTATCAAAATTTCGTACGTATTTACGATGGTATCTAATAGGGAGATCGACCTGTATGAGGAGGAAAGCTCTGGTGGTTTTCCGATCTAACTTAGCTTTACCACGCTTGCCCTTTTCCTTGCATTTGTTACAGTTTCGCTATCACTTTACTTTGATATCCTCCAGAGTGTCCAGGAGTTTTACCATTTGTCATCTTCCCCGCAGCCTACTTAATCTCTTCCACCATAAAGATCTCCGGATTCTCTTTGACACAACAAAACGTGGTGGTCACTAATAGTCGAACAAAAAGTCTGACTACCTGATTGAGTCGAGTTGATGGTTCGTATATACAGGGTGTCCAGGTAGTGTGTAATTCTTCGATATCTCGCAAGGTATACCTGATAGAAGATAATGCAAATACAAAATTTATTTGGTTACTTAAGACGCATATTCTAATAATATTTTGAAATATACAGGGTGTTCCGGGAAAGTAGGATAGTGATCAAATTATTTTTTTTATATTGAACTATACCTTTTTTTTTCACTCTTCTAGTTTCCATCATTGGTCT
The DNA here is from genome assembly GCA_951848785.1 of Callosobruchus maculatus. Lineage (NCBI taxonomy): Eukaryota > Metazoa > Arthropoda > Insecta > Coleoptera > Chrysomelidae > Callosobruchus > Callosobruchus maculatus. The sequence continues at coordinate 2,329,670 of CATOUR010000058.1, forward strand.
CTATTTAACCCTAAAATATTTTTAGGATCAGTTGCGACGTGGCCAAGTTATAATTTATTTTCTATTAATTTCCGGATTTGCAAGGTCGCAAGTAATACGTCCAAATTGATATATTCCTTCAACTTTTCTCAATAATATTATACAGAAAGTTACTTGAATATTAAGTGGATATTATTTTGGATGTTACCAGCAATTTGTATCTACAAGGTGTTTTTGGCAGAATTTTAAATTACGGCAACTTGAAAGTCAACTTACTCTGTTTTTTTAAATGTAACACCCTATATTTTTTATTTTAAATCGAAATATCTACTAATACCCTATCTCGCCTTATAATATTTTTTTCGCGTTTGCGACGTTGCCAAGTTATAAATTATTTTTTCAAATTTTTAAACAAATATCTCCGATTTTAATTTATTTCAAATGGAATCCTCTACTTCCCACACATAATGATGATTATTTCCCATTGCATGAAGCTATAGTCTGAAATAACCTTGCAACTAAATTATCGCTCACCCGCCCGCAAAAACAACAACCAACACAAAAACCCTCGTAAATAGTTTCTTGCGTCTCCCTCCTTAGGAACTAGGACGCCACAGTTTTTTTCTGCATGCTTCAACTCAAAACACAGTCGTTTTCCATTTTAGCCGTGGTAATAAATTCTGTGTCAAAATTTTATTAAAATCAATTCAATAATTTTTGCTTTACGCAATATCCATAGAACGAAATAAAGCAAAACTCGTATGTACAGATCACAAAATTGGTTTCTGTAATAGGCAAGCCAATGTTCGGATGGACCTAAAAAAGTGTAATATGCCGCTAAGTATTTCTTCTACAGGTCAATGTCAACAGACTACTATGAATACAACAAATTTTTCAGTTTTACAACCTCCCACCCCACAACCGCCCCGATTCCAATCCACCAAAAAAAAAAAATGTAAATGATCAGGGACCCGTAAAAAGCCTAAAAACAAAGTTTGAGCTGTTTTTATATTTTTAATTTTTTTATTATTGCTGCGCCGCCACTGACACTATTTTTCCAAAACATACGCGATATAGAACGATCTAAAACAATACTCGTATGTATACATCACAAATTCTAAGTCCCTTGGTTTTTATAATAAGCACGGCAATGTTCGGATGTACGTAAAAAGTGTATTATGCCGCTAGGTTTTTCATTCAAAGAGCAATGGACAACCCATTATGAGTACAACAAATTTTTCAGTTTTACAACCCCCCACCCTCCAACTACCCCAAATTCACCCTCAACCAAGAAACATAGAAAATGATCAGAAACCCCTAAAGCGCCTAAAAACAGAGTTTGAGCTGTTTTTATATTTCTAGTTTTTTCATTATTACCGCGCCGCCACCGACCCGATTTCTCCAAAACGCGTGTTCCATCCTCGCAATGAATTGCGCATGTCGAATTTAGTAAGATCTCACAATTTCAAAATTTTGTTTCTATTAATTGCTGAGATACGGCAACACCGCTTTTTCACTAAACAGTACCGGAACGCTTAAATATTTCCAAAACCGCCACAGCTGGAGAGGTGAAATTCAATACTGGGGGGTTTTTGAACAAACAGAATTCAAAAACGCTATCATCAGTGTTGTCAGATTCACCAATTTTACGTCATAATTTTGAATGGAATGCCCCATTTATGAAGTCTAACGTAAAAGTGGTAAATCTGACAACACTGGTGTTAGCGTTTTTGAATTCTGTATGTTCAAAAACCCCCAAGTATTGAATTTCACCTCTCCAGCTATGGCAGTTTTGGAAATACTTGAGCGTTTCGGTACTGTTTACTGAAAAATAATTTATAACTTAGCAACGCCGCAAACACGAAAAAAATATTACAAGGTGACATAGGGTATTAGTAGATACTTCGATTTAAAATAAAATATACAGGGTGTTACATTTAAAAAAAAACAAAGTAAAATGACCTTCAAATTGCCGTAATTTAAAATTCTACAAAAAAAACCCTGTAGGTACAAATTGCTGGTAAGATCCAAAATAATACCCACTTATTATTCAAGTAACCCTCTGTATAATGTTATTGAGAAAAGTTAAAAGAATATATCAATTTTCCTTCGCTTGTCCTCGATATAATTATACGTTGTAGTTTCCGCGAAATCTACTTGTCAGCACGATGTTCCTAAAAATTACAATAAACGAATAACCCCATCTCTAGTTCATCCGGCTACCCTAGACGCTACTGCTACCATCTCATTCCGTTATTCGTGCTTGTCAACACAACATGTGTTCCGCAGTTTACAAACTGTTTAGGTGGTTCGCAATAAAAATATGTCGAAAAGGGCAGTGTGCGTGCTCCACATAAGGAAATCAAGAGGCATAGGAGGAAGTACTACAAATCCAGTGTGAAAAAAATCATCAGGTAGGCCTTAATTTTGTAGACAAATATACTCTTTTTAGGTACGGAGGAGTCATCTATAGTGTTAATGCAGCAACCTCCCGTAAACATATATGCATCACCGCGGTCGCAGTGTGGTGCATATTCATTCCCACTTAAGATAACGTTCGTTGTCTTTTTAAGCATAAATAGAATCGTTCGATTCTATTTATATGTGGGGTAGTAGAATTCATATGCATGGGAGCATAATATCTCCATATCTCCGAATCATCAGGTAGGCCTTAATGTTGTAGACTTATATACTCTTTTTAGGTACGGAGGAGTCATCTATAGTGTTAATGCAGCAACCTCCCATAAACATATATGCATCACCGCGGTCGCAGTGTGGTGCATATTCATTCCCACTTAAGATAACGTTCGTTGTCTTTTTAGCATAAATAGAATCGTTCGATTCTATTTATATGTGGGGTAGTAGAATTCATATGCATTAGCATAATATCTCCAGAAACTCGTTCAAATAAGTAAAGTCGTTCGATTTTATTTATTTACGGCCTTGTATTGGCTCGGCATTTTTTGCTAAACAAAAACAGAATTAGCGTTCGTTAGTTCTGGGTAAAAGATCGAGTTGGGGGATGTGATGGAATTATTTTCTTTGTTCATCTGTTGATCGTGTTTTTTTCTGGATTAATGTGCGTTGGTCCAAAAAACAGTTAAGCAGAAGGAACACTTCGTAGGAAAGATAAGATTAGCATGCGTTAGTCTTTATTCCTTTTTTGGTAATAAGTAGTAAGCAGAAGGCATATATTCTTCGAACAATCCTCGAAGCTGGTGGGTTCCTGTTCTAATCTCAGACTCATCGGCAGATCGGAAAAGGCAAAAAGTGTTCCACGGCTTGTTTAGACCACCGAGCATGGACGCTTCACGCCTCAAAGCCGGAACCGTTTTTTTTTTTTACTACCTCGGCTTCAAACAAAATTTTGAATATAAGGTAGGCAGCCAATACATGACGAAATATCATTTCGTTCGAGTAGTCTTTTTGCAGAAATGGCTCACAAAGAATCAAAGAGAGGAATTTTTAGGAGCATATAAAGTACCGAGCAACTGTAAGGCATTACCTTCTCCTCAAATTAGTGGCGAAATTATTCACTGTATAAAAAAAAAAAAGAAAGACAATGGTCATTATAGATTCCTAAATCACTTACAACAACAAATGGCTGTAGGGTTAGGTGCATAGGTGGAATCGCAAATGTTATAGAAGCATTAAGGTTTGTGCAGGAACAATTAAGCAACCTCATACTTCCAGCTGAAGCTCACAACCTATTTTGCTAACGTGCATTATCCGTTCGTTGCACCGTCAATTCAGTTCCTTGTCAGAATTCAGATTGTACCAAAGGTTAAAAACCTGCTAACTTAGCTAGCACTCAGCGGGCATACACAATCATCGTTACTGAAACTACAACCTCCCTCAACTCAAATTCAAGAGAAAGAGGAGAGAGGGGGGAGAGGAGGTCGGGTCATCCACCATCAGCATATTGTAAGAAAGAAGCCAGCTAATGCTACAAACAAAGTCATACAAAGTGTATACATGCATGTACATATATATTACTTAAGCTGGCAACCTATCAAAATATTTGCAAAATTGGAAAACCAGAAAGTCTTAGTATGTGTAATATCCACTCCTTTTTTTGTAGAAAAGAAAAACCAGAGCTATTGTTTACACGTTTATTCGTACTAACACAACAACCGCCCATACATACTGACTGCGCGCCTAACGCTCGGACGCCAGCCGTCAAGTAGATAGTGCTTACTCACTATACTACAGATTGGAGTGATATCTAATTCCTTTTCAATTTATGCCAATGCAAAATTCCGAACTTACTATGTAAGAATTTCGGATAACCTATTCCCTGAATACCAAAGTTAATTGATAAGTTATTCAAGATTGGAGGTAGCAAAATATGTCCTCCTACTCTAAAATTCACTTCATTTTAATTTAATTTTCATTCCAAAACCACAAGGAACATATAGATTTAAGTTGAATTTAATTAATAGATTCAGCCACGCCCCCCGCTTCAAGTGAGGGTCATAGAACAGTCTTAAAATTATTAAATAAAGATGCATATCTTTCCAAAAGAGGCTCGAAATCCTTCGTTAAAAAGAATCATGAAATATTTTTAAGGTTCAGATTCGACAATAGATTGTATTAATTCATTTGTCTTGCCTTTGACTTGAAGGTAGCTCTCTATATTTTCATCAAACTTCTCAAACCAGGGGCGGAAAGACTTACACTCAAAGGCGTATTGACAGTTTTTCTATTTAGACGATATCCTAGTAATAAGAAAGGATAAATTCCAATGTATGAAGAATACTCGGGGGAATACTGGAATAACCGTAATCCTCTTAAAAGGTTAAGGTTTTTTGATAAAATTAGGATCTGCTACTACTTAGATCGGCTACAGGCCAGTTTTTGAGTTTTGAATGTGATGCAGTAAATATGCAGATCTCACTGCAAAAACAAAAAAGACATTAAGAACTGATTTGCAGATTAAAAATAAGACTAAAATACTAAACTTTTAATGGAAAATTGGTTATTTCAGAAAAATTATTGCTAGAATTACAATGGTGATATACCTATAGAGATTGGAATATGGCAAGATATTAAACCTAGATCTTCTTCTAGGGACATTTTTTCGGATGCATCTCCAACAGGTGGGGGAGCCTCTTGTGGAGAAATTACTCGCCATGAGTTTTAGGATCGATGCAAGCATATTAATTATCTAAAAATTAAGGCGGCATAATTAGGTCTTGCGATCGAAAAAAAAAAAAACTAATATTCGTATACTATTAGGAGTTGATAATCAAACTGCCATTTCTTGTATAAACAAATCATGTAGTATTATTAAGTATCCACAGTTAAATGAAACCGTGAAAGCGCTTTGGCAATGGTGTAAGGAGTAAAGTATATTAGTAGTATATGGTAGCTATACTTGTACTTGGAAAACAAAGAAGCTGATAAAGAATCGAGGTCGCTTTCTGTAGATACAGAGTATGTAATCAACAAGTTACATAGTTTCGAGCAAAAAAAAAAAAAAAAAAAACTGATAATCCCGGGATAAACTCATTTGCAAAAAAAAAAAAAAGAAATAAATATAATTCAGAATTTCATGTCTGGTTTTCCGGACCCAGGATCCTTCTACTGACACATTTACAATAAATTGGGCTACACATACTACTTGTATGTTTTCCCCATATTCAATAGAGTTCTGAAAAGAGAAAATCTTCAAGAAAGGGCTTCAGGAATTGTCGTTAATCTAGATTGGACAACACAACCCTGGTATCTCCAATTTTTTCTTTTCACTATAAAAAAAAAAAAAAAAAAAAAAAAAAAAGAATAATAATAAATAATAATGTCACTTTTTAGCCTAATGAGTATGTATACTCAGTTCTCCTTTTTTAACAGAGTGATCCTCTGTACAAGCAGATTTTTCCTACTGGCAGGGAGATTGTACAGCGCTATTTTCAGACAGGTACCAGAAAACGTTATAGAAATGATGATGATAGCCTCTTTAATAGAGGGACCCCCGAAACAGTACTCAGCTTGTTTTCAGAAACTACTGGAAATTTTGTAATTACAAACAAGACCTTTTTTGTGTATAACTTTGAAGTATATCTAGGTTAATTTCACCGAGAGTGAAACTCCTCAGTTTTCAAATTCCTAATTCTAATCAGTTCTAGCGGAGGAAAGATAATATGCAGAATCTTTAGAGGAGTTTTTTTATAGACATCCATCAAGACCCAAACATGGCAGACCTGGAATCCAGATCTCTAACAGGGCAAATGTTATCCGTCACACAGCTTAGCATTTGAAAATCTAACACATAAACATGTTATACGTGTGGCTCTGATACTGCTAGAAGAGTTTAAGTCAACTTTATCGACGGTGGTTCAAACTTTAACATTAATAGAGTTTGAAAGCATACAGAGATTATCTGATAAAATTAAAAAAAAAAAAATCATATCAAAAACATCTAGACTGGGCAGATATCAACCGAATCTAATATTTTCTTATTTTAAAAATAAATCGGAATTGAATATCGCGTCTGCTATAGAATTTTGCATGAAAAAGAGTACCATATCGCAAAAAAAAAAAAACAACTCATGCTCACTCATGAAGAAGTATTCCATGCAGCTTGGTCTCAGATCAGTATAAGTTGGTAAAAAAAAAAAAAAAAAGAAAAACGAGATTTAGCTGGAATACATACATCAAACATTGTTATAATTATTCATCAAACTCTAATGACTTGCATTTGCATTTCATAATAGGTCCTTGGAAGATCCTAATAACTTTGCCGAGACAATTGTTAGTATGTTTATTATATGTGTGTGTATTATACATTTGTACACGCGTGTATAATGTACATATTTTTTTTTGTTTCGTTGCTGTGTGATTAATGCTGTGGAATTAATGTTGTTGGTATCAGAAATACATATGTAGGGTGTGTATGTTATTTACATTCATAGACTTATATTTGGTACATATAATTATGTACGAACTGATGTTTTCGTTGTAAATTTATATCAAAAAGGATATAGATTTTTCCATATTGTCCTCGGATGATATTCTATATACTAATATATTGAATTAATATATGTTGTTCAAAAAAAAAAATCGCCCTCTTTACTCTGAACCGCTACAACGTATAATTATATCGAGGACAAGCGAAGGAAAATTAATAGATTAATCGACTTACCTTAAGGAAGATTAATCCTAATTTTCCGAGCTTGTCCGAAGATATAATTACCCACCCGCCCTGTATCTCCCGTTGGTTAGGCGATTTTTTTTTCTCAATAGCACTTCAACGGAATGAGATGGTAGCAGTAGCGTCTAGGGTAGCCGGATGAACTAGAGATGGGGTTATTCGTTTATTGTAATTTTTAGGAACATCGTGCTGACAAGTAGATTTCGCGGAAACTACAACGTATAATTATATCTTCGGACAAGCTCGGAAAATTAGGATTAATCTTCCTTAAGGTAAGTCGATTAATCTATTAATTTGGACGTATTACTTGTAAATCCGGAAATTAATAGAAAATAATTTATAACTTGGCAACGTCGCAACCGATCCCAAAAATATTTGACTGTTGAATAGAGATTAATGATGGAAACTATAAGAATTTAAGAAAAAGTTATAGTTCCATATAAAAAAATCAAGTTGATCACTATCCTACCTTCCCGCAACACCCTGTATATTTTAAAATATTTTTAGAATATGCGTCTTAAGTAACCAAATAACCTTTGTATTCGAGATTTTCTTCTATCAGGTATACCTTAGGAGCTATCGAAGAATTACACACTAACTGGACACCCAGTATATTGTAGTGGGGATAAGCGTTGTATCCGCTCACGGAAGCAGGAGTTTTATATATTCAGTATACGTATCGAGTGCAGAAATCTTGAAACACGTGGTGCAAAAACTTTAAATATACTCTCAAGTTTAATTATTTCTGAATGACATCAGAACATGTCTGAAAATGTACAATAATTATTCGACAGAATTAACCATGTTTCAGACTTTGTGATCGTGCTCACGATATATAATATTAATGTTTTATTTTTACCTGGCTTAACATCATATTTTAAATCAAAATTTTAGTTATAAGTATACACTATATAAAATAATGATGAAAGTATCAGCTATAATATGATTAAATTAGGTTATATGAATTTCTTTGTGAATTAAATTGGATTATGCCCGCCGTAAAGCGAGCTTATTATTTTTTTACTACATAATAAATTGCTGGAAGCTCCCACATCCTCGGAGTTATTATAATAGTTACTTGCAAAAAAACCTGGTTTTATCGTGGAATATCACATTCTTGCTAGAGACGTTGAAGAAACAGTGAATTTGCAAATTTTATGGATGTTACTCCCCCCACGTTACCTGCAGGTAGACACCACCAACAAATTTCGTTTTGCATATGACGAATATGTTTGTAATATCCACGTTTTACCCATATAGGCCTGGCAAGCCATTCATAGATCACTGATTTGTGGTTTTCAGACATGTCTGTGACGCGAAACAGGAACCTTAATTCATAAATCAGCAAATATGGCTGACCCCAGCCCCCAATTTTGGTAACGCGTTTTGAAGGTCAACAAATAGAATTCAAATGACATAGGCGTATCATGAGGTACACCAATGATGGTTACAATCGACAATACACCTAACATAGAATTATTCAGCGAAATATTGAAAGTCATGTTCTTAAAAATAATAAATACACATATATAGTAAATCGACTCTTGATTATTAAAACTGAAGATTTAGATTAAATCTTCCCCTAAAGATGCCAACATAGAGAGAGACGTGTCAAGTTTGAAAAAACCGGTTTGGTGAGTGGTCGGACTATACAGTGATTGTTAAATACACAGAAGAAATGTTGTTTACAAAAGAAATATAAGACACTTTGAACCTCCAGAGCAGCACTTATTTTGTCTACAAAAAATTAAATGAAAATGTTCAGCTAGTAACCAAATTTTGTTAATTGTTTATTGAAAAAGATGGCTTCTCTAAAATTTAGGTCAACGCTGCGCTGTCAGCTATTAGCGCTGTCGTTTCTCAAATCGTGTTTGGGTATCGTAGGCCAATAAAATAAGTCGAAAAAAAAAAAGGATTCCCAGCAGGCTAAAAATTGTTTTAATACATTTATTGGATCCCAGATACTTGTAATCTGAGTTTGCATAGTCGCAGGTGGGGAGCTTAACTTTTGACAACCCATAAAACTGTAAAATTTTTGCACTTTTTTCTGTTTTTTGCTTATAGCTGGAAAATGATGCATCGGACGGAAAATTTCGTTCCATTCGATAATAAGTAAGACTAAATTCTGCGTCAAATGGTATATAAAACATCAAATTTGGTTCAGTGGTATAGCCAAAATCTAATGCTAAAGATGATGAAAAAATCGTATTTTAGTGCAAACTTACATTTTGCGGCTTTCCAAGACCATATTATCTTTTTTTTTTTCTTTATTTTCCGCATAAACCTGAAAGGTCATTAGCGGCCGAGTATTTACAGTTTATGTAGATAATTAATATCTCTCAGGTACTTAATAATATTTTGCACATTACAATTTGGGCCTAATATTACACTGAGTGGTCCATTGATGTTATTTCTTAGCCTAAAAATTTCTAACATAGGGCACTCCACAAGTAAATGGTTCACTGATAATTTCACGTCACATATGTCACAGAGAGGTTCATTTGTGCCTGCGATGAGATGGCCGTGGGTTGCTTTGGTATGACCCAAACGTAGCCGGCTGACTAGTGTTTGATGTCTTCTGCTCGTGGTCACGGTTGTCCAGGGGCCGAATTCTGGTTTTAGTTCTTGGAGTTTGGATGGGTTACTTTTCCATTTGACATTCCATTGATTGATAATAAGATTGACTAGGTAAATCTTCATGTCTGGTGTCGGCAGGTTGTATATTGGAGGAGTATTCATATTAGCTGCTTGTTTGGCGGCCTGGTCTGCTATTTCATTACCAGTGATGCCCACGTGAGAGGGAACCCATAAGAATTTGATCTTATTGTTATTTGTATTCAAATGGTATGCTATCTCGTGTATTTGATTGACAATAGGATTTTTTGTATACATTTTTCCAATAAGTTCCAGTGAGATCAGTGAGTCTGTTGCAATGATAGATTTGCTGATGTTACTTGTTTGAGCATGTTTCAGAGCTTCCAGTATGGCAAAAAGTTCTCCGCTTAGTATGGTTGCTTGATCTGGGAGTTTTATGGTGTGTTTGTGTGAGCGCGTAACTATTGCCGCTCCAACTTTTGGACCACTTTTTGATGCATCAGTGTAGATAGTTGTATATTCAGGGTGAAGATCAATTATTCTTAAAAAATGTTGATGGATAAGGGTTGCAGGTGTGTTATGTTTGTCAAAATTTTTCAACTCCATGATGATTTCCGGTGTGGGTATGATCCAAGGTGGTATGGCTGATGATGATTGCGATTCAGTCAGAAGATTTTCTGAGATATGGAGGGTTTGCATGTAAGATTTAATTCTGTGATTGAACGGCATTCCAACGATAGAGTTTCTGTTATATGAAGATCTGGAGCATAAATATTTGTGTGTAGGTATATTTGGCTTTGTACCGATTTTAGTGGCATAGGATAAGCTTAGAATTTGTCTTCGCATGTATAATGGAGCTTCGCCGGCCTCCTGGTACAGGCTGTTGATGGGAGTGGTTCTGAAAGCGCCGAGAATAATACGTAGAGCACAGTTATGTATGGTGTCTAATTGTTTCAAGAGTGATTGCTTAGCTGATGCATAGGCGATGCACCCGTAATCTATCTTCGATCTTATTAGGTTTCTGTATACGGTAAGTAGTGTTTTACCTTCAGCACCCCACTGTCTATTTGTTAGACATTTCAAGAGATTGATTCCTTTTTGGCATGACTGTGAGAGTTGTTTTATATGACTTTTCCAATTTAGTTGCTGGTCAAAAATTATTCCTAGAAATTTTATCTCACTTGTATGCTCCAGCTGCTTACCAGATAGACATAACAGTGGCTGCTGTTGTATATTTCTTTTGGAAAATACTATGTATTTTGTTTTTTCAGGAGAAAAGCGAAAACCAGACACTTTGGACCATTGCTCAATTTTGTTGACCGTGCTCTGAAGTAGGTTTGAGCTCGTTTCTAGGTTCTTGCCTCGCACATACATTATCATATCATCAGCATATAAACGGATCTGTATGGGGCTCATAGCATTACTGATAACATCATTGATTGCAATCAGGAACAATGTAGGGCTGATGACTGAGCCCTGAGGGGTACCGTTTGCTTGGGCTTGTGATGACGAGAGAGATCCATTGGCGCGGACTCTGAAAGATCTATCTGTAAGGAAGTTTCTTATAAACGCCAACATATTTCCATCGTAACCCCAGATTTGAAGTTGCTTGACTATTTTACTTCTCCATGCGGTATCGAAGGCTTTGTTCACGTCAAAATATACCGCAATGCAGTGCTGCTTGTTTATGAACGCCTCGTTTACGAAGCTTTCGAGGTCCAAAATATTGTCCAGTGATGACCTGCCTGGTCTGAACCCAGCCTGCTGATCTGCTATCAAGTTTCTTGCCTCAATGCTCCATAGAAGCCTCCTGTTTACGATTTTCTCTAACAGTTTGCACATGACACATGTAAGTGATACTGGTCGGTAGGAGTCAGGATCGAGGGGTGACTTATTTGACTTAAGGATCGGTATTGTTATGGCTTGCCTCCACATTTTTGGAAATTCCTGTTTTGTCCATATTGTGTTGTATATCTCAAGGAGATGTTTTTTTGCTATTGTTGGTAGGTTTTTCAGAAATTGGACTGGTATGTCATCAGGTCCGGGGGATGATTCTTTCATTTCACGCAGCGCCTCGTTGAATTCCTGTTCGTTAATTTTGTCGTTTATTGGGTCCGACGTGTTGCTGATAGTTGTTGGTTCAGAATCTACCACCTGTTTGTATTCTAGAAAGTCTTTGCTATAGTTATCATCACTGGAGTTTTGCGCAAAGTTCTTAGCTAATATGTCTACAATATCATTTGTTTGCGTATAGGTTTTGGAGTTGAAATTTATTGCGCTTATCTTTCTATAAGGTGCTATTCCCGAGATGCTTTTAACTTTTTTCCAGACTTTGTGGAGAGGTGTCGAAGAGTTAACGGAGCTGACAAATAGTTTCCAGGATTCCTTTTGGCTCCTCTTTATCGTAAGTCTAGCTTTTGCCCTCTTTTGTTTATATTCTGTAATGTTTTCGAGTGTTTTGTGTTTTTTGATTCTATTTAAAGCACTTTTGCTAGCTCGTATGGCATGGTCGCAGTCCTTATTCTACCAGGGAACAGCATTTCTTTCCGCTAGGTAATGCGTTTTACCTATCGAGTTTGTGGCAGCTTCTATTATTAGGTTGTTTAAGTTTTCTAAGGTTATGTTTATATCTTCATTGATTTCGGCTTTTCCAAAGTTAGCCTCGATAAAATTTGAAAAGTATTCCCATTTGGCGTCGTTTAATTTCCATGTTTGTATTGGTGTGATAGTGGCAGTTTCATGCTTTGTATTTGTAATGATGATGGGGTAGTGGTCACTGTCGTACAAATTGTCAGCCACGCTCCACTCCAGATGGGTTAGAAGTCTGGGCGTGCAGATGGATAAGTCGATAGCGGAAAATCTACCTGATGCTACATCAAATCTAGTGTTGCTTCCATTGTTTAACAAACACAAATGTTCTGTGTCTAATATGTCTTTTACTGTGTTTCCTCTTGTGCAGTTCTTGTATGAACCCCAAATATGATTGTGTGCGTTAAAATCGCCTATAATGATTTTAGGAGACGGAATTTGTTGTAGGAGAGATTGTAATTCGTTGTGATCGGTGATATGGTTAGGTGGAATGTAAACATTACAAATACTTAAATTTTCGTGGTCTTCTATAGTAATTGCAACTGCTTCCAAATTTGTAGACAAATTTATTTGTTTCACGGGTATGGTTGATTTTGCAAAAATTGCTACCCCACCGCTTGCTGTTGTATTAATTCTATTTTTGAAATATCCTGTGTAGTTTTTGGGGCAGTGTACTTTAGAATCTTTGAAATGGGTTTCTTGAATACATATTATTTCTGGAGTGTAATCCGCTACTAATTTTTTGAGCATATTCAGTCGGGTAAAGTAGCCATTCAAATTCCACTGAAGTAAAGATTTGAACATTTCCTAGAAACAGAGAGAGTCCGTAGAGGAAGCGTCGCCACAGGAATCGTCTCCGTCGTTCTCGATATGTCGTTCTAACTTTTTCCTTAGCCTTGTACACCTATTTTTTATTGCTCGGTCAGTGATGTGGGGATATATTAGCAATATTGATTCAATCAGTCCTTTTATGTCCTTGGTGTGTTCTTTCACGGTTTCTATTATGTCATGGCTTCCGTGGGCGTTTTCTAAAATGCTTTTCAGTTGGACGCAGTTTATGACTAATGATGCAGAGTTTCGAGCCATAAACTCCCTAAGTGTATGAAGTGTACTCTCTGGGACGTGTGATGGGGGTGTATCTGCCTTGTATTTTTTCACGCTGGAGGTCTTCGGTTTCAAAAAGGACGGTTCATCTGCCTTGTTGGAAACTGTTTCACACTCTGAGGTTGGAGTGACCGTTGCAGAAAAGCTACGTTTGCCTACTGTAGTGGTATCTTCATTCTTGTTTGTGGTATTTTGGGGCGATATGGTATTAGACAGATCTAATTGCATAGGCTGTCGAGGTGGAATTGTCGTCTGAGGTGGTGCTGGGTCTATCTCTGTAAATGTTGACGAGGTGGTTGGGATACTTTGTTGCTCGACTTGTGTATGTTGTGTACTTCTGGACGTTGGTGAGGGTGTATGTGCTGTTAGAGGTTGTTCTGTTTCTATGTTCTGTTCTTGTTGCATATTATTTATTTGAGGGTCTGACCTGGGTGTGTTATTTGGGCATCGAGCAGCAATATGTCCTGCTGTGTTGCATTTATAACATTTTTGATTATCTGAAGAAATGAAAATACGATAAGTGACGTTTTCGTGGGTTACTTCAAATGATTCTGGAATTTCTGTTTCAGTATGAGATATATATACCTGTCTTCTAAAGCTAAGGATGTGGCTGTATTCAGCAACGGTAGCTCCTATTCTTAAGAATGATATTGGCGATACAAGATTGACGCCAAATCGTTGTAGTTTGTCTTCTATGATATCGTGAGGAATGGTGGGGCAAACGTTGGATATTACCAACCTGATAGCTGGAGTTATTAATCTTCTTACTTTTATAGTAGAATTCTGGAGAACAATGGACTAGTATCATGATTTTTTTTTATGGTTGCATATGACAGAGTACGTCATAAAAATCATCCTGTTTTTTTCCCCGATTTTTTTGGACACGGGAAAGCCAAGAAAATAAGGAAAATATTTGAATTTTCCTAGGGCCGTGACGTCACGGCCCTATAGGCGAACAGCCAATCAAAAGACAGATATGTGTGCTGTGTTGCCGCATTCTGATGGCGCGCGAAATGCCGGAGCTGTACGCGGGCTGGCTCATCTATCTTGTCTTCTGTTCCCGTCTGATATGTTTTGTGGTTTTAATGTCCCGTGATCCGAAATTCCAGGGCTGTTCCAAATTACGGTTCTATCGCCGTCCTAGAACGGTTTTCATCGTGCCCCGCCCATTTTGTGATTCTAGAATCGATGATTGGTTGGTACGCTGGTGGACCAACCAATTACCGTTTTTAGAACTGTAAAATGGGCGGGGTTTGATGAAAACAGTTCTAGGACGGTGATAGAACCATAATTTGGAACAACTCTTCCGAAAGCTAAGTTAAGGTTCGATCCGTCAATCCTGTCAATCAATCGTCATTCGGTCATTGTCACTTCCAAATTCCATTGGGCTTTGGCTGTAATTTCCAACAATCTTAAAGTTATTATTAAGTTATTATTATTATTTGTTTGCGTTTATTTGTACAGGATATCCTTTTATTCCATTTTACTGGGTTTCAAGTTATTTTATCATAACATAACCAACAAGTATGAGTAAAATCGATAGTGGATTCACAAAAGCCGATTCAGATAACCTGCCTAAAGTTTATATGGCTATGGTGAACGACTTTTATGTGGATAATATGCAGTTCTTCAATACGGAGATGAGAAATGTGAAAGCTAAGAAGTGAGTTTCAAAATATTTATAACAGTTGGTATAGCAAATAACATGTTTATGTGAAATGTAAATGTTTTGCGAGTCGGAGCTGTTCTTGGCAACAATGCACTGCTGATAATTCGCGCGGTTGGCAGTGATTGGCTGAATTTGAATTCCGTTCTTTAAACTTTAGAACGGAATTACTAAAAAACAAAATGATGTAGAAAGTAACGAAATGCAGCAGAACGTTTATTTTTGTATGCACTAAGCGGTCATAATAATTAAATCATTGTTCTTAACCTCGTGATACTAGTCCATTTCATTATGATTATCTAAGAACCTGTCGACCACATCTTTGCTTGATAAATATATGCATACCCTATTATTTGATATACGAGAACAGAAAAGTATATTTTCTGGCTTAACTAATGGCCCAATTTTAAGGAGGTAATCTTGTATTGTAGCTCCATTGATTGCATTGAACACGATAGCTTGCTCTTTACTTGGATACTTGTAGGTTTGGTGTCTTAGAGCATTAGAGTAGGATTGAGTTTCACTGCTGATATGGGTTTCTGTGAGGTTACTTTCGGTGGGCATTTTGGATTCAGAATGTTTCTATGGTAATTAATTTCTTACGTACCATTTCCTTAGTACGTCTCTGTGTTTTTTAATACCAGAGATCGTTGGAATTCCTCTGCTTTCCGGGCCGCTGTTTTTCTGGCCTGTCTCCTTTTTGCCGAAATGGTGCGATTGTTTTAATTATCGTTAATTTGTCCTAGTCAATCTAAGTATGGAAAAGTATGATGTACTTACTGGATAGCTGTATGTTTTCTAGCGAAGGTGATTTCAACGCTCTGGAAATAATGCCTGTAGTTCAGGTGCAAAATTTGAATTTAGTAGAGCACGATTCGAATGCTGCGTTAGCTAAAGCGAGCAGGAACGGACCTCATACCATATTATCTTGAAAAGAGATATTCCCATCAAAAGATATATAAAATTAAAGTTGTAGAGAATGAAATTTCACGTTAAATAGATACCTTAGTTATTGCATTTAGTCATTTATAATTCCAAATTTGGAATTAAAATCAAATCTTTTTTTTTTCGAATCATTTGAAGTCATGTAAGGTGAAATAATATCAAAATTAAAGCATTCTTTTGTTTTTAATATACACCTTAGGTTTTAAGCAAAGCTACAAAAAATTATTGTTACAATAGGATTTCTCGATAATTAGTTCAATAAAAAAGTTAATCTTGTCTAAAAGGCAACTTTAATAGACACAACAGCTTATGCCTTTACCACATTGTCTATGCTATTTGAGACGTTATTAAGCAGTATTTGAACTAAAAGTATCTTATAACGAATTCAATGATCCTTGTCGTTTGATCGACAACAGGCTATGATAGTTAGTTATCAAATACTCTTCCCATTGGATAAAACATTGTTGTGTTTTAAGGAATACTGAATGTGAGATCTCATTGAATCAAAGTGTGAGTATTTGATGACACGACAGATGTTTCTGTGGCAGCATTCATATTCGTATTTTCTTAGACCTTGATGGTCCTTCATCTGAAAAGCTCGGAAAGCGCGGTTGTATATTAAGGTCCTCTTCAGCTGGATCACCTTCAAAGGAACTATTTTCAACTTTTTCTGGTTTTATGGCAATGTCATCCTCAAAGGGTGTTGAATTAGAGCCTGATTGGCCGTTGCAATTGAGGCATATTACTGAGCATTTTATGCCTACTTTTCGGCAGCTGCACTTCCCTGTACACACTTGCAGGGACATTTTTTCAAACTGCGAAAACTGCCAAATTTTGAAGAAATTGGAAGGACGAAGAAGAGATTGGCAATAGCGCTATAGATGCTGGCTGGCCAATATTCAAATTAGACTCCCTCTAGAGATGTTTACTCTGAGGGGCGAAGCTAAAAATCTGTTCACACCTTTTAATTTAATAATAAATACAAATTTAAAGTCTTCAAAAGAATAGGCTTTATTTTTCAGGCACAAATATGAAGAGAAGAAACTGAAAGGTTTTCCGTTGCTCTTCAGAAACGATGACATTGATCTGAGCGCAATTGTGAGACGGGGGAGCGTATATGTTTTTTGGTTGCACAAAGGGGTGGTGATAAACAAATGCGTGAGAATCCTCATCAGAGACAATCAGGTGATAATTACTCTAATAACGGAGTGAATAATTTGCGGAAGTTCAACCTCCTGCACCACAAAATGCCTTAATATTATTTTATCTATGCTTACTATTTGATGAACAAACTTAAAAACGTTACCACACTAACTGGTCCTTCTCGAAATAAGCTTCTCATTACTTTCTTTTAGCAAGGCTGACGAACAAGAGAGTATGGTAGGAATTACTAACGATCTCAATAAAATCGAGTGGGTAGTGTAATTGGGGTTTTGCATAATTTTTTTTTTGTGATAAATGGAAAGATGATATATAAGTTTTGTAACAAAACTATTACTTTTTTCTTTTTTTTTTGTAATAATTCAAACTTTATATCAAAATAAAAATTGGATCTTTGAATCCAGTACCGAGAACCATGGTTCTCGACCCCGTGTGACGTCACATTTTATTCCTTTCACCAACGATGTCCTACTGAGATAGTAGATTCTAGATTCCCAGCCAATTGTGAAAATAGTTACCTGTAACTAGTGTACATTTGTTGCCACACAGATAATGATGATGAATGAGGTTGGCAGTTCGAAAAGAAGCCTACAATCGAAATAAATAACTTTTCAAATGTTTGAAATTAGATTACAAATTCCAGTAATAAAGTACCTAATCAAATATGTTTTTTTAAAGCAACCTTTTCGGCAACGCTATGACGGCGCAACGTTTTAGTGGGTCAGCCTTCCGACTTCACTTTTTTTAAATCAGAATCCCAATTATTGAGTTTCTTCGCCTGAAATATTTAGCGTGAACCTGATTTTTTTGTACAATTAAGAACTTTTGAAAGAATAATACTGCCCACCGACGATTAAACAGTACTTTCGAATTTTTCAGTTATTTTATCTCTCATTTTAATAGTAATGCTTAACAATCAGGATACATTGTGCTATCGAATCCATGTTTACTCACTCAAAAGTGAACTTTTGTTATGTCAACATGGCAGGCAATTCAAGTCTTGCGCTCTTATTAAAACTTCCTCTACAATGATAGACAATATATGCTGAAAAAAATAGTAACGGTGCTATCTGTTTGTATTGTAAAGTTTGCGCATTCGCCATTATTTGAACATTATTTGAATCGTGTCATTCTTGTCTCATAATATGAGCCATGGGTTTTAAAAATGGTGAGAGTGTGTTCAATAAACTTCTCGCTATAATTTCAATTTTTCTACTACGATTACATAAGTTATAGTATCAGTAATAAGTTCTACTCGTTTAGCGAAAAGGTCTTATGTCAGAACTCAATTGAAAACTCTTATTTCTCACAAATTGCTACACCAAACAAAAAATTAACCGGTAATATAATAGTAACGATGTGACTATTATGATGTGACGTTTTTCTTACCAAATAATATATAATATATCCACGTAAATTGAAACAAAAGCTAAAAAATATATGCTTTGCAAATATACTCCTCCTTTTCTTATTATAGAGCTCTTCACTAATTAGCTGTTTACTATTTGGATTTGTCGTTAGTTGTTTCAAAATAAAAGGGAAATAATTGCCTAATCTAAAAATGCTGATAATTAGAGTTATTTAACCGTATGTTCTGTATCCCCATCTTCATTCAGACACACTTGTGTTCTAAGTCTTATATTCTGGGCTACTTTTCGTAATTGCTTGTAATATACTTCTATTCGTTCACTAACGTCCATAACGTGCTCAATCAAATGTTCGTGGTCTTTCATGAACAACTCCAAACCTGCTGCTTCATGTGCTTTCATGAATAACCATCTAGCAGTATCAACTCAGGTTATTGCTATAGACAAGCCACTATGTAAAACTAATTAGTTACTATGATTTAGTATATGCTTTAATCGAGAAACTAAAACGGATAAGTCGTATATCATTCGACAAAGACATGTTAAAAAAACTATAGCTGTTCGAAATTAAAATAATTCATTCTTCTTGACCTTGTTTTAATATTTTTGTCTTTAAGCTTGTGAGATAGCGAGGTATAAAATTAACTAAAGTTTAGACTCCCTTATCAAAGTTGCTCCACAAATATTTTACTTCTATTTCAGTAGCTCAATATTAGTCGACCTGGTTTCGGGGCATATTATATAACTAATTATATACAGCTCAATGAAAATTCCTGCCTCTTAATTGATTCTAGGAGAGAACATGTTTTAATTAATAAAGAAGTTACTTGCTATACTAGCTTGTATGCCATATATCATGCTTGCATGATAAAAAGCCGTTGCTGAAACTACTAAACTTCTTATACTGAAGAGAAACAAGAAATTGTGCTAGAGGCTAATAGGACGCACTTATTGCCGAAATGTAATAATGTAGGGTATGATAAGATCAGTGTCGTTGCATAGACGCAGCAACTAGTATTATTTCTATGGCATGGATTCAGGAAAAGTGGATGATGTAGCGATGTCACAAAAGCGTCAGACACAGACACCTCGTCAATGAGAAAGTGTAAAATTAATGTTGTGCATTAGAGGCGTGTTAGCGACAGGTGGAATTGCTTTCTTCTGAAATCCATCAAGTTTGGATAAGATAATTGGTAGCTAGTACAGTAGATCACCAGGTCTTAGAGCAAATCAGGTTGTTTTTTTACATCATGGTAGTAGTACAAATACCTATGGCATGTCAACAAAGAAAAAAAACAGAGATACCGTAAAGTTACATGATTAATGAGATGTTAAGGTTAAGGTTAAGGTTAATATGCTGCCGTGGAGAGATATTAATTCAGAGAATAATAACAGTCATTTTAGAAGAGTGTGTTTACTTGAGATATGATCAAGATATCTAACATTTCCTGAAGTTTTCAATTTTGGTATTTTTAAAGCTGTACATTTAATTATGTAATTATGACTGTCCCATTGAACTTCAAACGTGCTTAAGTTTTATATAAAAATTGATACCAAAGTTAGTATTTTTTCTTTTTGAATAGCGCTCCTGATAGCGAAGGTTAAAGGTCATGCGCAGAAATTCATTCTGAGCTCTAAAAATGCGAATATATCCGGAAGATTCGCCCCAACAGGTGATATTCTATGACAGCTGGCTATGTACTGATGCATAATAAACTCATTGATGCGTCTTGACTGAGAGATGATTTGAGTTGAAAAATCTACGAAGTCGTCTCACTTAGGGGCTTTAATGATGGGAAGGCCTTGCATAACTGTAAGAGATCCTTCAAGCTGGCAGATTTGAAGAGAGAGCATGAGACTGAATGAACGTCTATCGGTGGTCTCTGACATTTGGAGCATCAATTGCGAAAAAGAGAGAGAGTGGGAGACTTTTCTTGAGAGAGCACGGATGCGGGTGTTCCAAATAGAAGTGAAAATCCAGTTGGTTCGCCAGGAAGCATCCCGTATCCAGTGTGTGATGGAATATAGAGTGGCTTGGAGGCCTTTTACGCGCCCTGTGCGCCATATATAGCTCGATAGCTAAGGCGCGACCATCACATCACGCTCAGTCAAGCGGTACTGGTTGTTGTCAAGCGACATTGTCTTGACAGGATACAGAGGCTAATCGCTGCTAAGCGATCATTGGTGACGTGAGCGCGAGAGATCTGGAGGAAAACAGAATGTTCTCTGAACAGCGACAACCAGCTATAAAGCCAACGCCAAGACTTTTTGGCACTCTGGCGTAGATGCAATTCGAGTTGAGAGTACTGGTTGAAACCGGCATTAAGGGTCTAGGGTATAGCGCGCGAATTTAAGTATCCAAGAAAATACGTAATCCCATATTAGCGAGGATACGTGCCGCTTGTTCCTTTTGTCAAGTATGTGTTTCCAAAATGGAGGGAGGTAAGTCTAAAGGTACAAAGGTAAGGTCCAAAGGACGCCATAAATATGAATTTCGCAGTTAGAAGCTTCTGACGTGACCTTTAAACTGACAGTAATGATTTAGCAAGCAAACTGAAGGAAAAAGCTTGCGCTATGTCACTTCGGTGGCCTTGTTTTGATGTCGTATTTATTTGTTAAATTACAGACATTTGAAGAATATATGGTTTTGCATTGCGAGTTTTTTTGCACAGTAAAATACTTTTTTGAAAAAATACTCTGAGGTATTATCATCTTTTGAAATATCATTTATGTAGTTTGAAACACAAGTGAGTTGTCCTTTTATCAGTGTTTTAAGTGCCATATACTTACATATGTATGAATGTGTGTACCCATGCCGCGTAAGCTAGTTTTTAACTCGTGGCTAAATCAGGAGCAGCCAATTCCGGCTTCGTCGTACCGTGCTTCTCCCGAATACCGGAGATTTGTCTGATCCCACAGGCCAATAACATGTCTGAATGCATGTTACAAGCTCTTCAACAAAATCTTATACATGCGTATCCTTCAAGCTGAAAATCCCGTATTTCTCAGCGTATATGAACAAAGAACAAGAAAATAGTACCTGGCTGCAGGGATAACGTGTTGATTGACCGCTGAGTCACATAAGACTCCGTGCAGTAAAGGCGAAACGGTTTTGTTGCCTGGATCGACTTTCGGAAGGCATTCGACCCTACATCTCATGAACTGATTGTGCGGCTGTTGGAATGTTTTTTGGTGGATTATCGAATAGTGGGATACATCAAACAACTGATGTCATCGTGGAAGAACCAGTTCACTATAACATCAGGTGAAACCAAGGGTAGGACAGAGCACACCGGTGCTGCCATACGCTCCAGAGGAGTCCGTGGTGGAGAACGTGAGGTGCCGGATTTACTGGAACTATTCATTCTCCATGCTCGAGTTTATACAAGCAAATAAGCCCAACATAGTCCTTCTCGACCACCAACAGAACGCGATGTTCGTTATCGAGTTCTCGGCGCCTGCCGGAGAGGAGGAGGAAAAGCGGACCAAGTATCAGGAGCTCCTCGGACAATTTCGGACTACACTGTGAATCGGCTAGTAAGGGTTATTGAATCCCTAGGTGGTATGAGAGATACGCTGCTCTCAGCACTGTGCAAAATGCCGATGTGCCGTGCGGCGGCGCACATCTTAGCCGCCAGAATGCAGAAGGCAGTCATCCATGGGTCCCTTCATCTACTTAGGACTCACGATTTGCGGACCCAGTGATTGCTCACCCCACTAGAGTAGCCACTGGGTAATGGAACGGCAGCCCAGGTTGCACCTTTTTTGTTTTTTTTTTCTTTCATAGGTTATATTCAGTATGTGATTTGAAGCTCATATTCAAGTCTATATAGACGCCTAATAACTTTGCTACACTAAACTGTGAGAAGAATCGTGCCATCTATCCACTTTCTGAAGTATATGACCAGTATGCATAGTCAACCTCCCACACATCCTTCGCTTAATGTAGGTATGGTAGAGAGTTTTGTAAATATTTGGTTTAAAGTAATAAAATTTTTTTGTTTTTCAGGTTTTACCTGCATTGAAATTTTTAACGTGTGCACTATCTGTACTTACTACTGTACTAATAGTGCTGATCTGATTAGATTACTGTCGTTGCACATAAATATTATTTTGTGATAAGTACATCGGCAACACTGATCAGCCATTTCAAGTAATAATTCTGATTTCTGATAGTTATAGCCTTAACGTCACTTATTTACCTGTCTTACAAGTCACAACATAAACAAATCATTAAGACACAAGGCCGGCAACTCAACTCTTGTGCTTTTATTGGAACATAATACAGTTGAAAAAATGGTGGCTGTTTTATGGATTCTAAGGTCCGCACATCCACCACTATTTGAACAGTATGTGAATCCCATCATCGTCGTGTATTGTTTATGCCATGGATTTTCAAAATCTAACTAACCGTGTTTGGCGGTTTTTTATCAGCTCTAAATTTGTTGCTGAACATACTTTTATGGATAACAATCGAGCACTATTAACTCGGATTATTGTGGTGGACACGATACTATTAAAAATTAATTACATAGTCAAATTAAGAAAAAGAAAAACTTAGATAAGTTCCATATCATTCGACAAGGGAAACAACGTTCAAAAATAAAAAATTGTATCAGTTTGATATAATGTAACTTTTTAAAATAAAAATAGTTCATTTTCGTCGTTTTAATATTTTTGTCTCAAAAGCTGCGGGATAGCTTAGATTAACTCGTAGGCTAAGGAAATGAGTAATATTATACAATTCAGATAATCATTACAAAAAACAAAGGATATGCTCAATCTGCTGTCTCGGCTATTTCCCTATGAGGCTCGCGGATCCAGTGGCGCAATTCATGTTTACTTACAGCTAACTGAATAAAACTTTGATACAGATATTAAAATTGCAATAGAAAGTTAACACACAATAATTCTACTTCTACTTCAATAGCTCAATATGTATTGTATCGACCTGATTTCCGGAGACATTGTATCCATATATGCCACCTAATGGGAATTCCTACTTATTAATTGATTGTAAGAGAACTTGTTTCAATTAATGTAATACAGGGTGTAACTTTTAAGGATGTCCACACCTATACCACCATGTAGATCTCGCTGAGCTGATCGTTTTTCGATAAGCAACATGGGTCCAAAAACGAACCGTTACGGAGATAACGCTACCGAAAGTTATCCTTGCTGACGCTTGAAGTTAGGCAATTCATTCAACGCCTCGTAATTGGCAGAGGAGAGAGGGGGTTACGGATCAGCTGCTAAGACAGATTCGGCTTGTCAACATTTAATCGTCATGGCCAAAATGTCAAAAGTAAACCAAACAAACAAAACAAAAAAAACATTGCAAAAAAACAACAACAAAAAACACCGAGATCAGTCAACAATCAGTGAAGGAGAGGCTCCACGTGGCCATCGCCTTCTTGCTCGCACAATCTGGCTCGATGGATGACCGATGCAGTGGCAGCGTTGATTACCTGTGGCTGCTCCCTGACGTCTCCAGCTGCTGCAATGATGCGTGCAATCAGCTCTTCTGCTGTGTGCAGTGCACCCCCTTGGTAGACAAGTGCTTCCAGTTGACCCCACAGGAAAAAATCCAGGTGATTGAGATCCGGAGACCGCGCCGGCCACGCTACTGGCCGCAAACGGTTCGTTTCCGGACCCATGTTGCTTATTGAAAAATGATCAGCTCAGCAAGATCTACACGGTAATATAGGTGTGGACATCCTTAAAAGTTACACCCTGTATATTTAATCCGAAGTTGTTTACATACTATACTAGTGTGTATGTATATATGTGGGACATTGTGTTTGCATTAAGAAAACATCTATTATCAAAACAACAAAATGTTTTAGGGTAAATACCAAAAATAAATTGTTTATAATAGGCTACGAGTTTGCACGTATTGCAGGAGTGGGGCTAATTTCTTTTTAATACCCCTATCATTGCGTATACGCAGGAACTCATATTCTTTCTGAGGCATGAATGAATGAATGAATGAATGAATGAATGAATGAATGAATGAATGAATGAATGAATGGAAAAGGGAAAGAGGCTATCTGGTGGCTGGAACCACCATTGCATAGACCTACCAACGGGCCCTTTTGCACCTCTCCTTACCCTAGTTCCCAAGTCTAGCCCTCTCCGCAAAGATGAGGATGGCCTTGGGTCCTGCCCATCTTATATCCTCAGGTTCAAGAACCCTTGAACCGAGTATAGTCTGCCTGTGGTACCCAAGGACTTCACACCAACATAAAATGTATGCCGAGGATTCTTCCTCCTTACCACAGCGTGTACACGTCGGATCACTTGCTACCCCCATCACATGCAAATGACGTTTGAAGGTGTTATGGCCGGATAGCGGGCCGACAAGTAACCTTAGTCGGCTTCTGTCCAGTGAGAGGCAGAACTGCCTCACCTCAACCAGAGGTCCTGAAATAAGTTCTCTAGCTTACCGGGATGTCCAGAGATTCCTCCTCCTCCATCTGATAAGATGTTGATTTTGCAACCACACCTCTACTTTCCTTCTAATGGTACCTGCTGCCACAAAGCCGGCTCAGGAAGTTATTCCTCGACCTTCGCCTTGCGAGCGCGTCCGCGATTTCATTACCACTGACTCCAGCATGACTCGGCACCCACATAAGTGACACCTGATGAAGGCATAGGCAAGATATTCGGCAAGTGCCGAAATGTCATCCAAGACCCTTCTAAATTGCAGATCGAACCTTGATGCTTTCAATGCTACCTGGCTGTCAGAGCAGATAGTGATCCGCCTGCTTGGCCCCTGAATTTCGTTAATACGAAAGACAAGCTAAAATCGTATATATCTCTGCTTGGAATACCGTGGTGTATCCCCCAAGAGAGAGGGAGAGCTTTGTTTTTAACCCATAGACCCCAGCGCCTGATCCTTCGTCAGTAAGTGAGTCGTTGGCGTACCAGACTTGCCCTCTAACCTCAAAAGGCCACATGCCGCTTGGCCCCCACTCTTCCCTTGTAGTATATCTCACGGTAAATTTGCAGTCGAAGCGATATGTAGGATAGGGTCATCCCTTTGCAGTTCCGAGAGAATGGCAGAATGTTCTATTCACAAAGAACCAACTGCCTTGACTCCACAATCGGAATGCAGACACCCTTGCCTCCCCTTGAACTACCAAGTCGAGTGGAGGGAGATTCAGCAGTGCTTCTAGCGCGCTCAACGGAGCCGTGCGTACTGCACTTGTTATACTAACCCAAGCCAAGCGTTGAATTTTATTTAGCTTTGCTTTGATTGTTTCTATCCTCACACATGGCCACCAGACCAGTGATCCATACAATAAAGACGGCCTAACGATTGTAGTATAGAGCCAGAACATCACCTTAGGAGTCAAGGCTCAATTATTGATTTTATATTGTACATGTTGTCTCCAATTCAGCTTCGAGTCTAGAATTACGCCTAGATATTTTACTGATTGGGAAAGTTCAAGTGATGTTCCAAAGAAGGTTGGTCGGGTCCATCCAGTTTCCTTCTTCTAGTGAATATAACTACCTCGGTCTTCTCGGCATTGACCGATAGATCTGCTTCGTTGCACCACGATTCCACAATGCGCAGAGCGCCTTGCATTATCTCTGAAACAGTAGCCACGACTCGACCTCTAACTACTATACTAAGATCATCTGCATAGGCCTGCACGTAAACAGGTATATTGCTCAGCGTGACCAGAAGTTCATTCACCACCAGATACCACAATAAGGGAGATAAGACTCCGCCCTGCGGGCAGCCCCGCGCTACTTCAACGCTATGCGAAGTGTCATTCAGCATGGCAGTATCCACTTGAACCTCTAAGGTGGAGAGGATCCATTCCACGAGGGAGGATCTCACCCCATGTTTCTCCAACGCAATATTGAATCGGAGGTGGTGCAATTAAACGGACCCTCAATATCTAGGAAAGCTACCAAGGCCTTTTCCTTTTGTTCCAACGTCTACTACAGTCTATAAACTAGCTGGTGAAGGGCAAATTCAGCTGACTAACCAGCCCGATAAGCAAACTGACAAACATGAATGGCACATCCTTCCAGAGGTCCATCTCTTAGGTGTCTATCAATTAGCCTTTCCAAAGTCTTCAACAAGAATAAATAAAGGGTGATCGGTGTGAAGTCTTTCGGGTGTGTATAACTACCTCTACCCGATCTTGGCCAGTAGCCAGCTTCCAGGTGTGAAGCCGGCGGCCAGACAACCTCGAAGTATCCTCACAAGTCGTGGAACAATTTGTTCATGCCCTTGTTGTAACATCGCTGGAATCACACCGTCCAGATCAGGGCTTTTATATGGTGTAAATGTGTTTATTGCCCATACTACTCTGTCGTATGTTACGATCTCCCGTGCCATTATCCAATGCTCTCTAGAGGGACGACGTGTTGGCAGTTGCCTTCCCTGCGGTTGTGCTGCTACCGATTCAGGGAAATGTGTTTCCATAAGCAGCTTCAACGTATCTTCCTCGTTGGTCGTAATATGACCAGAGGAGTTCTGAGGTATAGATTCAGGAATAGTAGACCATATAACGAGAATTAGATTATAAATGGTCATAACATAGAAAGCTGGGCTGCAAGAACGTTCCAACAATTTAGAGAAGCACTACCAATACGTGAAATTTCTTTCCTCTGAAATGCATCAAACTTCGACAGGGTAATTGGTAACTGTTACAGTAGATCGCCAGATATGAGAGAAAATCAGATTGTATTTGGACATTATACAACATAAGTAAGTTTCAGCGCTAAATAGGTATCCCAGTAGCTGTTGTTACTATCGAGACTTCTTCAATAATTCATGAACAACCATATCTTGGAAGTTTTGGCCTGACGGCAGCTAAAGTGGTTTAGATACAGATATTAAAACTCTGATGGAAACTCAGGTAAATGTTTGAAGAAAAGTGACGCTACAGTTTTGCTACTAATTACTAGCTCAACATGAAAGCAGTGAATCATCAGAGACAACTACTCCGAGGATTAGTACCCTTACCTGCATTGAATTACACCGTGCTTTCTTCAGGGAAACATCAAGAAAATGATTTCCGCCTTACTAAAAATGGGTTAACTGCTTTCATATCAGCCTGACACTGGGCTTTACTCAGATCCACCTGATGAGATCTTAAAGATCGAAACAGCGCTGTCGAGGACTGGGGACATCGTGCTTGATGCGATTGAGGAAATGCTTCAAACAAGGATGGTAATATTTTTAGCTCATTTTGGCCAGGGTGGAAATTACTTTCTTGGTGTTTCCCCAAAAAAGCATTTAAGTCAATAGTGTAATTCAAAGCCAGTAGGAGTATTAGTCCTCGGAGTAGCTGTTTTTGTTGCTCACTGCTTTCATATCAGCCTGCTACCAGGCTTTACCCAGGTCCACCTGCTGAGATCCTAATGATCGAAACAGCGCTATCGTGGACACATCGTGCGTGATACGATTCAGGATAATGTTACATTGTAGTATCGTTTACCTTACTTTGGGTAAGGTGGAAATCACTTTCTTAGTAGCTGAACAATTGTCGACCTGATTTCGAGGCATATTGTATACATATACAGCTCAATTAAACATCCTTTTTCTTAACTGAGTGTGAGGGTGAACCTGTTTTAATTAACATAGGTAAGCCGAAATTGCTTATACTTGCGATACTAGTTTGTATGAATAAATTACGCAACGTGTTTGCGTGTTGAAAACAACCCGTAATTTTAAAACTACTAACCGGAAAAATGTGTTGCTTTAGGCCACAAAGTAATTAACAAAAGCTTTATTTTTAAGCTTTTTACCCCACTTTTACCTACCGAATGCATATCGATCAACAGTGCGAAAACTTATTAATATTTTATTAGGTTTTTCGGAACAGATGTTGGTTGTTAGGCAGTTGTGAATAGATCTCATACGTCTTCGTTTTACCGCACAATTATAATAAATATCTCAAGACGAAAGTGTTGCAGCGATACCCTGTGCAAAACAAAAATGTTTGGGAAATGTCGACCTAGTCAAATCGACATACCTATGTTTAATGGTGTGATGCTCCTTTCCCCATGTGGGGGCGGGTTAGAGTATCTCCCATCGTATATCCTGCGTGTCGTAAAAGGCGACTAAAAGGAACCGAACTACTGTCGGTATAAGCAGTAACCTCTTCTCAACCAATAGCTTTGGGTGGACGAATTGAGGAGAGTCAGGACACCTTCTTGTCCTTGGGGTGAGAAATTGCTCCTAAAGGCGGATGAAACAGTAGATACCATCTGGTCAACGGCATGAGGATGCAGAAAGCAAATGGGAAACTACTGCATTAAAGATCTTAAAGATATTCCAAGAGAAACTCGTAAAATGAGTAAATGCATTTTACGAGTTCACAACATGCTGTTAAGACATTGTGACTATGATGATGTCTGAGGAAGAGGGAAAACAGTAGTTAAACAAAAAGGAAAACGAAAATGAGTACCTACACGAAATCTGTAAAAAGAGGAAAATCACAACAAAATACTTAAACCAACTCAACAACTACACCATTTTGTTTTGAGTGTTATCATCTTTGTAATTTGAAAACTATCATATCACTAAGCAATATGCTTACTTCATAGGTATGACTTCAAAGCGAGTGTTCTGAATGGGTTGCAAACCTTACTCAGGCCACGGCAAAACTTTTATGGACACAAACATTTTAGGATTCTCCCATATGTTACTTTCACTTGTTTCTGATTCAGCTTTTCAAGAATAGCTTTACGAAATTGCGAGCTACACCTCACAGTTCAAAATTTTGACATACCTTTTGTATCTGAAAAAGCTGTGTGCTATTACAGTTAAATGAGTATTTGTTCATTTAAAAGTTGTATGGTGTTATGAATATGGAATATTTGATCATTTGAGATCATTATGTGGTTCTAAATTTGCCAAACAGGAATATGTATGTTATTGCATCTGTTCAAAGATAAATGAATCTCGAAGATGGCTCTGTAGCGACAGCAACCAACTAGTTATTTTATTGTAAATGTTAAGAAACAGATAAGTAAATTTTAGGCCCTGTAGCAACAGCAACCAAGTGTTTTTGGTCAACATTCTCTTATTCACTAGCACATCACAGCCTTGTGAAGGAATTCTAAGCTGCCCCAAGCAACCTATAACAATACCCAAGTTCGACTAGAATATTTTCAATAGTTTTCTATTGCCTCTGTTCTGAGTCACAATATTTTAATATTTTCATGACATGACATCATTCGTTTATGTGTCTATGATTGAAAAATATCAAATTTCTTACATGAAAAAAACTACCTAAACTCCTCCGACTACGTGCGATTTTTGCAACGCTTATTATCAAGTACCAGTGTTCGTTTTTCCGAAGTGCTCAGTTCCGTGGGGTGCAACCATCACGAAATCTAGCGTTGCAGTAGGTGCTTCACGGATATTTGCAACCTATCAATACGCTCAAATTGCTAGAAAATCGTCCCCATTACATCGCGTGCGTATAAGCCGATTTGAATTATCTCACACATTCACACAGGCACCTCGGATCACATTGATTGCTGATCTGTGTATCGAATATACATTTTAATCCATTGGTTGTTATATATGGGGCAATGATTACAACGTGATAAGACATGCGTATCCACAAAGCAGGTACCTGTAATACATTGCTTATGATTATGACATCTGCGTAGTATCTTCTTATGTGCCGTCTCCTCTAAGTAGGTTGGCTATCATCCTGGCGGTTTTTGCTTTAGATGCGGCTTCTCGGAATAATTCTATCAATGTACAATGATATCACTCTTGTAAGTTTTGTTTTTTAAACATGTAGTGCGTCTTCTCGATGATTTAATGTTTTTTTTGAAACAGCGATCTTACTGAAACACAAATACGTTCCTTGATTGTTTCAAAACCGAAAACCGCATCTTTCTATCGTGTTTAGTTTCCGAGATATTAACGTTTCTTGTAAAGTACTACAAACAAAGTTTTGTAAAAATTGCTGGATCACTCCGAAAATAGGTTTCGTAGACATAAACAATGGTTAACAAACTAGACCTAAAAATCAATGCTGAATTCAAAAACGTAATAATATACAGGGTGTTCCATTCAAAATAAGGAAGTTGATGCCTACTTCCGGTATATCCGGAAGTCCGCTATCTTTGAAAATATTTTCTAAATGTAGAGCATTTGAAAGTAAACGTTTTTTGTTCCAAATATTTTCGTCTAATTTAAACGGTATGGCCGCTAGAGAGCACCGCGCGCTTATTGGACCACCCTGTATAATTATGACTGCATTTGACATATAGGGTACGGTTGCCCATATTCCCAAATTAAACCTTTGCCGTTTTTGTTACTTCGCGTAAAACCTGACAATGTTTTTTATTCGATATTACACCTTGGACCTTCTTGCTACTCAGTTGATGTCTTGATTAGAACAGCGTAATACAGATCTGTGAAGTGTTGAAGATTTCGAACACATGCAAAGTAATATTTTATGACTTTGGCGAAGACCTCAAATCTAACTAAAACAATGTAGGTTTGTTCTTCCAGTTTTATAATTTGTCTATTAGATAACAGTGTTTTATAGTTTATCTAACAATAGCGTTATCAAAAACTCATTTAAATATGCGGTTGATCTTGACATTGGAGCTAGGTACTCATATTGGACCACTTAAGAAACCTTCAGTTGAATCCCTGGTTCAATTAAGGCCATTCTGAATTATTAACGCTCCTGAACTTTCGTGGTTCTGCACTGAACATAAAACTCAAGATCAAGTTGAAATGATACTGCCATACCTAGTTTCAGTGCAAATGTGTTGGTGTGTGCAAAAAAAAATGTTCAGCTTTCCTTGCAGTACAGGAAGATAGAATAGCTTATTTTCTCAGGTATTTTGTTAGCAATTATTAGGAGAAAAATATGTTTCTGTATTTAGCAACTTATCTGAAGTAGAAATTAGTTCATTTCAGTTTAGTTTGCTTCCCTGGAGGTATTATACCTACTTTACCAACATTTAAGGGCAGGTTCAATTTAAGAGACCATGAGCTCAATTTGAGCACCTGTTTGCCTAAAATAAACCATTTGCTACTCCATGTCAATTTTGATTTTCTCTGGTTGTTTTCAAATACCTATAGAAATAATTTATGCTACTCAAATCAAAATATTCCTCAAAGTTGAGAGATTTGTCTTGCGTTATCGATTTATTTTATTTATTTAATTCCATACATGTACGGACAATTTTTCAAAATTTGGTTCAATATGAGCGACCTCACCCTAACAAATTTCAGAGTTTTATGGCTATGTAAATTCAAAAAATGTAAAAGACGTAAAACTCCTCATTTTTTAGTAGATAAATATTGGTTACGAGTTTATCTGAAAATCAGCAATCAAAATCAACAATCTGAAAAAAGGTGACTGTGTCACCACAATCAACTTGACTTATTTTATTTTTTATTGCTGAACTTGGATTTTGTTTTGTTATAAAGTCTAACCCAAAATCATAGCCTCTTAAAGAACTTCAACATTTCACCTGTCACAAACTTTTTTATGAGTTTCTACGATATAAATCATGCCAAATAAAGATTTATTAAAACTATAAGGCTCCATTTTCACACAAATTCTTAATTTTTCAGAGAATGGCGTGTCACAATGCTATTCTGTTCTTCACGGTAGTCCTGCTTTGGCTGATATATGCAAGCGCTCAACGCTCTGCTGGATTATTTGACTCCAGAAGTAGTGAATTCTACCCCGGAAGCGCAGGCAGTGTTGCGTTTTTGCACCATCCTCTCAGAGTAGAAAGGAAAATTGCACAGCGAGCGTTTCAGGTGAGTAGATTAGATTGAATTAGATCAGATTGCTTTAGTATTGGCTGAGGGCTTGTAATATTGCAAACCATACTCTTATTTCATCGCACTTCCTGAACCATAGTTTTACCACATCTCTCTTAAGCCTGGTCCAGACGTTAAGTTTTCGACAACGTTTCGTCTGTGCAGTTCAAAACGTTGCAGACAAAACGATACATGTGGATAGAAAAACGGTACATTTTTGAGAACTGCGTAGAGATGGTACAGTTGCAGCGATAACTGAGCTGCTGAGCATAGTTATCCATGGGCTGCACAGACAAGTCGGTGCGTGTAAGACATTGATTTGCTCCGTGTTTCGATACATTTTGTTCGCTAATTTAAAGAGAATGACACCTTCGACAATTTCCTGGAAGCCTTTAACTAAATTTATCGTATTATATGAAAGTTTTCAATGAATTTGGTATACCAAATGTAACAAATATAGTAACAGAGTCAAAACGTAGCAGCCATATTAGATTTTGGTAGAAAAATCCAAATAAAATATTGACCGCCGATGGAAAATTAATTCTTCAAGGTGTGTTTACGAAAAAAGAGTAAGCAAAAATAAATGTCGTCGATTTCGGACTTGAAAGTACAATATCTACAAACCATATATTTATGCTATTTCGCTTTGTTATTCTCCTTAAACTATTAATTATTTTTGCCAATCATTAGGTTCATCACATATTTCACACAGTACTCTCACGTGGGTAAAGTATATTATTAACGAGCCATTTCCTCAACCACCCTGAACGTCGGATACTTTTTAAACAGTTCATTTGTTTCCTCTTCTTCACAAGACAACATGCAAAAATTGACCAAAGTAGTGATTCCTTCATGATCGATTTGAACAAGACTGCGTAAAAATGAATACAAAATGGCACCTTGTGGAAGCTCTATTTTTGCAACGTTTCATTCAGTTTTTAAACTGCACAGACAAAACGTAGTGAAGAACGTGTTTATTGAACGCGATTTACTGGCCCATCATTAAAACCATATAAATTTCAGAAATTTCATAAAAACCTTACTTTTCTCTGTCCAGCGAAGAAAAAGAGTGATCACGCGCAAGATGAGTGAATTCTTGTCGCCTGGTCGCAGCTAAGCTTACACCACAGTAGACCGCCTCTTGAAACGAACACGATGTGGATGGCGTTGTGCCATAGGGAATTTAACATAATTTAGGTTATAATCGTTTCTTTGATACCAAATAAAAAAACCTGGACGTCCCATTCTACATTGAGCATAAATGTCCTAAACGACTGCTCACATTTTGGCGACATCTGTGGGCAAGTTCCTATACCATATTGTCAAACCAATAATCTAATGAAGATATTCATTAATATCCATCCAGTGGAGAAACGGGCAAACAGGTGAGCAATGAGTGAGTTCTCGTGGCTTGGTCAGAGGCAAGCTTACACCACTTGGAAATGCCAATGCCTAAGCGCATGCCTGACACTAACAAATTTGGAGAATAGGACACCTTTCCTGGAGAATCAAATACACAGCTGTTTGTCGACGCTTCCTCATAATATGGCCGCGGTCGTATTGTCGTCTAAACAGGTTTGCCAAGCATCGAAAACACATGAACATGAACATGAACATAACATTTTTTTGTGCCCTGTTTTTCTGCTGGATAAATATAGCACTATTATAATCCACATCATTATTGAAAAACTATAAGTCGTTAGTGTAGATTGTAGATTATAGATTGGTAGATGAAATATAATGTCAAAACTGTAGATTAGAGAAGATTAGGTTGAACGTATTCCTTGAAGGTATATTCGTCAGAACAGGTAGGGGTATTTTCAATATTTGATTAGAATATGAAGCTAGGATGAGTACGCAAAAGCAGGTTGGTTCCTGATCACGTAAATATGTAAATACAAATAAACATGCTTCTGTTAAGAAACTCATATGGTCAAAATCCTACGATGGTCATAATAATAAGCTGGTCTCCAAGCTCATTCAATTTTGCATAATCATTTCGCATTTGAAAGAATCTTCAAGTCAAGATTTTGAAAACATCTTGGAAGAAGTGATAGTGATTCAGATTCAGAGATTGAGGAAAAACAACTCTGTTAAACTCAACTTAGGTACTTCAGCTTATTTGGGTAGATAGGTGGTCCGTCCTGCCAATAAATCTTATGTCTGGTTTGGTAATTTTTTCCTAATTTTATTTGGATATAAAAAATTATAAAAAGAGTGTTTTTTAACTTGTACAGTCCAGAAGGCAGCTTAATACAAAACTAATTTTCTCAAAACAACAGATGGGTGGCTCACGTTATTTTTGTATAACACAGTCCATTTGCCGTTCCTGGAAAGACTGTTACCGTCGCGTCGGTGGTTACCGTGTAAACAGGTCTCGCAAATATCGAGAGCACGTGAACACCATGAATTTTTTGCGCTCTTTTTCTTCGGTGGACCGAGTATAACTCTTCAGCACCTGTATATCACATATCAATATACAGAATATTTCAAAAAAATGAATAAGTGTTATGGACCTAGGTAGCAATATTTGCTTACATTCAATACTAAGTTATTGATGGTGACATGCTGTGGTGACATGTTAAGGAATGCAGATTGTTTCATCTTCATTGTTTATGAATCCAAAATAAAAACCAACGTGACACATAAACAACAATAACAACATGAGTTAAGAACCACATCTTATTTAAAGCAACTATCAGTCAAATCAACCTCTACCAAATTAATGTTTATCAAACATGTTGTACATTGATAAAGGCTACGCAGGAAGATGGAACCCTGGTAAAGGATTATGTCAACAGATATAATGTTAATAATGGGAGAGCCACGCTTATATAAAACCTTTTTGGATACCTTTATATTGTATGTCCGTCATAGTCACCTATTTTTAGTTAAATTTAAGTTCTTGCCTTATTCAAAACTTGTTCCATTAGAGAACAAATTTTATTTTGAGCGCGAAGCGATGGGTGAAGGTATGGTTGTAAGGATTATATACTGGTTCACAATACTTTGAGTACAATCAGCAAGAAGCTGGGATTTGATTATTGGAGAGAAGTGTAATATACAGAGCTTTCTTGACACATGATATTTTCATAACGAAAAACGGTTCAACCAGGACTCCAGAACATAAGTTGTATTTCTGAAGGTACCATAGGACCATATCATACCATACCGTTTTTTTGCACCTCATCCCCGAAAACTCACCACCAATTTTTTATTTTCAAAAAGTACCCCAGAGGTTTTCCTACATAAATAATATCCCCATTTTATTTAAAATCTTGTAGTACCTTTGATGTTACCCGCAAACATATGTTTTTCATAAAATTATAAGCATAAAAATGGATAAAAAAGACAACTAAGTGGATTTCAAGGGTACTGAATGACCTATCATACATGCTTTTGAAAACAAATGTCTTTTTTATCCTTTTTTATTACGAAAATATTAGGCCTCAAGCAATTCCTTATTTTATTTATCTTATGCTTATAGATTTACGAAAAAAATGTATGAAATCAAAGGCACTACAAGATTTTAAACAAAAAAATCACCTCATTTATGTAGGAAAAGCTGTTTTAAAAAAAGTTAGGGGTGAGCTTCAGAGGTTTGAGTATAGAAAAAATGTTTCAAATTAAAGGTACTATAAGATTTTAAATAAAATAGTGACTTAATTTATGTAGTAAAAACTATTGGGTGCTATTTAAAAAAAAGTTGGGGATAAGTTTTAAGGATTGAAGTAAAAAAAATTGTTGAGAGCAAGGTATGATAGACCCTATAGTTCTTTCATAAATTCCTCTGTTTTTATTTCAACCTTTTTCTTAGGAGTATATCACGTTTCAATGATTGAATATCGTGCACTTTCACCATAATTTTGGTTTCATAATATCAACAATTCAAGAATGGGCTTTCTATTAGACTGAACTGTATTTTCAGAACATGGACCTATCGGTAGCAAGAAGTTTTGGAAAAAGGGACTGCTATGGAAAGGAATGCGTGAAAAGGGAGCCACAGTTTTCTGGCGCTAGACTTTATGGAAAACGGAACACCAACAGCAGACAATTCAAATGGTATGTATTCAAAATGTAATAGAATATTCCTTTAACTAAACGGCTAAATCTCAAATAGCATGCTTATAGTGTACTATTTGGAAGTGAGTATCCTACATGTGAATGATTGTCTAGTATTTTGCCATCTCTTTACTATTTTGCTGAAGTGGAAAAAATTATCCATATCTAATTTTTTTATTGATTTTGACATCAAAAATATAAAAACAGCTCAAACTTCGTATTTAGGCAATTTGGAGGTTCCTGATTTTCCGTTTACCACATTTAACTTCCCACACCGATAAGGTATAGCAGAGTATTGTGATCGCGAAAATTTTCGATTATGAGATAATACGCTTTTTCTGCTTTTTATGATTTCTGCCTAACGAAAAACTACGTCACTCATTTCCGTCGATATATCTGCGTCTGTCAGTCTATCTGAGTATAGATTTGTCTGTGTCTGTCGGTCTGTCTGTCTATTGGCGTTTTTCTAGCCTCTGCTTGAATGGTGATGATATTTGGGTAGGTAATGCTTTTTCATTTTTTTTTTTTTTTTGAGAGCGTGAAATCGGAGTGGTGCGGCGGG
The DNA here is from genome assembly GCA_951848785.1 of Callosobruchus maculatus. NCBI lineage: Eukaryota > Metazoa > Arthropoda > Insecta > Coleoptera > Chrysomelidae > Callosobruchus > Callosobruchus maculatus. The sequence goes on from CATOUR010000058.1 coordinate 2,366,627, forward strand.
TGACGGGTTTGAAACACCTGTTGTATTCCCCATGATGCTAATTTCAATCAACTAGATGGATTTTTCTGCTGGAGCTGAGAGATAGCTTTTGACGGTCCCAGCTTAAACCATGTTCATTCTATGATTCATGTTATTTTAATTAAACTTCTTATACGAATTTTGTTGTGTTTTTATTTTTAGCCTTGTCACATACAGCGAAGTACTGATAAACAAACCATCTTCTGCAATTTCTTGCAGCCCTCTAAACTGAGCTATCGGTTGCTTTACTCACTCTACTTTAGGGCGCCAATTCTATAAACCCCTAAAATTTTAAAGTCATGAATAAACGAGACTATCGAGCGATAACTGAGTCGAAGAGTCACATGAAACTAAAGAAGCTGGTTCGTTTGTGTTTGTATTCTTCAGCTTGTCACAATTTACTATTAAAAAATGGAGTCAAGTTGATTGACTCAGTACTTCCCACACATAATGATGATACCACTTTCTTATTTTCTCATTGCATGAAGCTATAGTCTGAAATCCCCTTGCAACTAAGTTATCGCCCATCCGCCCGCAAAAACAACATTCAACGCAAAAACCCTCGTAAATAGTTTCTTGCGTCTCTCTCCTTAGGAACTAGGGCGCGACTGTTTTTTTCTGCATGCTTCAACTGGACGATGCGAAATGATCAAGAGCCTCTAACCCGTCTAAAAACCAACTTTGAGCTGATTTTATGTTTTTGGTTTTTTGATTATTGCTGCGCCGCTACTGACACGGTTTTTCAAAAACAGAGTCGTTTTCCATTCTCGCAGCGGTAATAAATTCTGTGTCAAAATTTTATTAAAATCAATATAATAATTTTCGCAATATACATAGAATGAAATAAAGCAAAACCAAAATTGGTTTCTTTAAAGGCAAGCCAATGTTCGGATGGACCTAAAAGAGTATAATATGCCGCTAGGTATTTCTTCTACAGGTCAATACACGGACTATCATGAATACAACACATTTTTCAGTTCTACTACCCCCCCACCCCCTAACCGCCCCGATTTCACCCCACCAAAAAAAATGAAAATAATTAGGATTTTTAGTTTTTTTATTATTGCTGTGCCGCCACTAACACTATTTTTCCAAAACATACGCTTTTTCCATCCACGCTGCGGTAGTAGTGTCAAAATTGTGTGTCAAAGTTTCATTAAAGTCAATTCAATAATTTTCACGTTACCCAATATAGAACGATCTAAAACAATACTCGTATGTATACATCACAAAGTCCCTTGGTTTTTATAATAAGCAAGGCAATGTTCAGATGTACGTAAAAGGTGTATTATGCTGCTAGGTTTTTCATTCAAACATCAATGGACAACCCATTATGAGTACAACAAAATTTTCAGTTTTACAACCCCCCACCCTTCAACCACCCCAAATTGACCCTCACGCAAAAAAACTTAGAAAATGATCAGAAACCCCTGAAACGCCTAAAAACAAAGTTTGAGACCGACAGACCGACGGAAATGAGTGACGTGGATTTTCGTTATTTACACATCACAAAACGCCCAAAAAGCATATTATCTCAAAATCGAAAATTTTCGCGATCACAATACTCTCCTCAGTCCTCACCTATCGGTGTGGGAAGTAAAAATAGGTTTTTTTCACGCAAGATTGAAAAGTGCGCAAATTTTCGAAAAAACATGTTAGATGTTATCAGCTGAAGAAAAAGAAGTATCTGTAGCAGAAGTGAGTTCTTCGGTTTTTTGTACACGGCACCGGCGCGCATTCCCGAAAGCTTGAAAACAGTTTTAGTCGGAACCCGAATAGAACAATATAAATGGTTTCAAATACAGATCTGGTTTTGATGGAACTTCTAATGTAGGTTGTTACTGCATCGAGGAAGTAGAACTTCACTGTTTGAAACCTTATAGAGCATGCTCATTGCCTTGAGTGAAAGGAAGAGTAGTTACAGCTTTCAGTATCTCTGAACTGCGGATTAGTTTATGTATACCTTCCTATCTTTCATAACGGTGCTATTTATAACCTAGCGAACTGTTGAAAATGTGACAAATTGCCACTATCAAAAAAAATTGAATACGATTTTGGGCACATTCATTCAGGTTAAAAGTAGAGTGCCAATATTTGTTTGAGGCTAGTATACTCTTCCCCCATCAGGGCGACAGAGATATAGGTGGTACCGTTCGACTCGGGAGCCGTAAACGTCTGGGCACCACATTTTCACGTACGACAGTTTTGTCTGAAGTAATAAGTCTTTCACAGCTGCTGTTCATTCTCGAAACACCATCCTTCATTGGGTTGAAGCACTTCATACCAGATGTGTACTCAGTGCTGATTAACAAAATACCATCAGAAGCTCATCCAAGGTTCGAAACCCTGAAAATGTGGAACACTTTCGACGTAGTCCAACTGTTGGGCAACATGCTGCTAAACGTCACCTCAGCGAGCATTCGATTACGCACAATGAATGGACTAAGCAAGTCAGATGGAAGCAGTTATCCAGCAGAATGAGAAACTCACTTTGTTCATGAGTGATTGCCCACGTTCATCTTAATGGTATGGCGGTGCTCAACCATCCACGGCTCCATAATGTCAACTTGTAACAAAATGGCAGAAACTCACGAGTCGAAGAGTACCACCCTCACCTCACGCTTGACAGGGCAAGAGTACTAGCCATTTCTAAGACGTCCATCCTGTGTGCCGGACCTGTATAAATAGGTAACAAAAGACTTTAGAAGACGTTCTTGTTATAGGAATTCTATCACAATGATATACTTTTGTCATGGAAATGTGCAAGAAATCATCGGTTTGCAATTGCATTTTTTGACATATCGTACTGTGATCTGCTTAGTCAACCGTTTTATTGTTACAATTCCTGGTCATAGGCAAATGTAAAGTGAGAAACGACTAAAAGAATCTGACGCCATTTTTCTCACCTATTTTTAATAACTAGTTTGGGTGTGTAACTAAGGTAAACTATTTTTAGAATAAGAACTCATCAACCCTTCATAAAGCGTACGTTAGGTATACGTAGTTCTAGCTTGTTTGAGTACGCCAACTTATTAAGATGCTAATCATGGTATATAATGTGGTATAAATTGGGCATTTTATAGCTATAATTAATATTCAAGTAGGTGTTGCTATTTCTCGAGATGTCGTGTAAACAAGCGTGTACGGTGGATAATTGACGAAAGTGAAGGAAGTTATTATGCAGACAATTATATTACATTTTGCCGTTTTCTCGATCTCGTTTTAACAAATTTTCCATTAATTTAGTAGTGGGTGGGTGAGTATTTATAAGTTGGGGCTATAGATGTATAGGTACAATAGCGTTCCTAGGATTTTTATCTGGGAAAGGGGGAGTTTAGAAGATCAATAGCAAAAATAGTAGCAAATTTACGGACTCTGTACCTCCATACAGTCATTTTCTTGTTATCCGAACGTTTGTGATATTCTGAACATTACGTTGAATATTTACATGTCTCCTAAGTTCAACGTCGGATTATACAAACGACACAAATATGATAAACATGGTAACTCGTAACTTTGTAACTATCCCCAAATAATAATGCGGAATGTAGAAACCATTTTATGATCAGCACTTTAGATCTGACCTACGTCGAAGTCCTTGCGGACCCAAGAGGTATAAAGAAAAGGAGAGATAATTTATTCACACTTCCCAAAATTCCGCCTTCCGATTCTCCAAATCCCTCCTTCCTATTTTGGGAAACAAAACGTAAAAGTATGAGCATTTTTTTACGTCTTTGGAGAAAGTTTTGTATTATTTGTTTTTGATTATTTTTGTCGCCGCTTTTCGATTGGTTTTTAATAACAGTGAAGATATTCCATCTTAGCTAGAGAAATGATCAACAAAAAACATTTTGTTACAGTCACATGAGCGCTTTCCAATTCATTGAGGGGAAAATAAATATTCTGCATTACACACAAACTTCCTCTCCGAACGAAGATCCCCAAATGCAAATCAGTACTTTTGAATCATACAGGTAATAGGTAGGTCACGGTCAGTAATATTATATAAATAAACAGGCAGACGCCTTACTACAGACAGAAAGACAAAGACAAGAGAAGGGAACACGATCATGTGTTTTACCCTTGGTTTTACCCATACATCATAAGATCAGAAGTTATTCTCGTAACAAAACAAAGTTCAAACGAAAATGAGTGTTTGAATGTACTACAGGGTCTATCAAACCATACTTTCAAAACATGTTTGGTACTTCAACCCTTAAGACTCACCCCCAACTTTTTTTTCAAATAATGTTGTTGTCTCCATTTATGTTATTTTAACTTTTTTCGATAGCACCTACCACAACGGCGCTATTTGTCGAAAAGCCCCAGAAACAGTTTTCATTCCATATTTCATGGCATGCTAGGTTGCTTATAGGTTAGGAAAATTGGAGTTTCTTTAATTAATCGACCGATAGCTCCAAGCACAAACGTAATTCAAATTTGACCGTCTCACCTAATGTGACGCATTCCATGCTTAGGAATATGCCAAAGTTTTATAATCTCTGAGATATTCAATTTTTCTCTGACATCTACTTATACCGAAAATGGTGATTTACACCTAGACGGTTCGCTTCAAGTTCCATGTGTGATGCATAAAGTTACACTATAATTCACCAAGGAATCTGAATATGCAATAATATACAAGGTGTTATATTTAAAAAACATAACTTTTATACATTTCGTGTTTTAGGGACACCCTGTAAAACATAAATATATTTTTTAAATGTAGCTTCAATGGATCCCTATCTATCCGAAATCATTTTTTTTCATCACATACTTTAGCCATAATGCTCCGTGTCGAATAACGTGAATAACCCGGTATACCTTACCTAACTTCATGTTATGGGAAAATAATAAAACTGATATCACCGGAATGTGTAGGAAGTACTGAGTCAATCAACTTGACTACATGTTTTTATTTTTTATATTATTAATGTTAATGTAGTTTTTGGAACTTATCCTGTTACTTATTAATTAAAACCACATCTTCCCGGCCGCCACTGTAGCATTTTGCTAAGTACCAAATGTTTGACGTGGTAATTTGGAATTAAATTAATTTAATTATCAAGATCATGCACTTTGATAAGCAAATGTCTCATCAGTTCTTAACTCCATTACACATGATTTCTTGAAACGAGAAGATCGTATAGAAATGAACTACTTCAAAAATACAAAAAAATGCATAACATTCATGGAGGTGAATTTGGTACCCCTAGAGTTGCTCTGGAACACCATGTATAAGCTATGATCCTAACTGACTTCAAGTTTGTATATATATCACAGGTACTTTATGTGTCTGACAATTAAACCTAAGGCTATCCCTTTTTTAAAACCACATGAAAAACGGACTTCATCCCACCCTCACTGATCGGAAGAAATTATTGTGCTGGAAATATCTCTTTCTAAACCAACGTATGTATGTAATATTCCATTTCGTTTGTACCCTGACGTATGCGGCTTTTGAGGCATATGAATGCTCCGAATATATACGATCACTAAATCAACATTTCGACGAAACCTCTGCAACACATGTAACCGGTCATATCGTTTACGTGCGACCTTAACATGCAGCATACGGGTACAATTAGTCTTGAGCATTGATATTCACAGAATTAGCTATGGTGGTGATTAAATTACGATATGTCGTCCGCCAGGACATTTTATTCGGTTTGAGGTGAGAACTCTGCTCTGAAACTGTGGCCCTCAACAAGGCCAGGTACAGCCCCGCCAGGAGGTAGGTACGTTATTGTGACGTCGAATTGTAGTGAGTTTTGGTTACGTTCGTCATATGCCGAATGAATGACGTCGCAATAACAACTTTTAATAACATCATATAAACGTCTGTCACTTGACGTCGTTATCACGTCAAAATATGATTTAATTCCTACCTTATATATTTATGAAAAAGATGACGTATAACTACTAAAAAATATTAATTAATTAGATAGATAGAATATTTAAATTATTATCCAAAAAAATAATTGACTTCGGGTAACGCATAAATCAAGCAGGTACGACAAAGTCGTGGCTAAATATTCCGTTGATTGGGTTTTGATAGATTCTATATTTGCATGAGATAATTTTGTATTAGCTGCGCTTCAGTTCACTGGTGCACCACTGCACAACTTACGTAAGGTTCAGACCAATGAATGAATCGCATGTAATCCGACCCGATCCGAATGCACCCGAACCGCTGATCTCCATCCCGATCATCACCACAAGGCACAAGTTGCCATTTTCGCTTTTTCCTTACTTTCTGAAAGGGAGAAAAGTGCTAGAAGGATCGTAGGCATCTACAGAGTCATAGGCGGCGAGATATTTTCCTTAATTAAAATAGATAAAATTTCGAGTCATTTTGAATCCAAATAATAGTAATCGACTTTATTCCTTTTCAGGGCGATATTTATTCACGAGCTATTCTTACATTTAAAAAATAAAGCTCTTATGGTGACTGTATCTAACACCTTTTATATACATATTTACAAACGAATAAAAACAGAGTCGAAACAGGAATAAAAGGAACACAGTTATTTGTATAGTGGTTATTTAATACAGCTCGACCAAGACTTCAGGACGCAGCTGCCAGTAGGCAATGTCAAAAGTAAACAATTACGGTTCAGAAAATCTCCCCGAGTGGGGGCGGGTTAGAATATCTCCCATCGTGTATCCTTCGTGTCGTAAAAGGCGATTAAAAGGAACCGAAGTACTGTCGGTATAAGCAGTAACCTCTTCTCAACCAACAGCTTTGGGTGGACGAGTTTACAAGAGTCAGGACGCCTTCTTGTCCTTGGGGTGAGAAATTGTCCCTAAAGGCAGATAAACCAGTAGATACATCTGGTCAACGGCATGAGGATGCAGAAAGCAAATGGGAAACTACTGCATTAATGATCTTAAACATATCCCAAGAGAAACTCGTAAAATGGGTAAATGCATTTTACGAGTTCACAACATTCATGTCTGTTAAGACATTGTGACTATGATGATGATGAGCAAGAAAATCATTATTGTAAGGCCGACACAAGGGATAAAATTCCGCGAAGATGATAGAATGTAGGTGCATATTTAATACAGAAGAGCTAAAATTTCACGAAGATGATAGAATGCAGGTGCATAATATTATTCAATACAGATCTTAGCTAACAAATTTAGGTAGAAAAAGATTTATAAAAAGAAGGATATACACAAATGTTATCTGAACCGAATACAAAATAAAGTAATCTTTGTTTCATGCCAAGTAAGTATTGTTCTGAAAAGAACCGTTTTACTTCCCACACCGATAGGTGACGGGAGTGTTGTGATCGCGAAAATTTTCGATTTTGAGATAATACGATTTTTGGGCGTTTTATGAGGTCTACATTACGAAAATCATCTTCACTCATTTCCGTCGGTCTGTCTCTCTCTCTGTCAGTCTGTCTGTTCGCGTTTTCCTACCTTCGTAATCTCAGCAACCGCTGCATGGATTGTGATGAAATTTGGTTACCGATATGCTGTGTGGTCCTAGTAGGTAATGCTGTTATAATTTTGAAAATCGGTGCAGAGGCGACGGAGTAATAGCATAATAAAAAAAATATCCCCCAAACCTCGTTTTTAGGCATTTTAGGGGTTCCTGATCATTTTTACTTTTTGGGTAGGGATGAAATTGGGGTGGTTAGGGGATGGGGGGTTGTAAAACTCAAAAATTTGTTCTATATTCATAATAGGCTGTCCATTGACCTGTAATAGAAAGACCTAACAGCATAACACCTTTTTTAGGCGCATCCGAACAATGCCTTGCCTATTACAGAAATCAAGTTAGAATTTGCCGATATATACTTAAGAGTATTGCTTTAGATCGTTCTGAATTTAGTAACATGGAAATTATGGAATTGATTTCAATGAAATTTAGACACAGTATTATTATTATGGCGAGGATGAAAAATGCGTATGGTTTTTAAAAATCGTGTCAGTGGCACAGTGGCGGCGCAGCAATAATAAAAAAACTAAAAATATAAAAATAGTTCAAACTCCGTATTAGGCAATTTGGGGGTTCCTGATCGTTTCGTTTCGCCCAGTTGAAGCTCGCAGAATAAAAATTGTGTCGTTTTAGTTCCAACAGAGAGTTTTAGGAAACTATTTGCTAGAGGTTTTGTGTTGGATGTTTTTTGAGGACAAGCATGCAATGGAAAATAATAAAATGATAGGTATCACCGTTAGGTGTGAGTACTGAGTCAATCAACTTAACTCCATTTTTTTTCAACGCTCAGGCGCGTTAAAAGCGAATTTCCTTTGGCACATTCACCTCTAAGGCTACGGTCAGGGTGCATCCGTATTCGACCGATTTTTTACACTGGCATATATGACCGGCAACGGCTGAAAAAACAAATCCTAATACGTCTCGCCAAGTTGGTATCTTCAACTGTCTGAGAAGTCGTCACTGTCACTTTCTTCTCCTAAGTTTATAATGATCTGCTCCGAAATTCCTTCAATTTGGCGATCCTTCTCCCAATAATCATTCTCAATTTTGATAGCATGCCGCCAATTATCTGGCGATAGCTACAATAGTAGTGTCATTTAGGGTTTTAAGTTTGAAATCACTGCTCGTGTTACGGCTTCTGATGAACAATTTGACTTGTGCTCAAATCAATTCAATGGGATTGAATTCACACATGTAAGGTGGTGTTCGTACCGGGGTGTGTCCGAAACTTCTTATTAAATTGTCGATCTTGTAATTTTTTCATCGGAAGGGGGCTTATGTACAGAGGCTATTTCACACAGCTCGATTTTTCTTAGACTGGGATCATGAGGAATGCATTTTTTATTCACCCATTGAATAATTCTTTTTCAGCGAAAACTTGGTTTGCGGTTTGTCCTTCAGAGCTGAGTGATAAGGGGCATTGTTTCTTTTCAGACAACCATTTGGTGAAATTGTCTTGATTTATTTGACCATGGTAATCTCCACATGCTTGGCCAGCTTTGAAAATGAAACAGGCGTCTGGAACAAATCCATCTTGCGAACCAGCATGCACAATAATTAGACGTCCTGTTGAACTTATGTTGCCTACAACACCGATAACATCTTCACTTAGCCAGCATTTTTTGAGTGTAAGATCTACCCATGTTTCATCCAAATAGACAATATTCTTCCTTCTTCTCAATATTTTTTGATGCGTCTCAGATACTTGTACCTCCAGTGCAAAATATTTGGCTTCTCCATCAAGAGTTTTTTTTTATTTTGACAAATTACGCCGGTAGAAGCCATTAGACTTCATTAGCAGCCTCAAAGATTCTTTACTATAGGAGAATTCCATTTCTTCGGGTATCCTGATTAATAGTTGGTGGGCACCACCTTATATTCACGGTCGAATTTTTCGATAATTTTGAGAATCATATAAAAATCCGCGCTCTCCACCTTTTCTAGCACCGAAGGTCGAGGTCTCTTTTTCCTTGGCGTTGTTGCGGATTCGTTCTCTACCTCTCTATATCTTCTTTCCTGATATTTGAAATCGTTCTTTCGCTAGCACCCGTATAAAATGCTGCTCTTGCATTTCGAGCAACAAGTGGGTGAACAAGAGCACTGTTTGCTGTCTCCATATCACAACCATTAATAAGATGCGCTATGATCTCCCTCGCCTGGCCACGGATAACTTTTCCTTTTTTCAACTCCATCCTCCCAATCACCCGCTCAATACCACAGCTCAATTCTGATCGATTCGCCTGTTAGTTTTAAGTACCGCCCACAGTCGGCCAAGCGATTGACTCCAGCCATTAAGATGACGACAACCTACGGCGTTGCCGGAAGTAGCAGATTATCTCAAATACTTTTCAACCCTTTTCTTGTTCCGAAATATTCATACTGGTACAAGTCTTTAAGTCCGATTGGGCAGGAAAACACTTGGTACGGATTTCACTATTCATTTGCACTAACTATGTACACTAAGCCTAGCCTAATACTTAACAGTCTAATTTATATACAGTCACTTCACTAATTTATATTGGTCCTACACTTCACTAATTTATGTCATAGTTCATTTATTTCGCGCGCGCCACTGGAACGTTGCATATTACAATACTACCGAACACTGACTGCTGCACTCTATTGACTGTCACTGTAACTCTGCCAGCGCCCAGCGCCGAGAACCATGGCGCCGCTACCGTCGTTTCTGGAAAGCTTCTGGATGACTAATTTCTAGAATACATATATGCCCCGGCCCCAGGGCCGGACTGGCACAATACTGTTGTTCTTTAATAACCATATACTTTAATTGAAAATATTGCAGTACATGTATTATACAGCAGTACATGTTATGAAAGTACGTGATGTGGAGTATTTTTATTATCGTTTATTATACTGAAAATAGCAGATCGTGTACTATATTTCAAGCGGAACATCTGACAACAGCCCTTTTTTTCTCAGCATGCTTTTGCCTCGCAATCTTTCCCTTGCCAAACTATCATTAAGGAGTCCGTTCACGACAGTTGTTGGTAGATGAAATAACTTTTTTTTTAATTTTGATAAGTGTAATCGTCTCATCATGGGTATCTACCCTCAAAAATTCAAAACTTCTTAAAGATTATTTCGGAAAGTTATTAACGATTAAAAATCAGAATTCCAACATGCGCCCTTATGAAAGATTAACGTTTTTTTGAAATTAAAGATAGAATAAACGTATTTTTAAAGTAGATACCAAAACATGAATTTAAAAATGTCCTTGGAATCTATAGTTTATACTATTGCATTAAAAAATAGGGTTGATGACTGTATGAATTGGTTATAAATTATTTTAGTCAAGGCAGTTGAAATTAAGAGACCATATTGAAAACTAGCAACAGCGCGCTCTTTCACAAACCGACATCCGTCTCTTTCTTCACAAAAGCTATAATGATAGTCGGTTAAGTTAGGTTGCTTTGTTGATTATCGTTTGTGTGATATTCTTTTAATTCATCTGACGAGTCGAAGAGCTCTTTCAAATAAAACCGATTCTGCTATTTTACCGAATCGTCTTTTTTTACAGTATAATTTTAAGCGACGTGTTCACACGGTAAGTCTACGAAACCCCAATGGCAATTACATCGTTTCGGTCTAGTGTTGTCACCGAAAACCAAATAACTGATTCAGGAATAAAGCCTTTTCTTTTCATCTCTTCTTAACTATGCCATCCATAAAGGTCTGGTAAGCACTCAAATGAGATCTTTGGCTCGCAATAGGATGAATCCAAAAATATCTATTAACTAATCTACGCCTCCTTCCACGATACCAATACAAAATTATAAAAGTATTTACTTTATTTATTTAGAAATCGGTCTACAGTTCAATGCTGTGTGAACATATCATTCAATTTGCGCCGATTCGTTAAAATTACGGTGAATTGACCGCATCATATGCTGTTAAGGCCCGTTCACACGACACCGATTCGGCTATTTTACCGAACCGTCTTTTTCACCGTGTACTGCAGTGGCGCATACATTTAAACGGACGTTATCACACGGTGAGTCTACGAAACGGTAATAAAACCTAAATCGGTGGTAAGCACCCACATGAGATCTTTGACTCGCCACAATATGGTGAATCTAAAATTTTCTGTTAACTAATCTACGCCTCCTTCGATGACCCTAATACAAAATTATAAACGTGTTCACGCCCACCTCGCTAGAAACCTATTCAAAAAATGGAGTCAAGTTGATTGACTCACTACTTCCCACACATAATGATGATACCATTTTATTATTTCCCATTGCATGAAGCTATAGTCTGAAATCCCCTTGCAACTAAATTATCGCCCACCCGCCCGCAAAAGCAACATCCAACACAAAAACCCTCGTAAATAGTTTCTTGCGTCTCCCTCCTTAGGAACTAGGACGCCACAGTTTTTTTCTGCATGCTTCAACTGGACGATGCGAAACGATCAAGAGCCTCCAACCCGTTTGAAAACGAAGGTTGAGCTGATTTTATATTTTTGGTTTTTTGATTATTGCTGCGCCGCAACTGACACGGTTTTTCAAAAACGGAGTCGTTTTCCATTCTCGCCGCGGATAAATTCTGTGTCAAAATTTTATTAAAATCAATTCAATAATTTTCGCTTTACGCATATTACATAGAACGAAATAAAGCAAAACTCGTATGTACAGATCACAAAATTGGTTTCTGTAATAGGCAAGCCAATGTTCGGATGGACCTAAAAAAGTGTAATATGCCGCTAGGTATTTCTTCTACAGATCAATGGACAGACTATTATGAATACAACAAATTTTTCAGTTTTACACCCCCCACCCCCCAACCGCTCCCATTTCACCCCACCCAAAAAAAAAAATTGAATATGATCAGAAACCCGTAAAACGCCTAAAAACAAAGTTTGAGCTGTTTTTATATGTTTAGTTTTTTATTATTGCTGCGCCGCCACTGACACTATTTTTCCAAAACATAACGCGTTTTCCATCCTCGCTGCGGTAGTAATACTGTGTCAAAATTTCATTAAAATCAATTGAACAATTTTCGCGTTACGCGATATCGAACGATCTAAAACAATACGCGTATGTATGCATCACAAAATCTAAGCCCTTTGGTTTTTATAAGAGGCAAGGCAATGTTCGGATGTACGTTAAAAGTGTATTATGCCGCTAGGTTTTCTATTCAAAGATCAATGGACAACCCATTATGAGTACAACAAATTTTTCAGTTTTACAACCCCCCACCCCGCAACCACCCCAAATTCACCCCCACCCAAGAAAAAGTAGAAAATGATCAGGCACTCCTAAAACGCCTGAAAACGAAGTTTGAGGCATATTTGAATTTTTTTGTTTTTTGCTAATTACTCCGCCCCCCGTATAACGATTTTCAAAATTATAGGAGCATTACCTGCTACGACCACAGTATAACGCTGCCCAAATTGCATCACAATCCATGCAGCGGTTACTGAGATTACGAGGCTAGAAAAACGCAAACGGACAGACAGACCGACACACAGACCGACAGACAGACAGACAGACCGACGGAAATGAGTGACGTGGATTTTCGTTATGTAGACATCATAAGACGCCCAAAAAGCGTATTATCTGAAAATCGAATTTTTTCGCGATCACAATACTCCCCTCGCCTATCGGTGTGGGAGGTAAAATGAGAACCGGGATCGGGTGAAAATTTGTTTACAACAGTTTTCTGTGTGCACATATCACTCGGTTTACGCCGATTCGTTAAAATTATCGAAACGGTGGTTTGACTGCATTGTGTGAATGATTACATTTGAGTCAAAATAATAACTAATTTAGATTAACTGATATTTTGAAATAGAGACCTATAAATATCTAGTTTATATAAAAAGAATTTATAAATAGTTGCAAAATTACTAACATACTTTGCAACTTTTCTAAAATCCCGAATCAAACGTCCTTAACTGGCCCATAAATAAAAAACCACATACATAATTATGATGGAAGATAAATTTTACTTACGTTTCGACCACCTCTGTGACATTTATCGAACAAAAAGATACAAAAACTTAATTTAGTTACATTGCTTGGAAGCTTTTCCAAGAAATAGCTGTAGTCTTTTTCGTGAGCTACCTTTTTAACTGAAGAATGGGGATTACTATATATTACAGAACACTGAGTGTTGTATTTATTTGTTGATAAATCCAAACTAAGCGCCAGCAACTGTAAGAAAACCTGGAAACCATTTTATTTTTAGAATCTTAGGAAGTTACGTTACAAAATGTCGCAACATGCGGGAGTTGCAGAACATTCCTATTTGCAGCAACGTGTAACAAATAAATTGGAGAGCGTATCACGAAACTTCCAATAAATTATATATCTAACTGTAAAGAATACAGCAAACTTCTCGGCATGCAAATATCCAGCGTATACCGACCTCCCATGTGCGCGAGGTGCTTATGTGCACAGCGAATTATTTTTGAAAACGAAGCTTCTGATTGGTTTGGGTCTCCACGTAGCCTGATGCGGTCATGTATGGATGATATGCGGCTGCAGAGCGACAGCACCCAACACATTGGCTTTGATTAGTTTCTCTGACTCACGGCCGGGTATTGTTTGTTTTTAATTTGATTTTGGAGATTTATTTTGGAGCAAAAATGAATTCTGTTGACAAATACATGGCTTTAGTCTTTGGCTTATGATGACAAAATTAGAATTAAAGAATTTGGTCTACTAACATACAGGGGGAGTCAAGCTCAGCGCCTCGGACTCTTGTGAGCAAACGATACCTCTTTTCAGAAAAATTACTATGTATCTATGTCGAGTTGAACTTAATTTCATAAATAATGTATTATATAAAAAGTGTCTGATATCCTCTATATTCTTGCATATTTTTAGTTTGCTTGGCGAATTCTAGTCTGAGTTTGTGTATCACACATGGGACTTAAAGTGAACCGTTTAGGTGCAAATCACCATTTTTGGTGTAAGTAGATATTAGAAAAGAATTAAATCGTGCAGCGATTATGAAACGTATATGGCTGTAACTTTACCATGTGACTAAGCATGAAATCCGCCAATTTATGTGCGACGGTAAAGTTTATATTATTTTTGTACTCAAAGACATCAGTTTATTACTTAAAGAAAATTCAATCATGAATAGATTGATTTTTTCAAATAGTAATGCTATTTTTTTTTATACGATCGCATGTAAAATTTGCTAGACTTTCTGATGATATACATATATTAGCCTCTGGTAGTTTTGATCTAATATCAAATTTTCAATTCAGCGTTTTTCAATTTTCCCACCTATAAGCAACCGAACAGGCCATAAAATATAAAAAAAATACGTGTTCTGATGGAAGAAGACACTTAACTAGGCATAAAAAAGACTACTTAGAGTTAAGAGACAAAATTATAAAAATGCCTTACAACAAATTAACTCCAACCAAAAACAACGCTGGTAAGATATGTAAAGTCAAAGAGACAGAAATGGGTATTTTTTCAAAGCGTTAAGTCTGCGACTGTAGTCTGTGATGATACGCCTGGTGCAGGGGGACCGTGGGACCTCTGTCCTTACGTCGTCAGTCGACCGGTCAACAAAACTCACAGGAAACCTCAACTGTCGGGGGCAAAAGGCTCTTCAAGTATTTTATGTCCTTAAGCATGTAATAATTTTATAAGCTCAATTATATGTATAAATGAATATTCCAAAAACTATATCTCATAGGAAACAGTTTCGCTAATTAGCACAACCTATAGAAGTCACACAAAAGTGTGCTGTTGTTTTCGATAAAAGTATAATTACTGGACGGAAATGAAAAAGGCGTGTGACGGAAGGTGGAATTGGCTGCTTTGAAAATTTTCTATTCTACGGTGGCCAATGCGCTACTCTATAAATTAAAAACTAATTTGTATCGGCACTCACGGAAGACTACAAAAGAAAAATAATTACCATTTAAATTGGTCAATCTCTTGCAAACCCTATACTTGCATCATGGATGCTCCCACCTACGTTTTCCATTCGAAAGCTTTGGAGCTAAGTATTTAACTGTCAGATTGTTTTATCAACGTTTTCAATAACGGTATGACAAAGTTCCATCAAACCAAAGTAGAAATACCAAGGGCGCTTCCAAGAGGGGGGTTGAGGGGGTAATTACCCCCCCCCACAGAACACGGAACAAAAAAGATTAATTAAAAATAAGATGCAATAAGATGCATTGAAAATTTAACTGTTTATGTATATTGCTTTAAATATACTTTTCTGTTTATTATTTATAATAAGTCTGGTTTTGTTATTATGTGTTTTGTTAATTTTCGTTAAAATAAAAAATGGAAAATACCTGTGTAATGTTTAGTTTGATCTTTGCGGCTGAAAAATTTTAATTTCATAAATATTCATCTCTTACCGTATTATATCTTCATTTGACAAGATGTTTATTGTACCCCCTCCCCCCCCGTCTCCTTGGCGGCGCCCACTACATTATCCATAAAGTAACTACCCCCCAGACAAACTTCCTAAAAGCGCCACTGAGAAATACGAGAATTTCAGAATATGACTTTGCAGTCAAGAGAGGACCAACGTGCTATGTCTGGTATATTGGCTTGTGACATGTCAATATAAGCGGTAGCATCTCCGAGGGCTAAATCAGCTTTAGCACGGCTACTCTGCTGCCTCTCAGAAATTAGTACAAAGTAAGAATGTTTCACTATTAAGTCTCTAAGCACATTGGTCTACCGAGTGATGGAGGGGGCGGATCACCTGACTAGACCATGTTTTTCTGCTATACCTATCTTCTGTGGCGTATTTCATGAAACGATGTTTGTGTAAATGCTATATGTAATAATTTCTTCTTTATCAAATTATCTTCAAATTCAATATTTTTGGAGGTTAACCAGTAGATCATTTCTTGTTTTCTCCAAGATGAAGTTGGCGCCTTCTCTATGCATCGTGAATGGATAGCTTGCATTATCCATAACTGCCACTGATTCAGCCGGAACGTATTTTATCATCCAACCACAATAGTCTTCAAAAACATTGAATTCATGTGATCTCCCATATGGGACGACTAAAAGGTTGACAAACATTATTTAACAAATCCCCCTTCGCTACCAATATGGACGATTACTAGCCTCTTTCCTTTTCCCGAGGGTACCTTAATACCCGTTGACAGGCCTATGAAAACACTGCTTATATTTTTGTCTTGTCCCATTTTTGGTACTATATAACCTCCATGAATCCCCGTCTCATCAAGATAAAAGATTATCTTCTGCTCTTTTTGGTACTGCTTTATACTTCTCAAGTATTTTCGACTCCAGCAAACAATTTAATCGCTCTCCGGTAAAAGTGCCTTACGGTTATGCTTTTTTCCAGGCAAAACCCATATTCTTTAAAGTGGTCCATAAAGGTTTTCTGGTTATCAACCGAATACTGTCATCCTGGCCAAGCTCCATTGAAATCTTACCTAGCGTTAGTATTTCTTTTTTGAAATAAAAATAGTGAACTGTTCTTCGATTTACACTTTTGGTGTTTTCATCAAGGACTTTTACTGGTCTACTTGTACTCTTCTTCTCTTCACCTGCAGTCTTTCCCTCCCTTAATAATTTAAAAACGGTGGACTTTCCAACTCCAGTCATTCAGGAACGTTGGTCGACAGTTACTTGTACAGTAAAATTCGGGTAATCGTCTTTTATGCAATCATGCACATCTAAAATAATAACTTTTGCTCTCACTGATAGTGGCGAATTATTGAAACATCTTTTCATTGGTGTGATTGGCGCCATTTTTATATTACCTTAATACCCAAATAATGAAAGGCCATATATCAGCTAAGATGGGAAAGTTTACATACGCCTATGACCGACACCATAATTGTACCGAGCAGCTAGCAATTTATTTCTAAAATGTACTATAGTAGACGCCAATAAGAATTATAATTAGTATTAATAGTAACTTACACAACTCCAAACATCTGTATAAAACCCGAATTAATGTAAGGAGTCAGCCTATTTTTTGGGCGGTTCAAACCTTTTATTCTCTACACGGTTACCTTCAAGTAAATAATTAATTGAAATGAATCCCAAGAAGTTCATTAGATGTGAAAGCAATTGATGGAGGGGAGACAGAAGAGTCTCGTAGGACCGCTCACTCACTCATTATGTCCGCATTTTGTCGACATCTTCGTTTAACTTGTTTGGAACAGCAAATAACAACAAGCAACTTTCCTAATTAAAAATCCTGATATTAAGGAGGCTACCCAATTCTGACTCTAACCCTGTATACCTACCTACAATGTCATTGTTCATCGACTGCTTTCTAAGTGTAAGTTGTTAGTTACGGTAAACTTCCGATGTAATTAGTTTTTTCCGCTTAATTTTTAAGTGCTTTGGCTCCCTGCTTGCTGCTGGTCAACACACTTCTCCTAGTCTCCTACAGTATATTTCACAGCATTACAAAATCTCTCATCTCTCGTTCTACCCACACTTGCCACTCCAAGAGGCAGAGGCGTACGGTCCATTTCAAGATAATTTCGACGTCATAATCAAGTAGTTGCGCAGTGTACGCATATAAGCTGATCGGCTGCCGTGCAGCGTGCAGTAGCTTGGGTTAGATAGATTTGTGGAGCATCGTTTGGTAATCGTTTTGAGCGAGTTATCTTATGCGGTTTGTTTTTGATTTTATATGGTTTAACAATTTACCTAAGTCCAATGTCTCCGAAGACATATGTTATGAAGTAACGCACTTATTACTTGCATTATATTAAAATTGTCCAATTCGATTTGAGAAAACAATTGAATCGGTGTGTCCAAGAACAGTACAAGTCCAAAAAATGGCGTTTTGACTTAAGATGGCCAAAACGTTTAAAATGCGAAGATCCATCGGTTGCGCTTAAAAAAGATAACAAAGTAGGGTAAAGTCGGGTAAATTGTACCACATTGCACACTTTATCAAATATCTCGCTATTGACTTAATATGAATTCAACAAAACTATAAATTAGAGTTACTATTCCTATCAAATTGCATAATAGAAAAGTTACATAAAGACTCACAGTTTGACATAATAAATGTTTTTTTAAAATGTTGCAAACGGTACAATCTACCCAACTGGTTCGTTAAATTGTACCACCCGGTTCGGTAAATTGTACCATGGCAAAATGCATTAGATGATCGTTGTTGATAGAACAACATATTTATAATACAGTACACTGCAATGAATTAAACTATTTATTTGTAAAACTAAAATACATAAATCACAAATTAGGAACCCATTGGGTAAAACAAAATATTGTCGTAGCGTCGTAGCAAATAACTAATACTCAATGCCTATTTAACTCAAACACAAAGGTCACAAATATAGTCCAGTCGACTGGGAAACGAAGCACAACTTTCATGCACCCAATTTGCACAAAATTTCCAGTTTTATGTAGTTTCTTATTGCTGCCTTCATATCTATCTAGGTGGTGGTCCAAATTAGCAAACCGATATTATTGACACAAATTGATTTATTTCTTTTAAAAAAGTGAGGTTAGGGTAATAGTTTAGTTTCCAAATGTCCAATAATTGCGAAGAACGCCACCTCAACTACCAAAAACTGATCATTCGGATACAAAGGCTTATCTAAAGTTATATGATACTGCGTAAAGTCGTTTTTCAGAAAAACACAAATTTTAAATTTCACGAGAGACCGCCGTTTACGCGTCCTGGTTACTAATGTTTTGACAACAAGAGGTATCAAAAGAGCAAATTAGATGACGCTGAGGCTTACAATTTAATAAATATTTAGGTGGTACAATTTAACAACTGGTACAATATACCCTGCTTTACCCTATAAGAATAACCCCATTATACGCACCATCTGTTTACAGCGTTGCGATGAAAAACATTACAAGTCTACGGCATTGCGGATGAAAAACATTAGTCCCAGGACATGTACTGATTTTAACACCATTGGTCAACTCATTGTTGCCTGTCAGCGCCATGGTTCGCGATCTCGTTAATAATAATAAAACAATTTTTACATACTTAGTACCCTCTATTGACGTTGTCATAACCTTATCATATGCTAAAACTAGAAAAATACAAAAAAGTCTGTAAAAAGGAGACTGAGTCTAGTACAAGGGCATCAACTTTTTTTTAATAGCTTGGAGGAGGGTGAGACTTTTGGATCTATTATTTTGGATTATCATTGGTCTAAGGAATTACAACAACTTTTATATGATGACGAACACAGTAACTACTCGTTTTGGAGTTAATATGTTCTTTTCATTTATCTCAAAACTATGTTTTTGGACATGTTCTGTTCTTGGACTCACCGATTCAATTATTGTTACGTGTCTGACTGTTAGAAATTCCATCCGCCATCAGAACATTTTCCATTTTATTGAAATTTTTTCAGGGAATTCTAGGGATATTTGAGGAGCAGACTTTCAAAATGCATTTTGTCTAAATTTTCCAAATTTGAGGTAGAGCTGGCGCTGTATTCCTATGATCAAATACCTACTATTTAAAAAAAAGTAGACAAAATGCATTTAGTCACCGTGCTATTAAGTAGGAAATCATACCTAGGCAAACAGATTTAAGTCCAGTCGCATAGTATTTTCAAAGTGCATTTCTTCCATAAACACGAACAAAATGCATTTTGATTGGGGTTTCAATTTTCGTATATTGTACAACACAGATCGGGAGCTGAAATGGATAGCTGCAAAAACGTGAAAAAACTGTGGCAAGCTGGTGATAGAGACGACGAGCGCGAAAACGGCGTAGAAGTTTTTGAATGCGCTGAAATGGTTGTTTTTGCTACTTGATACTAGAAACTGCATTATGACCAACCGTTTTTTTAATTTCCCAAGTTGTTTTTCAACTTTCTTGTACCAAATTTTGCGATTGAGCACCATACACCCCATATCATCATATTATCCCAAACGTTGTTATTTGGTTTCTCTGTACACTTTTGCATCTACTGTAGTAACCAGATTAACACTGAACAATAACAGTTGGCATTATTATAAATTCCCTACATAGTATGTTGGTGGAACTTCATAAATGACAATAAATTGTAGGATTATTTCTGTTAGTTTCTTCAAATTTGATAGATTTCTTGACCGTGTAAAGTGGTTGTTACATGAAATGGACTGTAATAATAAAATCGGTTTTTGTATTATAATAGTGAAGAAAAAAGAACCTGAATTTTTTGCAGTTTAATGATTAAGGATAATAACGAAAAGCTGTCACACTGTATTTCGAGTTATTTTTTCGCTAATCCTAAAGCCTATTTGATTGTAGTTGTCTGTCCAGATTTATTATTTCTGGGGAGGTAGAGGGGTTAGGAACTCCTAAGGGCTTATAAGGTACTAAAGTGATCTGAATGCTTCCACACTCAGTTATTATGGCCAAAACAAAATTGATAAGCAATTTTTTTATTTCTTGATATTTATTTATCGTATGGCTCAAAAACATGACAATAGTAAATATAGATTAAAAGAAAAACTATTATAACCTATACTAAAATAAAATATATACAGCTACAAACTAAGATACATAGTCTTTGGTATTTACAGGTTGATGTCAAGTTCTTTCAACCACTTCAGCGCCAACGGTGTGGCTGTGAAGAACTCTTCTCGCGATCCCTGAAACGCACGCAGTTCATATTCGCTCGTAATATGGTTTATAGTTTGGCGGGGCGCGCCACAGTCACATAAGGGAGATTGCACATAGCCCCACTTGTAAAGGGAGTCGGCACATCTGCCGTGGCCTGTTCGGACTCTATTAAGTTTTACCCACTCTTTCCCGGGTAGTTCTGATCCTGGAAGTAAGGCTGCCCCCATAAATGCGCATCGCGAGTGGTGTTCCGCAAAACCTTTCCATTGGGAGCGCCATTGGTTTAAGGAGTCGAAGTTATTGGTTTTAAGTTATTGGTTTTAAGCCCTTCTGCATCCCTTATTGGTGGTTGTCGGGATTTGAGTCTGTTTATCTGCAACGGGGGTATTGCTCGGTGGACGGGCAGTTTGTTGTTGGCCGTAATCTTGTTATACTCCCTTAGAAGGGCGTCAGTCCTTCGCAGCTGCGGTGGGGCTATTCCAGAGAGTACAGGCAGCCATTGAGCTGGGGTTGTCTTAACTGCGCCTGTAATAAGTCTCATAGTGTGATTTAGTTGGACGTCAATTAGTCTGGTGTGATGGCTGTTAATCCAGACAGGCGCACAGTACTCAGCACACGAATAGACAAGAGCTAATGCACTGGTTCGTAGAGTTGGAGCAGTGGCACCCCACGTCGTTCCACACAGCTTTTGGATAATGTTGTTGCGTGTTCTGAGTTTTCCTGCAGTGTTTGCGAGATGCTTCTTATAGGAGAGGGTGCGATCTAACGTTACTCCAAGATATTTTGGGAAATGGTTATGCTTCAGGGGTTCGCCTGCAAAAAGTACCTGCAGTTCATATTTAGCTAGCTTGTTATTCAGGTGGAAGCAGGAAACTTATAAAAATACAGCTAAACTTGATGTGCTCTCAATTGCCTTCGAGCTAGTGGAAACATTTTCGAAAATTATGAGACGGTCATCCAATAAGAGCGCAGGATTTTAAGATTAAAAACGTGGTTTTCTGTAGCAAGTGTACATTTTCAATAACACTATTTATTGTACAAATATAAATGTGGCAGTATTTCATACTTACAGCTAATAATTTCTGCTTTCAATGCTTCAATGGTTGTGTGCTGGTTAGTATAAATCCATGACTACGAGCAAAACAGGGTCCTTATGGCGGAATGTCGCGTGCCCCCCTAAGCAAAAGCGAAAAAACTTTTCAGTAGATATACAGGGTGTCCTGAATTTACTTGACACGTGATATTCGTACTAAAAAAAGTTCAAACAAAAACTGAGTAAAATTTTGGAAAGCACTATTGAGTCTATCATATCATGCTTTTAAAACATTTTTTGTACTTCAACCCTTTAAACTCAAATAGCCTTAAATAGTTTTTTCTACATAAATCAAGTCCTTATATTTTTTAGAATCTTGTACTACCTTTAGTTTTATACACTACTAACTAATTTTTTCGTAGAATCATATAAACATAACATAAATAAAACAAGAACCTGCTTGACGCAAAAAGACAGATAAAAGTAAAACTAATGGGATTTTTAACGGTACGGGATAGCCTACAATACATGCTTTCAAAAACAAATGTCTTTTTATGCTTTTATATTATGAAAATGTTACGCCTCACACGCCAACAAATGATCGTTTTATTTATCTCTTGTTACGAAAAAAATTGGTTTGTGTATGAAGTCAAAGGCACTACAAAACAATAAACAAAATAATGACATCATTAATGTAGGAAACGCTGTGGGGTGATATTTAGAAAAAAGTAGGGGGTAAGTTTTAGGGGTTGAAATAAAAAAAATGTTTCGAAATATTAATTTTCGAAAATATTACGCCTCAAACAAAATTATGATTTTACGAAAAAAAATCGGTTTTTGTATAAAATCAAAGGTTACTACAAGATTTTAAATAAAATAAGGAAAAACTTATATGTGCTATTTGAAAAAAAAATTTGGGGGTGATTTTTAAGGGTTGAAGAAGATACCCTGTTTAAGCAGTGCTAGAACCTATTTCTAGCTACAATTGGTTGCCTGCTTAGACTAGAAGAACTGGCACTCGACACACACTGAGCTCGAACTTAACCAGATCTCATCACGTGATTGATTGAAGGCGCCAAGACACGGAGCAATGAAAAGCAAAAGGTTACCGGTGACATATAAACACTATAAACCAGGCACGTATTTTAAAACGTTATAAAATGCCGTCTAAAAAATGGAATCCACAAATTTGCACCCCCCGCCCCCCCCCCCCCCCCCCCGCCCCCGCAAATTTAAGGATTTAAGGTGGCAACTCTAATATAGACCCCCCCGAAAGGTCAACCAAGTGACACCCATAATCTGGACCCCCCCCCCCCAAAACCAAATCCTGGATACGTGCCTGCTATAAACAGAGGTCGCTTCTGCTGACGCGCCTCAGTCATCTTCTCTTGTTCGAGTCGCTACGCGTTGTTTACATCGGCGATTTCTAACCTACTAACCTATTATTTGAAATGGATAATCGGGTGAACGCTTCATGATCGAAGGGCGAACGCGTTGCTTAAGATGAACTTTGGCCGATTACCCTTAGAGCAGAAAATAAAAATTAGGGAAATTATAAATAACATTACAGAGATGAAGATAAGTAGATCCTAATATAATGTAAAATGTTGTGACTAAATGATGCAGACGGCTGCTTGGCTCAGTAGGTTGCGCTGACGTGTTTCAGTCAGGCGTTGGGAGTTTTATTCCCTAGCTAGATGATTTTTTTTTTTTTGTTAGAATGGGTGATAATTAAAAAAATTAAGCCAGGTTGATTGACTCGGTACTACCTCCCACACATTACGGTGATACCAGTTCACTATTTTCCCATAGCATGAAGCTATAGTCTGAGATCCCCTTGCAACCAAGTCATCGCCATTTAAAATTTTGTGCGCCCCCCCCCCCCCTCTCATAAATTCAGGAACTGCCACTGGAATAGGAGCAAACCAGTACACGACTGTAAGTGCCTCCGCATATGGGTCGACGAATTATAGTCATCTCGAGACGACCATCAAACGACCCGTTAATGGCGCTCCAATACTTTGCATGACAAACCGAGACGACGACCGTCGGGAATCGCGTAGACCACATCGGCAATCGACCCGTGCGTGGAGGCGCTAAGTGGTTCGCGAGGAGTCTTGTTGAAGTCATCAAGAGCAATGTTTTCCAATTGAGACGACACAATAAAAACTACATTATTGTAGCACAACAACGTTCGTCTTTCACCTCATCTTAAAAGAGGTAAGGTTGAACACTTGGAACTTGGAATATCAAAGTCAAACTATGGGCTCAGGTGACACTGCACAGCAGGCATTGCCAGGTTTTAGATGCATTGCTTTTTGATAAATAATTATAAATATTAATAAATTTGGTTGTAATCAAATTAGTTTTTTTCTTCAATGCGAAAATTTTTTTTTACACAGATCTGACAACGTTTAATAAAATTTAAAGACTTCTTATAAAAAAATGATAAAAAAGAGAATGAAGGCCGACAGAATTTGATCTCCTAACTTTGATAACGCCCAGGGTACTCTACAAAAAAAAAATGTTGGAAACAAGGATAAAATAATTTAATCCTATAACCTCGCAGTAATAATACGAGAGAGGATTATTACTTTGCGCCTACTTGTTTGCAAAATCTGCATTTTAATAAATGGTGGTGAGCTGCTTAATAAATATTGCAGTTCAGAGGATCAAATGCTGTATAAACTTATATGCTTGATGAAACTTTGTTTCAAATACATACAGACCAGACCACTTTTTTCTTTTATGTGCCGGTGTTGTTGAAAAACAGCATGGGACGGGGGTTGGGGCCGCACAGAAAGGGGTCGATAAACAGCTTCTTCTTCTTTGGGTGCCATACGCTTTGCAGCGTGTAGGCGGTTATCTGCTCTTGTAGCCAACGATATGTAGAATGCCATCTTCTGCTCTTCTCACTATTGTTGAGATGTCATTGACGTGACACCAATTTCTGATATCTCGGAGCCATGAGTGTTGTTTGCGACCTCCTCCCCTCAGTTCTGCCATTAAAATTTCTGTAGCTTATATTTGGGGCCTCTAAGCATGTGACCTAAGTAAGCCACCTTGCGCACAGCATAGTAAACAACCAGCATAATATCTCTGAGGATTTCCTATATAAAAATGGTTCCCACAAAATTTGACCTTGGGAGGGTTTATGCACAGCATAATAAACAACCAGCACAATAACTCAAGTTGGCGGAAATTACACGCGCATCCCCACTTTTGGATGGGTTTTTTGTAGGGATGGTAACGGTACTTCGATACTTCTGCACTAATATCGAGTTTTTCGCCATCGATACTTTTTGAGGCATTCCAAGCTGGTATCGATAATTTTGTATCGGTATCGAAAATAATTATATAATTATTGAGGGGTGTAATCAGTTGCACAAAATGCTCTCTACGAACCAAACGCGCCTATTTAGCTAGAAAATATCGAGTTGGTACCGGTATCGATATTTTCATTTTCGCATCTCTACCCAAACTTGACACCCGTAAAATCATCCAAAAACCCTCCCAAGGTCAAATTTTGTGGGAACCATTTTAATATAGGATATCCTCAGAGATATTATGCTGGTTGTTTATTATGCTGTGGTTTATGGATGATTTTACGGCTGTGAAGTTTGAGTAGAGATGCGAAAATGAAAATATCGATACCAGTACCAACTCGATATTTTTTAGCCTCATAGGCGCGTTTGGTTCGTACAGAGAATTTTGTGCAATTGATTACACATTACACCCCTTAATAATTATATAACGATACACCTACAAAAGTATCGATACCAGCCTGGAATCGCTCAAAAAGTGTCTAAGTAGGCATGAGCAATATCGTGATTTCTCGATATCTATGATATTTGATATCGTTACTTTTTAGTATCAGTGATTTGAAAGCGTGACGTGATCACGACTTCCAGAAACATAGTATATTGCTGGTTGGATTGCTACTGCTAAGAGTGCTAAGTTATAGGTTAGCGTTAGCGGTATCGTGAATATCAGATTTCTCGAACCTTTCGCTGGATGCGGAATTGTGGTTACATTTTTAAACTCAAATTCAGTTTCCTTTCAAAGTATGCAAATTTTGAAAACGATATAAATTTTTTAAATAAATATTTGTTTGGGAGGTTTATCATAAACATAAACGTACATTTTTAACACAAACGTAGGCATAATACTTGAACAAAATGAAATATGTAAAAAACTAACAATACATCACAGCAAGATAATTCAATAAAATATTCTTGACAAAAAAAGAAAAAAAAAGAAAAACCCCCAAAAGGGTACAGGCGAAGGCGCATTCAGTCACGACTTTCGATGACGTTGACAATGTGATACCGTTTCACGTCGTTAGCGATACCCGAGGTCGCTCGCGACCGAGGAACGGAGGAACGGAGCAAGGGCGTACCCAGGATTTCAGTTAGGGGGGGGCAGGGGGCTGCTTAGTGCTTATACCTGTTTCGAAAATTGACTTTTATTCATTAACTTTTATGATGACACAAAACAAATATTATAAGTACATAATAATTATACTATACATTATGTATAATATATAATATTATATATGTTTATTTTAATTTAACAGTAATCTTCTCGGATTTGCCGAAAATTTGTCTATGACAATCTTTTCAATAAACTCACTGTTGTCTTTTAAATAATTGCGATGTACGCTCATCAGACATAAACCCGTAAGCCTTTCTTCACCCATGGTGCTTCTTAGCCACGTTTTAACTCTTCGCAGCGTACTGAAGGACCGTTCTACGGTCGCCGTGGTGCATGGGATAGTGCTTAAAATAATTAATGCCTTTCTGACAGCAGGGTAAAAAATGTTCGCTTCTTTGAACAGATCAACTACTTCTATGTCCTTTAATTGATCATCTGATAAAGCCTTCGTCACCCATAAATTATGCCAAAGGTTCAGTTCCCCGGTGATATCCAGGTTATAAAATTCTTGGAATGATTCTGCGTTTTTGTGTAGGTCTGCAATGCCGGTTTTTGTCATATACAAGGGATGTAGCCTGCTTAAAGCAAACGCCGGAGTATTTTCTTGGGAGAATCGAATATTCAATGATGAAATGAGTGAATCAATGTATGGTATTATCAGGGAACGCCGCCAATATTCGTTATCATTGTCTGATGGCGGATTACTTCTATGTGTTTGCTTATGAGCAAGACGTGGAACCGAAATTTCTATGTTCAAATCCATTGCAACAGCTCGTGCTTTTTGAAGTATTTCATTACTTATTCTATCAGGAAACTCGCGGTCATTTCTGAGAATGTCCTTGATATTTTTAATGTGTTTTCCTACCGAGATCATGTCGATCGATTTAGCTTGCAGTGCGTTAACTACTGGTTCTATAACTGCTGAATATTTGGCTATTGTTTGTAGAGAAACAATAAACACTGGTTTTGTAACGGCTGAATGCAACTGATATGCAGATTTTCTGGTGGCATAATTTCCCTCTACAGATAACGTTTCTAGAGATTTCACGAGCTCTGAAAAATGTTGAGAAAACTTTCTGATTGATTTATATTTTTCGGACCATCTCGTCTCACATAATCGTGATAGGTTTGGAGCGTAGTTTCGACGTGTAGTCGATTCTCTGAAAAACGTTATAACATCCTTTACAGTGGCGACAGTATTTCTAATTTCTGGCACTGCGTTCGCATCATTCACAACAAGGTTGAGTTTGTGACTTGAGCAATGAAAATATAAAGCACGAGGATATTTTTTTCTCAAAATGGCTTGTACACCACCCTCTTTTCCTGCCATTGTAGAACAGCCATCGAATCCAAACCCTACGCAATCTTCTTTGGAGAGGTTAGAACTAATTAAGAAATTGTCAATTGCTTCGGCGATTGCGGAAGCATTTTGTGCTTTTAGTTCAACGAACCCTACAAATTCTTCTCTGATTTTACTTTTGCTTTCGTCGTAGAACCGCACGCCTATTGACAGCTGTTCTTTCCCAGATACGTCTGCTGTTTCATCAGCTAAGATTGAGTAAGCCATGGTCTTCCGAACCTCACTAATTACATTCTCCTGAATAACTTCGCCACATAAATTTATTAGTTCGTTTTGTATTCTTGGCGAAGTATAAATTGCATTTCGACGGCACTTTTCAAAGTGACTCTTTAATTTGTTGTCCCCTGAATCGATTCTCAACTTCAATAAATCTAATAAAACACCCTCATCTGCTTGTTTGCCCCTAAGAGGCATATCATGTGTACCGCAAAATACTATACAAGAAATAATTGATGACAATATTTGTCTGTTTTCATCGATTGCTTTTTGGTGTCCACTTTGCAGTTGGATGTCTACAGGAACATTTTCAAGAAAATTTTTTGCAGCATTTGTCGCCGTTTGGTGAAGGTTGGTCGTTGCATGCTTTCGGCAGTCTTCATGCATATTTTTGAACTTTAAATATGGCCTGACCATAAACGATCCCAAAATTCCTCTCACAGTGCTAATGGGCGGAGGAAACAAAACACAATACTTACAAAGAGCACCTTTTAGTCGCTTGGAATATACTAGCCATGGTGAATATTGATCCAACCAAGCATGATTAAATTTTCTTTTTAAATGGCTTGCATCACTTTCAAAATCGTAATTTCTGGGCGGGATCCAAGGATTTTGTAACAACTCCCTCTTCTTTTCCGTCGATAGTTGGGTAGCCAATCCAACATAACGACCCAGATCATTTTCATGACAGCCATCGTCCACTATAATTTCAGGATCGACGTTGACGTCATAAGTTTGTTGGGATGTCGATGGAGAAGAATAGTCGGCAACAGATATATTAAGAGGTTCTACTGAAGAATTTGACGCTTGTCCAATGTTAGCATGCAATGATATTGGCATTACATGAGTGGTTTTATCATGGTTGTCATTTTCATCGCTTCCACTGCTACTTTCCCGACCTTTTTTTCTTTTTTCGCGTGGCCTCCCTAAAAAATGGATACACAGAATTACCCTTACAGTGTTTAGGCGGGTTGCATAGGACGAAAATCAAAGATCAAGTTTCACATTCTCTTGCATATGGTTTGAACGCCAAATAATCAAAACTAGGTAAGTAATTTGAAATAATACACTTGTTGTGACGTTAGAGAAAAGGGATTTTGTTGTCGGTATGATCTTATTAATAAATCCAAAATATTGCAAGGATCTTTCTTTTATGTTTTTTTTTAACTTTTTTATCACAAAATATTCACAAATGTTATTTTAGCTATTATAACAAAACCACGTGTTGTAATTAATAAATTTAAATATTGTAAGTAATGCCTAAGATATACACTTACAAGAGAGTCATAGCCCCCCTTAAACAAATCAAATAATCATATTAAGTATGTACTTAAGTGTTTTGTTTTGACTCACCTCTTTCAAAGAATTTCCTGATATCCATTTGACGGAGTAATATTTCCAGTTGTTGCGCAGTAAACGTAAATCTCGTGTCTCCGCAACGAAACTATAAGACACTATCTATGGCGTATGAAATATTCGCTCGTATTCCACTCCGAACTGAATTGTATTCGAACTAAATTCACGTGCTCTGCCTTACGTTCCGCTTATATATTGAAAATATTCTCGCTCCCGAAATATGTAGAAAATACTCGAGCTCGACTCTATTTCCATCCTTGTCTTATAATACATGCTATCACTGTCTTTTCTTTCCGGAATAGTCCATGCTAGAATATTCTTCGTGGTATTGCTATTCAATACTAGATGTCTCTATTGACCGTATACAGTATACATTGAGCCTATTTCTTTTTACTGGAAAAAGTACTGCCGTCCGAAACTAGATGGCGTTAGATGTTATTTTCTTCCAATTATATTCAGCTTTAATCCTATATGGCTCTGATTGTCTCGTCGGAAGCGGAAACTACGAGATACCACGGTTTTGTGGGAGATTTAAATTATATTGCATCGCTAACAGTATACTAGAGTCTGTCTAGTGAGTCGCGGCACAGAAATAACCGCGGCAAATTTAAAAATAATTTAGTTGTAAGCACTGAATAGAATATGCTATGAAATTTGAGTTTGATACTTTCACTATTTTATTTTATGAACACTAAGAATCTTAAACTAAATCTGTACAGATATATACTACTTAAAATAATATGCAACATATTGAATATTATTTTATTTTAGCATAGCATTGAAAACAAAAATTATATAATAAAACCAAACTTGCATCAAAACCGTACTTAATTTTTATTTATTCTGTCTCGTAATCAAAATCAGATTCTAGAAATTAAATTATCGACTATAAATCATTACTGACACTTTCATTTGTTAGTGATAACTAACAAATAATAAAAACGAAATAAAGAAATAAATAAAGTGTATCAAAACTTGATCAAAACATTTTGCGTTTCGTTTGACGGCGGCTGAAGGTCGCCATATAAAATATTCTAATAAATACGTTGTGACACGACCGACACGACTCACTATACAGACTCTATATCGAATGTTGTAGAATATTTAACTATAGAAAATAAAGAACAAATCTGGCTGAAAAGATATTTTGTTTCCAACACTTCATTTTGCGCAGAGTAGGTAACACGTTTTTAATTTTTATTTGCCAAAAAAAATTACATTTATTTAATCTTCTAGGGGGGGGCAGCTGCCCCCCCCTGCCCCTACCTGGGTACGCCCTTGGAACGGAGATGATACCGTGATCAAGTCACGTTTTTCTCTTGCATTCGGTACATAGAGAAAACAAAACTCGGTAGCAGTCGTGATTCGTGGTTTTGAGATATCAGTGATTGAATCACAGGTTCGTGAAATATCTACCACCAACCACCACTAATCTAAGGTAAAAATAGTCGATATTAGGCAGAAGTAGGGGTGGGCGATAATTATCGATGTTTGGAAAACATCGATGTTTCACGTCCGATGATCGATGCTGTTAACTTGAACCATCGACAAGACCATCGAGGTTTTTAAAAATTTGCATCGATGTTTTCTTAAAAGTTTCAATTACAAATTGAAAATATACAAAAAAGTAAATTTAGCGAGTCTGCAGTTTTCTGGTCTTCGGTTTTGCCCATGATTTAAAATACCAATTGAAGGCGCTTTGGGTTCCTTTGTAGAAGTGTGCATTCTACTTCCTTTCAGTGAACTAGTTACTACTATTCTGTACCAAAACAACACCGACGCGATGGTGACTGATTGACGTCATTACGAATTTATAGGAGGGGGGTATAATCACAAGCTACTAGATTTGGCAAGTTGATAAAAAGCTCGGCTCAGATCCTCACAATGGAGTTTTCTATGTGAATTGTTTTTTGTTTGTCCTATTTCAAATTGATTTGAGATGACATTTGACATTGGTTGATTTCATCTTCTCAAATTCGCTAAAGTTGCAAAGCAATTTGGAAAAGGAAATAGACAACCAAAAATTATTTTAATTTTTTTATCAAAATTTAATAAAATTTGTTAGTTTAGCTAGTTTCTGGTCTTTATTATTTCCTGTTTACTATGCTGTAAAATTTGAAATACTTAGTAGTAAAATACATATCATTATTTATTTCTATTTCTAACATTTAAATTTTTAAATTGAAAAACACCAATACCCGAATATATATCGATGTTTTTGTGATGTTCAAACATCCATGTTCTCATAGTTGGTGTGCTCACGCGCACGCAGCCGTCCGAGCGCCGGCACGCTGTGACGTCAGCAGCGAGTATTTCTGTCGGCGAACTGGCGGGAACATCACATGATGGATTATATTTTAATTTCAAAGTGATAGATTGAGAAATGAGTTCAATAGCCAATTATTTGACAATTATGTTATAGAGAAGTGTAAAATAGGTAATTTAACGACTTTTTCTACAAAAATGTATTATTTATATATTGGTAAATTTGGTCACTTTTTCCCTAAGTTTACGCCTACAATTTTCGAAACTAATCCTTTTGTTTAAATGTCTGAGTCTGACGTATATTCTCGTTCGTATTAGATATAATATTATTTTGTCAGGAAATTGTTTCATGGGTTCCACTGGGGTCTATCTGTAATAATTTTTTAAATATGTTTGATTGTTTAGAAGACGACTGTCCATGGAATTTATCGAACTCTATATCAACCAAAACGGGCTACTTTAATCATCTCCTCACTTGGATACACAAGACTGACTCTAGATAGAAACTCATATCCAGTCTGGGGCCCGATTAGAAGAATGAAATTTGGTTTGCGCCCCCAAAGCTAGATTAGGATATTTGTTTTTGAATCTGTAGGCCACATGTCCGGCAATTAAAGCACACGTCATCAGCTTCGATGTTAGAATCACTCCAATCGAAACTAAGTTTTTGACTTGTAATGCTTCAATTCAAGTAGGCACGATTCATTGCCTTCTTATACATATTTATTCATTGAAAATACGGCAGGTGAATATTTTCCGAGGATGTACCATAAAAATTTCAGTTTTAACAAATTAATGTTTAATGCTAATTTGTGAAATGATTTCGTCCTTTCGGTGGCAAGCATTACTACATTGCATTGCGAGATTTTAATTTTTCGGGAACTTTACATTTGGCTCTTTCATCTTACTATGGTTTTTACAACCTACAACTGCACAATTTAATTTAATTTTAATGTATACAAATTTCAGTCTTCTCAAACTCAAAATAAAGAATACAAAGTAGATTAAACAAAAATCGTTAGCGATTATATCTACAACTACAACGCGATTAAACAGGCCGTGATATCACGACGTCATGATTCTCCGCGCGAAAAATCTCCGTTGCTGAGGAAGAAATACAAAGTAGATTAAACAAAAATCGTTAGCGATTATATCTACAACGCGATTAAACCAGGCCGTGATATCACGACGTCATGATTCTCCGCGCGAAAAATCTCCGTTGCTGACGCAATGCGCAGAGCGATCGCAATTTCGTACGGCTGGCGACACACCATGTATACTCGCAACACGGAAGTTCTGAAATTTTGAATATGAATTGAATATGATATATCGACTTATCGATGGCAGGGCAGACCGTCGATACTGGTAAATAGTGGTGGTAACAGTT
Organism: Callosobruchus maculatus; assembly: GCA_951848785.1. Taxonomy (NCBI): domain Eukaryota; kingdom Metazoa; phylum Arthropoda; class Insecta; order Coleoptera; family Chrysomelidae; genus Callosobruchus; species Callosobruchus maculatus. The sequence goes on from CATOUR010000058.1 coordinate 2,399,694, forward strand.
TTGTTTGTATTAATTAAAATGGGCCGATCCCGGAGGTACTGCAATACCGGGCCAACCCGCGACAGGAGTGGAGCAAGCCCCTAACCTCCCATCAGTTTCCAAAAATCAGTTTAATATTCTGGCCCCACATGTGGGGCGTATCAGATATTAAGCTGATAAGAACAGATACTACACTTTGATCTTAGCCAGAGGCCGAGAAGCGATAACCACACATACCACGTCTACAATACACATTAAAAATACTCCTGGTAGTAGTAGCAGTAGTACTCTTGTGCTGCCATCTATCAGCGAAATCCTTTGTTTCATATACGCGCTTCACGATCAATGCACGGTAAAGGATGCTGTGACGCAGGTATCCGGCTCGAAGGACCAAACGCCACCGGCCTATAATACCACATCTGACATGTTGTGCCACCAGGTGGCACAACATGTCAGATGTCAGTCCTAGATAGAGTCACTGTAGATGTTAGAAACTGTCTATCTATAGTCTACAATTTTTTTTATGTTGTACTAGCAGGCGGGAGAATGTCGACACCTTAGATTAGCATCAATTCAATTTTAATATAGTTTCTCCGCATTTATTAGTGATTTTCGCTATTTTTACCTTTTCCAATAATTATATCCTCCAATTTTTCCAAAATATACGATACAGCTCAGTAAATTTAGGGTTTTAATTTAGCGCATTGAGTGTCATCCGCTATGCACACTTGATCAAGTACAGAATTTTCCCAATTTACTCAAAAGCTGAATTAGACCTACGATGAACTTATAACTTATAACTACAATTTCCTAGCTTTCGAGGTCCTTTGAGCCCTTCTTCAGAGAACAGTTACTTGGGATTGGTACTGGTCGACGTTATTTTTATTTATGCATGAAACCAACGAGAAGCTTGACCCATCACAAAATATATGGTCATACACCTATATCGGTTAAAGTATTTACATGGCTAGTTTATAAATTAGCTGGATAGTATACAGACCATCCAGTCTCCAAACGCCTAGAAATTTTAGTTGGAAGTCATCTTTCAATTAAAATAGCTATCAATGTTGGTTAATTTCTCTTATGTCCAGATAGTTTTTAAACTAGCCAAGAATAAAGCCAAGTACCTAAATAAAGTACAAACCACAAAAGAATCGGACAAATTAACTAAGGCTACTTTTGGCTAGTCTACAGAATATCCACAGTATTTGGATGAAATGTGAACGTATATATAGCTAACTCGCGTTGGTTTAGCATGCAAACTAATCAATTTCCTTTGGTTAATTTAATTTAAATAATTGTTAGCCAATATAATAGGGTTTACCGTTACCAAGGACTTGGTTATTATGCATATATACTGGCAACATTCAATTCATACCTTATACAGTTTGTAAACTAGCCAAAAACCCCGCCCTATTCGTTTAGTTCTTTTATGGTTTGTACTTTAACGACAATCCTTGGCTAGTTTACAAACTAGCTGATAGTATACATACAACTATATTGCTCCAAAGGGGAAAATGAGCAAAATTCAGATACCAGATATTATATACGGCGTTTTATTAAAAACAAAGCTTTGGTATGCTGTGACTTTATGAAGCACATTCTATTCTACGGAAGAATTTAAAAATGTGGTAGTTGATACACCAACTTTTATTTAAAACTTAGCTTGTAGCTCAATTATATCAAACTCTTGAATATACGTTCATAACCCTGTATCAGAAATCTACATACATAACAATTTTCAATTTGATAAAAAGTTTGGGAAAGATATCATAGATTATAGAATTATTATTTATTATTTTCGTTTTTCAGCTTTTTCATGGACTGCACGGAACTCCAAAGACTTGAGGGAGGCCTCAGAAGGACGGATATACCGAGTAAAAAATTGAGAAGGGGAAGTGATGGCGCCCTCCTTTCCGACGAATGATTGATGATTCAAGAAAGGCCAAGAGAACACCTCCTCCTCCTCCTCTAAAATCATGTGATGTCACTTTCAATGTTGTGTATCTAAATAAATACCTAATATGTATGTACAATTTTTTAATCTTAACTAATTTCATTGTTAACGTGTGTTACGGTTAAAGCTATAATTATTAAGGACGTATAGAAAAGTACATAATAAATGGATATTTAAGTAAATGTAGGTATATTATTATTTGTGCTGTCACAACATAAAATAATGTTAAAAATAAAGATGGAACTGCAGGATAACTGAGGATATTACTTATTTCATATTTTCACTATATACGATGAGTAGGAGTCACTGTATACTCGAAGAGAAAACCATTGAATGTTTTTGTGCCTATACCTATGTTGTACTGTGGATGTACCTATTCAAGTGTCAAGCGATTCGGTTTGTTATTTCGAAACCTGATGAGGGCAGAAGCAATGGCGTATAAACCAGAATAAAATATATCTGGTGACTGACTAAAATAACCACTAGCACAATTATCATTCCATTCACCAGTGTTGGATCAAAACAAGGGATATCGAGTAATAGCTTTTGTTTCAAAGGTATGTCGAAGTCCTTTATTTCGACGTTCGATTTTTTTAAATCAGTTGATTCGTTTTCGGGAAAATTAGAAAAATCTTATGTATCTTAATTTGTTCAGATAGCAAACAAAAACACACGAAAATACCACTTTTTATTGCAATAAATGTTAAAAACGCGCCCCGTTATTGGCAATGATATAGGCGATGTTCGAATTCCTGGCGGACAGATGCAAAAACAGTGGTTCCACTTTATGATGCCCAAAATCGAAGTGCTCGGCAAACTGCCGCGCGGAAGACATCCGTAGATAACTTCGAATAGATTTGTTTTGCAACTTGCTACGAAATTTACTCAAATTGGATCTGTTGCAAATAAAAAATGGAGAGTTCTGGATAAAGCAGCTCAAGTTGAAGTTTTAGGTCATTTTTGTATAAATCCTAATACTTCATTATGCAAAATTGTGGATCTGACTGATATTTCATTTGGCTCTATCTTGGGCTCTATACACGCAGTTACTACTCCATAAATTTTATCCATCAAAATGAAAACAGTTCAAGCGTTAACCGAAGGCGATTTCGATCGGCGAGATGAGCTTTGTGAACCAATGACTACAGCGATTAATGGAAATACCATTCATGCAAAGAATATCTGCCTCACTGATGGATGCAAATTTTACCTAACAATCAATGTACGTGCAGGAATTTTAAGAAACAAAGTGATTGATTAATGAACATTTAAATGGAGAGGTATGTTGAGAAATGCCATCAATCCGCTTGTCACGGAAACCATTGAAAAATAAATCGGAGGGGATGCACAACTTACACTTGATAAGGCTGAAATCTATTTCCTTCTCACTATGTTCTTTTGATTCGGCAATGGCGTTTCCAGATACATAGTTAGGGCGAAGAAGGAAGAAGGCATGCATAAATGGCTTGCTAGATCTCCTGATTTGACACTACTTGACTTTTTTCTGGGGGCCATTTAAAATCTATTGTGTTTAGTCTCCAACCTGGAAGTTTGTATTACCGTATCGTCAACATATCGTCGAAGGCAGCCATGATATCCCACAACAACAACTGTCCGTCAGGAATTTAAACATCATTGTTGGCAATAACGTCCAACATTTTGAACACAAATTGCAATAAAAGGTGTGTTTTTGTTTTTTATTTGAACAAATTAAGATACATACAGATTTTTCCAATTGTTTCGAAGACGAATCTACCGATTTTAAAAAATGAAATGAAATAAAGGACATCGGCATATCTTTGAAACTCCATATAGGTACCCCTTGTCATTTAAAATTTTTAAGAGGATGCCCCTGGGTGGCAAAGTGTGTGCAAGGGGGTGAAGTAGTTTTTGGTAAAAATGTTGTCCCCCTTGACAAATCTTTTGACGTGTTCCGGCGTTTTTTCTTCTCAGTGGTTCTCAGTGGTTTTTGATGAATCCGAGGTGAGAAGTTTTCAAATAAACATCTTGTATAGAATTTATTGTTTGATTTGAAACTGTTATCTACAATCTCCTTATATTGCAATTTATGTAAGTGAAATGTATGGTAGATTCTTCTTGGCTATTCAATATGCCCATTATTCATAAATATGAATAAAATGCAGCGGAAAAGAGACTAGGATTTGCGATTATGTAGTGTATAAAAATACAAATTTAGTAAATGGAGCAACATCGTCAGCCCCCGTGTAATTCACAAATGATGGGATACGATGTTCCGTTATTACGATGTTCCAATGCTACATCGTGCTGCGTGATCGAATATATTACGTTGTAGCATGTCAGCTCGGACCTTTTTACAGCTAAGCCATTGAAAATTGGCCTTTGATTCATTGTTTCAGTGCTTCCTTGCTATATTCCTCTGTGTGTTTTCAATGGCCTTCTACTGCTTCTAATAAAAAGCTCGTATGTTTAAAAGTTTCTAAAACTTTGGCCACCTCTGTGGGCTTTATCAAAGTATAGGGGTTTTACAGTAATCAGTTGTCAAATAATGTTAATGATACTTTAGAAAGTTTTTAGAAACCACATTAACCACAGGTTAAATTATTTCCCTAGTCTTTAATTCTGTGTGTGAGTGGCATCTGTTGACAAAGTTCGTCTACTGGGCGCCTGACCATGGCTGATCCGTTGGTTGCACCATATCTATGCACCTACTGCACTGTCTTCTGGACCATTCATGGACCATTACATTCGAAGCACTCAAACTCAAGCACTCTGTCTACGCTGTGATTCTGTACAGCGATTTAGTGTTTTGTGCATAGATAAAAGAGGTTAGGTTTTATCTGTTTTGTCATGTTCTGTGTCAGCGACTGTGTCAGCGACTGAGTAAACAAGAAGTTTTCAAAATAAATGTAAAATAAGGGAAAGGGGAAAGCAGTGATGTTAACTCGTAGGGAAATTCCCTATTCGTAGGGAAAAATCGTCTTAAAAACAGATGATAGGGAAAAAGGGACAGAAATTTGAGAAATTCTATTTTGTAGGGAAATTTTTATCTTCAGGGTACAACATACAACACCGTCTCAACTAACGCGAACCCGTCCTTTTGGATTCAATGCACAGAACTTGAAATTAGTGAAGGGGCAAATGTCAAAGTAGTTTTTAGTTCTGTGTGCTCGCGGCTCATGAGATTCTGTGCTTGAGAGGATGTGAGTGAGAATATTAGAGAGTTTTTGGTCAGTCACGGCAAACGACAATTTCGTTATGGTTATGGTTAACTTTGTCGTTAATAACGATAACTTTTCGTCGCAAAATGTAGAGTTTTTGGATGCGTCAGACTTTAAGGAATCGAACTGTCAGTACTGTCACCGTTGACAAGTGTAGGAATTTTAGGTTAATTTGGACATTCTAAACAAAATACGTGATTAGAACGGATTGTGCCCTAGACGTCGATTGCGAGATAAATTATCATTTAGAAAAGTATGGAGGAGATTACTGAATTAGTGTATATATATACGATGACGTAGCAAATGTCACATAAAAATAACCATAAAAGCACAAATAACGATACCGCTAATCTGACGTAATTAACCACGTCCGTTATGTTTAATAAAGTTAACTGTGTGTCAAATCGTTACTGCGCAGACTCCAAATAACGATAACCACGATTTCAGTGACATATGTGCGGACCAAAAACTCGCTATTACCTTGTTTTTTGTAATACATGTATTTTAATAAATTATCTTTGTTATTATTAGCAGACCAAAAATAATATGGTATTCAGAAACCTAGTTGTGCAAAAAATGCAATAGGCCTCAACACCATTTTTTGTACAACAGTCGTAAAAATGTATTTGAGAATAAGTCCGCCAAAAAAATGGCCGTTATTATAGGCGGTCGGTGGTGGTATTCTCCTATATTTACAAATGGAAAGAAAGACCATGGCCTAGAACGTGCTTAGACACGGGACGGCCATTTTTCTAGCGGATTTTATTAGCAAATAGTGTACAACTCTTCACTTGTCATCGCTCTGCGTGTCTGTGGTTGTTGGTAAGTCATACACAAAACGACAAAACATTTATAAAAAACACAGAAATAGTTACGTAGGGAAATGTAGGGAAATTTTCAAGTTGGCATAGGGAAAAGTACGTTTGGAGTGTTAACATCACTGGGGGAAAGGCAAATAATATGAAGATCAAATAATACTATATCTTGTTGTCACCCAAAATGGTTACAAAGACCGACATAGGCCTCAAAAATTTTTTCATCTTTAATTCCACAATTACTGCGAAGGAAGGAGAGGTATTTACAATATATTTATCTTAACATTATTTGCAAATATATTATTTATATAGGAGCTGAAAAAAATACTCTACTACTATCCCATAACAGACCATGCTGATGTACAAATAAGAAATGTTGGACTTGTTGAAGGAATTATCAACTTCACAGAGTAAGTGGACCATGAGAATGATTTTCTAACTTTGTAACTATCATCAATCTTTTAGAACATTCAAGCCCAGCTCTCCAGTTAACTCTTTACATACTAGCAATTCTAGGCAACTATACTTCCAACCAGAGAAGGATTTTTGGATAGTTATGGTAAGAAATACATTATGTTCACAATTATCATAATTATATCGTTAGAATATCTAGTAGCATATAGCGCTAGTAGATTGCCCTATTGAAATCAGATATACACTCAATATATCAGATTTATTCTAACACAAATGTACTTTATAAAGTTTTACTATACTAGTCATTTCTGATCATTTTTCAGACATTACATCTAACCAACCAATCTAAAAGCAAGGATGGTTTGAACAATATAGAACAGACATTGGAAGATGATATCCAAGACAATGTTTATGAAGCATTATTGAAGCAGTCTTATTATGTTTTTAGGTTATTTTGGAATACATTCAAGAGCTACAAAGATATTGATGCCTTAAAAGTAAAACTGGACAAATTTTTCAACCCAGTATGTATACATTTATATAAGTATTTTATGATTGAAAATAGATACATCAATAGCAACAGCTGCAGATACTGTATGTTATACCTGATACTTTAAACTGGCTTGATGTCTATTTGATAGGTATCAGCTGACAGAGAAGTGTATCTCAAATTTAACTTTTTACCGGTGGTGTTGATTGGCAATCCTGCGATCAGGACCATATAAGTAATATTCTTACTGAATATCTCATTGCCAAAAAGTAATTACTATTTTTGTAAACAAGAAATCGCTTCAGTATCTATTTAGACCAGCCATACTGATATACTGAAAGAAACACCGGATGTTCTGAGAAAATCTAAAATAAGCATAGATGAAAACGTCACCAAATGTCAATTACTCATCATTAGCAGTACTCAGTACAGCCCTGTATTCCTTCAAAGCTTAACATTGATATGTCGAGACCCAATCTGGTGTATTTTTAGTTATCACCAGTCAAACAGCTGTTCGCTGTTGACACAGCTGACAGTTTAAAGTATCATATATCTGGAGAACTGCTGCCCTTACTACCCTGTCTATACTTTACTTGTTGTAGTCCAAGGGATAGTAATTTGACCAATCAGTGACCTGGTCTTAACACACCACCTCCATCTGATTTCTCACCAGCATATGTGGTGGGTATCCTCTCACTTTTCTGTTGCCATTCAAATGGAGTCTGCTCCAATGAGTTATCTTCTATAATTCTGCTGCTGTCCAAGCCTATTAGATGCACCTGCATGACTGCTGCTTCTTATCCCAAGGTAGTTGTTCTTCATAGATCAAGTACCAAGCAGTAAACTGCATGTTGTTCTTAGGGTATTCATTGCTTAGAACTTTAGAACAGACTACCAGGACATGGGTTTATTGAGCCTGCAAGTGTTGGGCTATTCAGGTATACATCAAAAATTATCATCATAGTCACAATGTCTTAACAGAGATGTTGTGAACTCGTTACTTGCCGACATGAATATTATCAATAGTTTTGAGAACTGTAGCTCGCCATCGTTCGCGATTTACTGTCAGTTCAGTTGCGCTCTTGATAGTCACATCAACAACAGCAACTATTCCACCCAGATTGTAGGGGAACGGCTACGGCGCCGCCCACTCGGAGCATGACCCTGAACTACAAGTTTCTCCATATTATCGCTTCTGTATATACAGGGTTATTCACTTTATCCGACATGGAGCATTGTGGCTAAAGTATTTGATAAAAAAGAAAATAATAATTTTGGATGGATAGAGACCCATAAAGGCTACATCTAAAAAATATTTTCATGTTATACAGGGTGTCCCAAAAACACGTAATGTATCAAAGTTATGTTTTTTTAAATGGAACATCCCGTATATTATTGCATATTCAGATTCCTTGGTGAATTCTAGTGTGACTTTATATATCATACATGGGACCTAAAGCGAACCTTTTAGGTGTAAATCACCATTTTCGGTATAATTATATAACAGGAAAAAATTGAATATCGCCGAGATTGTAAAATATGGAAGGCTGTGACTTTGCCGTATTACTTCTTCTACCTGAACAGGTTTTTGTTTATATTTCATGGCATGCTGCGTTGCTTATAGGTAGTAAAATTGAAAAACGCCGATTTGTTTAAAAATTTAAAATTAAATGAAAACTACCAGAGATTGATATTCACAACCTTATATGATTAGAAAGGTTATCAAATTCTACGTTTAATCGTATAAAAAAATAGGCATTCCCATTTGAAAAAATCAAGTTATTGCTGATCGAAGTTTCCTTAATTAATCGACCGATTTCTCCAAGCATAAACCATTGATCAAAGTATAATGTGTTAATCAATGCATAAACGTAATTTAAATTTGAGTCTCATCAAAGCTGACTCGTTTTATGCTTAATGACACGGCAAAGTCACAGCCTTCCATATTTTATCATCTCTGCGATATTCAATTTTTTCCTGATATCTACTTATACCGAAAATGGTGATTTACACCTAAACGGTTCGCTTTAGGTCCATGTATGATACATAAAGTCACACTAGAATTCATCAAGGAATCTGAATGTGCAATAATATACGGGGTGATCCATTTAAAAAAATATAATTTTGATACATTTCGTGCATTTGGGACACCCTGTAAAACATGAAAATATTTTTAAAATGTAGCCTTTATGAGTATCTATCCGTCCAAAATTATTATTTTCTTTTTTATCAAATACTTTAGCCATAATGCTCCGTGTCGAATAACGTGAATAACCCTGTATGTCCGAAGAATGTAAGCATTCTCGTCGACACAATGGAGGATAGTCTCTTTGGATTACCGAGCTCATCCAGTATGGAAACGTTAGTTCAGTAGGCGGTGTAAGGAACTCTCAGCATTCTCCTCCACGTCCACATTTCAAAAGCATCTGTGTGAGCTCGATCTGCCTTTTTAACAGTACAAGTTTCTGAGGCATACAAAAATATGGAGAACACAGGTGACTGAACCAGCGACATTTTGCTAACTTAGTGATGTTATGGTCACGCCATATTTTAGTAAGCTTTGTCATGGCCACACGTGCCTGTTGAATGCGCCGTCGAGTCTCATTTTCACAGCTACCCGAATTGTCGATCAAAGAACCGAGGTACACAAAACTTTGAGCTACATCACAATGGCCTACTGACTTTATTGCTTGATGATTATCATGCTCTCTATCTACGATCATAACCTTGGTCTTGTTGTAGTTAATACCAAGACCATACACTGCACTGTGTTGTTCTAAGATGTTTCATAGATGAGAAGCAGCAAAAAGGGTTGTATCGTCAGCAAGTTGGATATTTTGCTTCCGCCAATAGTTATATCGCCATTCCAGTTGTTCAATACCTGTCTCATCACAAATTCAGAGTAAATGTTAAATAACATCGGAGATAATACACATCCCAGGCGAACTCCTTTTTTGGTTGCAGTTTGACCAGACAGGTTACAATCAATTCTTACACGAGCCGAATTAGGCTCGTAGAGTTGCTGTATGAGAAACACTAGGTGATAAGGAACTCCCATAGAGATGAGGATTTCCCACAGTTTATGCCACTTTACGTTATCAAACGCCTTAGAATAGTCCACAAAGCAGATAAAAACTGGAACATAATGCTCTCTGGCTTTTTCAATTATTTTGTCATAAGTTTAAAATCTGTTCACGCGTACCGCGTCCTTTCACGAAACCTGCCTGTGCCCAGGCACGTATCCAGGATTTGGTTTTGGGGGGTCCAGATTATGGGTGTCATTTCTTGACCTTTCGGGGGGGGGGGGGGGGGTCCAGATTGGAGTTATCACCTTAAATGTGCTCTCGTCCGGGGGGGGGGGGTGTGCAAAAATTTGTGGATTCCATTTTTTAGACGGCATTATATAACGTTTCAGTGCCCCCCCCCTCTAAATACGTGCCTGCCTGTGCCTGAGAAATTTACCAGCCAATAAAACCCTCCAAACGAGATTGTAAAATATATAGTAGAACCTTACTTGCATGAGAGATTAACGAAAGTAGGCGATAATTGTCTGAATTTGTTGAAGGAGGGCCAGAGACTCTTACAAATATGTAAAAGAGAGATGCCGTCATCACCCAACCATTTTAATGTTTTGGTAGAAATAGCATCAATGCCTGTAGCTTTATTAGTTTTTAACTTGTTGAGGGCATACATCAAAAAACTTCCCCTAATATAGTCTGTCTTAGTTATAAAAAAGTATACCCTATAGAAAATCTACTGACGATTATTTAGTCAACTCTAAATTAAGCTTTTACTAGGCATATTTGCTGGTCATATTGGCAATTTGCTTTAGAGAATTTCAAAATGACCACCAAGAAGTTTATTTTTTATGTATTATAGAGCCAACATGTTGACTGCCAAGAAAGAGTTAACTTGTGGTTGCAAATTCTTAGTCAGATACCCACCATGAGTTATCCTGTTTTTTGCAGAGAATTTGCATCACCCAGCATGACTATGCTTGTACGTTTCCACTAAAAATTGTATTGCTGGGTCTGCTGGCTATCTGCAATACACTATTGGAATATACTTGGCATCAAAGTAAACATTTTATTAATACAGTGGGAGAATAGAATCCTAACCTATTTTGACTCAATATCACTATTTCCATATTGTGGCATGTGAGAAAGGTTTTTACTCAAGTATGGTGGTAGTCATAGGCATAGGGTGACCATCTGTCCTGAAAATCCCGGACATGTCCGGAAATTTGGAGCTAAATTACACAAAAATCGGTTATTTAATCTGATTTCTACCAAGGATTAAATAAACTTGAACATTTTTGACATATTCACTACCACCCACCACTATAGTGACATTTGAATTTTCCCCCGTTGTTAGCCAAAGGCACTCTACTGACAGCGGTGTCATTATACAATCGATGTTGCAGGTTCATACCTGGTGGCATACATATATCTTATACAAGGACTGTTTTGTTATTAACTTTTATTGCATTTTCTGCATGTATAAGTTGTTTATAACCCATTCATTTTATAACAATATAGCAGGGAGCACTGACACAGTAAGCAGTCAAGTTGAGAAAACCAAACTGATTCTATAATCAATCCAAGTCAAAAATTCTTGTAGTTAGTTCATTGTTCCTCATTAACCCTAACCAACTGCAGCAAGAATGTTGATTGAACAACAACTGACACATGATTGCTCTAAAATTTGTCTTGTAATTATTTTATAAACTGCATATTTCTATAGAAAATTTATATTATGCCATAACACAAAATAATTGAAAATTTTTCTTTTAATAGCTTGGAATATTGTGCTTTCTCCATAATTTTCAGCAATAAATGACAGAATGCCACATATAATCATTTTAATAAATATCTTTTTAGGTGTTGGATGTTTTAGTTAAAAGAACTAGCTAACATAAAGCTTAAAATATATTATTAATATGTCGTTGTATCTTTTTGTTTCAGTATTTGAAGTGTCTCAATTTAGCTCATGCTGATATTTTGGATATATTCAACGGTATCCAGTATTTACCATTAGATAAAAACACATTCCTTAAAGTGCAGTGTTTTGTGAATCACCTTGAATCCAGTTACCCTGAAATCTCTCATACAGCATTTCTATACAATGATCATCTTATATGGTAAGTAATCCTTGAAGGTTTCCAAATTCCTCCATTTACTAATTACTTTTATACCTTTTATTACGTGCACCATACATTAAGGATATGCGATTATCATCCAGGAATATTTTAATTACGAATTAATAATACTATAATTATAGGTTTGAATGCAAGTGGTGGGGTAATCTACAATGCCCAGTGTACAGTCCCACTGAGAATTTCAGGTTTTTCCTACTCCCTTTTTTAGGTATTAATACTAAGTAGTTCACATCATACACTACTGTTTTTGGCGCAACATCTGATGTCATTCCCAGATTGTTGTAATATTTAATATCCGCCTTACAGTTGTAAAGTGCAAATTCGCTGAAACATTGAGTAGATCAAAAGTTTCCATGAGCTCAAATATAGAAAGTCGATAGACCTCAAATTGCCAAGTTTGGTTTTTAGGTGACTATTGTAAGTCCAAGAAGACTCATTGTTTTCACTTGGAAAAATATCTTGACGGTATTTTTTACACTACCTTACTAAAAAAAAGGTTCCTTATAAACATGTTGCAGATCCAAATGTGAATCACAAATTGTTTAAATAGTGTTTTCGAACAAAATAGAAAAAAAAATTGAAACTGAAAAGAGCTCCTTAAAGGATTTTCTCAAAAACTAGCTATTTTGAAGATAATGCTTATGAATTTTTGTGAAACCTCAGAAGTGATGATTCAAAGCACAATCTGAAATAAACCATTTACTAACGTTACGACTACCTATATGGCTTTTTCAAATTGCAAAATGTTTGAAAAAAAAGTTGAATTGAGCGACATCTATTGGTTAATTAGCTGTCCTTTTAATCAATAAATGCCACTTTTTCAAATATTGAAATGTTGCTCAAACATAAGTAAGAGTGTATATTTACGTCAATGAAGTACAATGAATCAAAGAGATAACAAAGTCAATTTACGAAGTTCAGAAATAATCTACAGTAATGTAGGAATTCATTTTACCCAAATTTTGGCTTTTATACTGATACAGTGTTTTCACTAATGAGATCTGCAATTACTTTTTAGGAGTGGTATTGAACCGGAAGATATGCAGACTATTTACCAGTACCTAATTGGTACTCTATTGCCAGCAAATGTAGAGACTGAGTTACAAGGGGGTTCAATGCCTAGGAATGCTTCATCTCCATTCATGGCACTTAGACATGGCAGATTTATTACAGGTCCAACTAATTTGAAGCTTGCCAAAACTATGGGAGAATTACCTAAACTTTACTTGTTTGGAGGTGAAAAGTCTGTTGAGTACTACTTTGTCGTATACAGGGCACTGAGTGCTACTGTTTGCTTCTTCATCAAGGGTGAGTTACTAGTAACGTTGTCAGAAGTAGTCTCTTTTAGAATGTTGATGATTATGTGGTTAAACTGAACCATAACATGGAATTCTGGATTCAGCAGCTGTGTTTATCGAAGCAATTTGTGACATAGTAGAACTCATAAATATAAACCGAACTTAACATACTTGGTGTACCTTTCCTTTGAATAATTTATCTGAGATTGAAGTTATGTTTTAGTTACCAGTAGTTAGTAATTTTTCTAAACATATTTAGTTACACATCAAACTTTATGTCATGACGTGAGAGGTGTAGAAAAGTGTAGTCATACAAAAATTATTTCAAGAATAGCTTAGCCTTTTTAGGTATAGCTTCTAAATTTATATAATGAAAATACAAATTAATATTTGTAAAGTAAAAGGTGTCGTTAATGTTAAACAACCCTCATACAACATATTCATGTGGTTTTCAGCCGATACTGTCCTAACCTTGGACTTCTTCAAGCAACTTGATGAACTCGTTAGCCCAAAACTCATCTCCCTAGTGACTGAAATAGCAGAGTACTGCTCAAAGCAAATCGTCAGTCCATCTGTTTTACCAGACGCTGCACCCAAGTTTATCTATTTCAATAAACTGAATCTGGCTTACAAAAGTACAGTACATTTAGATAACAAACATACAGGAAACTTGGCTTGCTCTAAAGAATCCATGAGGATTATGGCAGATATACAAGAAAAGACTGGATTGCTGGGAAAGTCGAACGAAACCATTTTAAAAACGATGAACGATTACTGGATAGTAGGGAAGTGTTCAAATTCTAGGCAGTTTTACATAGCATTGCAGCAGAAGAATGCCAGTTTGATTGAGATTAGTGGTAAGGCATAGTAACATTATGAAACTTTCTTGATGTTTGTTAAGGTTTCAGTTACGGAGGAGTTTGCTAGTTATAATCCACTAGGACACTTTCTGACTCGGAGGTCGCGTTCGCACGCTAGATAAAATTGCAAGAGTACAAAGTTTCGGAGGCAGGACTGACGTGTGTTTATTGATTTTCCAAATCGTGTTTTTTTACTTCATCGATGAGGAATCGCAAAAATATTCGATTTTTGGACTTTTTCTTTTCTTTTTTAGACATTTTTTGGGTTCTTGGACATTTTCCATTTGTTGCGGTAGTGATGGGGTGGGTGGGGGGTATAGTGGAGCCCTAATTTATTTATATTTATGAAGTACTGACCATTAACCTAAACATTTACCTGGTAATATCATGTACCTACGTAATAGAATGTTTTGATAGATAAAGAGTTTTGGATGACCTCTTGACCTGCAAGTCTCAAACTCAGTGGCGTACACACAAGGGGGGGGGGGGGTTGTCAGGGTTCGAAACCCCCCCCCCCCATGGGCTTGGAATATTAGCTAAAACTATATTTATACCTATCAAAACTTCCCATTCTCAATGATTTGTCGTACTTAAATTAATATCCATTGTACTATTCCTGTTGCTCCAGAAGCAGTTTTAGAACAGTATTCTAAGCAAGGAACGAATAAAGAATATACATTTATAACATTATTACGTTGTGCATTACTGTAACCCCCCCTACAGATTAAGCTGTGTACGCCACTGCTCAAACTACTAAGTTTTAGTTATACATGGCCACTGCATTACTCCCGTGATGGAGATGAAAAAGTAGTGTAGGAGTGTAGCGTGTAGTGGCAGCGCTTAAAAAACAAATAATACAAAACATTCTGATATTATTTTGTTGTTTTCTGGAGGTGTCTGACCTTTTTTTACTATTTTGAGAGTGATCAAATTAGGGTAGGTGGAGGTGAATGTTGTACATTATTATTATAATGACTAATTTTATAACATGCGGCTTGGCGACACAATTAGAGCCTAGAAATTTTGGACGATGTCCAAAATACCATTTACAGATATTTTACTAAAAGATACACTAAATGGTAAAAGGGTATTTTAACAAGGGTGACTGTATCATTGATTAAACGTTAAAGCTTTTTGAAACTTATCTACATACTTCATTGCAAAGAGAAAAACGACATTACTTTCCGGTCCCGCTAATAATTTTATTTGGCGCATTGTGGATTAGGGTCTTGGATCATTAGTGTTTGCATTATCTATGACCAATACAATTTCTACAGCCAACGACGTTTCGTTACCGTTTTTGAAATATGGGTTTATAGTAGTTTTGCCCACAAACAGAACGTCAAGGAGTTCTGTCTTCCTTTATAATTATAGATCTCGCAGATAATAACACCAAAGGCCGTCCGAACGAGGAACACTAGAGATCCTTTGCGAGCTCATCCTTACTAGGTCGAGATCCCTATACCCTGAACCAGTCTCCGCCAGCATTCCTTCTTTTGGAAAACTTCGACGCTGTGGAATGAGCTGCAGGGGAATTTGGTTCCCGACGGCTACATTCTGCAGCGTTCCAAATCTAACGTGTACCGACATTTATCCTCTCGCAGCGTTTCTACAGCGCCATAGGCTTTCAGCCTTTGCGGGAGGCTGACCATAAAAAAAGATATAACTGTTTGGGGACGTTAAATCACGTTTTTAGTATTGCAAACAAACAAAAAACAACTGCGGTATGTCAACTAGCATTGTCATTATACATTCTGTCAAAACCTCTAGATTGTAAATGACAAATTCACCCTAACGGATATAGTATTTCACACACTATTTGACGGATGATAAGGAATAAAATGACAAGTGAAAAGCTGTAGATTTTTGAGAGCTCCCAAATTTCTTTTAGTGACATGAAAAACATAGGCTTATATAAAATTTAACCTCGAATGTAGCTCGAAAGTGTCACTGGCAAACCAGATTTATCAAATGAACAGAAATTTGTTAAAAGCTGGCCCTGAAAATAGTGACATATAATCAGAAAGACATATTATTGCATAGGCATACATATTCTTCATCAGTCGATATTTTGTCCGGAGTTCCTCAAGGCTCCATCCTCGGCCCATTGTTTTTCATTATCTATACTGCAGATATTCTGAATAATGTTAAAAACTGTAGAGTCCAAGCGTATGCTGATGATACGCAAATCTACCTGAGCTTTCATATTTCTGATGCCGCCACGGCCGAGGCTCATTTGAATCATGAACTACAGTCCTTAAGATCCCTATCGATTGAGCATAACCTACATCTCAACTCTGATAAATGTAAGGTACTGTATTTTGGCAACAAAAACAGTATCCAACTTTTGAAAGATAATTTTACGTTGACTATTAACAACCAGATTCTTGAAGTATGTAATTCATCTCGTAACTTAGGACTAGTTCTGGACTCGGATATTCGTTTTAGGGAGCATGTCCAGAATTTAATCAGTAAATCGTTTGGAACATTAAAATTAATTTATAATAGTAGGCATTATCTCAATAAGAAGCTTAAGACAACGTTATGTGAATCTCTTGTTCTAAGTAATTTCAACCACTGTGATTTTATCTATGGTCCCTGCCTCACACAAACAGACAAATTGCGAATCCAGAAGGTTCAGAACAGCTGTTCTAGGTTGATACATGGGATTAGGAAGTATGATCCAATATCACATAAAATTAAGGAAAGCAATTGGCTCAATATGGAGAATAGACGGACGTTACATTTATGCGCTTTCACACATAAGCTTTTGAATGATCCTAATCCGCCCAATATCTCAGCCAAGTTTATCCCCCGTTCTTCAATACATGCTAAAAATGTCAGACAAAATTTCTTTTTCACTATTCCTCAGCACAGAACTGCAATGTTCCAAAGATCGTTCATTTACAATGCTATACGTATGTACAATCTATTACCTAACGAATTCAGGGCTTACAACATCAATAAATTCAAATATAAATTGAAACTTCTTCTTTTAAGTGCTCAGTAGGTTGACCAAAGCAATGTAAGCCCTTGTCTCGGTGTGCAACAATAACCAGGGATTGTTACCCGGAAGATATAGATTCATGAAATAGAGAGAGATGTATGTATATATCTGTATATGTGTGTATATATGAAGCATCTGCACTGTTTCTTTCAATGACGGTTTATATATATTTTTTTTTATATGGTTGAGTAGAATAGCTTGTAGCTAGACTCCGCCATATTGTTCATTTTCACTTTTTATTCATTGTGTTATTTATCATTAATAAAAGACGGTTATTATTATTATTATATTCAAATGCTCAGAGAGAGAGAGAGAGACAGAGAGAGAGAGAGAGAGAGAGATTAAAAGAGAAAAAAAAAACAAGAACATTTTCCTTTGTCGTTGTATATATATCTTATACTTTTGTTGCAGATGAAATAAAGAAACTGTGCGATTCGGAATTAAAGGGAATATTTTTTCATCCTGTATGATAGTATGTTAATTTTGTGATCAATTTGTATAAAGCAATTCAGTGTTGTATAATATATGTACATTTATTATTTACAATAAACGGTTGACACTTAACATTTGGCATTTCATTGAGAGCACAAACATCATATCTCAATACCTGAGATGCTGGGTGGACAGCAAACTAAATCCAGACACAGAAATAAGATCCAGAATAGAACAATCCAGAAGCTGTTTTGTGCGTCTCAAAAAGCTCCTCTGCAATTGACGCATCAGTCTTGACCTGCGTTTAAGACTCTCAAAATGCTATGTATGGTCTACTCTCTTGTACGGAGTCGAAACATGGACACTCAAAACACAAACCATCAATAAATTGGAAGCTTTCGAGATGTGGACATACCGCAGAATACTAAAAATATCACGATTATCGCGTACTACGAACGAAGAAGTTTTGCGCAGGCTGGGAACAGAACGAGAACTATTTAAACTCGCAAAAATCCGTAAAACAGCATACTTGGGCCACATCCTGAGAAATGATAAATATCGATACGCACAACTCATCGTAAAAGGAAAGATCGAAGGCAAGCGGGGGCTGGGACGGAAAAAACTGTCATGGCTGAGGAATATACGTCAGTGGACTGGCCTGGAATTCGAAGAATTGATAAGAACCGCAGAAAGCAGACAAGAATTTGCCACTGTGATGTCCAACCTTCACTGATGGAGATGGCATGTTAAGAAGAAGAAACCAACATCATCTCATATTTTTTAAGATGAAAGGTATGACACTTCGTTAAAACTAGCCAGGGAGGATATTCCTTCAAATGAGTAAATGTGTACGATTTTATCTTATCAAACTCCATCCTTCATTGTCGGAAAGGGAAGAAAATTGCACGCATCGCATCCACCCATAAGGGAAACATTTCAATTTTCGTAGTTTGGAGTTAAGTGGAGGTTATAGTAAACTCCTTGAGGGCAACACATTTGCGGGGTAAACGGAGAAGTAATGATTCAAACTACAGGAACGTGGCCAATTTACTTTAATCCCTACTATAAGGATGTCCGACTGAAGGTCAATTTTTGACCGAAACCGATGCCGAAGTTCGGCTGTTATCATAACCTTCAGCCGAACACCGAAGCCGAAGGTTTAGTCAGCTGGAAACCAAGGGCATAGCCAGGTACGGGCAAAGGGGGGCAGCTGCTCCCCCCTAGTAGGCTATGGGTAACTCCATGCTACGAGATCGATCGAACCGAAAAATGTAGCTAGAAGATCTATATAGTCAACCGTTGAGAGGAGGTACTTGATTAACCTTGTGTGAGTTCATTATATTTGCGTTGGTTTGATAGCCTAAGATTCAAGCATATTGGAACCTGTTGTTAATGCGTAACACTCAAAGACTCTCAAAATGGACATATGCATAAATCGTATCGTATCAAAAGAATGAATATATTTCTTTTTTGGTGGGGTGAAATTGGGGTGGTTGAGGGGTGGGGCGTTGTATAAGAGAAAAATTTGTTGTATTTATAATAGTGTGTCCATTGACCTGTGAAAGAAAGGCCTAGCGGAATAACTTCCTTTTTTGTGGGCAGGTGAGCGATGATTTGGTTGCAAGGGGATCTCAGACTATAGCTTCATGCCATGGGAAAATAATAAACTGGTATTACGGTAATGTGTGTGGGAAGTACTATAAGTCAATCAAATTGACTTCATTTTTTTTCTAATACCACCATTTGGAAGCTTTCAGTAATGAAGCCTAACTATGGTATAATCTGTGGTGTAACAAAGATGTGACAAAAGAAAACCTTAGGGAAGCAGACAATTTTATTTTACCACTTTTCCGTGTACACAGAAAGCTGGTACGCAAAAATTGAGATACAATTGCAGGTGAACTATTGATACGTTTTTGCAAAGAACCTCAAAATTTTCTGCTAATGCAAAAAATAACTGTTCTCCATAATAAACGTTTTTGCACCGTGCAACCTTTGGACTGAACTTTAATACTTTGACGAGCAAATAAAAAAGGTCTTTCAAATACAAATAACGTCTCCTTTTAGCCTCTGTCAATATCAATTATTACTGATATTAACCTATACACTTATTTAAAAAGTGTCAAAAAATTCTTCATGGGAGGGTTGACGCCCTAAACCCCTCCTTCAATACGCCCTTGACGTTATTAATACCCCTGTCTGCTCCCTAAATGAAATCCTAGCTACGCCCTTGCTGGAAACAGTGACTTTGAATGACTTTGCTTCTCAAATATTCGTAATAGCTTAAGAAAATTTATAAGCATGACATTTGAGCAAAGTTTATATTTAGTTAACAACATGAAATAAGAACATAACAATTACTATTTACAGGGGGGTCTATATCCTTTTGATCAGAATCGAAACACGTTAACTCAAAAATATAAGAATTAAAAAACATGAAGAAACTCAATGGTCAAAATTGAACAACCTTATATGCTAAAAATATGATGGTTTGTCAACATTTTCAACAAGTAAATTCGCTTTTCTATCATAATATGCTTCAGCCACAATGCGCGCGAAGTTCCTCGTCGAAGTACATGGTCAAAGTAAGTCGAGTACGAGGAGAGCCACCACACTTAACACCAGGAGGAACCTTCAAGGGCACCGCCAGAAAATTTTACAGGGGGGGGCGACTTACCTAAATTGAGTGCTCAAATCAGGGGCGAGGGTGAGAATTTGGTTTTTTCTTATACAAATTTTTTATCTTCGCTGCTCCAGGGGGGGGGGCATGGCCCCCTCCTGCCCCCCTTTGCTGGCGCCCATGGGAACCTTGTTTTGTTAATATGGAAGTGAGCTTACAACGGCGAAATGGGTGATGTGCACTTGCATAGCGCACTCACATATATTTCATTATGTGCCTCATTTTCATCACAAAACCGATTTATAAAACATTTTCTTTTGCGAGTAAGCCTAAGCACTGTGGACCGTCACTTCGTCTCGCGACTTCGATCCTTTGCCTCACCGCAAAGTCCGTTAACGACTGGAAGTGGCGCTCGAAGTAGATCAAAGTAGTCCAAAGCGACTATATATCCACAGATGAACTGTTGGTTCTTGGGCTGTTCGGCCGGGGTCGACACGTTCCGCCGCACCTTGCTGCTTAATGTTTCGCCAACATGAGTGATCGGCACCCTCGGAAGCTGATGTCACCTGTTCGGCATGTTCCGAGAGACTGAGACCCCGTCACAGGGTTGGCACCTACATTCCCCGGATTAGGAGTGGGGGCGGCTGCGCTGTG